>CM033469.1:331878602-332507623 GCA_019447015.1 Hymenochirus boettgeri
GGAAAAATATCACACTATCATGGTTTGGAAGGATAAACGCACTAAAAATGACCATATTGCCAAAACTCACATACCTGTTCACAACACTCCCGGTAAACATCCCAACACCAGTCTTGAAGAAAACGCAAGCAATTCTCACAAAATTTGTATGGGGCCAAAAGGCGCACAGACTGGCCAAATCAGTGACAACAGCCAGAAAGACACAAGGTGGGCTGGGGGTCCCAGATATAATAAAATACTATTATGCATCACAAATAAAACATCTAATACACTGGACCACAATCACTCCACAAGCAAGATGGGCAGAACTAGAAAGGGTACCCAACACACCCCATGGCAATTCTCACCGCTACAAATTGCCCTGACCCTCACCTAAATAAATCAGAAATTCTAAAATTCACCATATCCCTTTGGAACACAATAAACAAAAAATATACACTGCTACCTCAACATACACAACTAGAACCATTTATACAAAACCCAAAAATACCAACCAGCATGATGAGAGCTTACTACAAACCATGGACCAATGTAGGATTAGGACGTCTGTACGATATCATTGACCCGATAACAAATAGACTACATACCTTCGAAGAACTGAGAAACAAACACAAAATACCGCAAACATTATCCTACTTCTACTGTCAAATAAAACATTTCTCGGAGACCAAAACCACGAAAAGCATTTTCCAAAAATTAAACCAATTTGAAATGTTAGCAGCCAGAGGTCCAAACAACAAAGGAATAATATCCCAAATATACTATATACTCAACACCAGAATTATAGACCCTTCAACCAAACACAAATACATGTTAAAATGGGAACAATATGTGGGAAGGGATATCTCACCAGAAGAATGGTCTGACATATGGAAAGCAACCTCCAAAACATCTAGAAATATAATACATAAAGAAAATGGGTATAAAGTAATGATGTGCTGGTACTATACACCAGAACGACTACATGCAATACAACCAACAACCTCAATTAAATGTTGGAGATGCTACAAAGACAAAGGTACCCTATTTCATATATTCTGGTCGTGCCCATTGATCCAACATTACTGGGAAACAGTGAAACAATTGATTAATACAGTACTGGGAAAACAATCGGAGTTCACTCCACTCCAGGTACTCCTTAATGCACCAAACAAAAAACTACTCCGAACAGAACAAGAACTCTTTAAACATATGGTAACCGCAGCCATGTGTGTAATACCACGATACTGGAAACAAACCACAACTCCAACCTTACAGGAACTAATAGCACTAATTCAAGAAATTGAACTTATGGAAAAACTCACAGCAAATTTAGAAGACAAAAAAGACAAACAGGAAAAAATATGGGAAAAATGGCACATATACATGACAACCTAGCCTAGCGATAAAGATACACTAAGACATATATATTAAAGAGATGAAAAGGACTAAGCTTTTAAGGCACAATAAATCACTAGCACAAAGACAAAATACAATACAACTCGAAGTTGGAAAAGGGATAAAACAGAAATAAAAGAAATTAAGAACTGGCAAAAGGAAAATAAGTAAGGATACTCCTCTCTAGGTACCACAGGCATAGAAATTATAAGATGTTATATTGGTAACTTAACAACTGACAAAGAGAAACGTTGTTATGTTTTATGTTTAGTTTAATTTACTTCTTATCTTTGTTATCTGTATAAAATGAAAACTTTAATAAAAAGTACATTTCAAAAAAAAAAAAAATAAAATAAGAGGACTCAATGGTTGAAATCCTACCTAAACCCACTCGGCAAGTAAAAAACCCACTAAACGGCAATCTCCCACATGTCCTGAATCAAACGGTATGCCATAAGGGTGGGTGCAAACAGAAACGGGGCCACCAACTAGCTCAAATTGGACGCATGCACAAGTCCAATTACAAGAAAAAAATCAAAGTGTTCTGTAATTTGAACAGCCTAATCAACTTGGAAATACCCCCCACAAACTATATATTTTTGGAAGCTACACACCTTCAGCTACGTGATGGTATCATGCTTTCGTATATACATGAAGAATTCCAAGCGCTGTTATCCATAGAACTCCGTGCTTTTAGGAGATTTTGTGAAAAAATAAAATAAGAGGACTCAATGGTTGAAATCCTACCTAAACCCACTCGGCAAGTAAAAAACCCACTAAACGGCAATCTCCCACATGTCCTGAATCAAACGGTATGCCATAAGGGTGGGTGCAAACAGAAACGGGGCCACCAACTAGCTCAAATTGGACTTTGTAATATTTCTTTCCGAAGGGAGAGGGGAACAAAGGTCTTATTATGAGGTAAGACAGCAGAAGCAGAATCCTGAACAGATAGAATCTGATGGCAAAGCTGAGGGGTAATAGTGGCTAGGATCTTGGAGGAGGGATTGATGGGACCTTTATCTTTTTCAGTAGAATCGGCTGCAAGAAAAGACCTGGAGAGGGCGTCAGCTTTTTTATTCTTGGAGCCAGGATGAAAGGAAATGGTGAAATTGACACGAGAGAAGAACAGAGCCCAACGGGCTTGACGAGGATTCAATCTCTTTAGGTTTTGGATGTATTCAAGATTTTTGTGATCGGTGAGGATGGTGATAGGATGTACTGCCCCTTCCAGCAAGTGTTGCCATTCTTCTAGTGCGAGTTTGATAGATAGACGTTCTCGATTTCCAATATCATAATTTAGTTAATTGGGAAGAAATTTTTTACCACTCTCGATTTGCCTTTGGGAAAGGACGGCACCTGCTCCAAGATTAGAGGCGTCAACCTCGATGATGAATGGCAGAGTAGGGTCGGGGTGCAGAAGTACTGGGGCTGAAGAAAAATAATTTTTTAACTTCTCGAAGACTTCCAAGGTGGCCGGAGACCAGATTCTGGGTTTGCCTCCTTTCCTAATAAGGGCTAAGATAGGAGCAATGATGGAAGAAAACCCTTTAATAAATTGCCTATAATAATTGGCAAAACCAAGGAATCGTTGGATAGCCTTAGTGCCAATGGGAAGAGTCCAGTTGAGAATAGCTGAGACTTTGGTTGGATCAGCACCGGCAGGAGAAGTGGAGGGTCTGATGAAGCCCCGAGACAGGTTCTCTTTGATATAATCTTCCACAGAGGTGGTCTCAGCAGGAGATAAAGGAAAGGTGCGACCTCGGGGTGGAGAGGTACCGGTCAACAAATCAATGGGACAATCATAGGGTCGGTGGGGAGGCAGAATTTCAGCAGATTTTTTGGTCGAAGACATCCTTAAAGTCAAGGTACTGATGAGGCAGAAAATTAAGATTTTTGTTTTCACAGGAAACAGAGGAACAAGAGATTTTGGGATGGAAAAGACATCTGGAAAAGCATGATGAACTCCAAGAGACAAATTCGTTGTTAGTCTAGTTTATGATGGTGTTATGAAGTCAGAGCCAAGGGAGTCCTAGAATGAGAGGGGTCGTGGGGCTTTGTATAACCAAGAAGGAAATTGATTCACAATGAAGACAACCAATTTGAAGAAGAATTTCTGCAGAAGACATGGAAATAAATTCTGTAGATAAAGGTTGATCGTCAATGGCCAGCACTCGGAGGGGATGAGGTGGGGAAAATAATGGAATGCGTAGAAGAGAAGCAAAGGTGGCATAAATAAAATTACCGGCTGCTCCAGAGTCTAGGAAGGCTTGAGTAGAGAAGGTTTGAGATTTGAAAATGAGAGTTGCTGGCAGAAACAATTTGAGAGAATTCTTGTGGAAAGGAGATTTGAATTTACCTAGAAAAGACTCCTTATTCAAATCTAGGGTTGTTAGTTTCCCGGCTTGGAAGGGCAACCTTTAGCGAAGTGCCCCTGGGTGGCACAGTTTATTGCAGAGCCCATGAGTCCTCCTCCTAAGTTTTTCTTCAGCAGAAATGTGTGTACCCCCAATCTGCATAGGTTCCTCCAATGGTGGTGCAGTTGTCAAAGGCCCGGTCCTTTGAGGACGAGGAACAAATTTGGGAGGAACAGGACGGTTATTGGACTTTTCGGCTTGCCTTTGCCTGATACGAGTATCCACCCGTATACACAAGGAAATCATTTCTTCCAACATTGTGGGAAGTTCCCAGGACACTAAGTCGTCCTTCATACGATCAGACAGGCCCTGCCAAAAGGCTGCTAACAGGGCCTCATTGTTCCAGGGAGTCTCGGCAGCCAAAGTCCGGAATTCAATTGCATACTGTCCTACCGAACGGGAGCCCTGTCGCAACTGCACCAACCGGAAGGAAGCAGCAATAGTTCTGCCTGGAGCGTCAAAGATTTTTCGGAAAGTTTCCAGAAATAAGGAGATATCGTTAACCACTGGGTCATTTTTCTCCCACAGGGGGGATGCCCAGGCCAAGGCGTTGCCTCCCAACAAGGCAATGACATATCCCACTTTGGCACAATCTGAGACAAAATGGGAAGGTTGCAACTCAAAATGTATAAGGCATTGGTTAACGAACCCCCGACAGGCTTGAGCGTCCCCTTCATACCGCACAGGAGGTGGTATTCGCGGCTCTCTGTGGGGAACGGGTCCTCTAGGCAGAACAGGAGGAGCTGGAGCAGGGCCCGGGTATTAATTTAGTTGCCCTTCTCTGAACCCTTTCCATTTCAAAGATGTCCTTTTTGTACACAGGATTCCAAAATTGCACTGCATATTCCAAATGAGGCCTTACAAATGCTTTGTAAAGAGGAAGAATAACATTTTCCTCCCTTGAATCCATACCTCTCTTTATACAAGACAATACCATGCTGGCTCTGGTTGTTGCCACTTGGCACTGCTTGCTACCTTTAAGTTTGTTATCCACCAAAATTCCAAGATCCCTTTCCAACAGGGATTCACTTAGCAGAGAGCCATTTATAGTATAAGCAGCACAAGGATTTTTAAGTTCAAAATGCATCACCTTACATTTATCAACATTGAATCTCATCTGCCACTTAGAAGCCCAATGTGACAATCTATCTAGATCCCCCGGCAAAGATTGCACATCCTCTGTTTTTAATGGTCGACAAAGTTTTGTGTCGTCCGCTTAAAATGGGGCTTTGTACAGTCACTGTATAGAGTGCAACTAGCGACCATATATCATATACAAACTGAATAGAATACTAATGCACATCTAATTTAATTTACATTGCTTACTTGTTACATTGCCACTGAATTTCTACTTAACTAACTGCCCTATTCTATAGATAAATAAAAGAAATTGGTTTAGGGAGTTTTCCAATTGATGGTTTCTTTTGGCAGCTGGGTCCAAAGTACTTGCCTTTTATTTGCTGAAATAATTTGTGACTGTGGCATTATGGAATGCCACATGCTATGAAAAGATTTACAATGAGAAAACTCTTTTTCTCCTGAAAGGAGCATCATTTTGCAGGCCTTTTGAATCCTAAATCATTTGAGTAATCACACTATGTGGACTTCCTTTTCCAACTTTAAGCAGAGAGGAATTAATTTGGTTCAATCACACCAGAATTGACATTTGAATCCTATTGGGTGCTGATCCTACAGAGTGCCAGTTTGGCACTGGTGCCAGGGGATGTCTGTTCCTGTTTGTTAAGGGTTAAATGACAGTAGTCTTTACACATACTTTATCACATAATTAAGTAGCGGTTAACATTTTTGAAACATAGTCACCCAGTGATCTACTTAAAGATTTAATTACCTGCCAGCGTGAATTGTATACAGTCTTCCTGGAGCAATACAAAACAACATTACACTAACATTTTATTTTACATCTGATCTGGGCAAAAGATAAAGCTTCCAAATGTACCTATAAACATTGCATGTGCTGTGGTGACTCATCTGTTAAAGCACTTTTAAAAACACACAAGATCATGGGTCCAAATCCCCAGACTTTTTTTTGTTTCCATTATGTTCCAAAAAAAAGATAGTCTACGTGTGGTAATACTCCACATAGTATCTCTGTCGGGTTAGGGGTAAAAAATTTGCATTTAGCAAGACAGAGTACATGAGGTTGCTGGTATAATTCCCCAGACTATTATTTTTACTGAAAAGTTAATGTTCTGTTTCTTAAATCCATGTTAGCTAAGAAATACACTGCAAAGATATTCTTTCTTTTTGATGTAAAAAGCAATTATATTACTGTAAGGACAGGAGCATTGATATGTCAAGGATAGGGAGGCTCTCTGTGCTGTTATATGATTGGCTATCAGCTTCTAAGAAACATCTTTTTAAATCGGTTGAGCACTACAAAGCATGTGAATTGTAATGCCAACTTAGATGGGTTTCACCTAGCTAAGGTGGATTATGGGAGCTGACCCCTAGTACCGACAGGTTAATTTCATAAATCACCCAGCAGCTACAGCGAAGGAACGTGAATGTGCTCTGTCTATTATGACAATGTTGTCTGGAGACTTTAGTTCCCTTTAATTAATAAATAGTTGTGTCTAATATGTCTGTGATCTATGGTTATTGAGATATTTGCTGAAAATGCTGTGCTTTAAGTTAAAGGGCAACTCCACCCCCCAAACTAAATTTTACTATCCTGCAGGAAATAGCTATAAACCTGGTGATGCCTTAGCCAATCACAGAGATGGAAGCCAGTCAAGCCCCTCTTGCTTGACTTCTGTGAACTAAAAAGGCACGGGAGTTAAGCAGAAGGCGTTGGGGGAATGAAGGCTGGTAAGTACATTTGGGGACGGCAGGGATTGCTATAAACCTTGCAAGGTCGAGGTTTAGAGCAATTCCCTGCAGGACAGTACAATTTAGTTTGGGGGGTGGAGTTGCCCTTTAATTTAAAGCACAGCATTTGTCCACTGGACCATGTTTTTTTTTCAGTCCTAGCAATAAAACACATTCCAAAGCTTAGTATACATGATAACCTGATAGAAGAGCTTGTAACATTCCAAAGCTTAGTATACATGATAACCTGATAGAAGAGCTTGTACAGAATAAGTTTTGCAGCATGATTTTCTGATAGAATTACCATTTAAAGCACCTTTCCGGCCCAGGAGGCACCACGATAAATTCTCCACCACTCTCTCCTGGGGTCCCTATTTACCCCAGGGAGGTAATTATTATTCCCCATACTTTTGGGGAATTGCATCCCTCTTCCAGCCCTCCTTTAGGGCTATTACCCCATTAACATTGCCAACTGCCGCCAAAGCATGAAGGCCTGACCACCTTAGGCCTGAGTGCTCCTCCAAAACCCCACGGCCATTTCCAAACCTTCTCTCAGGCCGTAGTTAAAAACATCGATACCCAACTCCGTCAAGTGAACGCCATCCGAACGGAAATATTCCTGCTGCCCTTCCAACATCCTGTGCCGTATCACCACACCCCCATGCATTTGCACAAACTTGCCCATTATCTTGTTAATTTTAATGCGCGCTTTTTGCACTGCCTTCTCTGAACGAGCATGCCGCCATTGTACTCTGGGGACCATTTCTGACCACACTACGATGAGCTTGGGAAGAGCTGATCTCAAAACCAACAGGTCCCCTTTCATGAGCCTAATTAGCTCTTTCATTGGTATCATGCCCATATCATTTCCCCCAGCGTGAAATGAGGTTCGTCCTTCAACACCTTGCCTTCTACTAGGGGCCTGACCCTTCTCCAACTCATACCTCGCTCGCTTAACCACTCAACCTGCACTTCACTTTCTGGAAACCCAAAACGGCAACCACCCAGCCGAATCCTAGCGCGACGTTCCGCCCAATAGATGAACGAGTGCCCGATCACCCAGATAATGCAATTCTGCAAGCCTGCAAATGAAACGTAAAACCATGAAATTCCAAGATATACAAACAGTTAAGTAATTTTTTTTTTTTATACCAAATGTGGCCTAATATATGAACGAAAACGATTCGACTCCCACTTCCCCAGACGCTTAATAGCGCTGTCAGTGAGCCCCCACCTCGCAACCTCCGTTGCTGCGCCGATTCGAAATGAGTGTGCACCAAAATCCTTTGGCCCTCACCTGCCTAGTTATGCGGACAAAATGATGCGATCTGACCGCGCCTCTCATGGACAACGCCAATCTCCTGCAGAAGATCCTACCCATTGGGATGATGCGGCAGGCAAAATTCAATTTGCCCAACAATGATTGAATCTGTCTCAACGTCCACTTCTTAGCCAACCTAGCCTTACTTACTAGTGCCAGCAAATCCGTTATCTTATCCCTAGGCAGCCTGCAAACCATTCTCTGGGAATCGATTTAGATTCCCAAGAAGCAAAGTACCTCCGTTGGTCCTTCTGACTTGTCTTCCGCTAATGGAACTCCAAAACGCCGGAAAAGCCGCTGTAAAATTTCTTTCATCACCCAACAACTGGGTGAGTCAGCCGCCCCTACCCAGAAAAAATCATCCAAGTAGTGTATGATCATTTTGGATCCCGCCTCTTCCCTCACTGCCCATTCTAAGAAGGTTGCAAACGTTTCAAAATAGGCGCAGGAAAGGGAGCATCCCATGGGAAGGCATCTGTCTACGAACATATCCCCGTCCTTTGCGCAGCCCAACAAATGCATACTCTCGGGGTGGACTGGGAGTAATCGGAACGCTGCCTCAATGTCAGCCTTTGCCATGAGAGCCCCTTTCCCTGCCTCCTAACCATCGTGACTGCTTGATCAAATGATGCATAAGACACTGTAGACAAAGCCTCATCTATACCATCATTTACCGACGACCCTTCCGGATGAGACAAATGGTGAATAAGCCGGTATTTTCCCATCTCACGCTTAGGCACCAAACCCAATGGCAAGATACGCGAATTTTTGATCGGAGGGTACCTAAATGGACCCGCCATCCTACCCAACTCTACCTCCTTGCGCAATTTCTTCTTAACTTCGTCTACCTTGTCCCTAGCCGATGTCAGATTGCTGCACCTAAGACCACCCTCCCGTTGTTCCCCCGGTATTCTAAAGCCCTCTCGAAAACCACTTTCGAGGAATAGGGCCGCTCTTCTATCTGGATAATTATTTAGCCAGGGTAGCATCCCTGCGAGGCTCACCGGGCTCTTCCCTTTTTGAATTGGGGTCAAAACGATAGGGGCCACTCCCCCCTTTTTGCCGTCTAAAACATCTAAGGGCCGAGTGATTCCCCCACCCACACACCGAGCAATCATGTCTGAACCGACATGATGCCCCCCAACGGCATTGGCCCTCGTTAAACGCCCAGCATAGTCCCTTTTTTGTTGTGGCTGCGCCCGACGAGCTAGCACTTGTTCCCCCGCCGGGCGAGTATGGAAAGGGCTGACCCTGAATTCCCATACTTCTATTGGCTGTCATGGTTTTCATCCACAGCCCTATGTCCCTGTGGTCCCACCGCAGCGAAGGCCGAATTGCCATCCTCTGCCTGAACTGCTCGTCGTAACGCAGCCACGCAAAGCTCCCATAGACCCTATATGATTCATTTATGCTATCCTGGTAACAGAACAAGCTTGAACATACTTCAGGATGGCGCTCACCAATTACACTTGCCAGGATTGAAAATGCCTGAAGCCAATTATTAAATGACCTAGGTATCAACCTAAACCTGCGCCGTTCCTCGTCTTCCTCTTTTCCCTTTTCCCACTTATCTATGTTGAAGCGCTCCAGTGGCAACAGGGTAAATATATCTATATATTCCTTGTTCCAAATTTTTTCCTTCACTTCTTGTTTCAAGTGGGCGCCCAAAGGGCCCTCAAAACATACATAGGTGCTGCCAAAAGCAGAATCCGATATCAGGGAAATAGGGCGCTCCCCCCCCACCATCTCTCCCTCTTTTATTACCCATTATGCTACTTCCTAGTGCTAACGAGTTATCCCTACTCTCCCCCCTATCCATTAAATCGTCCTGTGACTGTGTTGCTATCCCCCTGTAACCTGATTCATGTATCCCACTTGTCAAAGGGCTATGCCCCCAAGCTTGCGTTGGGCCCCCTACACCTAAACCCCTCTCCCACTGTCCCATGAATTCCTTAAGCCCCAACATGAAGGAATTAACCACCGGGTCTCTCAAACCAGTCCCCTCCCCCCTCTGAACAGACCACCCTCCTTCCCTGAGCATCTCAACTGTTGATGGCTGGACCGGTTGCGGAACCAACATCCCCGTTTGCTCTGTACGATTTGTAGGTTGCACCTCTTGAGTGACCTGTTGGGAAAAGAACAAGGGCTGGGGAGGTGCAGGAACTGCGGGGTAGTATTGCCCGCCAGCCCCACCGATTCTTGCTCCCGAGTGTGGAAGGAGCAGTGCAGAGACCCCACTGACCCAACCTCCTGTGGATGGGAGTACCGTGGGCAGTGCAGGCGCAGTCCCCGCTATCTGTCCTTGCTGCAAGGGCTCACTTGACTCAACCTGTATGGCGCTGGGTTGGGGTAGCTGCTGTGAAAACACCACCGGAGAGTCACTAATCCCTACTGAGGGTTGGCCTGCCCCTGAGGCAGCCCCCCCGCTCTCTCCTGAAGGCCCTGGCGCTAACCCTGATTGGTTGGGTGCCAGGCATTGAAGGGTTTTAGTATTAAAACTCTGGGCCTGATTCATGGCATCTTGTGGGAATATCCCCGATGACTGAGGGTTTAGAGGCCTTTGGGATGCAGACTTCGTGACCTGGCTCTTTTTTGCGTGTTTCAGGGAAGCCCCGCCCCTTTTAGATTGGGACCGGGTCTTCCCACGTGCTTTGCTCAACATGTCTGTAGAAGCTGTAGCATGCTGTGATGGAGGGATCTGGGAAGGGGAGGCTCTCGGGCTCTGACCGGCCTGTGACTGAATCTGAGAGGCAAACAGTGGGGGGGGGTGACCAAGTCTGGCCGGGATGCAGCTCACCAATTGCGTGCTCCTCTCTGTCCGTGTTGCGGCGGCTCGGCGACTCCGACCATGCTCTCCTCCCGGATTCTCTCGCAATGTCCCTATTTGTTCCGGATGGACTGTACCTAGATGGAGGCCGAGATCGGCGGCTTCTTGAGGATGCATCCGCTCCGTGCTCCGCAATGTCCAGTTGCTCCCGCACCCATGCTTCTCCCCCTTCCATGGCCCGCTCCCGGATCCTGGACAGTAGTTAGTCCAAAATGGATGAGGACATGATTGGCTCGCCTTGCAACTCTTCTCTCCTAACCAAAATGGCGCCTGCCTGCTTAACTCCGCCCCTTTTACGTCCCTTCCTGCCTGTCCCTGCTTCCTTCTACTTCCCTTACTCCTCCCACCCTCTGCCTCCATCCTACTCCCTGTCATGTGCTCCTCCTGCTATTCTGCAGTTCGTCCCTCTGCTTTATTCATAGGTTACACGTAGGCATCAGCTCATTTTAAATAATCATTTTTGATGTAGCAATAGGGTTTAGGTTTTTGGGAACATTTAATTTAAGCGTACAAAATGAAGGATGTTCTACTGAATGCACTAAAATGTTACAGCACAGAACATTATTAAGAATTCAATTATAGTTCTGTAGGGCTACTGCTACTTTTTGACTTTAAAAAAAACCTGTGGCTTTCCTTAAGAGAAGGGGTTCTTAACATGTTTTCTATGTTATATGGAAAGCTAAACCAATACAAAACCAACTGAGCATGCTAGAATCACCATTATGGATCATGTTAGAAGTTACGATATAGTAAGCTAGCTCAGTTGCACTAGCCTTTCAAGACAGTATTTATAGTTACTTTCATTTATATGCATGTTTCTCTACAATGATTAATGATATTCCCTGTGTTAGAAGGCGAGGAAAAAGAAAATTGCCCATTATGTTACCAAGTAGAATCTAACCCTTTTGTGACCTAACTCAATAATTCAAGCCTGTATAATTTATTTGTACCTGTGCCAAGTAAATTTGGCAGGCTTCAGAATGCATTGGTGTCTCCTCCAGTGAAGCGTTTCTCAGACTGAATCTATCAGGCACCAAGACAAATGAAAGATTAACCTTTCCTGAAGTACTTTCCATATCACGCTAATTTAAAATTACATTTACCAAATTGTACTGTTCATTTAAGAAAACCGCACACCTGGAAAAATTCATTATTTGTACAACAGCCTTAGTGCTTGTCCATTTGGTATGTAGACTGTAACTAGGATGAAGAATATGAGGCCCTCTAACTACATCTCACTTGCCCTCCAATAAATACGAATAGGAATACTGAAGTCCAAATATAAATAAGTTTGAATTTTTTATTTAATCCCTAACTGATCGCTAGCCCCCCTCCCTTGCCAGTGCAGTCAGTTTACTACGAGGTTAATAGCTTCATGAAGTCCTTCTAAAATAGGCTGAGCCCAGAGTAAGGTGTCAAAACAGCATTGTACATGGCAGACAGTTAGTGTCGAACCGCCCCCCCACCTCTATTTAGGGTTCGACACCAACTGTCTGCCATGTACAATGCTGTTTTGACACCTTACCCTGGGTGTTCCTATAACACCTCTTAGCCACTATCCAATCACGCCCTTAACACTTGGCTGTGATATGCTAATTGGGATTTTCCAGGGTACATAATTGCCAAAGATTCTTGTACAAGTCATTCTGAATTGAGAAAGCCAGTCGGATGACTAGCGAAACGTCTTCAAGAACTAAACTTCAAGTCCAGTTGATCTAATTGAATACAACAGATATACCATGATCTGGATGAATGAGAACCTTCACAAGCAACAGGTGGAGATGTTCCCTCTTTTATATATGAAAATTAAAGGGCATCTTTAGTGTACCATGTGCTGCCTTTCTCCTATCTTTGTCAGTGACTGTTTTTCCATGGTGTTCGATCTCTCTGCAGCACTCCCCCCTTCCCCGTTACTTCCTCCATATCTAAACATCGGTTGCCAACAAGCTTATCATGTGCAGAAGGAGTTAAAATTTCAACATCCTGAAAAACACACCCATGCACAGTGGGTAGAAAGCAAGCTGATCTGGAGACATGGAAGAGAAGGGAGAACAGTAGTTTACTGCTGCAATAGATCTCTCTCTTTGTGACCCATCATCAATTAGCAAAAGCTATCAAGGAGGGGGTCAGTGCAGCTTTATCTCTACCATCACAGCTACTTCTCTCCCCCTGCTAATGTTCTTATCTTTGTGTTGGTAACAGAGCAGAGAGGAGGGAGGGACTTGAGCAGGGAAGAGGGTCACGTCACAGGGATTTGATTGACTGTAAGGATCTTACCTGCCGCTCTCCCTCGATGTCCCGGGACTGGTGACATCACCGGCGCCGGACGTCGGCGTCACCACGTCCAGACGCCAGCCGGCGCGAAAATTCAAATAGGCACTCGCAGAGGGAGCGAGTGCCTATTCGTAGACCTCGCTACCAGACTGTCAGGTTGTCAGTCTGTAGCGCTCCTTACCTGTCATTGGATCCAGCATTGTATCCAGCCATTGTTTCAACTCCATTGTTCCAGCCATTGTATCCAGCATTGTATCCAGCCATTGTTTCAACTCCATTGTTCCAGCCATTGTATCCAGCCATTGTTTCAACTCCATTGTTCCAGCCATTGTATCCAGCATTGTTTCAGCCATTGTATCCAGCATTGTTTCAACTCCATTGTTCCAGCCATTGTATCCAGCATTGTTCCAACTCCATTGTATCCAGCATTGTTTCAACTCCATTGTTCCAGCCACATCGTATCCAGCCATTATATCCAGCATCATTGTCTTACTCCATCGTTCCAGCCATTGCTTCTTGTTCCTTTTGAATCCTGCCCTACAGTCTGAACTCCTCCTTCGGGACTCGATTCATTACAGTACGAATAGGCCATGGAAGTACCTGAGGAAACTGCGGCAAGTCTGGGCAAGACTCTTCAGACTATTTCCCTCCGCATGGACGCCCTTAAGCACCAGCAGAATCAACTAGCTCAATTTCTGGACTCCATTTCTGCTCGGTTATCCCCGGGCACTACTCCTCCTGCTCCTATTGTTCTGCCCAGAGAACCCGTTTCCCATAGAGAGCCGCGAATACCACCTCCTGTGTGGTATGAAGGGGACGCTCAAGCCTGTCGGGGGTTCGTTAACCAATGCCTTATAAATTTTGAGTTGCAGCCTTCCCATTTTGTCTGGGACCGTGCCAAAGTCGGATATGTCATTGCCTTGTTGGGAGGCAACGCCTTGGCCTGGGCATCCCCCCTGTGGGAGAAAAATGACCCAGTGGTTAACGACATCTCCTTATTTCTGGAAACTTTACGAAAAATCTTTGACGCTCCAGGCAGAACTATTGTTGCTTCCTCCCGGTTGATGCAATTACGGCAAGGCTCCCGCTCTGTAGGACAGTATGCTATCGAATTCCGGAATTTATCCGCTGAGACTACTTGGAATAATGAGGCCCTGTTAGCAGCCTTTTGGCAGGGCCTGTCTGATCGTATCAAGGACGACTTAGTGTCTCGGGAGCTTCCCACAATGTTGGAAGAAATGATTTCCATGTGTATACGGGTGGATACTCGTATTAGGGAAAGGCAAGCTGAAAAGTCCATTAACCGTCCTTTTCCTCCTTAATTTGTTCCTCATCCTCAAAGGGCCGGGCCTTTGACATCTGCTCCACCATTGGAGGAACCTATGCAGATTGTGGGTACACACATTTCTGCTGAAGAAAAACTTAGGAGGAGGACTCATGGGCTCTGCCTGTACTGTGCCGCCCAGGGGCACTTCACTAAAGGTTGCCCTTCCAAGCTGGGAAACTAACAACCCTAGATTTGAATAAGGAGTCTTTTCTAGATAAATTCAAATCTCCTTTCCACAAGAGTTCACTTAAGTCATTTCTACCAGCTACCCTCATATTCAAATCCCAAACCTTCTCTACCCAAGCCTTTCTAGACTCTGGAGCAGCCGGTAATTTTATTGACGCCACCTTTGCTTTTCTTCTAGGCATTCCATTATTCTCCCTACCTCATCCTCTCCGAGTGCTGGCTATTGACAACCAACCTTTGTCTACAGAATTTATTTCCATGTCTTCTGCAGAAATTCTTCTTCAAATTGGTTGTCTTCATCGTGAATCTATTTCTTTCTTGGTTATACAAAGCCCCACAGCTCCTCTCATTTTAGGACTCCCTTGGCTCCGACTTTATAATCCCATCATAGACTGGACTAATAATAAACTTGTCTCTTGGAGTACATACTGCCTTTCTAGATGTCTTTCCCTTCCTAAGGTCTCTTGTTCCTCTATCTCCTGTGAAAATAAAAATCTTACTTCTCTACCTCATCAGTACCTTGACTATAAGGATGTCTTTGATAAAAAATCTGCTGAAACCCTGCCTCCCCACCGACCCTATGATTGTCCCGTTGATTTGTTGACCAGTACCTCTCCACCCCGAGGTTGCACCTATCCGCTATCTCCTGCTGAGACCACCTCTATAGAGGATTATATTAAACCTGTCTCGAGGCTTCATCAGACCCTCCACTTCCCCTGCCAGTGCTGGCTTTTTGGTGGAAAAGAAAGACGGAGGGCTACATCCATGCATCGACTATCGTGGCCTCAATAAAATCACAATCAAGAACCGCTATCCTCTACCTCTCATTTCTGAACTTTTTGACCAGTTAAAAGGAGCTAAAATTTTCTCCAAGCTTGATCTCCGTGGAGCCTACAACTTAAATTTGCATTCGGAAAGGAGATGAGTGGAAAATGGCCTTCAATACCAGAACTGGACACTACGAATATTTGGTGATGCCCTTTGGTCTCTGTAATGCTCCAGCGGTGTTTCAAGAGTTTGTTAATGATATTTTTCGTGATCTCTTAGGTATTTCAGTAGTAGTCTACCTAGATGACATCTTAATCTTTTCTCAAGACCTTTCTTCTCATCGTCGCCATGTACTTCAAGTCTTGTCACGACTACGAGCTAACCAACTGTATGCTAAACTTGAAAAATGTCTTTTTGAATGCCCAAAAGTACCTTTTTTGGGCTACCTGGTTTCGGCTCAAGGCTTTGAGATGGACCCAACCAAAGTCTCAGCTATCCTTAACTGGACTCTTCCCACTGGCACTAAGGCTATCCAAGGATTCCTTGGTTTCGCCAATTATTATAGGCAATTTATTAAAGGGTTTTCTTCCGTTGTTGCCCCTATCTTAGCCCTTATCAGGAAAGGAGGCAAACCTAGAATCTGGACTCCTGCTGCCTTGGAAGCCTTCAAGAAGCTAAAAAATTATTTTTCCCCGGCTCCAGTACTTCTACATCCCGACCCTAGTCTGCCATTCATCATCGAAGTGGACGCCTCTAATGTTGGAGCAGGTGCCGTCCTCTCCCAAAGGCAAATTGATAGTGGTAAACTCCACCCATGTGCGTTCTTCTCTAAGAAATTTCTTCCTAATGAACTAAACTATGATATTGGGAATCGGGAACTTCTGGCCATCAAACTGGCACTGGAAGAATGGGGACACTTGCTGGAAGGGGCGTTACATCCTGTCACCATCCTCACTGATCACAAGAATCTTGAATATATCCAAAACCTAAAAAGATTGAATCCTCGTCAAGCCCGTTGGGCCTTGTTCTTCTCTCATTTCAATTTCATAATTTCCTTTCCTCCTGGTTCCAGGAATAAAAAGGCAGACGCCCTCTCCAGGTCTTTTCTCGCAGTCGATACTACTGAAAAGGATAAAGGTCCTATCATACCCTCTTCCAAGAGCCACTATCACCCCTCAACTTTGCCATCAGATTCTATCTGCTCAGGATTCTGCTTCTGCTGCCTTACCTTCCAATAAAACCTTTGTTCCCCTCTCCCTTCGGAAAGAAATATTACAACTAACTCATGATTCCAAACAGGCCGGTCACCCTGGCATCCACAAAACTTTCAATCTCCTTAGTCGTTTGGTATGGTGGCCCTCCATGAGAACTGATGTCAAGAACTTTGTCGCCACCTGTTACGTTTGTGCCACTTCCAAATCCTCTCATACTCTTCCTTGTGGACTTCTTCAACCTCTGCCGATCCCTTCCCTACCATGGACTCACCTCTCTATGGACTTTATTTGTGAACTCCCTATTTCTAAGAAAAATACAGGTATCTGGGTTACTGTAGATCGCTTTAGCAAAATGGCTCATTTAGTTCCTCTTCCTAAATTGCCCTCCTCTGCTGAACTTGCTCAATTATTCATTACTCATATATTTCGCCTGCATGGATTACCGGTGAAATAGTGTCTGATCGAGGAACCCAATTTATCTCTAAATTCTGGCGGGTACTCCGTTACCATCCCCAATCTAACGGAGCCGCAGGACGCACCAACCAATGTCTGGAACAATTCCTTCGATGCTATATTTCTTACTCTCAAGATAATTGGACTGATCTCCTACCATGGGCGGAATTTGCCCATAACAATGCCGTCCACTCTTCAAATAGGCATTTGCAGAGGGAGCGAGTGCCTATTTGTAGACCTCGTAGACTGTCAGGTTGTCAGCCTGTAGCGCTCCTTACCTGTCATTGGATCCAGCATTGTATCCAGCCATTGTTTCAACTCCATTGTTCCAGCCATTGTATCCAGCCATTGTTTCAACTCCATTGTATCCAGCCATTGTTTAAACTCCATTGTTCCAGCCATTGTTTCAACTCCATTGTTCCAGCCATTGTATCCGGCATTGTATCCAGCCATAGTTTCAACGCCATTGTATCCAGCATTGTTTCAACTATATTGTTCCAGCCATTGTTTCAACACCATTGTTCTGGCCATTGTATCCAGCATTGTTTCAACTCCATTGTTCCAGCCATTGTATCCAGTATTGTTTCGACTCCATTGTTCCAGCCATTGTATCCAGCATTGTTTCAACTCCATTGTTCCAGCCATTGTTTCAACTCCATTGTTCCAGCCATTGTATCCAGCATTGTTTCAACTTCATTGTTCCAGCCATTGTATCCAGCATTGTTTTACTCCATTGTTCCAGCCACATCGTATCCAGCCATTGTATCCAGCATCATTGTCTTACTCCATCGTTCCAGCCATTGCTTCTTGTTCCTTTTGAATCCTGCCCTACAGTCTGAACTCCTCCTAAAAGGTGCAGTGAACCTCGATTCATTACAATTGACATTACAAGTAGGAGTGGAGGAATGCAATCACATCTTCTAATTTGTGTATCTCAGGACAGAGGGGGAATGTGAAAAAAGTAAAGACACTCTGGGGGTTGGGGAGGAATTATAGAACACATAGAAAGAAAGAAAAAAAGGTAAATTTTCCCACTACAGATGCCCTTTAAGACATTGTCATTATTTTACAGATGTTAATTTAATTGTCTTTTTGGTAGTAGGATGATAAAGCCCAAATGTTCCCCTAAATACAGCAAATTTAAAGGCATTTCAGTCTCTTATTTTTGTATGGCCAGTTGGTAATGCATAGAATACAGTCACATCTTCTGTATAAAAACTGGAAAGGACCAACCATCTCCCAAACATAAAACAGGACATATAATCATTAATTATCCTCTTCAAAAAACACATTTCCTCTTTTTAACACTTAATATATTCAAAGTAATAGAAGATATTTTTGAAATTAAAAAAAAAATTAACACAGTTTAGTACACAAATTTTTGTAAATATTTTATTATATATTTTCATGGGACAATACTGAATATATGACACTTTGATACATATGTGTTCAGCTTGTTTAAAGTGCTGTCACCTCAAAATAACGCACAACACAGCCATTAAAGTCTAAACTGCTGGCAACAAAAATGAGTACACCCCTAAGTGGAAAAAGGAAAAATTGTGCCCAATTAGCAATTTCCCTCCCTGGTGTCATGTGACTGTTCAGTATTACAAGGTCTCAGGCGTGTTAAATTTGGTGTTCTCACTCTAAAACTCTCTCATACTGGTCACTGGAAATTTAACATGGCACCTTATGGTAAAGAAAACGGAGGATCTGAAAAAAAGAATTGTTGATCTACATAAAGATCGCCTAGGCTACGCCAAAAGAAGGTTGGAAACATCCTGAAACTGAGCTGCAGCATGGTGGCCATCACCATTTAGTGGTTTAACAAGACTGAAAAAGTATATAATGTGCCTACCACCACAAAAAAGACCACATCACAATATTATAATATATCACAAAAACTATATTTATAGAGTACTAAATGGCCGGCCGGTCACGATAAAAATATACCCACATATAAAATACTATATTGATGGACCCTCAAACCCTAAAAATTAATCTATAAATAGCTAAAACAGAGAAAATAGTGGTAGGAGGGGGATATTAAACTACTAAGTTAAATCGTCCAAAATAATCCTTCGTTAGTATCCTGTAGGCGTATAGTCCGTGATGAGATGTATAGTAGTAATGGATTAAAAATCAAAAAACCATGGTGTGCGCACACCTAAAAATATATGAAAAAGGACGTATAAAATATGTCTATATCTCTGGAGGCGGGGGTTATAACTAAATCAATACTGCACTGTGCTCTCGTCGTGCGTAATTGGGCAAAAGCTGTATCACCGTAGATCCCCCGGACTTGAAAGTTTGCAACATCCGTGGCAAGCACGCTCTTGCGGCCATTTAGTACTGTATAAATATAGTTTTTGTGATATATTATAATATTGTGGTGTGGTCTTTTTTGTGGTGGTAGGCACATTATATACTTTTTCTGTTTTTCTTGGCCACGCCCCCTTGGATTTTCCGGGGAGTTTGACTAAGTTCCTGAGTGGGAGACTCAGAGGTGCCTGACCACCTATGTTCTTGGGTGTGTACTATTTATTTATTGTTTAACAAGACTGGTTCCACTCAGGACAGGCTTTGCCATGGATGACCAAAGTTGACTGCACATGCTCAGCGTTCTTTCCAGAGGTTGTGTTTTGCAAATGGACAATTATACTCACCTTCCCTCTGCTCCTCTTCTTTGTTCATTACCTTTACCCAGGGTGAGGACCTGAACCGCTAGGTCCTCACCCCTAGGTTTGCGTAACTTATAGCACTGTCTTAGTGCAATGCTGCTCTGGTAGGCTCCGCCCCCTCCTCCCCGTCGGCGACGAGGCCAATAGGAAGGCACGCTCTGCAACCTAGCGGTTCAGGTCCTCACCCTGGGTAAAAGGTAATGAACAAAGAAAAGGAGCGGAGGGAAGGTCAGTATAATTGTCCTTTAAGTGCTGCCATCATTGCTGCAGAGGTTGAAGAGGTGGGAGATCAGCCTGTCAGTGTTCAGACCATATGCCACAAAATGCATCAAATCGCTCTGCATGGCTGTTGTCCCAGAAGGAATCTTATTCTTAAGATAATTCAATTTCACAAGAAATCCCACAAACAGTTTGCTGAAGACAAGCACATGAACATGGATTACTGGAACCATGTCCTGTGGTCAGATGAGACCAAAATAAAATGTATTTAAAGGGCATGTCCACCCCCAAAACTATAATCCCCCCAACTACTGGCCCCATCATGTAGTGTAGTTTAATCCTTACCTCACATCCCAGCTCCATATGGTTCTCCTGTAGTCCCCCCCCAAAGTCCCAAAAACTGCCCACCAGGAGGATAGCAGGGTCCATATAGGACTCTGCCTCCTACCTGGCCTCCGGGAGAAGTTTGGCATGCCTACTGCAGCCCTTCTTCCCCTCCCTCCCTCTCAGGATTCCCTCCCCCTAGCATTTATCCCCTTTAATATAGCCTTCCCCCTGGTCCCCCAGCCCCAACCGCTTAATTTTTATTTTTAGAAAGCTCCCCAAACTCTTACTTACCTCTCCTCTTTCCTCCGCTGCACTTAATGACTGGCAGCCGCGTCCGTGATTGGCTGCCGCTCAGCCAATCACAGAAGCGACTGCCGGTCCCGCCCCTCTGCTTGCATTTTCAGGCAAGCAGAGGGCCGGGAGCGTGGCGGAGGAAAGAGGGGAGGTAAGTAAAAGTTTGGGGCACTTTCTAAAGATAATAATGATGCGGTTGGGGCTGGGGGACCAGGAGGAAGGCTATATTAAAAATTAGATTTAAGGGTGGACATACCCTTTAATTCAAATGTATCAAGCATGTGTGACGGTAACCAGATGAGCAGTTCAAAGACAAGTGTGTTACTGCCGGCACTGGGCTACAGTGTATTGAGAGAATCATGAATACCAACACCTACAGTGACATACTAAAGCAGAGCATGACCCCTCCCATTTCAGAAACTGGGATGCAGGGCAGTATTCCAACATGATAGTGAACCTAAACACACCTCTAAGATGACCACTGCCTTACTAAAAAAAGTTTAGATGTGGGTAATCCTCAAACGGAAGGCACAAGTTCTCTAACATCCACCAGATGTCATGGAGGAGTGGAAGAGGATTCTAGTGACAACCTGTGAAGCTCTGAACGCCATGTCCAAGAGTGTTAAAGGGCAAGTCCGGCCAAAAATAATGTCAAACTATAAATGTTAATCACCCCACAAACTTGAAAATGTTCCAAAGATGCCCATGAAGTCTTTTACCCTCGCCGCCTAGGCAGCGCCCCCTGCTCCTGTTACTAGCTCATTGTGAGCAAAAACAGGAGCAGAGGGCATCTGCGCCGACAGCCACTCCACTTCCTGGTCAAGGCTGTCAGGCGATTGGGCGTGACATTGCACCTCTAGTGACAGGAAGTGGAATGGCGGTCAGCCGCAGAGCAGAGGAGGAGCAGGGAGGGTCCGGGTCTGGTAAGGGACTTCAGGGGCATTGTTGGAATATATTAGTAATGGGAAAGCTAGGTTTTTTTGGGGGGGCGGGGTTTATAGATAAACTTTATTTTGGACTGGACATGGCCTTTAAGGCAATGGTGGAAACACAGGATATTGACATTGGGCCCAATGTGCACATTTCTCTGTGTGACATGGATGGAAGGGTAGCAGACTGGAACATTCAGTGTGTTCTATTTCAAGGGCATGACAGAAAGGTAAATCACCCCAAATAGTTAAACAGCCGATGGCAGATGTAGGACTAACCTCTCAAGGTTTACCGGTCATCCCTTTACCACCTAACAGATCCAACTCAATGCTAAAGTGCACACAGTCACTGGCATCGCTGCGATTCGTCGGTGGTGCAGATTCAGATGCAACTGCCGAACACCCGGTCTCGGTGCAGCCGCCAGTGTCCATCAGCACAGCAGTGCATTGTGGGATACCATCTCTCCTATCCCAGGGCTCAGCACTGACCCCGGGAAACTTCCCTGCAGGGGGAGGAGGGTGGGAGTGAGGAGCCCACAGGAGGGAGGGGACTACCCTGGAGAAGAGGTGCCGGGGACTAGCTTACTCTCTCCTCGGTTGGTATTGGCTGCTCTAGCCCCCTGCAGCCGCTGTAGTTTGGTCACCTATTGGAGCTATGGCGACGGCCGTGGAAGTAAACGGCAGCACCAGTTGCAGCGGCAGCAGCGACACCTCGAGCACCGGGGAGGAGGAGAGAATGAGGCGCCTTTTCCAGACCTGTGATGGAGATGGGGACGGATATATTAGCAGGTATGTGGGGACGGGAGGGAACTGAACTCTTCTAGCCCGCGGTCCGGGAACTGAACGGTCAGTGTGTAGGAGCAGCGTGGGGAAACAAACGGTAGAACTTCCTTATATATGAGTGTGTGTGTGTGTGTGCTGGGAACAAGTTTATTTCCTCATCACAAAGCTCCGCCCACTTACCGTACATGCAAATCAGCCATGTTGACAGTGATGGGTCCATGGAATGTGTGACTGGCTGGGTTCTACTCTTTGAAGTTTGAAAACTTTCCCTTAAACGTCAGTGCGTTATATTATACTTTATACCCCATGGCCCCTAATACCTCGACTTACCTGGATGGACTTAAAGGGCAAGTCCACCATTAAACCGATTTATTACACAGTCTAACCCCCCCAAACCTTTTTATCGTTATACTTGATTATACCAAAGATGCCTGATCTGATTGGTCAGAAATAAAGATGTTCCTGAAAGGACTTAAGCTGGGTACACACGATTAGATATTTCGGTCCGATCGACCGATAGTTCAGTGTATCGGTCGATCGGACCGAAATTATCGCATTCGAATGTGCCCATGTCCGATCGACTGTTCGTCCAAATCGGACGATCGGACAGGGTGGAAAACCTCGTCCGATCGTGCGGTCCTCTATGCACCGCACGATCGGTCGCGGTGACTATCGGACGCGGCTGCTTTTGCCGCGACCGACAGTCCTTCCTCCTGGCCGACCGTTCGAAAGTATCGAATGGTCGGTCAGGAGGAAAAATCGCTAGGTGTGTACCTAGCTTAACACTGCCTGATCCCTTGCTGGAACGTGTAGCCTCCTCTGCTGCTGTTGCAACCTAGTTACAAGCAGCAGAAGCGTCTGTTTAATCAATGTACGTCAGCCATAAGCGTGGCTTTGACTGACGGACAATAACCTGAAGCAGCAGTATAGAAGGGGACGAGCCAGTGAAGGATCGGGTTGTACACCATAATAATGGGGGACAGCCCCCAAAGAATCCCAAAATAACCACTCAAGCACAACAAGCCAAAACATAAAAGAAATGATCCAGATCCACCGACCCTTAACATTCTACACAATAAAATACTGATCCCATGTAAAGTGCAAACCAACAAACATGTTTATTAGCACATATACATACCTAAAAAAAATCGGGCTTCCCCAATGTACACCTCTATAAAATGGTCAGATCCAATCCTCGGGAGAGATACCGTCCCAAGATCCAAATCCCAGTTGTGGTTCAAGGAGATAAAACCCAGGGCCCCACCGAAGACAGCAATCAGTAAATGCCTTATGTACTGGGCTCACAGTGTCCGACACAGGTAGTAACTCACGCATCCACATTGCATCCAAATAGCGTCCATGGTAAGTGAAGAGGACAGTCCATACAGTCCCAGTGCCGAAGCTCACCTAGTATAGGAGAGATGAAATGTCTGTAAATCACCCAATGTACAAAACTACCATTCCCGAAGATCAGTCCAGCCTGACCTATGCACATTTAGCCTAAACGCTTTGTGAGCTAACAGCTTTGTCAGGGTCTGTGTAAGTACTTTCAGGAGTGTCTTTAGTATAGGTTAGTATAAAAAAGGGGTTTGAGGATGGACGTGAACATGCTCTTAAAGAAAGGTACCTCTTAATATTCCTAAAAGACTTTCAACAAACCACTGCTAGGAGGCTTAATTTTTGTTCTGACCCACCCCTTTCTGCTCCTTTTTTGTAAGTTGCAGTAGAGATTTGGAGACCAATTTGCCTGTCTATGGCAAGCTTAAGAAAAACTGGAAATTTAGTTCTTGATAGTTTCGCTAGTCTGGTCTCAATTTAGAATGATTTGTGTCATGTGTCTCAATAAACATTGGTGCCAGGGACCTCCTGAATACAAGGTACTGATTGCATTATAGCTAAGAGGAGTTATTAAACTGCCCCGGGTAAGGTGTCAAAACAGCATTGTATGGTTGCACATAATAGATATTACCCCCCTCCTATCTCTATTCACACTTGGTTTCTTTATTTTGACATGAATGACTGTCTTATTTTGAGATACAGGTACTTGGTTGAATACTGACTTGGGGGAATTGTTTTTACTGTGCTTGGCCTTATGTTGGTACTGTGCTGTTTAGACTCCCCCCACATACAAATCCAAGGACTCTTCACTGCATTGCACTGCATATATAATGTTGATCTTATTGTGTTACAGAATGTTGTCTTTTGGATTTACCAGTTGCTGCCTTAGTGAGCTGCTGGGTTTAAAGCAAGACAGGTGTCTCTTGAAAATTATTCACCATTTCTCTGCATCCAACCTTCACTGGTGGTATCGGTGTTCTTTTCTTTCCTTCTTACAGTTTTGACAAATGCCCAGTCCAAATATCCACAGTTTTTAAGGGCTCTTCTGAGTATTTTTTTTTTAGACATTTTTCTAGTGGGGATGTTAACTCCTTGGTGCTGCACTGCTGTAAGGGTTTGTTGACCCCCAGATTGTGATCAAAATGGTGGTGAGAGTCAAAAATTAAGTATTGTTCTATGTGGCAAGAGTAGTCCATATGCACACTGCCTACCTGGGTGCAGACGTCTGGTTTCCCTACTTCCAAGGGAATAGGTCAAATCAGCAAAATATAAGGCAGTCGCACTCCAATGTAAATGGTGAGTTTATTTGAAACCACTCATCAACATACACAACGTTTCTAGGGTCTAAGCTCCCTTCATCAGGTCCTGGTAAAGTGGGCTTAGATCCTCAAAACGTTGTGTATGTTGATGAGTGGTTTCCAATAAATTCACTGTTCACATTGGAGTGCAACTGCATTATATTTTACTGTTCTATGTGGGTTGGTTTTCTATAAACTTTTACTTCCAGTTTAACTTTCCCCCTGACTTCTACCAAGCTGTCCTAGAAAGCCATTGCGTTGTTTTATCTAAATCATGTAAATCTGATGTTTTGGTCCACAGTGTGTATTCTGTGAAGGCTTATACTTCTTATCCCAGTGGTTGGGTACTCTCCCCTTTAAGCTATTAGGGGCATTTGTTTCCGCTTGCTCCATGCTCCAATGTGTGAAAATCTAGATCCCATAACACATACATGTTTTTGCTTGTAGAACATTTACTTAAAAATAAGTGGAATTCAGGTATAAGTCCATAAGCAAACAGAAAATAGATATGGTGAAAGTATACACACGCGCAGGGTTAAAGGGTATGTCCACCCTTACATTTTTTTTTTCATATATCATTTCCCCTGTCCCCCCAGCCCCAACTGCTCTATTTATAATATTAGAAAGTTCCCCAAACTTTACTTACCTTCCCTCTTTCCTCCGCCGCGCTGCCAGGCCCTCTGCTTGCGAGAAAATGCAAGCAGAGGGGCGGGACTGGCAGTCGCGTCTGTGATTAGCTGAGCGGCAGCCAATCACGGACATGGCTGCCGGGAGTTCATTGCG
Source organism: Hymenochirus boettgeri (assembly GCA_019447015.1). NCBI lineage: Eukaryota > Metazoa > Chordata > Amphibia > Anura > Pipidae > Hymenochirus > Hymenochirus boettgeri. The sequence continues at coordinate 331,904,248 of CM033469.1, forward strand.
GTGGAGGAAAGAGGGAAGGTAAGTAAAGTTTGGAGCACTTTCTAAAATTAAAAATAGAGCGGTTGGGGCTGGGGGGACAGGGGGAATATTATATATAAAGGGTTTTACACTAGGGGGAGGGAATCCTAATTGGGAGGGAGAGGGAGGGGGAGGGAGGGGGAGAAGGGCTGCAGTACGCATGCCAAACTTCTCCCGGAGGCCAGGTAGGAGGCAGAGTCCTATATGGACTCTGCTATCCTCCTGGTGGGCAGTTTTTGGGACTTTGGGGGGGGGGACTACAGGAGAACCTTATGGAGCTGGGATGTAAGGTAAGGCTTAAACCACACTACACAATGGGGCCAGTAGTGGGGGAGATTATAGTTTTGGGGGTGGACATGCCCTTTAAAGCTGTATTTAGCACAGGTTTATTTAACAGTAACACCTTAAACCATAAATACCTACACAGGAAGCATCCCACCAACATACCATTCCCATAACTCCACCCTTGTAGTATCACTCTTAATCCTAACGTGCGTTTAAATTATTGATACCGTTTTGAGATGTATCCCAGTAATAGTGCAATGTCCATATTGATTCCAGTTAAAGGGCATGTCCACCCTTAAAATAAAAAACAAATCACTTGTCGGTTACCTGTCCTCAACGACAAATAATATATTAAGCACATTAATAGATGCATTACTAATACGATTGTTAAAGGGTATGTCCACCCTAAAAATTCATAACATTCTGTAGTGTAGCTTTCCCCCTCTCAACCCTAACCGCATGGTGTATTTTTAAAAAAAAGTCCCCAGAAAGTTAGCTACCAGACTGCGTTCCCTTCCTCTAATGTAACTTCTGGGAATGGTAAGGGGTGGGAGGGGAAAGCTAGCTGCTCTACAGAAAAAGTATTACATATAAAACTAAAAGTGCAGCGCCAATAGATCTGGATGGAGGTAGAGAGGGGAGAATTGTCTCCACATCACATGCTTGAATCCTCAGGGAGAACTGAGAAGAGGCAGAAACCTTTTCACATGCAGACAGCTCCTACTCTTCAGTTTCCTGGACTTTGGACAAGCACTGCAGGAGAACTATTTGGAGCAGAGAAGAAAGGTAAGGAATTTTTACACTACACATTGGGGCCAGCATGTGGTTAAATTTTAGTTTGGGGGGTGGACATGCCCTTTAGGGCGACTAATATTTAACCCACTACTGGCCCCTCTGTATAGTTTAAAAAAAAACTTACAATCTCTGCTCCTTATGGTTCTCCTGCAGTGCTTGTCCAAAGTCCAGTAAAGTGAAGAGTAGGATTTTTTTGTCAAAATGTTTCTGCCTCTTCTGTAGCCTCTAAAAGAGGTAGTGGGACATGCTCTGGGGAGCCCTTTACACCCTCCCTCCCACCATCCGGATCCATCCATTGCTGACCATCCACCTAGTGTTAAACCATTTTGCTGTAGTGTAGGCTACCCCTGCCCACCCCCAACCGTTATGTTAGTTTACTAAAATAAGATTCAGAACTGTTATAACAGCCCTTCATTCCTTCAGGGCTCTCCATTGATGGCAGCTGCGTCTGTGAATGGCTGCCTCTCAGCCAATCACTGATGCGGCTGTTGGTCCGGTCCCTTTTTGCAAGTTCTGGCAAGCAGGGAGCTGGATCAGTGCGCCACAGGAGCAAGGGGCAGTTAGCAGCCCCTGAATCATTTTTACTAAGCTGATATAGTGGTTGGGGGTGGGCAGGGATGCCCTACATTATGTCAAAAAATTTTGTTCAGTGTGGAGATATCATTTAAGGATACTTATTGCCTCCATTCTGGCTCCTCCCTCCATGTAGTCAATCAAGGCTGTGATTGCTGACATTACAGCCAATGATTGACTACTCTTTCTCCTGCTGCCTTCTCTGCACACACTCAGGTTTATATTTTGCTCATTGAGCATAATAAAGAGGCGGATACATTTTCCAGAATGGAAGAGAACTTATCATTAAAGGGCAAGTCCAGCCCTAAAATTAAAACTTACATACAGGTAAATCACCCCCCAAAACCCTAAACAGTAATAGTTTGAAATGTGAAATATATAAGTCTAACCTGAAATCCTGCACAATGTCCTGTTTCCCTGTTTCTGCTTCCAGTTAGTAACTGTCAGTTATGGATTTGATAGTTTAGATCACAGCCAATGACTGGATGTCAATCCCCTGTCTGCCTCTTCTGAGCATGCCCAGGCTCAGTACAGGCTCAGTACAGGTTTCTAAATTGCTCAGTTTCCATGAGGCATCCAGAAGCATAGCAGGCATACAGTAATGAATTCATAGGGCAAAGTAGGATATATCAACATATTTTAAAGAGGCCATTCTTTCTTAAAGATGTTCTTATGTGGTTGGAGTTGCCCTTTAAATATCTGGCTACAGATACATAAACTGGTAAAAATAGCAGTTGGGGCAGGCAGATAACTGACAAGTTACCTTTTTTTTGTTCAAAGGGTGGACAATGCCCTTTGAAGTTCAAAGTTCATTATCAAATACGACACATATCCTTTAAGTTCTAATGATCATTCCAAAGGTAGTTTTTTTCAACACAAGATCTGTTTATCACAAGCTTCATTAATTATATTGATGTTGATGAGCAGCTGCTGACAAACCTATATAACAATTTGTGTACTGCATTATGTACCCATGTACAATTCCAAACATTGGTTGTAGTGGTTTAGTATGGCACTATGGAAACTTGCTTTGAATCATGCTTCAACATATAGAAGTCTGATGGACTAATGTGGGTTTGGTAAATGCTAGGAGAATACTACCTTCTTACAAGCAAATGTAGTATAGAAATAATAGTATAGTTTTATTTTTCAAGATTGTGGCTTGGTTCCTAAATGACAGTGGAAATTTTTAAATCTTCATAAAATGATATTCTATAGAATTGTTTGAATTTAGCTTTTAGCAGTTTATGGCCTTTTTTTTTGCTTCAGCATACCAATTCACCTGGTATTCCATAGTTGCATAGTACCCAGGGTGAGGACCACTAGGTCCTTTATCTAATAGCAGTAATTTTTACTTAAAGGGCAAGTCCAGCCCCAAAATGAAAACTTACATAGAGGTGAATCACCCCCCAAAACCCTGAACGGTAATAATTTGAAATCTGAAATATGCAAGTCTAACTTGAAATCCTGCACAATGTCCTGTTTCCCCTGTTTCTGCTTCCTGGTTCTTCCAGTTAGCAACTGTCAGTTATGGATTTGACAGTTGACATCACAGCCAATGACTGTATGTTAATCCCCTGTCTGCCTCTTTTGAGCATGCCCAGGCTCAGTAAATGCTCAGTACAGGTTTCTAAATTGCTCAGTGTCCATGTGGCCTCCAGAAGCATAGCAGGCATACAATAATGAATTCATAGGACAAACTATGATATATCAACATATTTTAAAGAGGTTATTCTTTCTAAAAGATGTTCTTATGAGGGTGGAGTTGTGCTTTAAAGTTTTCCTGCACTCCGTTCTGTTTTACCCCTTTGCCACTGTCAGTGATAGTTCGCAAGTGTGTCTTTCTATTTGCTACATCACAGACTGTGGAAGAGGACCAAAACACAGAAGAAAACTTTTAAGTAAGTACAGCTGTTAGGTAAAGGACCCAGGGTGAGGACTAAAGGTGGCCAACGATAATGGGTAAATCCCATCGGGGAACAACAGGATTTACCCATTATCGTCAGTGTGTAGGGGCTCTTCCCAACCAATCGTAGTGTTTACAAACGACCGTAGTCAGCATTACCGTCAGTCGGGAACAACAGAGAATTTCTATCGCCCGGTACAGGCTCCCTTTTTTTTAAGTAAAGTGAGCTGATACGATCGTACTGTGTAACGCCGCACGGCCAACAGATTCCTATACCGCATATGCGGATCGGTCGAGTCCGTGTGTGCGATTCCCAGAGCATGTGTGCCGACAGATACCAAAGTATTCTGTTGGCACACGTGCTGTGAAAATTGCATGTGTATGGCCTCCCTAAGCAGTTAAGGTCCTCACCCTGGGGACTATTCAGCAATGGATGAAGAGGAGTGAAGGGGAGGTAAGTATAATTGTCCTTTAATAATTTGTATTGAAGTGCAGCTTTTAAATTTTTAATTTCCCAAGGATATCACTTAAATCTAGAAGAGAACATTCTATATACTTTTTTTTTAAATGTAAACTTTATATAAATTTATTATTATTATTATTATTTTCTCTCTTCTTGAGAATGGCTCGCACGAGGCCGAAACGCATTGATGTGGCAGGAATAAAAAATTCACTGCTAAAAATCCCAGGAGTGCTCCTTCCTTACTAGTTATATACTTTACCCTTAGGAAGCACCCGGGTCGATGTTGCTGCTTGGTGAGTGCTGCTCCTCTATATTGTTAAATTTATAAAAATATATACATTTTTAAAATTTATATATTTTACCATAATAATGTTAATCAACATTTCTCTGTTTACGGCCACCCACAGTCCTTTTTACGACTAGGATTTGGATTCTGCTCATAAAACAAACACATGATTTTTTTTTAGAAAAGTTTTAATTCCGGATTGAATTTTTTTCCATACTATGGTACAGAAGTGTTTTTGTACACTATGGTATAAATGTTAAGCCTATAATAATCTGAACCTTTTTGTTTTTGCATGCCAGCAGATTTTTTTCAACTTTTATTTTCATATATTAATGGGGAACTGTGGTCTCCTAACAAGTTAAATAAAAATCCTTAAAAGAGTATGTCCACCCACCCCCACTCCCTAACAAATTTTTAGGATTACGCCAATTGCCCCCCAAAACCTTGACCTCAAAAGGTTGTTAGTGTTCTCTGCACCTGTGATTGGCTGAAACATTGTGTCTCAGCCAATTCTGCAGCTTCCTTGCACGAAAGCTAAGCAGAAGACAGCCGAGCTAATGAGATCTGGTAAGTTGGTTTAGCAGCACATTTGAACACTTAAGAACCTTGTGAGGTTGAGGTTTTGGAGACACAGATTGCCTAATCCTAAATGTTTGGGGGGTGGACATACCCTTTAATCATACCTTTAAAAATTGTTTTTGCCGGAGTGGTTCAGCAATATAACTTCTTGAGCACTTCCAATTTTCAGCTGCTTGCGACCTGCTTGTAGTCATGGTCATGTGATCAGCCTCTGCCTGTATTAATAGACACCCCCCCACACTGTAATTTTATTGTGTCTGTGCAGCATTAAAAAACAACAATATAAAAAAAATAACATCACCCCCATTACATGTCCACACTTTCAGCAGCTGAAATCTCTTACTCACATTTACAACCATGCTGCCCTCCTTTAGATATCACACAACAAAGATGAGTGCTAAAACAATCTGGGTCCTGGCCCCTGGGTATTACCTTGTTACTGAATACCAACCCTTCAAATTCGGATTAGTGATGCCAGCTCCAGACCTGCCCCTTCACTTCCCTGTATTGAACCAATAGGAAGGGATGCTGTGCATAGGAGTGTGTCTTCCCTTCGGTCAGCCCTGCCATAGTCTAGTCTGGGACTATGGCAGAGGAGCTCTGAAAGGGGCTTTACAAAGCTTACATTGCAGGGCTCGATTTTAATATTAAGGTAAGACCCAGTGGTGAGGAATCTGCAGTTTAGGTCCTCACCCTGGGTTCTATTTACTGGAGGAGGGTGGAACAAGAGGGTATTATTGCCCTTTCAGTGGCAGAAGAATTTTTATCACTTGGTGCTCATTGTTTTATTAATGCTCATGTAATCTTAAATTATATAGTGCATACTGTACCCCCTTTTATAAAAGCATGGCCTTATCGGAACACACCAGCAGGGAAAACTTCTGCTCCACTTGGAGAAATCCATTATTATAATCCCCATTAAAGTACGCAGGGGGGAAGGCCCGAAGCTTTACTTACCTAATGTTGCTAAAGATCTCCCCTGCCCTCTCTTTGAGTCCAAACTCAATGGACTTCCTTGTCGTGTAGGCCCCGGACACATTAGAAAGTGGGGAGGACCAGACCCAGCAGTCACAATTTTTATGAAGCCTGAACTGTTATGAATCCAGGGCTAAGGATCTAGCAATTTAGGTTCACACCCTCTGTACTGTTATGTTGTAGAATGAGGAGGGGTGGGATTATAATGAGTCATTTTTACATTCTATTAAAGGACAGCTATATTGTAAAAACAAATACTTTTTAAAATTGAAAAGTACCAAGGACAGGAAGGTAGGGTTAATTTTCTTCCTCCCAATATGGTTACATCAAAGGGCATCTATTTTTATTTTAAATTGACCGTAACTGGAAATTATAATTCTTCCCAACCATCACTGTATCATTTTTTTGTTGATCTGCCCCCTATTTCTTAAATATCCAATCTAAAACTTCTTATATTTCAGCTGATAATCAAGTTCCTTGCTCTCAAAAACTATTCTTCTGTGAGTAGTTTTACTGTAGCTGGAATGGTGACAGAGTTTTGACAGTTGGAATGCTGTATGCTGTGTGCAGGCTTGACAGTTGGTTTGTGGAGAAAAAGTCAGGTCGTATGGAAGTGGCAGTGGTTAAAAGAGGGAGGGGGGATACTGCTCCTAAACAAAATGTGTTCTGGATTGAAGGCATGCAGCAACACACGCAAATCAGAGAAAGTGCTACTTACATGTATTAAATTATAGATTAAGATGAGGTAAAGTCATTTTTTTAGTATAGCGTCTCTTTAAGAATTTACAGCACATACAGATTTCATCTGCCAGGTTAGTGCCCTGGGCCTTCCTGTTTTAAAGATAGCACTGAAGCACTTAGAAAGCCTGGCAGAAACAATTTTCTTTGTGCCGCCGTAACTTGAACTAGAAACTAGAAATGTTGTTGGGAGGTAAAAAGTACCAATCCTACCTCCCTTCTTTAGCCCTGCTCACCCGCGGGTCCCGTTGCCCCGCCCAAACCCAAGTGCCGTGGGCCACTCAGACACCCCTCCCCTACAGAAAACTGTAGGGGCTGTTTTCACATAGTGGGAGAGTAGCGCTGTAGATTCCCTTGCCTTCTCTGTGGGGATCTTCACACAGCAGAGAGGGGGAGGGACTTCCTATTTCCCTCACACACTGAAGTCTGAGGCTGTGCTCGCCGGCAGCGAGGTGGAGGAGCAGCCTTAGGAATGTCACATGTCAGCCTCCCACTTATTATTAATTTTCTGGTCAGTAATTTTTTTATATCTTGGATTGTGGAGCACTTAGAGAGGTGGTTGATGGCTCGTTTTAAAGGTAGGCCTTTCATTTAAAATCAACTTGTATGAAAACCACAGTTCCCATTTAAAGGACAACTCCACCCTCATAAGAACATCTTTTAGAATGAATGGCCTCTTTAAAATATGTTGATATATCATAGTTTGTCCTATGAATTCATTACTGTATGCCTGCTATGCTTCTGGATGCCTCATGGAAACTGAGCAATTTAGATTTAACCATTGGCTGTGATGTCAACGGTCAAATCCATAACTGACAGTTGATAACTGGAAGAACCCGGAAGCAGTAAAAGGGACAACAGGACATTGTGCAGGATTTCGGGTTAGAATTATATATTTCAGATTTCAAACTAATACAGTTTATGGTGTTGGGGGTGATTAATCTGTATATAAGTTTTCATTTGAGGGCTGGACTTGCCCTCTAAAGGGTATATCCACACCAAAAATAAATTTTCCACAGTGTAGTGTACCCCAACCTACTCCCAACCGCCAAGTTAGATTTGTAAAACAAGCCCCAGAAACCTACTTACACTCCTTCGTTCCCGTGGCTGTCTGCTCCTGGCCTCTGCTTGCCGGAAGGTGCAAACAGGGGCCGGACCTGAGGGTCAGGCAAAGACAGATGCGGTTGCCGTCTATTCAGACAGCCATGGGAACGAGGGAGTGTAAGTATGATTCTGGGGTTTATTTTACAAAACTAACTTGGCGGTTGGGGGTAGGCTGCGGTACGCTACACTACAGAAATAGATTTTAATGGAAGGTGGAGGAGGTGGCCATGAAGAGATCCGGATGGTGGAGGGAAGGGCTCCCATGCGCATGCCAGAATCCTCAATAAGGACAAGGAAGTAGCAGGCATCCAGATGACTCACAGAAAGCTCCTACTCTTCACTTTCTGAAACTTTGAACAGTCACTGCAGGAGAACCATTTGGAGCAGATAGTAAGGATTTCTGAACACTACACAGTGGGGCCAGTTGTGGGTTAAATTTTAGTTTTGGGGTGGACATGTCCTTTAAATTAATATGTGTTTGGAACTAAACAGATATAACAAATCCTGACATTTGTTGAAATTATACTGTATTGTAAGTCACCTGGTCTCAGTTTCTCCAGCCTTGGTTGCAAATCATGAACTCTGTTATAACAATCCCAACTCGCATGAACTGTGAAAATATTGTCTTGCAGGTATCTGAAAGACCCCATTAAAATATCCAAGAGTAATGGGATGCCTGAAATTAAGTAATGCCTACTGATCATTTTTTAGTTGGGTTAAGCAATTTGTTATTTCAGCATAGTAGTTTTACAAAGGCACATCCTACTGCAGAGAGAAAATGCATTGTTAATCAGTCAAGAATTTCCCTGTAAAAGCAAGAGAGGCCCCAAACAGATTATTATTTAATATTTGGAGCACTAAACTGGCATCACTTTTAACTACCCTTCTGACAGTGTTTTATTAATGGAGAAAATGTTATAATCTGACATTTCAGACAGATGAATCTTCCTGTAGTTTTGTAGTTTGCACTGTAAAAAAAGCAAATTAAGAAGATTAATACCATGGTGTGTTTATTTAACTGGAATATTTTAAAATACATTCTTAATTAGATGAATACAAACTGTTCCCAATTCCTTTTTTCCAAAGCACAAATAATCTTCAGATTGTAGATTTAGTATTTAGTATAGAATTGCTTCTATAACCAGTATTCAATCCATCAGTTATTTCTAAATAAACAAATTTGTTTTTGGATTTCCTCATTCCATCTGCTAACAACAACTACTGAACATTAGGGAGACTGTTATTACAAAAGGAAAATTACATTGTACTGGGCCAAGAATGAATCCTAATGTAAATATTTATCATCTACCTTTATATTGAGAAGGCACATCAAGGACTTTTCGTTATTTACAGCGCATGCTGTTCATTTCATTGCAAATATACTTATGTTGGAAGGAATTGATAATAATATTTTATGACATAAATAATAACAACATTTTGGACTTGTTCTGTGAATTCCGTTTTGTAAGAAACCTTTCCCTGTTAACTTCACCCATTAACAAGACATGGTGAGAAATGGTTAAACTTAAAGGACAACTCCACCCTCATAATAACATCTTTTAGAACGAATGGCCTCTTTAAAATATGTTGATATATCATAGTTTGTCCTATGAATTCATTACTGTATGCCTGCTATGCTTCTGGATGCCTCATGGAAACTGAGCAATTTAGAAACCTGTACTGAGCCTGGACATGCTCAGAAGATGCAGACATGGGATTAACATTCAGTCATTGGCTGTGATGTCAACTGTCAAATCCATAACTGACAGTTACTAACTGGAAGAATCAATATATGAGTGTGGAGCAAACCATACTCTAGGTAGGTATATAGACATATAGGGGGGAGTCAGAAATAAGTACTTTCGTACCGGTGCTAGAGGTAAGTAAAATACATAATATGAATATAAATATATGTACCCCAAAAGGCAGGGTAACACAGTACCCCCTCCACCACACCAAAGAGGGGCGGGCACCTCCCTCTGACATAAATCCTACAAAATTTACTGAGCAGGGTATATAACCCTAATGATTACTGCATGGTTATCCAGATAAAAATTCACTTTATTTTCACATCATCACTTAGCATATAGAAGATAAAAACATATATATCAAAAAAAGTATTTATAAAAGGGAATATAGGTAGCATGTAATATCAAAATCATTATATGAATAAGCCCCTATAGTACACGACCCCAATCATATAGACACAATTAGAACAATAATCCCAGGGATTGGATTAACCACATATAACAAAACCAAGTCCAAAGTCCAATGTGGGTATCCATAGTATCCTATAGCAACAATAGCATAAATAAATGCACTGGCACTATAGATGGTAGGAAATAAAGGCAGCCCGACAGTGTATAGATACGGTGGAATATCAAGGAGAGTAATCCTAAATCAAAAATACACATAGACAGTGTGGGTAATTGGAGCAATCTCACCCATCCGGGGATTGGGTCCTCCCAGGCTTCCCACAATAACTGCACCAGCGGGAGCTCCGATATCGGCGTCAGAACCCAAAGTTGCCTGCTGTCCGTAGAAAGTTCCAGTGCTGATGATGTGAAAATAAAGTGAATTTTTATCTGGATAACCATGCAGTAATCATTAGGGTTATATACCCTGTTTAGTAAATTTTGTGGGATTTATGTCAGAGGGAGGTGCCCGCCCCTCTTTGGTGTGGTGGAGGGGGTACTGTGTTACCCTGCCTTTTGGGGTACATATATTTATATTCATACTAACTGGAAGAACCAGGAAGCAGAAACAGGGGCAACAGGACATTGTGCAGGATTTCAGGTTAGACATTTTTGGGCTGGACTTGCCCTTTAACCACATCATTGGACAATAAGGGGTTATTTTAGAACTAGAATTGTCAAGGCAGTGCAGTTACACATTTACAGAACATGTAACTGATTTAACCATGTTTGTGCTGTGTTATGCACACTGGTGCATAGTAAGGATTGGCAGAGAATTTATAAAACTTAACTATTTCGATGACTGCAAAATAGCAGGCAGGAATACTTGATTCTACTTACCATACAGTTATGTATTAGGGAGGATAACTAATAAGCATTCAAATAAAATGTGTAATATGAAAGAGTCTGCTGAAATGTAGGAGACTAATAAACCACGTATAATTGTCATAATTATATATGACTAGCAGTTGTACCCGGCGTTGCCCGTGTACACGTAGGTATAGTATTTTTTATGTGCAGGTAACATAGTAACATAGTAATTAAGGTTGAATAAAGACATTCGTCCATCAAGTCCAACCTATTCCCTTTTTTTTTTTTTTAACCCTACCTAACAGTTGATCCAGAGGAAGGCAAAAAACCCCAGCTAAAAAGGGGGGAAAAAATTCCTTCCTGACTCCAAACGGCAATCGGAAAGTATCCCTGGATCAACCAGATCTATATGCATTAGTACCAGTAATTCTCAATATTTTTTAGTTTTAGAAACTTATCCAGGCCTTTTTTAAAGTTATTCAATGAACTTGCCATTACCACCTCTGCTGGAAGACAGTTCCACAGTTTCACCGTTCTCACTGTAAAGAAACCTCTCCTAACTTGAAGATGAAACTTCTTTTCTTCCAACCTTAAAGGATGTCCACGAGTCCTCTGATATGACCTATTAGTGAACAATGCACCAGAGAGTTCACTGTATGGGCCATTAATATATTTGTATAAGGTTATCATGTCCCCACGCAACCGCCGCTTCTCCAATGTAAACAGCCCTAACTTGTCTAATCTGCCTGCATATTCAAGCCCCTCCATTCCCCTTATTAATTTAGTTGCCCTTCTCTGGACTGCTTCCATTTCCAAGATCTCCCTTTTGTATATGGGATTCCAAAACTGCACCGCATATTCCAAATGAGGCCTTACCAGTGCCTTGTAAAGAGGGAGAATAATATTTTTCTCTCTTGAATCTATTCCCCTCTTTATACAAGACAATATCTTGCTAGCTCTAGCTGTTGCTACCTGGCATTGTTTGCTACAGCTAAGTCTGTTATCTACCAGAACCCCCAAATCTTTTTCCATTTCAGATGCACCTAACACAGAGTTATTTATGGTGTAGGTGGCACAGGGATTATTAAATCCCAAATGCATCACCTTACATTTATCAACATTGAATCTCATCTGCCATTCTGCTGCCCATTTTGATAATCTATCTAGGTCTGCTTGCAGCACTTGCACATCATTGGAAGTTTCCAAAGCTCTGCATAATTTAGTGTCATCAGCAAACACAGAGACCTTGCTCTCAATGCCCCCTTCTAAGTCATTTATAAACAGATTAAACAGAAGCGGCCCCAGTACAGAACCCTGAGGAACTCCGCTTAGAACTTTAGCCCACATAGATGTAGCTCCATTAACCACCACTCTCTGTTTGCGGTCCAATAACCAGTTCTCTATCCATGAACAAATGTTTTCTTCAAGGCCAACAGTCCTCAGTTTATACATTAGTCGCCTATGTGGCACAGTATCAAAGGCTTTTGCAAAATCCAAATATACCACATCCACAGCTGTGCCTGAATCTAACTTCTTACTCACTTCTTCATAAAAACCAATTAAATTTGTCTGGCATGATCTATTTCTCATAAATCCATGCTGACTACTACTAATAAGATGATCTCTGGAGACAAAGTCAAGGATATGATCCCTTAACAAAGTTTCCATCACCTTCCCTACCACTGATGTTAGGCTTACAGGTCTATAGTTACCAGGCTGTGAACGACTACCTTTTTTGAATATTGGTATTACATTGGCTTTTTTCCAATCCAGCGGCACATCCCCAGACAAAAGTGAATCTGAAAAGATGAGACACAGTGGTCTTGCTAGAACTGAACTAAGCTCTTTTAAAATCCTAGGATGCAATCCATCTGGTCCTGGCGCTTTATTGATATTAACTTTGTCTAATTGATTCCGTACCATATCCTCTGTTATCCAATGTGAAAACTCTTCATTTCCTCCCTGCACATTGTTACAATCCCTACTGTAAGGATTCTCAACAGTAAAAACCGATGTAAAAAAACGGTTTAGCAGATTAGCCTTTTCGGCATCCTCTACAACCACCTCAGCTCCATTATTTAATGGTCCCACATTCTCAGTCCTCATTTTTTTACCATTTATATACTTAAAAAACATCTTGGGGTTGGACTTGCTTTGTTCGGCAATCCGTATTTCATTTTCTATTTTAGCTAGTTTAATTGCTTTCTTGCACTCTTTATTACAACTTTTGAAGTCCCTGTAAGCCTGTTCTGTGCCTTCTGCTTTCAAAATTTTAAAAGCCCTTTTCTTTTTTTCCATTTCCCTTTTTACCTGAGCATTAAGCCATGCAGGAGTGGACCTAATTTTTTTACACTTGTTTCCTAAAGGTACCGATTTGGAGATGTTATAGTTTAATATCCCTTTAAAAGTGGTCCACATCTGCTCAGTATCTTTACCTAGAAACAGTTCCCCCCAGTCTATGAGCAGGAGCGATTCCTTTAAAGTGTGTGTTTGGCTTAGATGGAAGAGACGGGGAGAAAGAAGTGCACATTTGGTAATGTATGTCATGTATTTGATAGTTATGAGTTGAGGAGGTAACATTGCTTGAGGGACGTATAGCACATATGTTTATAGCAAAACTTTATATACAACTTTATGAGTTTTTCCACTTGGAGCGTAAATATAAAAATCTTGTGGGTAACATGCTTCGTGGAATTTGCCATAGGGAAAACATGTGGATGGGGCTTGTCTGCGATGTTGTGGTGGCACGGCATTCTAGGGCGTGGACAGTCTGGTGACGTGTCTGTGATGTGGTGTCCAGGAGGCTTGGACATCATGACATTTGGTGGTCGTGATATTTGGGGGCATGGCCACACTGTTTCAAAGCATGGGCATGGCCATGCCATTTAGGGGCGTAGATATGATGTTTTGGGGCGTGGTTGTCAAGTTTGGGGGTGTGATGTTTGGGGGCATGGACAGGATGTTTATGGATGTGGGCATGATTCTGGACTGTACCTTGTGATGTTTGGGGGCATGGCTATGATATATGGGGACAGACCTTAATGTTTTTTTTGGGGGGGTGACCACAATATCTGGTGGCGTGCTCACAACATTTGGGGGCATGGTTACAATGTTTGGGAGCAAGGCCTTGATGGTTGGGGTATGAGCATGACCGTGATGTTTGGGGGTGTGGCCCTGACAGCAATATCTGGGGGTGTGGTCACATTCCAGGAGGCTCTGCTTTAAATTTCTTAGCATGACATTAACTGCAAATGTGATTCATATCACCAATACTAGCATAGTCTTTCCAGGGTTTATATTTGTATATAAATGTGATTCATATCACCAATACTAACATAGTCTTTCCAGGGTTTATATTTGTATATAAATGTGATTCATATCACCAATACTAACAGTCTTTCCAGGGTTTATATTTGTATATAAATGTGATTCATATCACCAATACTAACATAGTCTTTTCTAGGGCTTATATTTGTATATAAATGTGATCATATGACCAATAGTACATAGTCTTTCCAGGGTTTATATTGTATTAAATGTGATTCATATCACCAATACTAACAGTCTTTCCAGGGCTTATATTTGTATATAAATGTGATTCATATCACCAATACTAACATAGTCTTTTCTAGGGCTTATATTTGTATATAAATGTGATTCATATGACCAATAGTAACATAGTCTTTCCAGGGTTTATATTTGTATATAATGTGATTGATATCACCAATACTAACATAGCCTTTCTAGGTTTATATTTGTATATAATGTGATTCATATCACCAATACTAGCATAGTCTTCCAGGGTTTATATTTGTAATAAAATGTGATTCATATCACCAATACTAACAATCTTTCCAGGGTTTATATTGTATATAATGTGATTCATATCACCAATACTAGCATAGTCTTTCCAGGGTTTATATTTGTATAAAAATGTGATTCATATCACCAATACTAACAATCTTTCCAGGGTTTATTTGTATATAAATGTGATTCATATCACCATATAACATAGTCTTTCCAGGGTTTATATTTGTATATAAATGTGATTCATATCACCAATACTAACATTCTTTCCAGGGCTTTATTTTGTATATAAATGTGATTCATATCACCAATACTAACATAGTCTTTTCTAGGGCTTTATTTGTATATAAATGTGATTCATATGACCAATAGTAACATAGTCTTTCAGGGTTTATATTTGTATATAAATGTGATTGATATCACCAATACTAACATAGTCTTTCTAGGGTTTATATTGTAGATAAAATGTGATTCATATCACCAATACTAGCATAGTCTTTCCAAGGTTTATATTTGTAATATAATGTGATTCTATCACCATACTAACATAGTCTTCCCGGGTTTTATTTGTATATAAATGTGATTCATATCACCAATACTAATAGTCTTTCCAGGGTTTATATTTGTATATAAATGTGATTCATATCACCAATACAACAATCTTTCCAGGGTTATATTTGTATATAAATGTGATTCATATCACCAATACAGCATAGTCTTCCAGGGTTTATATTGTTAAAAATGTGATTCATATACACAATACTAACATATCTTTCCAGGGTTTATATTTGTATATAAATGTGATTCATATCACCAATAGTAACATAGTTTTTCCAGGGTTTATATTGAAACCTTCCAGGAGCAATTGTGATGTGTAACAGACCTTAAGGAAAATGTCTGGTTCCCTCTGTTATAGAACTGTTGTTCTGTGCAGCTCTTTGAGTTCTGTAGCCGTACATTACGCTGTTGTAGAGTCACTGAGTGGACTCTCTGTCTGTGTATCGGCAGCACACACAGAGTCCAGGCCCCCTTATCTGAGTTACTGAATTGGGGCATCACACTCTGCAAGTGACGTGCAGGATTTTAGAAACTTCTCCAGGCCTTTTTTAAAGCTATTCAATGAACTTGCCATTACCACTTCTGCTGGAAGACAGTTCCACAGTTTCACCGTTCTCACTGTAAGAAACCTTTCCTAACCTGAAGATGAACCTTTTTTTCTTCCAACCTTAAAGGATGTCCACGAGTCCACTGATATGACCTACCCATTTTGCTAGTCATCTTGACTGGCTTTCTCAATTCAGAATTGAATTGAGAAAGCCAGTCGGATGACTACGAAACGTCTTCAAGAACTAAACTTCAAGTCCAGTTGATCTAATTGAATACAACAGATATACCATGACCTGGATGAATGAGAACCTTTACAAGCAATGCACCAGGGAGTTCATTGTATGGCCCATTAATATATTTGTATAGCGTTACATGTCCCCACGCAAACGTCGCTTCTCCAATGTAAACAGCCCTAACTTGTCTACCTGCCTGCATATTTAAGCCCCTCCATTCCCTTTATTAATTGTTTTGCCCTTCCTGAACTGCTTCAATTTGCCCCTTTTGTATATGGGATTACAAAACTGCACCGCATATTCCAAATGAGGCCTTACCAGTGCCTTGTAAAGAGTTAGAATATATTTTTCTCTCTTGAATCTATTCCCCTCTTTATACAGACAATATCTTGCTATCTCTAGCCATTGCTACCTGGCATTGTCTGTCATTTACCAGAACCATCTTTTTCCATTACAGATGCACTTAACACAGAGTTATTTATGGTGTAGGTGGCAGGGATTATTAAATCCTAAATGCATCACCTTACATTTATCAGAATCTGCCATTCTGCTGCCCTTTTTGATAATCTATCTAGGACTGCTTGCAGCACTTGCACATCATTCAAAGTTTCCAAAGCTCTGCATAGTTGAGTGTCATCAGCAAACACTGGGACCTTGCTCTCAATGCCCCCTTCTAAGTCATTTATAAAACGATAAACAGAAGCAGCCCCAGTACAGAACTCCGCACTCCGCTTAAAACTTTACCCACATAAATGTACTCATTAACCACCACTCTCTGTTTGCAATCCATAACCAGTTCTCTATCCATGCAACAATGTTTTCTTCAAGGCCAACGTCCTCAGTTTATGCATTATGTCCCCTATGTGGCTCAGTATCAAAAGCTTTCGCAAAATCCAAGTATACCATATCCACTGCTGTGCCTGAATCTAACTTCTTACTAGCTTCTTCATAAAAAACAATTACATTTGTCTGGCATGATCTATTTCTCGTAAACCATGCTGACTACTTCTAATAAGATGAGCTCGGAGCAAGGATATGATCCCGTAACAAAGTTTCCAGCACCTTCCCTACCATTGATGTTAGGCTTACAGGTCTATAGTTACCAGGCTGTGATTGACTACCTTTTTGTATTTGTTATTACATTGGCTTTTTTCCAATCCAGCGGCACATACCCAGACCAAGGCGAATCTGAAAAGATGAGAAACAGTGGTCTAGATAGAACTGAACTAAGCTCTTTAAAATCCGAGGATGCAATCCATCTGGTGCTGGGGCTTTATTGATATTAACTTTGTCTTTGTTTCCGTACCATATCCTCTGTAGCCAATGTGAATACTCTCATTTCTCTCCCTGCTATTATTACAATCCCTGCTGTAAGGACAAGGAATCTCAACAGTAAAAACAGATGTAAAAAACAGTTTAGCAGATTAACCTTTTTGGCATCCTCTACAACCACCTCAGCTCCATTATTTAATGGTCCCACATTCTCAGTTCCTCATCTTTTACCATTATATATGTACATACATACATATATACAAGATTTCTACTTTATATAGTAGATTATACTGCTAAACCGCACTATGAAGAGCATTATTCATAGGTGACTTTTGTAATAGTTGGTATTTTACTACAGTAGGTAGAGTACCTCACTCCCTCTTTTATTAAAGGTACTCCCAGAAACTGTTTAGATAAAGAGATTATAATAACGTGATCGCTGAATGAAATTGCTTTGAATGTAATTTAATAACTACACATTTCATTCTGTTTGAAGCTGAGAGTACAAGCAGCTATATGAATCGCAACAAAAATATGTACCGTAGTACCTGTTAGAGATCCATAAATCTGACCCCACAAAATAAAATTTCAGTCATGTTTGTTCTCAAAAAGTAAGATTTGTGCTTTTTTTTACTAGCTTTTCTACCCTGACCTGAAACCCCTGTACATTCCCCGCACAACTAGGCAAGCAGTATATAGAGTGCTTACTATATATAGATATACGTACGGTTCTGCACCAACCCTTGGCTTTCATGTAATCCCTAGTTTGTAATGTACTGGTTTCATTGCTGTGAAGATGTACTATGAGGCTCTTGGTTGATAAAATTTTGAAATTTGAAAGGGTTCTGGATTGCTCTCAATTGTGGGGCAAAAATATTATAACAACTGGCTGCCTTCCCACAGACACAGTATCTGATATATTTAGGTATATTGCTTTTGACCAGTGAGCTTTAACAGCAATGTGGTTGCATTGTTCAATTTTTTACAGTTGTTACATTATTTATGTGAGTGAACTACCCTGGAAAAAAAATCAACACAACCCACACCCTATTGCCTTTCTACCCAGCAAAGCACTTACAAGTTTGTCTCCCGACCCAGATTGTAGTTACAGTCCAGCAGAACCTAAACTGTTTGGAGTTCAAGAAGTAGCCATAGTTTTTTTTTTTTTGGAATCATTATTTTTATTAAAAAGAACTATAGTTTTAACTGGATGGCACTTGAGAACCCTAAATTAAAACACTGAAAAAGTATCATTAAAACCATACCCTTATTGTTGTATATGATGTTTCTGCTAACTGCTTGTATTTGTATATTAAACCTCTTCTGACTGATGATCATGAAAAAATATAAAAATAGTTATATATATTTTATGGAGGTTCAATGTACATGGCGATTGTCTGTAGAAGTTAAGGCTGTCCATCCCAAAATATAAATTTGCCCCACTGTGTAGTTTAAAAAATAATTACCTTACATCTCTGCTCCTTATGGTTCTCCTGCAGTGCTGTTTCAGATTCCCAGAAAGTGAAGGTATGAGCTCTGTGAGTCATCTGGTTTCATGCTTCTTCCTTGTCCTTAATAAGGACTCAGGCCTGTGCAGGGGAGCCTTCCTCCACCCTCCAGATCCTTTCAGGCTGCTGTAGTGTTGTGTTTCTTGGGTTCTGTGTGTTTGCAGCCGAAACCCAAGATACTATACCCCTCCAAGTGGAACCAGTGACTTGCAGCCCCAAACCCTTAGGGCTAGGCCACACCAATCCTTTAACATGCGATCCGATCACACAATAAAAAGTGCACACTAGTTTTGGCCAATTGGTCTGGCCACACTAGGTTTGCTGGAGTCTGTTGCATTGAGCTGTGATAGGACAACATATTGTGCATTGCATCGCAAGCAAACGGTAATGCACTTAAACACAGGTTCATGAGTGCACACTTTTGCGAGTGGTCCGTCCTCTTTAGTTGGCCTCACCCTTACTGCTCAAAACCAAAAGAACTTTATTTTATTATTGGATTTGCATATTTTTAATGATTAAGGGCCATTATACTGTTTTTTTTCTTTTGAATATGGAAGTTTGGACAGTTAGTTATAATGTTGAATGTTACACATTGTATTGTTAAATCAGACCAACTGCTTTTATAACTATACATTTCTTTAAATTTTAATGTAACCCTGGGAATGAGTGTTGGCTTTGGCGCCAGTGCATAAGCTACTTGGAATTAATTTGTTAGCGTCTGTTAGAGCTGCAGTAATGAAAACTTAAATTAGCATCCGTGGGAAACTAGCCATGTTCCCCCGTATTGTACGTTTTTCATGCCAATTTTCAGCATGTTTATTCATTTTTTTACATAAATTAGATTTTCTATTTTGAAATGGCAATGTCACTCATATACATTTTTTATTTGTCACAGTATGATTTCATTCCACATAGTCGAAGTCCTAGATAAAAGAAACACTTGTAAGTGTTTAGTTACAAATAAAAAAGGGCACTGCATACTTACCCTCTTACTTTTCTGCTCCCCGATCAGTAAACATCCCGCTCTTTATAAAATACATAATATATATACCGTAATAAAAAATAAATTTTATCCACATAATCTAATAGTGCAATCCCATTCAACCAGGTTTTGACAGTAAATTAATCGACAGTTAAACATAATGCAGCGCCCTAGATCAGTGCCTTTTTATTTGTACATTTTTATAAATTTTTAAAGTTAAATCTTTGTAATAATGACCAGCTTTGGGAGCATTACCCAGCATTATGTGTTAGACATCCTGTATAATAAAAGCCTAACTGCTGCCTGCGTCCGTGCTGGCCTGTGAGTGTGTCACTGCAGTTCCTATGGACTCACCATTAGAGGGAGATGGTAAGATTATCTGCAGTTCCTATTGACTCCCACTAAGAGGGAAACACAGGAAACACACAGAGGCAGAACACAGTAATTACACAGACCCACACGGTAAGGTTGCTTGGGACAGAGGGAGGACCCTGGATTGGGAACAAGGAGGGGGGCTAGATTTGGGATGGGGGACCCTGGATTTGGGACAGAGGGGGGACCCCTGGATTTGGACAGGGTGGGACCCTAGATTTGGGACAGGGTGGGACCCTGGATTTGGGACAGTGGGGAGACCCTGTATTTGGCAAGGGGGACCCTGTATTTGGGACAGAGGGGGGACCCTGTATTGGGACAGAGGGGGGACCCTGTATTTGGACAGAGGGGGGCCCGTATTGGAACAGAGGGGGCTGTTACACTTTACATTATCTGAAACTACAATTTAGAGAGTAAAAAAGTGGTACTGACATATTCATCTGTGCTGCTTTGTTATTAATTATAATATTTAGTAAGTGCTCCTAATTGCCCCCACCCTCTCACTCGTAAATTTTGCACAGCCCCCCATAGACCCTGCTCTGCTTACACATCTCCCTCCTCCTCCCCTGCCTTCTTTTCTCTGCTGATTCTCGGACTGCCAGCAGAAAGTGTGCTGGCAGGCAGCTAAGATCCTATTAAGAGGTCATTAATGGGTCACATATTACAATTTCGCTCCTGGAGTGACAGGTCTTTCCCTGTAAATGCCGTGATTAAAATGATGATTTCTCAGGATCTACAGCCCAGATTAAAAATCTGAAAAAAGTTTTGAAGCAGTGTGATCTTGCTGTATTTTAAGTATATATTTTTGAAGTATAGATACCCTTTAGGGCTCGTTTACACTAGAAAACTGACATAACGCACAGCATGTGTTTGTCAGTTTGTATCCATTTTTTTCATACATTTGTATCCATTTTTTAACAATGTGTATTCCATAGATTTCTATAGAAAATACATGAAAAAACGGAGAAAATCGGCATGCAGTGCGTTTTTTAAACGGACTGGAACGGAACGGATTATAAACGCAGAGTGTGAACGATATTATGAAATCCTATGGGTTTACTGTATATCCATTTTTTTAAACGCACCTGCGTTTGAAAAACGGATACAAACTGATGTAGTGTGAACGAGCCCTGAACAAGGAAAAGCAGCATCCCAACCTGCTGAAACATTTGACACTCAAAAGTGTTTTACTGCCATTCATATGCATTGCGTCCTGTTCAAAAGTTTGAATAGTAAATATTTAAACTACAAATGAAAATGCAATGTGGTTGTATCAGGTGGGGTGGAAGTTTTAAAGGGAAAAATAATATATCCATAAAGAAAATAAGTGGCAGGTGTAGTAATGGCCCTGGAAATAATGTATACTGCATACCTATTTTTCTTAGGACATACTTGCTGAAAGTCTCTACAACCACTACTAATACTGATTAGGATAATTCCATTAACATGGAATGTACCAATCAGGCTCCTAAGGTCACGAGGGCATGGGGAGGGGGATGGCTAGCCCATTTCTCCCAGTGACTCTGTGGGAAGTTACCACTGTGTCGCTGGGGGGTCTGATTGGTCTCCAGGGAACCTGGGAACGCATCATGCGTTGGTGACAGAGTTACCACCGAGGGATTGGATGCTTTCCCCTCCCAGCTCCACTTGGCCACAACTATGTGGCTATATAACCTGGGTCCGACCCCCCCCCCCCAGCTTCAAAACAACAGATTGAAATCACACCTCACCTGAACAATGGCAGGAATCACCATCAAGGTAGCCAAATGGACCGGATGGGCGGAGGACCCAGCGGAAGCCGAACGCGCCCTGCAGCAATTTCTGGCCTCTCGCACCATAGGCGGAGGCCGTACTGGGCCCAGGATCCGGAGGACGCAGCATCAGAGGAAGAGGCCAATCCGAGGAGGAGGTGGAGCCATCCCCCCCACCATCCAGAGCACCGGCTAGGCTAAGTCCCGCGAGAACACAAGCGGGCGGGACAAAGCGGAGCCGGCCAATAGGAGCTAGGTGTGTCAGACGAGCCCCTGCTTTCAATCTCCCCTCCGGCTCCGGTTCAACACCAGCTGCAGGCATTCGAAACAGGAGAGGCAGGCCTCAATGCTGTCTCCCCCCATGGGAAGCCCTACAGTGTGGAAAAAGAACCTGGAAGATCCACAGGTCAGCCGCACTTACTTGGCCTGCCCTGTCTCCACCAAGAGCTGCAATCAATGCTGCCAAGCCAGGCAGCAGGAGAGCTTTGACCACTACACCCACTGCCACACAGACCGTTGCTTCAAATGAGTCTGGTGGTGTTGTTCTTTTCTTCCCCTACAGGTACACCTGGAGTCTCCATACCAAGCCCCATTCGTCAGGAGGTGGCCAAACCCAAGGAGAAGATCAGCAGCCCCCAAGGCAAGTCTCACCAGCAACCATAGCCCAAGCCCCTGTGAGAAACCATTCAACATCCTCCACAGCACCCCCAGCCAGCCACACTGAGTCAGACTTGGCTGCAGCCACAGGTAATTACAACGAACAATTACTATCATTTAGAGAGGCAATAATACGTTTCCTACTGCTTTACTTAAATTAAGAACCACTTAATGTCAATCACCCTCCCACTAATGTTAGTCAATATTCATAGCGCTAGTCAGACAGTAGCCGACAGTTCAAAGGCACTAGGGCCACAGCCTCACCCGTTCCTGAGATTTGCTTGAGAGATGTTTTTGCGTGCGATACCACGCCATTGGGCCTCCATTTATCGCTATCTTTAACCGACGACTTATAGACCTAACCATAAGCACAACTAACCTTGTCACCACATCCGTTTATCATCCGAATGCAGGAAGATCTAAATCTGGGAGGAATTCCAACTATTTCAATGGTCAAACCTGTTGGCAACTAGAATTCACAGACAACAATTCTCTGCATCGGTGGGTTATGGAGCATTCCTAAACAGAAAATGGTCTGTAGGAAAATGGCCAACAAAATGGATCGATGAAGGACTCACCAAAATGTAGTCCTCTCGAGCTTTTCCCAATAATTGTGGCCATCGAAATATGGGGTAACACACTAGCAAACAGAAGAATAGTATTCAGATGGACACTTAGGGGGCTCCAAGTCATCAACCACCTGTCATCCAAATCTCCTCCCGTTCTTAAGTTATTGAACATTTAGTCTTAAGGTGTCTACAAAACAACATCTGGTTTAAAGCAATATAAGGCAATAAAAGGCGTAACACACGTATCTGCAGACTCTTTGTCTCAATTTCAGTTCAGAGTATTTTGGGATCGGGAGGAGAACGCAGAGGCCCAAGGAGTGAGCTGCCCAGATTACTTATGGGTCTGATTTGGAACCACTAAAGGAATTACTTAAGCTATCTCTATCAAAACAAACCTGGGGTTCATATGTGTCAGCGTGGAAAGCTTGGGCAGAATTTAAGCCCAGAGATCACTGTCACACATTATCGAAAAAGATCTATTTATATTTTATCCTCAACTATATCAATGCAAAACACTCATTTGCCTACCTGAAGAAAAGGGTGTCGGCATCTCCTTTTTCCTTAAGTTACTCGGGAACCAGATTTTACCAATTCCCCTTTCACAAAACAACTCCTAAAGGGTTTTGGAAAATAAAACATCACCTGACAATAGAAAACCCATTACCCTCCCATTGCTCGACAGAATAATAGGAGTACTTCCTCGGTTTGTTAAATGCCTACGAGGCAGCCCTGTTCAAATGTTTATATGTTACAACTTTCTTTGCTGCTTTACGAAAAGTGAAACAGTCTCCCCAGTAATTAATTCCAGGCGGCCTGAATAGAGGACATCAAAATTATCGGAGAACACTTTGCATATCCATCCGCCTTCAAAACGGACAAAACTGGCAAAGGCCTGGTATCATGGTTGCCCATCGCCAGCCCCAACCATGCCCCTAAAATGCTACTTAAACTACATTGCCCTTAGACCACCAGCACCAGGTCCCTTCTTCATACACCAAGATAGGCCCTTTGTGTACAAATTCCAATTCTCAAGTACTAAAACTTACCTTTGGATTCCCTTAAGGTTCCCAGTCAGAAAATTACATCCCACTCATTCAGAATAGGCGCAGCGACCCAAGCCTCCATACTAGGCATGGACTCTGCCAAATCATGAGAATAGGTCACGGAGTCCAAAAGTACATTATCTTTTAACAACATTAACCACTCATCTTTGTAGGTACTGACCACATTTGGATATTGACACTCGTTTGTTTATTGGGCCAAGCAGAGAGCCTAACAAAGAGTAAACGTGGGTCAGCCTCGACCCACATAAATATAAAATCCGATGGATGGGCATTAGGGGGTTAAATTGGGCTAATCTTTTTACTGCCTATCACACTTACAAGCCCCCTGGGGATTCCCAGACAAAATTCTGATCCACCTGGGAGGAACGAAATTGGGGGGAAGTCCACCATCTTTACCATAAAAACAATGAAAGGGACCTTGCAAAACTCCGACTACGTGATGCCCAATGTGGTCATTATATGTTCCGAGATATCCCCCGTTTAATTTGGTTTTCCCTACTCTAAAAGCGCTGGAAAGAAACAGGCGCAATTAATTTATCCATTAGTAAGTTTGCAAAATCGTTGCATTTCTGTTCCTTCAGACACAGAGACCTAGAGGGTGGTGAATGTGGCCTATATAGGAAAGACGCATACATTTGTCTGATATTGGACTAGATATTTTAACATTGGCTTACGACAGACCATCGAAAAAGTTTGTGTTGGGTCAGGAGGCACCACCAATTTAATGTTTTAAATGACCTGGCGTGGCCAAAGGTAACAGAAAATTAAAAACTGCAGCTCCTGGCTAATATGGTTTCATAAGCGGACAAAGTGAGTATAAATATGGATAAAGGGCAACCTGCTGGGGGTTTAAATCAGGGTTGGCTGGTAACAAAGTTGGTTATTAAAAAACAAACACCAAGATTTCCCTTTGTAAAGTTAAAGTATTGGATTGTTGAATTTAATTTGAATAATAAAAAAAGGTGTGCGGTCATTTTTCACCACACATCTCGTGTCGTTGTATTATTACTAAGGTTATACATGTAATATATGTGGTTTAATGGGTAGAGTCCACATCCCTACCCTATGTTCTGAGTTTAGTAAATTAGACTGTGTGTTCGGAATCCTATTCTATATACAAAACAGCTGCAGCCAGATGGTAGGCCTTTAGATTTTTTTGACTTTTAAGACGGAATTACATACTCCTTACATGTAACATATTACCATGTAAACATATTGCCACGCCTCACCTGTATTCCAAACCTCTGGAATATTTGACCAAAAGCATTTACGATTATTTTTTAAAATCCTGTGTTTGCGCACAGATACATTATCATTCATACATTTCATTAGTGCTGAGTTTTGACATTGATTTCATTTAGTATTTTACTAAATGATGAAAATAAGCTTAGTATGTCAAGCAATCAACCATACATAGTTACTGGGAAGGAACCCTTGGAAAACAAAATGATTTGTGCAGACTATATAAACTCTTTATAATAAACTCTTTATTGTCATACACAACGAAATCATACACAATTTACAATATACATAAAAAGAATAATAATAGAAATTGAACAGTACACACATCAAGACTGATCTACAGAAGAACTAGAACCAAATCCTTATCCCCTAATATACCATCTTTAGCATCCATTATTACTAGTCTTATAGCCATGGGGGAAAAAAACAAACTATTTTTTAACCTGGTTGTCCTAGCAAGAATAAACTATCCTTCTTCCTGATGGTAAAAAGTAAAGGAGAATGGCTTGGATGAGTAGCATTCCCCCAAATAGCTGCAATTTTCCCACCACAAGGTTTTTGTATATCTCTTCTAATATCGGCAATTCGCCGCTATATAGGGCGTCCTACTACTCTTGCACGATTTTCTCCCTGCCACAGTACACTATTGGCCATGTAACAATAGGTATGATACTCTCATCCACCCACATGTAGATTTCCCATCACAGATTTTGGGAGATCATGGGCAGGAGAGGTCCTCTTCTCACTGTCTAAATCTATGAACATTTACTTTGTTTTACAACATATTAAAACTAATTATCGTGATCCTTCCACTGACCAAACTCTCCACTTCCTCCGTATTATTCATTTACTATGATATAGATGTCATCTGCAAGATTGTTAGTGTTACTTGAACAATTAAAACAAAACGGATTGACATATGCATATGAAAAGAGTACAATAACGGGCTTAACACAAACTTGTGGAGAAACCCCTTGCTCACCTTCGAATAGCATTACTATATAGCAATACCTACATAGCAATACTATAGAAAAGATTATCATATTGTTAATAGTGAAAAACAGTCTGGTCTATCAGACAACTGGGAACACATTAGGAATATTCAATATTTTCAGTAGATTTTTTGATAATATTGATGTATGCATGACTGCCTTTAGATTATACTGTAATGTCAACTGGCTGTGACTGCATTAAAGGGCATGTCACCCCCAAACTGTTCCCCCCAACTACTGGCCCCACCATGTAGTGTAGTCTAATCCTTACCTCACATCCCAGCTCCATAGGGTTCTCCTGTAGTCCCCCCCCAAATCCCAAAAACTGCCACCAGAGGCTAGCAGGTCCATATATAATACTCTGCCTCCTACCTGGCCTCCGGAGAAGTTTGGCATGCGTACTGCAACCCTTTCACCCTCCCTCCCTCTCCCGATTCCCTCCCCTAGCGTAAATGTTAATATATAAGATTCCCCAAGGGCTCCCAGCCCCAACCGCTATATTTTGTATCTTTAAAAGCTCCCCAAACTTACTTACCTCTCCTCTTTCCTCTCTCCAGTGAAGTGAGCTGCCGCAGCCGCGTCCGTAATTGCTGCCGCTCAGCCAATCACAGACGCGGCTGCCGGTCCATTTTTTCTCCAAGCAGAGGCCGGAGCGCGGCAGAGGAAGAGGGAGGGAGTATAAGTTTGGGGGGCTTTCTAAAGATACAATATAGCGGTTGGGGGCTGGGGAGCCCTGTGGGGAATCTTATATCAAAAAATGATTGAAGTACGAAAGAAGATTTCTGGAGATGTGAAACCCAACAGCTCATAAAAGAGGAGACACACGGGCGCACGAAAAAAACAAATAAAAAAAAAAAAAATAAAAAAAAAAAGGGGGGGAAAAAAAAAAAAGGAGCGGGGGGGGGCGGGGGGAAAGGGGTGGGAAAAAAAAATACGGGGGGGAAAAAAGAGGGGGAGGGAGAGGCGAAGGACCACAGCACCTCCTCCATCCCAATCTTCCCTCGTTACCGCAGCCCTTGGGTCCCGGCGCCGGGTCCCGCGGGGGGGCCCCAATCACCCTTGCGAGATGTCGGGCGCAGGGCGTCCGCCTCTTGTTTCTCTGCCTTTGCTCTCTAAAACCGTTCGCATCCACGGTTAACAATAATAGGCACAACCCAGGACTACC
Organism: Hymenochirus boettgeri; assembly: GCA_019447015.1. Classification (NCBI taxonomy): domain Eukaryota; kingdom Metazoa; phylum Chordata; class Amphibia; order Anura; family Pipidae; genus Hymenochirus; species Hymenochirus boettgeri. Next base: position 331,931,696 of record CM033469.1, read on the forward strand.
TACCTGGGTAGGCCTTAACAAGACAGGGCCAAATGAGACACGCAAACGTTGCTTGACAGTAGCTGAGAACCTAATAAAGCCACGAGCACAACAGGCGGCTAGTCACAGAGCGACTCTGTCCGTTAATTCGTGTATGTGGAAATGTTGCTCATTACATCTAATTAAATTCTCACTTAAGGAGACTAAGGTGCGGCGTATGGGAATGGGAAGAGGGGGGAGCAGTATTGACACGCTCAGGAAGTCTACTCAACACTCATCACTAAAGGCTAATAGGCTTCTCAGCTCCTGGAGACCTACTATTGCCTGCTTAGTGCCTATTCTGCCAGATGTCACTCTGGTGATTCCAGCACCAATAAAGTGTTGTTTCCATCATCATCACAACTTGTTAATGACTCCTCAGGTTTTTCTTTTTAGCAGTTTAAGGGTTCATGGCCCTTTTGAGAGTCAGTCTGTGTTGTATACACAATTGTTCTCTGTGACTGTGTTAATATTATTGCCCATTATTAGTCTGTGCAACAATTTTTATTGATATTGCATAAAAATCAGGTTCTTCCCCGGGACCACAACTAGCTGGTGGCGTGCTCAAAACATGGGGGCATGGTTACAATGTTTGGGAGCAAGGCCTTGATGGTGGGGTATGAGCATGACCGTGATGTTTGGGGGTGTGGCCCTGACAGCAATATCTGGGGGTGTGGTCACATTCCAGGAGGCTCTGTTTAAATTTCTTAGCATGACATTAACTGCAATGTGATTCTATCACCAATACTAGCATAGTCTTTCCAGGGTTTATTTGTATATAAATGTGATTAATCACCAATACTAACATAGTCTTTCCAGGGTTTATATTTGTAATAAATGTGATTCATATCACCAATACTAACAGTCTTTCCAGGGTTTATATTTGTATATAAAGTGATTCATATCACCAATACTAAATAGTCTTTTCTAGGGCTTATAGTTATTAATATGTGATTCATATGACCAATTAGTAACATAGTCTTTCCAGGGTTTATATTTGTATATAAATGTGATTCATATCACCAATACTAACAGTCTTTCCAGGGCTTATATTTGTATATAAATGTGATTCATATCACCAATACTAACATCTTCCAGGTTTATATTTGTATATAAATGTGATTCATATCACCAATACTAACATAGTCTTTTCTAGGGCTTATATTTGTATATAAATGTGATTCATATGACCAATAGTAACATAGTCTTTCCAGGGTTTATATTTGTCATATATATGTGATTATATCACCAATACTAACATAGCTTTCAGGGTTTATATTTGTATATAATGTGATTCATATCACCAATACTAGCATAGTCTTTCCAGGGTTTATATTTGTATAAAAATGTGATTCATATCACCAATACTAACAATCTTTCCAGGGTTTATATTTGTATATAAATGTGATTCATATCACCAATAGTAACATAGTCTTTCCAGGGTTTATATTTGTATATAAATGTGATTCATATCACCAATACTAACAGTCTTTCCAGGGCTTATATTTGTATATAAATGTGATTCATATCACCAATACTAACATAGTCTTTTCTAGGGCTTATATTTGTATATAAATGTGATTCATATGACCAATAGTAACATAGTCTTTCCAGGGTTTATATTTGTATATAAATGTGATTGATATCACCAATACTAACATAGTCTTTCTAGGGTTTATATTTGTATATAAATGTGATTCATATCACCAATACTAGCATAGTCTTTCCAAGGTTTATATTTGTATATAAATGTGATTCATATCACCAATACTAACATATCTTTTCTAGGCTTATATTGTAATAAATGTGATTCATATGACCAATAGTAACATAGTCTTTCCAGGGTTATATTTGTATATAAATGTGATTGATATCACCAATACTAACATGTCTTTCAGGGTTTATATTTGTATATAAATGTGATTCATATCACCAATACTAACAATCTTTCCAGGGTTTATATTTGTATATAAATGTGATTCATATCACCAATACTAGCATAGTCTTTCCAGGGTTTATATTTGTATAAAAATGTGATTCATATCACCAATACTAACATAGTCTTTCCAGGGGTTTTTATTTGTAATATAAATGTGATTCAATCACCAATACTACCATAGTCTTTCCAGGTTTATATTTGTATAAAAATGTGATTCATATCACCAATACTAACATAGTCTTTCCAGGGTTTATATTTGTATATAAATGTGATTCATATCACCAATAGTAACATAGTTTTTCCAGGGTTTATATTTGAAACCTTCCAGGAGCAAATTGTGATGTGTTAACAGACCTTAAGGAAAATGTCTGGTTCCCTCTGTTATAGAAGCTGTTGTTCTGTGCAGCTCTTTGAGTTCTGTAGCCGTACATTACGCTGTTGTAGAGTCACTGAAGTGGACTCTCTGTCTGTGTATCGGGCAGCACACAGAGTCCAGGCCCCCTTATCTGAGTTACTGAATTGGGGCATCACACTCTGCAAGTGACGTGCAGGATTTTAGAAACTTCTCCAGGCCTTTTTTAAAGCTATTCAATGAACTTGCCATTACCACTTCTGCTGGAAGACAGTTCCACAGTTTCACCGTTCTCACTGTAAAGAAACCTTTCCTAACCTGAAGATGAACCTTTTTTTCTTCCAACCTTAAAGGATGTCCACGAGTCCACTGATATGACCTACCCATTTTGCTAGTCATCTTGACTGGCTTTCTCAATTCAGAATTGAATTGAGAAAGCCAGTCGGATGACTAGCGAAACGTCTTCAAGAACTAAACTTCAAGTCCAGTTGATCTAATTGAATACAACAGATATACCATGACCTGGATGAATGAGAACCTTTACAAGCAATGCACCAGGGAGTTCATTGTATGGCCCATTAATATATTTGTATACGGTTATCATGTCCCCACGCAAACGTCGCTTCTCCAATGTAAACAGCCCTAACTTGTCTAATCTGCCTGCATATTTAAGCCCCTCCATTCCCTTTATTAATTTAGTTGCCCTTCTCTGAACTGCTTCAATTTGCCCCTTTTGTATATGGGATTACAAAACTGCACCGCATATTCCAAATGAGGCCTTACCAGTGCCTTGTAAAGAGGTAGAATAATATTTTTCTCTCTTGAATCTATTCCCCTCTTTATACAAGACAATATCTTGCTATCTCTAGCCATTGCTACCTGGCATTGTCTGTCATTTACCAGAACCAAATCTTTTTCCATTACAGATGCACTTAACACAGAGTTATTTATGGTGTAGGTGGCACAGGGATTATTAAATCCTAAATGCATCACCTTACATTTATCAGAATCTGCCATTCTGCTGCCCATTTTGATAATCTATCTAGGACTGCTTGCAGCACTTGCACATCATTCAAAGTTTCCAAAGCTCTGCATAGTTGAGTGTCATCAGCAAACACTGAGACCTTGCTCTCAATGCCCCCTTCTAAGTCATTTATAAACAGATTAAACAGAAGCAGCCCCAGTACAGAACTCCGCACTCCGCTTAAAACTTTAGCCCACATAAATGTAGCTCCATTAACCACCACTCTCTGTTTGCAATCCAATAACCAGTTCTCTATCCATGAACAAATGTTTTCTTCAAGGCCAACAGTCCTCAGTTTATGCATTATGTCGCCTATGTGGCTCAGTATCAAAAGCTTTCGCAAAATCCAAGTATACCATATCCACTGCTGTGCCTGAATCTAACTTCTTACTAGCTTCTTCATAAAAAACAATTACATTTGTCTGGCATGATCTATTTCTCGTAAATCCATGCTGACTACTTCTAATAAGATGAGCTCGGAGCAAGGATATGATCCCGTAACAAAGTTTCCAGCACCTTCCCTACCATTGATGTTAGGCTTACAGGTCTATAGTTACCAGGCTGTGATTGACTACCTTTTTTGTATATTGGTATTACATTGGCTTTTTTCCAATCCAGCGGCACATACCCAGACCAAGGCGAATCTGAAAAGATGAGAAACAGTGGTCTAGATAGAACTGAACTAAGCTCTTTTAAAATCCGAGGATGCAATCCATCTGGTGCTGGGGCTTTATTGATATTAACTTTGTCTAATTGTTTCCGTACCATATCCTCTGTTAGCCAATGTGAATACTCTTCATTTCTCCCCTGCATATTATTACAATCCCTGCTGTAAGGACAAGGAATCTCAACAGTAAAAACAGATGTAAAAAACAGTTTAGCAGATTAACCTTTTTGGCATCCTCTACAACCACCTCAGCTCCATTATTTAATGGTCCCACATTCTCAGTCCTCATCTTTTTACCATTTATATATGTACATACATACATATATACAAGATTTCTACTTTATATAGTAGATTATACTGCTAAACCGCACTATGAAGAGCATTATTCATAGGTGACTTTTGTAATAGTGGTATTTTACTACAGTAGGTAGAGTACCTCACTCCCTCTTTTATTAAAGGTACTCCCAGAAACTGTTTAGATAAAGAGATTATAATAACGTGATCGCTGAATGAAATTGCTTTGAATGTAATTTAATAACTACACATTTCATTCTGTTTGAAGCTGAGAGTACAAGCAGCTATATGAATCGCAACAAAAATATGTACCGTAGTACCTTGTTAGAGATCCATAAATCTGACCCCACAAAATAAAATTTCAGTCATGTTTGTTCTTCAAAAAGTAAGATTTGTGCTTTTTTTTACTAGCTTTTCTACCCTGACCTGAAACCCCTGTACATTCCCCGGCACAACTAGGCAAGCAGTATGATAGAGTGCTTACTATAATGATACGTACGGTTCTGCACCAACCCTTGGCTTTCATGTAATCCCTAGTTTGTAATGTACTGGTTTCATTGCATGTGAAGATGTACATATGAGGCTCTTGGTTGATAAAATATTGAAATTTGAAAGGGTTCTGGATTGCTCTCAATTGTGGGGCAAAAATAAATTATCACAACTGGCTGCCTTCCCACAGACACAGTATCTGATATATTTAGGTATTATTGCTTTTGACCAGTGAGCTTTAACAGCAATGTGGTTAGCATTGTTCAATTTTTTACAGTTGTTACATTATATTTATGTGAGTGAACTACCCTGGAAAAAAAATCCAACACACCCACACCCTATTGCCTTTCTACCCAGCAAAGCACTTACAAGTTTGTCTCCCGACCCAGATTGTAGTTACAGTCCCAGCAGAACCTAAACTGTTTGGAGTTCAAGAAGTAGCCATAGTTTTTTTTTTTTTGGAATCATTATTTTATAATTAAAGAACTATAGTTTTAACTGGATGGCACTTGAGAACCCTAAATTAAAACACTGAAAAAGTATCATTAAAACCATACCCTTATTGTGTATAATGATGTTTCTGCTAACTGCTTGTATTTGTATAAATTACCTCTTTCATAGACTGATGATCATGAAAAAATATAAAAATAGTTATATATATTTTATGGGGAGGTTCAATGTAACATGGCGATTGTCTGTAGAAGTTAAAGGGCATGTCCATCCCCAAAATATAAATTTGCCCCACTGTGTAGTGTAAAAAATAATTACCTTACATCTCTGCTCCTTATGGTTCTCCTGCAGTGCTTGTTCAGATTCCCAGAAAGTGAAGAGTATGAGCTGTCTGTGAGTCATCTGGTTTCATGCTTCTTCCTTGTCCTTAATAAGGACTCAGGCCTGTGCAGGGGAGCCTTCCTTCCACCCTCCAGATCCTTTCAGGCTGCTGTAGTGTTGTGTTTCTTGGGTTCTGTGTGTTTGCAGCCGAAACCCAAGATACCTATACCCCTCCAAGTGGAACCAGTGACTTTGCAGCCCCAAACCCTTAGGGCTAGGCCACACCAATCCATTTTAACATGCGATCCGATCACACAATAAAAAGTGCACACTAGTTTTGGCCAATTGGTCTGGCCACACTAGGTTTGCTGGAGTCTGTTGCATTGAGCTGTGATAGGACAACATATTGTGCATTGCATCGCAAGCAAACGGTAATGCACGTAAACACAGGTTCATGAGTGCACACTTTTGCGAGTGGTACCGTCCTCTTTAGTTTGGCCTCACCCTTACTGCTCAAAACCAAAAGAACTTTATTTTATTATTGGATTTGCATATTTTTAAATGAGTGAAGGGCCATTATACTGTTTTTTTCTTTTAGAATATGGAAGTTTGGACAGTTAGTTATAATGTTGAATGTTACACATTGTATTGTTAAATCAGACCAACTGCTTTTATAACTATACATTTCTTTAAATTTTAATGTAACCCTGGGAATGAGTGTTGGCTTTGGCGCCAGTGCATAAGCTACTTGGAATTAATTTGTTAGCGTCTGTTAGAGCTGCAGTAATGAAAACTTAAATTAGCATCCAGTGGGAAACTAGCCATGTTCCCCCTGTATTGTACGTTTTTCATGCCAATTTTCAGCATGTGTTATTCATTATTTTACATAAATTAGATTTTCTATTTTGAAATGGCAATGTCACTCATATACATTTTTTATTTGTCACAGATACTGATTTCATTCCACATAGTCGAAGTCCTAGATAAAAGAAACACTTGTAAGTGTTTAGTTACAAATAAAAAAGAGGGCACTGCATACTTACCCTCTTACTTTTCTGCTTCCCGATCAGTAAAACTCCCGCTCTTTATAAAATACATAATATATATACCGTAATAAAAAATAAATTTTATCCACATAATCTAATAGTGCAATCCCATTCAACCAGGGTTTGACAGTAAAATATAATCGGACAGTTAAAACATAATGCAGCGCCCTAGATCAGTGCCTTTTTATTTTGTACATTTTTATAAATTTTTAAAGTTAAATCTTTGTAAATAATGACCAGGCTTTGGGAGCATTACCCAGCATTATGTGTTAGACATCCTGTATAATAAAAGCCTAACTGCTGCCTGCGTCCGTGCTGCGGTCTGTGAGTGTGTCACTGCAGTTCCTATGGACTCACCATTAGAGGGAGATGGTAAGATTATCTGCAGTTCCTATTGACTCGCCACTAGAGGGGGAAACACAGGAAACACACAGAGGCAGAACACAGTAATTACACAGACCACCACAGGTAAGGTTGCTTGGGACAGAGGGAGGACCCTGGATTGGGAACAAGGAGGGGGGCTAGATTTGGGATGGGGGACCCTGGATTTGGGACAGAGGGGGGAACCCCTGGATTTGGGACAGGGTGGGACCCTAGATTTGGGACAGGGTGGGACCCTGGATTTGGGACAGTGGGGAGACCCTGTATTTGGGACAGAGGGGGGACCCTGTATTTGGGACAGAGGGGGGACCCTGTATTTGGGACAGAGGGGGGACCCTGTATTTGGGACAGAGGGGGGCCCTGTATTTGGAACAGAGGGGGGCTGTTACAACTTTACATTATCTGAAACTACAATTTGAGAGAAGTAAAAAAGTGGTACTGACATATTCATCTGTGCTTGCTTTGTTATTAAATTATTAATATTTAGTAAGTGCTCCTAATTGCCCCCACCCTCTCACTCGTAAATTTTGCACAGCCTCACCATAGACCCTGCTCTGCTTACACATCTCCCTCCTCCTCCCCTGCCTTCTTTTCTCTGCTGATTCTCGGACTGCCAGCAGAAAGTGTGCTGGCAGGCAGCTAGAGATCCTATTAAGAGGTCATTAATGGGTCACATATTACAATTTCTGCTCCTGGAGTGACAGGTCTTTCCCTGTAAATGCCGTGATTAAAATGATGATTTCTCAGGATCTACAGCCCAGATTTAAAATCTGAAAAAAGTTTTGAAGCAGTGTGATCTTGCTGTATTTTAAGGTATATATTTTTGAAGTATAGATACCCTTTAGGGCTCGTTTACACTAGAAACTGACAGTAACGCACAGCATGTGTTTGTCAGTTTGTATCCATTTTTTTCATACATTTGTATCCATTTTTTAACAATGTGTATTCCATAGATTTCTATAGAAAATACATGAAAAAACGGAGAGAAATGCTGCATGCAGTGCGTTTTTTAAACGGACTGGAACGGAACGGATTATAACGCAGCAGGTGTGAACGATATTATGAAATCCTATGGGGTTTTACTGTATATCCATTTTTTTAAACGCACCTGCGTTTGAAAAACGGATACAAACTGATGTAGTGTGAACGAGCCCTGAACAAGGAAAAGCAGCATCCAACACTGCTGAAACATTTGACACTCAAAAGTGTTTTACTGCCATTCATATGCATTGCGTCCTGTTCAAAAGTTTGAATATGTAAATATTTAAACTACAAATGAAAATGCAATGTGGTTGTATCAGGTGGGGTGGAAGTTTTAAAGGGAAAAATAATATATCCATAAAGAAAATAAGTGGCAGGTGTAGTAATGGCCCTGGAAATAATGTATACTGCATACCTATTTTTCTTAGGACATACTTGCTGAAAGTTCTCATTCAACCACTACTAAATACACTGATTAGGATAATTCCATTAACATGGAATGTACCAATCAGGCTCCTAAGGTCACGAGGGCATGGGGAGGGGGATGGCTAGCCCAGTTCTGCCCAGTGACTCTGTGGGAAGTTACCACTGTGTCGCTGGGGGGGTCTGATTGGTCTCCAGGGAACCTGGGAACGCATCACTGCGTTGGTGACAGAGTTACCAGCCGAGGGATTGGATGCTTTCCCCTCCCAGCATCCACTTGGCCACAACTATGTGGCTATATAACCTGGGTCCGGACCCCCCCTCCCCCCAGCTTCAAACAACAGATTGAAATCAGCACCTCACCTGAACAATGGCAGGAATCACCATCAAGGTAGCCAAATGGACCGGATGGGCGGAGGACCCAGCGGAAGCCGAACGCGCCCTGCAGCAATTTCTGGCCTCTCGCACCATAGGCGGAGGCCGTACTGGGCCCAAGGATCCGGAGGACGCAGCATCAGAGGAAGAGGCCAATCCGGAGGAGGAGGTGGAGCCATCCCCCCCACCATCCAGAGCACCGGCTAGGCATAAGTCCCGCGAGACAAACAAGCGGAGGCGGGACAAAGCGGAGCCGGCCAATAGGAGCTGAGGTGTGTCAGACGAGCCCCTGCTTTCAATCTCCCCTCCGGCTCCGGTTCAACCAGCTGCAGGCATTCGAAACAGGAGAGGCAGGCGCTCAATGCTGTCTCCCCCCATGGGAAGCCCTACAGTGTGGAAAAAGAACCTGGAAGATCCACAGGTCAGCCGCACTTACTTGGCCTGCCCTGTCTCCACCAAGAGCTGCAATCAATGCTGCCAAGCCAGGCAGCAGGAGAGCTGTGACCACTACACCCACTGCCACACAGACCGTTGCTTCAAATGAGTCTGGTGGTGGGTGTTCTTTTTCTCCCCTACAGGTACACCTGGAGTCTCCAGTACCAAGCCCCATTCGTCAGGAGGTGGCCAAACCCAAGGAGAAGATCAGCAGCCCCCAAAGGCAAGTCTCACCAGCAACCATAGCCCAAGCCCCTGTGAGAAACCATTCAACATCCTCCACAGCACCCAGCCAGCCAGCCACAGCTGAGTCAGACTTGGCTGCAGCCACAGGTAATTACAACGAACAATTACTATCATTTAGAGAGGCAATTAATACGTTCTCTACTGCTTTACTTAAATTAAGAACCACTTAATGTCAATCACCCTCCCACTAATGTTAGTCAAAATGTCATAGGCGCTAGTCAGACAGTAGCCGACAGTTCAAAGGGCACTAGGGCCACAGCCTCACCCGTTCCTGAGATTTGCTTGAGAGATGTTTTTGCGTGCGATACCACGCCATTGGGCCTCCATTTATCGCTATCTTTAACCGACGACTTATAGACCTAACCATAAGCACAACTAAACCTTGTCACCACATCCGTTTATCATCCGAATGCAAGGAAGATCTAAAAGTCTGGGAGGAATTCCTAACATATTTCAATGGTCAAACCTGTTGGCAACTAGAATTCACAGACAACAATTCTCTGCATCGGTGGGTTATGGAGCATTCCTAAACAGAAAATGGTCTGTAGGAAAATGGCCAACAAAATGGATCGATGAAGGACTCACCAAAAATGTAGTCCTTCTCGAGCTTTTCCCAATAATTGTGGCCATCGAAATATGGGGTAACACACTAGCAAACAGAAGAATAGTATTCAGATGGGACAACTTAGGGGTCGTCCAAGTCATCAACCACCTGTCATCCAAATCTCCTCCCGTTCTTAAGTTATTGAGACATTTAGTCTTAAGGTGTCTACAAAACAACATCTGGTTTAAAGCAAATATAAAAGGCATATAAAAGGCGTAAACAACGTATCTGCAGACTCTTTGTCTCAATTTCAGTTCAGAGTATTTTGGGATCGGGAGGAGAACGCAGAGGCCCAAGGAGTGAGCTGCCCAGAGTACTTATGGGATCTGATTTGGAACCACTAAAGGAATTACTTAAGCTATCTCTATCAAAACAAACCTGGGGTTCATATGTGTCAGCGTGGAAAGCTTGGGCAGAATTTAAAGCCCAGAGATCACTGTCAACACATTTATCAGAAAAAGATCTATTTATATATTTTATCCTCAACTATATCAATGCAAAACACTCATTTGCCTACCTGAAGAAAAGGGTGTCAGGCATCTCCTTTTTCCTTAAGTTACTCGGGGAACCAGATTTTACCAATTCCCCTTTCACAAAACAACTCCTAAAGGGTTTTGGAAAAAATAAAACATCACCTGACAATAGAAAACCCATTACCCTCCCATTGCTCGACAGAATAATAGGAGTACTTCCCTCGGTTTGTTTAAATGCCTACGAGGCAGCCCTGTTCAAATGTTTATATGTTACAACTTTCTTTGCTGCTTTACGAATAAGTGAAACAGTCTCCCCAAGTAAATTAATTCCAGGCGGCCTGAGCATAGAGGACATCAAAATTATCGAGAACAAACTTTGCATATCCATCCGCCATTCAAAAACGGACAAAACTGGCAAAGGCCTGGTATCATGGTTGGGCCCATTCGCCAGCCCCAACCTATGCCCCATAAAATGCTACTTAAACTACATTGCACTTAGACCACCAGCACCAGGTCCCTTCTTCATACACCAAGATAGGCCCTTTGTGTACAAATTCCAATTCTCAAAGGTACTAAAACTTACTTTGGATTCCCTTAAGGTTCCCAGTCAGAAAATTACATCCCACTCATTCAGAATAGGCGCAGCGACCCAAGCCTCCATACTAGGCATGGACTCTGCCAAAATCATGAGAATAGGTCACTGGGAGTCCAAAAGGTACAAATTATACTTATTAAACAAACATTAACCAGCTCATCTTTTGTAGGTACAATGACCAACATTTGGATAATTGGACACTCGTTTGTTTATTGGGCCAAGCAGAGAGCCTAACAAAGAGTATACGTGGGTCAGCCTCGACCCACATAAATATAAAATCCGATGGATGGGCATTAGGGGGTTAAATTGGGCTAATCTTTTTACTGCGCTATCACACTTACAAGCCCCCTGGGGATTCCCAGACATAATTCTGATCCACCTGGGAGGAAACGAAATTGGGGGGAAGTCCACCATCTTTACCATAAAAACAATGAAAAGGGACCTTGCAAAACTCCGACTACTGATGCCCAATGTGGTCATTATATGTTCCGAGATTATCCCCCGTTTAATTTGGTTTTCCCCTACTCTAAAAGCGCTGGAAAGAAACAGGCGCAAGATTAATTTATCCATTAGTAAGTTTGCAAAATCGTTGCATTTCTGTTCCTTCAGACACAGAGACCTAGAGGGTGGTGAATGTGGCCTATATAGGAAAGACGGCATACATTTGTCTGATATTGGACTAGATATTTTAACATTGGCTTACAGACAGCCATCGAAAAAGTTTTGTGTTGGGTCAGGCCAGGCACAATTTAATGTTTTAAATGAGCCTGGCGTGGCCAAAGGTAACAGAAAATTAAAAAACTGCAGGCTCCTGGCTAAATATGGTTGCATTAAGGCGGAGCCAAAGTGAGTATGGAATATGGATAATAGGGCAACCTGCTGGGGGTTTAAATCAGGGGTTGGCTGGGTAACAAAGTTGGTTATTTAAAAAACAAACACCAAGATTTCCCTTTGTAAAAGTTAAAGTATTGGATTGTTGAATTTAATTTGAAATTAATAAAAGGTGTTGCGGTCATTTTTCACCACATCTCTGTGCATGGTCTGTAGTGTTGTTCTGTATATTTACTAAGGTTATACATGGTAATATTGTGGTTTAATGGGTAGAGTCCATCATCCCTACCCTAGTTCTGAGTTTAGTAAATTAGAACTTTGTGTTGGAATCCTATTCTATATACAAAACAGCTGCAGCCAGATGGTAGGCCTTTAGATTTTTTTGACTTTTAAGACTGAAGTTACATACTCCTTATCCATCAATTACCTGTAAACCTGATTACCAGGTAACACATATTGCCACGCCTCACCTGTATTCCAAACCTCTGGAATATTTGACCAAAAGCATTTACGATTATTTTTTAAAAATCCTTGTGTTGTCTGCACAGATAAGACATTTCATTACTTACATTTGCATTAGTGCTGTTAGTTGATGCATTTCATTTAGGAATTTATCTAAATGATGAAAATAAGCTTAGTATGTCAAAGCAAATCAACCATACATTAGTTACTGGGAAGGAACCCTTGGAAAAACAAAATGATTTGTGCAGACTAATAATAAACTCTTTATAATAAACTCTTTATTGTCATACACAACGAAATTCATACACAATTTACAATATACATAAAAAGAATAATAATAATGAAAAATTGAACAGTACACACATCAAGACTGATCTACAGAGCAGAATAGAACCAAATCTCCTTATCCCCTAATATTACCATTCTTTAGCATCCAGTATTACATAGTCTTATAGCCATGGGGGAAAAAAAACAAAACTATTTTTTAACCTGGTTGTCCATGCAAGAATAGAACTCATCCTTCTTCCTGATGGTAAAAAAGTAAAGAGAGAATGGCTTGGATGAGTAGCATCTCCCCAAATAGCTGCAATTTTCCCACCACAAAGGTTTTTGTATACTCTTCTAATATCGGCAATTCGCCGCCTATATAGGGCTGTCCTAATAACTCTTTGCACGATTTTTCTCCCTGCCACAGTACAACTATTGTGCCATGCTAACAAACAATAGGTTATGATACTTTCCACCACACATCTGTAGAGATTTCCCATCACAGATTTTGGGAGATCAATGGGCAGTGAGAGGTCCTCTTCTCACGTCTAAAATCTATGAACATTTACTTTGTTTTACCAATATTTAAAACTAAATTATTCTGATCCTTCCACCTGACCAAACTCTCCACTTCCTCCCGATTATTACTCAATTATTACTATGATAGTAGTGTCATCTGCAAATATGATTATTTTATTTGAGACATAACGGGCTTGACAATCATATGTAAAAAGAGTATACAATAACGGGCTTAAAACACAAACTTGTGGAAACCCTTGCTCACCTTCGAATAGCATTACTATATAGCAATACCTACATAGCAATACTATAGAAAGATTATCATATTGTTAATAGTGAAAAACAGTCTGGTCTATCAGACAAACTGGGAACACATTAGGAATATTATCAATATTTTCAGTAGATTTTTTGATATATTGATGTTATGCATGACTGCCTTTAGATTATTACTGTAATTGTCAACTGGCTGTGACTGCATTAAAGGGCATGTCCACCCCCAAACTGTAATCCCCCCAACTACTGGCCCCACCATGTAGTAGCTAATCCTTACCTCACATCCCAGCTCCATAGGGTTCTCCTGTGTCCCCCCCCAAGTCCCAAAAACTGCCCACCAGGAGGCTAGAGCGTCCATATATAATACTCTGCCTCCTACGGGCCTCCGGGAGAAGTTTGGCATGCGTACTGCAACCCTTTTCACCCTCCCTCCCTCTCCCGATTCCTCCCCCTACGTAAATGTTTTAATATATAAGATTCCCCAAGGCTCCCAGCCCCAACCGCTATATTTGTATCTTAGAAAGCTCCCCAAACTTTACTTACCTCTCCTCTTTCCTCCAGTGAAGTGAGCTGCCGGCAGCCGCGTCCGTAATTGGCTGCCGCTCAGCCAATCACAGACGCGGCTGCCGGTCCATTTTTCTCGCAAGCAGAGGGCCGGGAGCGCGGCAGAGGAAAGAGGGGAGGTAAGTAGAGTTTGGGGGGCTTTCTAAAGATACAAATATAGCGGTTGGGGCTGGGAGCCCTTGGGGAATCTTATATCAAAAATGTTTATTTTGGGTGGACATACCCTTTAAAGAAACAAACACCAAGATTTCCCTTTAACATACATGTCCAAATGAGACACTCAACTTTTGCTTGACAGTAGCTTTATAAACCTAATAAGAATCCCTATCACTAAGCAGTCGGCTATTCACAGAGCTACTGTCCTTTAATTGTGTAATGTGTAAATGTTTGCATCATTACATCTATTAAATCCCAAGGATTTAGCTGCATGGTGAGGTTTCCAGCTGGAGAGCAGTATTGAGCACGCTCATTAAGTCTATCTCAACTAATCATCACTAAAGTGCTAATAGAGCTTCTCAGCTCAGTGGAGACATATATTGCTCTTAGTGCCTATTCTGCCAGATGTACTTGTATTCCAGCAACAAATAAAAGGTGTGGTTTCCATCATCACACACTTGTTAAAATGACTCCTCAGGTTCTTTTTAGCAGGTTTAAGGGTTCATGGCCCTTTTGAGAGTCAGTCTGTTGTATACACGTGTTCTCTGTACATGTGTTAATTTATTTGCAAATGATTAAGTCTTTTCACAATATATTTATTGATATTGCAATAAAATCAAAAGACAAACATTTGTGATATGTCTTTTTGTACATAGCTTTCTCAAAAACCGTTTTATATTTAACAATATCAGATTTATAGGAGGGAGGGGTGGGGAGGAGTTGGCGATGGAGGGGGTAAGAAGGGGGGACCCTTCTATTGAGTGGGGGGTTAGGGGGAGTGGGGGTTAGAGGGGAGAGGGAGGATAACATGGTAGTATTCTGTCTAATTTTCATAGTGTGATAACTAGATATCCGTTTCCGTGCCTTCCATTTGCAGAGTCCAAGTGTCCGAAATTTTATAGAATTTGGTGGTTTGAACTTGTGCTATGAAGATGGGTAGTTCGTTGTGGTATAATCACCAGACCTTTTTAGTTATTTGTTCCTTAGTGGGGGCCGGGTTTTTTCATGAGGCGGCAATAAGGCAGTATGTTTTGTCGAACAGGGCAGTCCAGGGGTTAGCTGCAGTTGTGAATTTAGAACTTGATTGGCCAATTGGTATGTGTCTGCACAGGTTTTTTGGAGTAGTGGGCAGAACCACCAGCAATGTGGTGGGTCCGCTGGCAGGCTGCATTTTCTGAAGCAGTTGGGGGATAGCCCTGGATTTATTTTGTGAAGTTTGGTTGGTGTTATATACCACTTGTGAAGTATTTTAAAGGTTTTTTCCTGAACCAGGACGTTGGCTGAGCACTTCCTGAGGTCATTGAAGATTTGGGACCATTGGTCCTCTGAGGGTGGTTTTCCTAGTTTTTCTTCCCACATGTTAACCATTTTTAGTTTTTGAGTAAATTTGAAATTTAGTAATGTGGGGTAGATCTTGGATATAGATTTGGTTTCCCCTGGGTTCGTGCAGGCTAGAGTTTCGAAGATTGTTGGGTGGGGTGCATCTCGTTGTTGGAGTATTGGTGAGGCAAAGTGAGCTTGTTTGAGTCTATACCATTCGTTTGCTGGTAGTTTTAGTTGTAGTTGGGCTTCCTGTCAGATTAATAGCCTATTTTGATATAGAATGTGCGTCAATCTTGTGATTCCCAGCTGGATCCATGTTGCCCAATTTTGCTGTTGAAGGGCCGGAGGGAAGTCCGTGTTATAGAAGAAGGGGGTTAGTCGGGAGTTTGTGTGAGTCAGTTTGTATCTGAATCTCCATTTTCACCATTCCTGGCGGGTGTAATCAATATATGGATTAGATGTCCTTAGTTTGTGGGAGTTGGGGAGCAAGAGAAGTTATTCCTTTTTTTTTTTTTTTTTTTTTTTTTTTTTTTTTTTTTTTTTTCTCTTGGTATCTTTGGTGTAGTGCCATTCCAGTGTTTGGGCTAGTCTGGCAGAGATGTGTTAGTGGGTTAACGAGGGCAGTCCTGCTCCACCTAAGTGTCTAGGTCTTTGCAGAGGGCTAAACGTATTTGTGCCTTTTGGTTTTGCCACAGGAAAGTGTTGATATTTTGTTGGCATTTTTTTAGGTCTGCTGCAGGGATGTGTATTGGGAGGGTTCTGAAAAGATAAAGTAATTTGTAGAGGATAGTCATTTTAATTGTGTGGATTCTTCCAAATAGTGATTTGGGGTAGTTTTGCCATTTATGGAGTAGATGGTTAATTTGTTTGAACAATGGCGTATAATTGTTTTTGTAGAGATCCTTGTGGTCTGCTGCAACCTGTATGCCTAAGGTACTTGAAAGGTCTGGTGGTCCATTTCAGATCAAAGTTGGCTTCCAGGGTCTTAAATTGATGGTGTGGTATGGATATTTGGGGAGGCAACGGATTTTGCATTATTTATCTTAAGTCCGGAGAGGGTACCAAATCTGTTTAGGTGGTGGAACAGCCAGGGTATTGAGGTCAGTGGTTTTTCCATTGAAATTCGTGTATCATCTGCAAATAATGCTATTTTGTATTCGGATTTGCCTTTTTTAATTCCATGAATATTGGGGTCGAGTCTGATTAATGGGGTAGCGGTTCGAGGCTTAATGCAAACAGCAACGGGGAATCAGACAGCCCTATCTTGTTCCGTTTAATTTCCAGGATTTCTGGAGAGAGGTAACCCATGTTAGTGATGTTGCCGGTTGGGTGTGAGTATATTTTGTTAACAAGTCGTATGAAATTTTCTGGGAAATGGAAATGTTAAAGAACCCTCGTCAGTGCCAGTTAACTCTGTTAAATGCCTTTTTGGCATCAAGGGATAGGAATGCTGTAGGTGTCTTAGAGGTAACTGAAAGGTGTATGGTTTGTCTCCCCGGTATAAATCCAGGTTGGTCTGGGTGTATGAGTCTGGTTATAGTAGAATTCAGTCTGGTCGCCATCATTTTCATTATTAGTTTAATGTCAATGTTGATTAGGGAAATTGGTCTATAATTTTTGAGGTTAGTGGTGTCCTTGTCTTGTTTAGGTATTACTGTAATTGTAGCTTTAAAGTAAGTCAGGGTGAATGGGGTTGTCTTGGGTGATGATGGAATTGAATATGGTTTGTAGGTGGGGTATTAGTTGGGCTTTGAATATTTTGTAGTATAGTGCTGTGAAACTGTCTGGTCGGGGGGCAGAGGCAATTTCTGCTTGTGTTATTGGGGCGTTCAGAAGAGTTTGTTCGTTAGGTGTTAGGTTTGGGGGGTGGTCAAGAGTGGAGAGTTATTGGGTGATTTTAGTGTGGTGGTCTTTGTCTTTTTGAGTTGTTTCCCTGCTGTATAGGTCTTTGTAGTATTTTGCAAAAATTTTAGCTATTTCGAGGGGGTTGTGGGTTAGAGAGCAGTTTGGATTTCAGAGGGGATGGAGTCTGTTTTGTGTCATCCTGTCATTTAGGGAGTTTAATTGATGGTTAAAGATTTTCTTACGAAAAAAGCTAGGCGAATAAGGTGGCCTCTGACCACTGCCTTATGGGCTGCCCAGATCACTGTGG
This sequence comes from Hymenochirus boettgeri, assembly GCA_019447015.1. NCBI lineage: Eukaryota > Metazoa > Chordata > Amphibia > Anura > Pipidae > Hymenochirus > Hymenochirus boettgeri. The sequence continues at coordinate 331,949,356 of CM033469.1, forward strand.
TGATTAGCTCCTCCTTTATGTTCTCTTTGAAATAGTTCTCAATGGTTTGGGAGATTTCTGTGGAGATTGATTGTTCTGCTAGTATAGCGTCATTTAGCTTCCATCTATAATTTGTTGTTGTTTGGAGAAGGTTTGTGAAGTCTGCTGTTACATGGGCATGATCTGACCATGATATGCATGAGATATCTGAGTTGGAAAGTGTCAGTAGGAGGGTGCCACAGCATAGGATATAATCGATATGTGTGTATAGATCATGAGGGTGTGAGTAAAATGTATCGTTTTTGCTGGTGGGATGCTGTATGCGCCAGATGTTGAAGAGTTTCATTAGGGATATGAGAGGTTTGGAGGATATTGTCTGGTGTCTGCTTGTTGATGGTCAAGATCTGTCTATTTTGGGGTCAAGTGAGGTATTGAAGTCCCCTGCCATGATTAATTTTCTAAAGTTTAGCGTTAGTAGTTTGGCTTCCCAGTTCTGTTGGGAAGCGTTTGGTATGTGTGGTTAGGGTATAGACATTTTCTAAAGTTAACCTGGCCATTTGAACTGTACCTGTTAAGATGAGGTAATGTCCCTCCTGGTCCCTGACACAGGATTCTTCCACAAAATGTTTATTTTTATGAAGCAGGATGGTGACACCACCCTTCTTGTGTAGTATTTGCTAAGAAATTTAGGTTCTTTGGATTTAATAAAATGGCTTTCCTGTAGAAAAAGGATATCGCCCTTTTCTTTTTTGTAGTATTTTAGAGCGAGATGCCTCTTGTTCAGCCCTTTTACATTATGTGTAAGCAGGTGGAGCTCAGAATTTGTTTTGGTGGGCATTTTTATAGTTTGTTTGATATACTCAGGCGTAGGGTCAGTCTGGGTGGGTCTGATAACAATTCATTTGTGGGGTTAAACAGATTTGCATAGTATGTTAATCTATACAGTAATTTGGTAAGATATGTCAGCGGATAGGTATTATTGCTAGTAGAAACAGTATCTAGGCAGTTTCTGCAGTTGGTTTGTATCAGCAAAATGACTTTCAGTTCAGGAAAAAAGCATTAGCATCAAAGTAAATATTGGCATTCATATAAACATTAACAACTTTGTATAGAAAAGAGGGGAGAAAAGATATAAGCGAAGGTAGAGAGAAAAGGAAAAAGTTAGGGGAAGGCCCCTAATAAATCTAGTTTGTAGTGTTTTCACACTACTACGGTGGTAGGAGTATCTATTGGGCGGATAAGTGTGGGTTGGAGGTCCATATAGGGTTTAGGACCAAGATATTTTTTTGAAAAGAAGGCCAGTTAATGCTAGTAATTTATTGCCTCTGTAAAGTTGGTCCATTGGGGAAACTATTGTTTCCATTTAGCGAGCAATCACTGAAAGTTGCTTAGGCTGTTGCAATTGCTATGGGGAAGCGTCCAGAGGGACAAGTTGAGTTCAGATTATTAACAGTTTTGGTTATACTTATCTTCCAGGCATGCAGCCTGCAGTCCGCCTATTGTAGTTAGTCCTGGGGTTCCACTAGGGACCATTCGACGTTGAGTTTGGGACTCTAAGGTTGGGGGACAGTGGCCATGATACCCAGCCTTCTAAGTAGGTAGGGGCCCTCTTCCATTGAGGAAATTTTGAGTGATCTATTGTTGTGGAGTATGATCAGTACGATTTGTACTTGATTTTGTGGGTGGTGAGTACTTCCAAGATAGGCCATAGTTCCCTACGCCTCTGTAGCGTTTTAGGAGCCAGATGTTGAAACAAGGTGATTTTGTGGTCATCCAGTTTGAGGTTGCCCTGTTTATGATCCTGGGCCATTATGGCCTCCTTGGTTTGGAAATAGTGGAGACTTATAATCATGTCCTGCGGTGGTTCACCGGGTTGGGCTGGAGGGCTCTGTGGGCTGTATCCATAGCCAAGGCCTCATCTGAAAGGACCGGTATGAGGGAGCAGAAAAGGCGTCTCAGGTACGACTGGAGGTCAGAGATCTCTTCGGGTATGCCGTGGATCCTGATGTTGTTGCGGCGGGACCGGTTATCACTATACTCCTGGTTGTCCTGGAGTTCCTTTAGTTGCTGCCGCAGCTCTAGGGTGTCTGCTTCTGTTTGCGCACAGAAGCAGGACATGTGGCCAAAGGAGGTTTCCAACTTTTTTATGCGGTCGCCTAGGTCAGCGACCTCTGCTTTTACCGCCGTCACAGTCTTTTGTTGGGCCTCTGTGATCACCCTTTCCAGGTTGGTATAGAGGTTTGTATACAAGTTAGCTAGATCTTTGTGGGAGATCGGGTCAGTGTTGGCTTCGCTTGGGCCTGACCTGAAATTCCTGCCTTATCTGAAATTCCTGCCTGACCTGAAATGCCTGTCTTATTAAAGTACCCCACAATGTCCCCTTTGAATTCGGGCTGTTTTTTTGGCCCCATGGTGGGGTGAAGCTATGAGGTAGGTTTGTTGGCGATTTTTTCTCTTGGTGGACTATTAGGTAGCTATTAATGGACTTCGTGTCCTAGGGAGCTCTCCTAGTGCACGTCCATCTCCTTCCCTGGTCAGGCTCCTCCCCCCGCAAATGATTAAGTCTAAACTTCATTCCATACATTCCAATAGGAATTGGGATTTTTTTTTTTACCAGAAAACATGTTTATTAAAGAACTTGATGTTTAGCTTTAGGCATTATTTTTAAGTTTGAAGGAGAGTATGTATATATATATATATAACAAACTACACTATAAAATAAACTTTTTCAAATTAAAAGTGTCTAGGTCAGGGAGGTAGGATTGATTTTTACTACCTCCCAATATCATTTCATTGAGGAGCACAAGCATTAAAGATAATGCTGAATCACAGAGTTAGCCTGGCACAAATTGTTTTCTTTGTTCTCACAGAAACAATATTGGGAGGTAGAAATTACCAATCCTACCTTCCTGTCCTAGGAAATTTGTTTTTTTTTAAATTGCCCATTATTGCAAACTATCAGGGTTATTTAATAAAAGTTCTTATTGTTAAAAATGGTGCTAATTTAGCCCCAACCAATCAGATGTTAGCTTTCATATGTTAAACAACCAATCTTTTATTGAATCTCCCTGTATATTTGTTCCCAACTATCACTGTACCATTTATTTGGTAATCTGTCCCTTATTCCTTTAGATATCCAGTCTAAAGCATCTTACATGTCAGCTTTCAATCCAGTGCCTTAATATCTTCAACTGTACTGTTATATAGAGATGTTCAAAACTGTTGAGTTTTGTTTTAGAATTTTAAAAATTTTCGAAATTCGAAAATTCAAAAACGAACCCATAGAAGTCTATGAGAGGAAAAAATTTGACCGTTTCTGTCCATTTTGAGGGACAACTATTTAGGGGGTAATATTAGGTTACTGTAAATGTCACAGAGACCTGGAGAATGGTCTGGGGAACCCGTAAATATAACCAAAACTTATTTTAAAACTCACGATCGGGATGTTTTCGAGCTTCCGCATTCTATTTTCGAGAGTTACTGAAATCAAGCGCTACTTTTGAGGGTTAGTGATATTACAAATTCGAGGGTTAGCAAAATCGTTGCTTGCTTTCGAGGGTTACTGAAATCGATCATTTCGTTAATCGTCTATTTTCGATTTTGATGATTATTGGGAGTTCCAAAGGATTTGTTGGGACTTCGAAACCCTCAGATTCGATTCGAAACCGGGTTCTATTCGAACCTACATTACATCTCTACTGTTATGTATAGTTTTGCTGTAAATGGAATGGGGACAGTTGGTTGGGGGACTGAGGTTGAGCAAAAAAAGTACTGGATTACAGTCATGCAGCATTACAAACACATCAGAGTAAGTACTGCTTACATGTATTTATTTATATATTGAAATTAAGGTCATTTTTTTCAGTGTACCATTCCTTTAAATGTTAATATTTCAGAAACAATTAAACAAAATGATATATTGCATCATTTGCCTATCTAAATAATTCTTAACCAAACAAACAACTGTGTGAAGTCAATGGCACCACTGGTTCTGGTATGATAAGTTTTTAGAGAAAGAGCAATTTGTATTTCTTTGTGATATAGGAGAAAAAAAAAACAGCATTAGGGCACGGCCACACTGCAGCGCAAACGCAATCACACATGGAGTCGCATGCGATTTTAATTGTGTTTGCTTCATTAGGTATAGGAAGCCGCATGCGATTGTTTTCGGTGCGTTGCCGCATTTTCAATGATTTTTAACAAACGCAAGCACAAATGCAGAAAAATCGCAGCAGTGTGGCCTAGCCCTTAGGATCATATAAAGGAAAGGGGCAGAGAGTTAAGTTACAGTAACTGCAAGTAGGCTACAAACACTTGTGCAAGTGCAGATTGTAAAGTTACCGTATACTCGAGTATAAACTGTCCCGAGTATAAACCGAGGTACCTAGTTTTAGGTAAAAAAAGGAGGAAAACCACACTGACTCGAGTATAAACCGAGGGGGTAGTATTTGCCACTAAAGATGTTTGGAAACTACAATTCCCAGCATGCTTTATTGCTGGGAGTTGTAGTTTTCAAACATCTTAAGTTGCAAATACTTACAAATAAGAGTAAAACCTTCTTTATTTGTGCAACTGTTATCTCCACAATAAAGCATGCTGGGAGTTGTAGTTTTCAAACATCTTAAGTGGCAAATACTTGCAAATAGGGGTAAATCCTCCTATATTGTGCTACAGTATGCACAAATAAAGAAGGTTTTACTCCTATTTGTATGTATTTGCCACTTAAGTGTGTCCCTTTGTAAATAAAGTAAATGTTTCTCCTACCTTGTCCGGCGGCCGCGCGATCCGCATCCTCGCACCACAGCCTCTGCGCATCCGGATGATGTCACTACCCGGCGCCTCTCACTTTGCAGTGCCTGGGTAGTGACATATCCTAATGCGCACAGGCTGTGGAGCGAGGATGCGGATTGCGCGGCCACCGGACAAGATGGTAAGGGAAACATTGACTCGAGTATAAACCGAGGTAAGATTTTCAGGCTTTTTTTAAAGCCTGAAAACCTCGGTTTATACTCGAGTATATACGGTATGTGTAATATATGTATGCATTTCAGTAATTAAAATGAATTTGCCAAAGATAATTTAGTATAGCTCATTAGGTATGCCAAAAAGAGAACTACAATGTTACTTTTATTTTTTTTGTATTGCCTTTTTTAATTAAGATGTTAATTCTTTTGCTAGAAGTCCAACCATGAAAAACAGTCACCAGCTTCTTTAGGAAAACGTCCACCATCTCCTGCACTGCTGAATTCTCGTAGGAGATCTCCTTCTCCTGCTAACACACCAAAGCGAGTACCATCACCAACACTTGATAGGTATGTATGGATATACAAGGCAGGGAACTCTGAGTTGACTTTATAAACCTTATATTACACTGTAATGGTCTGGGAACCCGTAATATAACCAAAACTTATTTAAAAACTCACGATCGGGATGTTTTCGAGCTTCCGCATTCTATTTTCGAGAGTTACTGAAATCAAGCGCTACTTTTGAGGGGTAGTGATATTACAAATTCGAGGGTTAGCAAAATCGTTGCTTGCTTTCGAGGGTTACTGAAATCGATCATTTCGTTAATCGTCTATTTTCGATTTTGATGATTATTGGGAGTTCCAAAGGATTTGTTGGGACTTCGAAACCCTCAGATCGATTCGAAACCGGGTTCTATTCGAACTACATTACATCTCTACGTTATGTATAGTTTTGCTGTAAATGGAATGGGGACAGTTGGTTGGGGGGACTGAGGTTGAGCAAAAAAAGTACTGGATTACAGTCATGCAGCATTACAACACATCAGAGTAAGTACTGCTTACATGTATTATTATATATTGAAATTAAGGTCATTTTTTCAGTGTACCATTCCTTTAAATGTTAATATTTCAGAAACAATTAAACAAAATGATATATTGCATCATTTGCCTATCTAAATAATTCTAACCAAACAAACAACTGTGTGAGTCAATGGCACCATGGTTCTGGTATGATAAGTTTTTAGAGAAAAGGCAATTTGTATTCTTTGTGATATAGGAGAAAAAAAAAACAGCATTAGGGCACGGCCACACTGCAGCGCAAACGCAATCACACATGGAGTCGCATGCGATTTTAATTGTGTTTGCTTCTTAGGTATAGGAAGCCGCATGCGATTGTTTTCGGTGCGTTGCCGCATTTTCAATGATTTTTAACAAACGCAAGACACAAATGCAGAAAAATCGCAGCAGTGTGGCCTAGCCCTTAGGATCATATAAAGGAAAGGGGCAGAGAGTTAAGTACAGTAACTGCAAGTAGGCTACAACAACTTGTGCAAGTGCAGATTGTAAAGTTACCGTATACTCGAGTATAAACTGTCCCGAGTATAACCGAGGTACCTAGTTTTAGGTAAAAAAAGGAGGAAAACCACTGACTCGAGTATAAACCGAGGGGGTAGTATTTGCCACTAAAGATGTTTGGAAACTACAATTCCCAGCATGCTTATTGCTGGGAGTTGTAGTTTTCAAACATCTTAAGTTGCAAATACTTACAAATAAGAGTAAAACCTTCTTTATTTGTGCATACTGTATCCACCAATAAAGCATGCTGGGAGTTGTAGTTTTCAAACATCTTAAGTGGCAAATACTTGCAAATAGGGGTAAATCCTCCTATATTGTGCTACAGTATGCACAAATAAAGAAGGTTTTACTCCTATTTGATGTATTTGCCACTTAAGTGTGTCCCTTTGTAAATAAAGTAAATGTTTCTCCTACCTTGTCCGGCGGCCGCGCGATCCGCATCCTCGCACCACAGCCTCTGCGCATCCGGATGATGTCACTACCCGGCGCCTCTCACTTTGCAGTGCCGTGGGTAGTGACATATCCTAATGCGCACAGGCTGTGGAGCGAGGATGCGGATTGCGCGGCCACCGGACAAGGTAAGGGAAACATGACTCGAGTATAAACCGAGTAAGATTTTCAGGCTTTTTTTAAAGCCTGAAAACCTCGGTTTATACTCGAGTATATACGGTATGTGGTATTTGAGGATATGTGGTGTGTATTCTAGTTTATTTATGTTTCCTATCTTCTATCATCATTACACTGGAAACTTTTGTTTCAATGTGCAGCAGAGCTTTTATGCTATGTTCACTAAACACATAAAAGTAAATGGTATACAAATTCAGCAGTGCGTTTTTAAAACATATCATCAATATGCGTTAATGTGGATGTGTATGGGGGGGGGGGGGGGGGGGGGAATGTCACTGCTCTTTTAAATATGTATGCCTTCCCAAAATTGCATAAAAATGCACAAAAATGTGTATAGTGTAAGTGTAAACAGACCCTAAAAAACATTTTGCATTGTAGTGAATTGAATGTGAAAGCTTTACTGTGGGGAAAAACTAATGATGGTCAGTTTTTTGAAATGCACATGAACTAAAGACATACAGGGTTATTCAATAAAAGTTCTTATTGTTAAAAATAAATTATTGTTAAATAATATCTGATTGGTTGGGGCAAAATTAGCAGAAATTAAAAAAGCTGGTAAACTTGGAGAACAACAATGCACAAGATTATTGCGTTCTAAATTAATAACATTAAAACACAAACACAAAGAGGGCGATACAATAATCGCTGTTAAGTGGCCTAATCAATGTAAACCCATGCTACCCAATGTATTATTGGGTTAACATGGGTTTTACAGTCATTTACAGGGGGGCTGCAAGGTCCATTTAGGACTGTGCCTCCTGTCTCCCCTCTGGGAGAAGTTTGGCATGCGCAGTGCAGCCCTTCTCCCCCTCCCTTTCCCTCCCTCTCGCACCCGTTTTGGTATCCCTCCCCCTAGTGTAAAACATGGACTATAATATATGGAAACTTTTTACAAAAGGTGGACATGTCCTTTAAACTTCTATGCAGCGCAGGGGTGGGCAATTAAATTTCTCAGGAGGCTGCATGAGGAACTTGAACATCGTGAAGGGCCAGGCCAATAGGTTCAAATCAGTTCTCATTATAGAGATTGCAAAACTGGATTTTATAAACAGATGAGATTAATATCTCTGGTTCATTGGATGTTTTTTTTTTATTTACTGCAATTTTTAATAGAAAGTGTGTAATATTTTAGAGCTATTCCATAAAATTTAGTTATATTTTTTGGGGAGTCTAGGTCAAGTATTGAGGGGCCAGTAAAAGTCAGCCAAAGGCCCACATATGGCCCCCGGGCCTTACTTTGCCCAGGTCTGACGTAGCGCAAAACTTAAAGGATATGTTCACTGGTAATATCTGTGGTTTACTTTACAACCAGTTCACTGTCAAAATGCTTGGACTATGAGCACTTTCCACTAGTGCATGAATGGCCAAAGTTGAGAATATATACTTACCTGGTAATCTCTACTGCACTATCACACATGGTGGTCACCATAACTCGCAGTCAAAACACTTACTGTCTAAACTGCCCTTAGGGTTGTGATTCATAATCTGTTATCCCAACTGCAATGCGGAAGCCAGTGTGGTGGAGAGTATGAATAGCGAGTTCATTCACCATGACTAGAAATGATGATGGCCTGTCCTACTCGCTATTCACCGCACTAGCTACTGCTTTGATGGTTTTGGTACAGTGTAAGCATACGACATAGTAACAATTCATATTTCATTTGTTTTGTAGGAACGATTTATTGATGATGTGTCGCCAACTTAACATGGAGGAGTCTGTGTTTGAAATTATGCATCAACTCGGGGCAGATGAGAGTGGGAAGATCTCCTTCCAAGATTTCACTAGGTGCCGCATGCAACTTGTGCGTGAAATCAGAAAGGAAGAAGTTGATCTGTCTGATGACTCATGCAAAAATAAAAGGATTCATGGGAGAATTACCTCGTGGCCAACTGGAAGTGAAAACAGTATAGGTAGGTGCTTTCTACAATGATCTCCCTTCAGTTACTATATATTAGACACATAAAGGCCTGAAACATTAATAACACAGCTTTACAAGACATCAGGTTAATGGAGCAACAGTTTATAATGTTCACTTTGTGTTTTCAGAGGAAAAATTTTAAAGGACAACTAAAGCCACAGAACAACACTGAACCAGAATGCAGAACACCTTGATATATAACCAGTAATCTGTGTCTTACCTCTCATTTTGATACAGGCGCTGGGAAATTTACCTAAATAACATATAGTTTGTGCTTTACTTCTCAGCATTCTAGTATCAGACAGTTTGGTCAACGACCATTATGTTCTGCACATGCTCAGTCCTTTGCTATGGCACAAACTTGTTACAGTTGGTCACACCCATTAATAATCTCTAGCCAATCCTTTTACAGGACAGATAAAGCAAGGAAGCATGTGACTGAGGTCAGGAGGTGTGGTCTGACACTGCACATACACACAGATACTTCATCCAGTTCTTAACATGTTTACATTTACTTAATTTACCGAAGTGGTATTTTATAGCTTATTAGTGTTTTTAGGAGGGTTATTTTTATATTCTGGAGTATAAAAAATTGGGTTTAGTTCTCCTTTAAAAAAAGTCCTCCCAACATTTGGAAGTGTGAAAGAGGGACATCAATAGAAGGAGATGCGGCGCACGTGTGGAAATTTTTGGCCATGCCCATTTTTGATGATCCTACACACTTTTAGTTCACACCCATATTAACAACCACTTTTCTCAAATTTTACTTCAATTTTTAAAAAAATATGTCCAATTTATTGTTTACCAAGAACCAGTAATGTAACATCAGTGTTTCCTCATTTTTGATAGTGAATGTTTCAAAGCAAAATATATATTGGGTAGATTTTTCACAAAAAAAAACACTCAATTATGTGCTAAATATTTTGGTTTACATCAGGAGATGGTATTTCCACAGCGTCTTGCCCACAAACTACAGAAGATTGTTCTAAACTTAAACCACTCAGTGCTTCACCACTTGGCCCATGCCTCCTATGCTGCTGTTGCTAGCTGGTTTTGATGGCCCACACCAACAGAGACAGATGGTAACAGCTCATTCTGTTATGGATGCCAGCCATTGGCAATGACATCACCGTTATGGCGGCCGTGACTGGCGGCTGCAACGCGGAAGAAGACTGAAAGTTAGTGGATCCCTGGTGAGGGATCGAGTGGTTAAAGGGCATGTCCTGCCAAAAAAACTAAGTATTTTTAGCTGAATTACCCCCCAAAACTTTGTTGCATTTTAACCTTACCTTTTGTCTGATGCTCCCACTCTAGATATACTTACTTTAACCTTAGCTGATCCCTTGCCACAACTCCCACCTCCTGCCTTTCTTCTGGGTATTTATGGTCAGTTATGGCCGCAACGGTGATTTCATGGCCAATGGCTGACAGACCATACCCGGAAGAGCCAGTTAGGTGCGTACTTTGCCCCTGCACGCTCAAAACCATCTTGAAACAGAAGGGTGGAGGTGTGACTTCCGGTGAGGGATCGGCTGAAGCAAAAGTAAGTATGGAGTGTGGGAGCAGCCTTAGAGTGTTTGATTAAGGTAAAGCTAAAACGCAGCTAAGGTTTTGGGAGGTAATTAGACTAATAAGACTTATTTATTTTGGCTTGACATGCCCTTTAAAGTAAGTTTAGAACCTCTCTCTTTTTCACTATGTGCACCTTGACTGACAGTAATTGTGCATGGGGAGGGTTAGGCTATATACACATGATTTATACAAGGTAACACACAGTGTCTCCCACACAAGAAACAAGGGCTCTGACCTCTCTTGCAGTAAATCTCTGCTTTCCCTGTTATCCGTGTGCCTGGTGACATCACTTCTCCTATAGTCCATGCAGTATTACTTCTCCGAACTTAAGCAGCAGTGGGAGGTTGTTCCCACCCCGTGCCCCATCCTCAGTTCCTCACTTCTACTGGCCAGGCAGTGTCTCTGGTCTCTGTAAAGTTTTTTTCTAAAGACCAACTTCCATTTTTAAAAAACTTTATGCAGACCTACACTTCCCGACCGGTACAATACTGGTACAATACCGGTACAATGCGTGAACATGGAAGGGGTGCCAGGACACCCGGGAAATACAACCGACAATCCCGGCGAAACCGGGACGGTTGGGAGCTAATAGATTAAAATAACTGTTTTACAAGCTTCTGTGGCATAGTAGGCAATAATGTCCTATGACCCTTACACCTGGAACCTTACTTTTTTAGGTAATTAGGGAATGCTTTGTGCTCTTAGACTTGATAGGAATGTGCCATCTGTTTAACAAATATTATATTATTACTTTATTTTTAAAATGAATTAGTGTTCAGTAATTATTATAAAAATATTTCATAAATTTAACACATTTGTCTCTTTCCCCTAAATTATACCAATCACAAGTGCCGCTGCCGATCACTTCAGCTTGCTTCCATGCACGGAAAAGGCAAGGAAGCAAGCAGAAGGCAGCCAAGGGAACAAGGGCTGGTAAGTATGTTTAGAAGCCGAATTTTGAACTTTAGATCTTGCAAGGTTGGGGTTTTGTTTTTTTTTCTAGCCACATTGGGGTATGGACAAACTATTTAGGATGGGTGTTAAGTGTAAGCAGGGCTGGATTTACACCTCAGGAGCCTGTAGGCCCAAAAAGCCTGGCGCCCTTAGCCCCACCCCTAAACACAGACCACACCCCTAAACCACACCTATTTTCTCTTTTTTGGGGAAGAAAATATACTATAAAGGGGTTGGATTGGTAGGAGGAGATTGACATCTGCCCCTACAACCTCAGGCGCCCCTAGGCATGTGCCTGCTGTGCCTAATGGTAAATCCGGCCCTGTGTGTAAGGCAACACAATGTAGTAATGTTACCCAGAGTAATTAATCTGCAATTGATTGTGTATTATTTATTTTTACATTTTCAACCAGGGGCCCTCTCTGAACTAAGGGACAGTTGGGAATATGATTCTGGGGCACAGGATCTTCAGAGTCCTGACCCACATAACCATTCGATCATGCAGAAATTTCTGGAATTTAGGGGCAAGGTTACAACTAAATCAGCCCTACAGAGGCTTCTTTCTCAGACCTCCAGCTCAAGTAATGTGGGAGGAAGCTATCTAGAGCTCACTAACACAGTAAGTTTTGTATTCATTGGCATACAATTTACAAGTGGTCCTATTCCAATTGATATTCATAGAAAATCATAAATGTATCTATGTTGTAATATTTACAGAAAAACTGACTTTCTTTGATGGAAATATAATAGTTTGAGTCTTTATATAAATTGGAAAATACATGGGATTTGCCTAATAACCTCCGTTTAAGGGGCTTAAAACGACAGACCTTAATGATGAAAATCCAAAAAAGTGAAGACTAGTTGTCTCTCTGTGTGTAATCTGGTGCCTGCTACTTTCTACCAGTGGTGTTCTCTCCCTTCCGGATCCCACTACCTTTATAAATGTAAAACCAGGCCAAAAATGTACTTACCCGACCTCGTTCCCTCAGCTCCCTCTGGTGAATCTCAGCCAATCACAGACGCGGCTGCTCCAGAATTAGCAGAAGAGGCAGTGGCCGATGGACCAAAAATGGGTAAGTACAGTTCTTGGCATTTGGGGATACCCTTTAAGTCCCTGCAAAAAAAATTCTTTCCTCTGTCTATGGAAGCACTTTGCATGTTGTGTTACAGGTTCCTCCTGACCTACTGTACTGATATTTTTCATATCACTTGCCCCCCTTTTTAGATCCATTCAGTGCTATGTATAGTTATTTTCCTTAATTTTGTGCCAGATTCATTAGCAACTGTTATCTCTGTTCTGCTCATTAAGTCTCATCTATCTGAAGTGCTGGGGGAGGGGGAGGACAGTTTCATTTAAATTTCACACATACTGCTGATTTGGATTATTAAATCATTCTGTTGGTAATTTTCTGCAGTGTACATTTCCGGATATTAGTGCATATTTAAATGATAATGAACACTGTGAAGAGCAAATGCCTTTTAATTTTTAGGATTTTTTTCCCTAGTGAAAATACATCAGAAAGTCACCCGGGTGTTCAACTTTAGAAGTGCCAGAAATCTAATTAACAAAGAAATTATTGTAATTGATGGATAAAAAAAATTGGTTGGTTTATATATATATATATATTTTTCCCAATGTGTTCGTTTATTGTTGCCAGGGATGCATGCCATTCTTTCATACTTTATATAAAGCTACATCTGCATTATGCTGTTTCCAGGCCTATATTTGTCACATCTTAGATCCAGTTAGTAAAAAGAATGGGGTTTAAAATACTGAAGGTGGCCATACTCCTGCGATTTCCATTGCATTGTGCCGACAGATCACTTTGGTATCTGTCGGAACAATGCGATGGGAACCGCACACATGGACCCGATCGATTGCCCATATGCGGTATGGGGATCGGTCATCCATGCAGTCATACACAGGCTGATAGTATCATCTCTCTTTACTTAAAGTAAAGGTAGCCGATATCAACAGGCAAATAATTTCTTTCTTTCCCGACCGACCATAATGCCGTCTATGAGATACTGTTAAAAATCAACTTTTTTCTATAGTGTTGGGACCCACCTCCCAAACTCCATATTTAAATCTTAAAATAGTGCCAGGAATTAGCTGACTCTCAGCCAATCACAGACGCGGCTGCTGGTCTGGCCCCTAAATGCTACTCCGTTCCCAGAAGTAGCATTAGAGGCAGAGGCCAAGGGAACGAAGGTTAGTAAGTTTCTGGGCACTTTTTTAAGATTTAAACATGGCGGTTAGGGTTGGGAGGCGGGTCCTACACTACAGAAAAAAGTTGAATTTAGGGTGGACATGCCTCTTAATATTCTCACTTAGCACTTTCCCATACCTAATTTTCTTTTATGCACAGGTAAGTGTTATACCTCCGCTCCTGCCGATCCTTTGGGTCAAGCGCGGGGGCACACCGGTGTTCCTGTGCGAGCGCGCGCACCGCGAGCAGACCAGGCGTCCCTCTGTGCGTGCGTCCCTGGTACAGTCAGATGATGCTCTCCTCCTATTTAAGCTCCTCCTTACTGCCTATCTCTTGCTGCCGGTTCAGAGTTTGCTGCTCTGAACTGTAGCTCCCTATAGTGTCTTGCCTTGTGCTTGTTCCTGCTTACAGCCCTGTTTGCCTTGCCTTGTTTCTTCTTGGATCTTCTCCTGGCTCCAGTTTGCCTTGGTCTCCATATCCATCAACTGCTCCTACCTCCAGTTTACCTTTGGTCTCCATATTCACCAACCACTCCTGCTTCCATTGTGCCTTGGTCTCCATATCCATCACCGCTCCTACCTACAGTTTGCCTTTGATCTCCATATCTCTCTGAGCCGCTCCTATCTCCAGTTCCACCCTTGGATCTTCGTTCCAGCTGCCTCTGCTTTGTCCAGTGTGTCTCCTTATCTGCTGTTTTCTCCACATTGTGGGATTGGTCCTTGTGGGTTCCCCCTCTGGAGCCACGACCTGGTGCCTGCTTGCTGCTTAACACCCTCACCATCAGAGGCTCTGGTGAAGACCGGCAGGTGCTTAGACTCCGCGTCCAGAGGGGTCTCACAGGGGCTTTCTCCTGAAGAATCGTAACAGTAAGTACATCACAAGGTTACTACGTGTGGACTTAGTTTCTTAAGTGAAATTTAATTTGGCCACCCCTCCTAGGGATTCAGAACATTAGAACATTTGTCTGTTCTTTCATTCTGTATATTAAAGGGCATCTATAGTGAAAAAAACACATTGCCCCTTTGCAAAGTTAAATTCATGTACTCTGTGCTGCCTTAATCCTATCTCTGTCAGTGACTTTGTTTAACCATGGTGTCAGATGTCTGTGCAGCACTCCCCCCTTCCCCCTCCCCTCTGTTACCTCCTCCATGTCTCAAATCCGGCTAACCGACAAGCTTATCATGTGCAGTAGGAGTTAAAAGTTCAACATCCTGAAAAACACACCCACGCACAGTGGCCAATAGAAAGCAAGCTGTCCTGGAGACAGAAGTAGAAGGAGAACAGTACAGTTCATGATCTCTCACTTTGTGACCCATCATCAATCAGTGAAAGCTATTAAGAAGGGGGGTCAAGTGCAGCCTTATATCTACCATCAAAGCTACCTCTCTCCCCCTGCTAATGCTCTTATCTCTATGTTCATTACAGAGCAGGGAGGGGGGATCACATCACAGGGATTTGATTGACAGTCCAAGTAGGAGTAGAGGAATGTAATCACATATTCTTCTAACTGGTGTATCTCAGGACAGAGAGGGAAAAAAGTGAAGACACTCTGGGGGTTGTGGGGAATTATAGAACACATGGAAAGAAAGGATAAAAAGTTAATTTTCCCACTATAGATGCCCTTTTAACAGTAAATGTCTTTTAGGTCCAGTGGTGTTGTGTGTTGGGTCTCATTAAGCAGCACATGAGTAGTTCATTGTTTATCACATGACCTGTTTACATGCTTTGCTAGACTCAGATCAGTCTGTCTCACCACCTGTTTTCCTGTTTATTACAAAATTATTTCACGAGTACCAGAAATTACAGCTTTAATTAACAAAATTACTTACCATGCCCTTCACTTGTTTGCTTGAAATAACTCAAAAGCTTTACATTTTATGGTTAGTAAAACTCGCAAAGGATCTATAAATCATACAAATCCTTGTTTTAGATACCAGACTGATTAATATTGCATTGGGTGGCACAGTGAACATTGTGTGCCAGGACGAAATTTTAGATTTGCTGTTAAGAGTAAAATTTTAATTCTTCTGCAATGCAGCTAATTTTGGAAGCTTGCCTAGCACCGATATTAATAAGACAGTCCTAGTATTGCCCAATATCCAGTTCCCATATGTAATTATATTTTGTTCATAAATGGATTTAGAAAATTGTTAGAAAATAACAAATTTATGTGATCTCAAACTTTAAATTCTTTGTTTCTTGGATGGATGGAATAGCTTTGAAAAGTTTAAGAGTTATTTACTTAGTAGCAGCTGTGATAAAGTTAAAGGAAAACTAAACCCAATTTTCTTTACTCCAGAATCTGAAAATAACCCCCCCTAAGAACATCAATAAGCTATAAAATACCATTTCAGTAAATCGTATTATAGTAAATGTAAGCCTGTTAAGAACTGGATGAAGTATCTGTGTGTTTGTGCAGTGCCAGACCACACCTCCTTACCTCAGTCACATGCTTTCTTGCTTTATCTGTCCTGTAAAAGTATTGGCTAGAGATTATTAATGGGTGTGACCAACTGTAACAATTTCTGCCATAGCTAAGGACTGAGCATGGGCAGAACATAATGGTCATTGACCAGACTGTGTGACATTAGAATGCTGTGATGTTAAGCAAAAACCATATATTATTTAGGTAAATTTCCCAGCACTCATATCAAAATGAGAGGTAAGACACTGATTACTGGCTTTATATCAAGGTGTTCTGCCTTCTGGTTCAGTCTTGTTCTGAGGCTTTAGTTGTCCTTTAATTAACACAGAAAGGGATGCAGAATTAAGACATCTGGCTTAGAAGCACATTTACTTTAAAGAGAGCATGCTGTAGACATTTTAGCACGGGGAGCACACCTGCA
Source organism: Hymenochirus boettgeri (assembly GCA_019447015.1). Classification (NCBI taxonomy): domain Eukaryota; kingdom Metazoa; phylum Chordata; class Amphibia; order Anura; family Pipidae; genus Hymenochirus; species Hymenochirus boettgeri. The sequence goes on from CM033469.1 coordinate 331,965,783, forward strand.
ATGCTAATATCAAGACGCTGTGCTTGATGCTTTGAGTTAGAACAAAAATAGGGGATTTTTTAAAATCAATTTAGAATAGATATTTTAAAATTCTCAAAATGTATTTTCTTGTTGGCAGTACATAAAATCATGAAGATAACCACTTCCTAAAACTTTTCCAGTTCTATATTTTACAGGTGTAGTTTTAAAGGGCATGTCCGGCCATTAAATAAAATTTTATTTTTAGGTTCAGCTACCCCCCAAAACCCCATTTTGGCATTACTTAAATTCTCCAAAGATGCCCCTAAAGAGACTAACATGACCTAGTCCTTCGCCGTCTTTGTGCCACCTGTTGTGTTTCAAGCACAGCAGCAGTGAGGCGCTTTCTGGTTGTGGCTGTCAGGTAATTGGGTGTGGTGTCACCTTCGTTTTTCGTGACCAGGAAGCAGAGAGAGTAGCGCAGTGATAGACCTGGTCTGGCAAGTCTCTTTAGGGGTATCTTTGGAAAATGTAATTAATGCGAAAATAGTGTTTGGGGGGTAGCTGAACCTAAATATAAACTTTTATTTTATGGCTGGACATTCCCTTTAAGTAACAATTATGGTCCTGTGTGCTATGTCCACTTATGTGTGCATGCCATTTGAAAAAATCTGATTGCTGCAGATTAACCGCATGAAAAACACAACATTTTCTGACAGTTTCATCATTTCTAAATAAAGTTATAACTGGATTCCCACAAGATATGTTCCCAGTTCTGTTTAACAAAAGTATCATTCCGTTTTAAAATATTAACTAATAATATCAATCCGTCCATGGCCACCTTAAGAGATATAATACTACTGTAACAGTTTAACTTTATCTGACCTCAATCAGATTGATGTGAGGTGTATTCTAACTTTTATTGGAGATGAGATGGAATGTAATTGTTTGAATGTAGCCACATGCTTGATTATTAAAAGGAGCACACACTAAACACAACAGGTTTAGGTGCTTTTTTTTTCAATTTTGTTTGTGCTGATTTTGTTTTGTTTTTGCCATCTTTGTATAGATAGGGATTTTGCAATTAGATGGGTACACACAGTACAGATAAAAGGGCAATCCTGTCTACCCAAACTACTGCTGCCGACCGCCATAGTTTAGTATAGAGGGCAAATAGAGCCCACTGGCCACCTGATCATTCGCCCTATACAAAGTACATGGAAAACATTGGTACTGTGTGTACCCAGATCTGGAACCTTTCTGTTATTGCCTATAAATCTGTTCTGTGTGTAACCAGCTTCTCCACTCTAAATCATAAATTTCTTTTTTTCAGTTTAATTGAAGAATGGGAGGTAAAGGAGCTTTGTCTTACCTCCCGTTCTTCAATTAAACCTGCAAGAGTCCTGAGCAAAGACAAAGAAATTACCTGCAAGCTCAATTCTCCGCTGTTCCTCTGATAGGTCCTGACTGACCTTTGCAATATATGTGCATATTTTATAATGGAGATGCCTTTTACAGGTGTAATAAGTTTGTACAGGAATTTAACCTGTTTTCCTTTTTTGTAAATTCTATTATTTTTTTTTCAGAGAAAAACATATATTGATGCATTTAATTAACAGTGAAAAGTTGGGAATAAGTTTTTTTTGGCAAGAGAGAGTTTAGATAGGAAGGAGAGAAAGTAATTCTTAGACTGGATCAGGTTGCAATATTGTGAAATCTAACATTAGTATATCTAAACATTGGAACGGAATTGCCTGGGAATCATATTATGGGATGCAAAGAAATTTGTATTTGTCTGTTTCCGTAAATAATTTCCAAGGAGACCATGTCTCAGTAAAGTGGTGTTTTCTTTTGATTAAACAAAGCCTAACCTTTTTGCTTGGGAGTTTGGACTTTTCATATCCACTGTGAGAAGAATTAGTAAAAACGATACAAAAACCACAAATGACAGATCTCACACTGTCTTTTTCCTGTATTTTGTGACGCGAAAGCTGTTTGAATACACATGCTGAGTACAGCAACCTAACAGCCTTACAGTCCATTTATATTAGTTGTCATTTGGATGCTTGGCCAGATCAGCCTAGTGCCTGTGTGCAACCCATGTGTATTGGGAATGCCTGCACTCTGCAGCATGTCATTGTTGGCTAGAATGTTACTTTTTGTGCTTCCATAAATGATCATAAGGGGGAGTTCTCAGACAGATTAATGAACCTACTGTTTTCTATATAGCGCACAGACCTTGTTAGTGTTCACATTCCCCTAGGAGTCTGAGGACATGGTGCCAGACAAGGTCTCCAAAGACAGGCTTCCTGAATGATGATACAGATGTCTACGGCTAAATGTATGTCAGGAACTCGGTGCAGAACATAATTGCTCCATATTCTTAGAAATGTAGAAAGACTTATAATTTTAACATTATCAATAATACTTTTGTTTTTGTTAAAATTGTAGTAATCTTAGCATGGAACTCTCAGTTCCAAATGAGACTATTGCTTTCCTTAATTTAAAATAGGTGTAATTTAACTCCCATCCCCCACCAGGGAATCATGTTTGTTCACTGGAGCTATTGCTGCAGATGGATGTTTTTCTATTTTTCTCATTAGTTGATTGTGATTACCTTTACCTCCCTGCTATCCATGTATATGGAATTCTCAATGAGGATATAAACTGTTAACAAGTACTGTATATACTCTAGTATAAGTCGAGGTACCTATTTTTACCTCCAAAAATAAGAAAACCTGATTGACCCGAGTATAAGCCGAGGGTTGAATTCTGCTGTCCATTTAAAGGGCAACTAAAGCCTCAAAACAATACAGAATCAGAAGGCAACAAAAGACACCACCCTCCTTCTGATTCTGTATTGTTTTGATGCTTTAGTTGCCCTTTAAATGGACAGCAGAATTCCTATACAGTAATAGCTATACTGGATTTGGCTGAATTCTTCTGTTCATTTAAAAGGCAACTAAAACCTCATTTAGATGTTTGGAAACTACAACTCCAGCATGCTTTAGTAGCTTCTAAACATCTGCAGTGGCACCCTGCACCCCAAGTTCAGTGGAGCAGTTTAGTGGAGGCCCAGAGTGAGAAAGCTGTGGTAAGGTAAGATAAGAAGCATCTTACCTCACTCGCTGCAATACGGTTCTGCAATAAAGTTCTTAGAGTTTAAAATGGTGCTAATTGTGCCCCAACCAATCAGATGTTGGCTTTCAAATGTTAAAAAAGATCTGATTGGCTGGGGCAAAATTAGTACAACTTGAAACGATAACTGTTATTAAATCTCCCTGATTGTGGTTCATCTTACTTTGAATATAGCAATTATTAGAAATGAGAAAGTAGAGATGATATTTTAATGTATACGAACTGGGAGATCCTATTCCTTTATTCCTGGTATTTTCACATTTTAAGCTAAAGGTTATTATTATTATGGATTTATATAGCGCCAACATCATACCATTATTCTGATGCCTTATCATATTTCCAGTACAAGCAAAGGTTTTATTGGTGTGTTAAAAGGCAATATCTTTTCCAAGGTTTCAGATTAGTTCTATTCATGTTAAATTTTAAATGTCTTTAACACCAATTTAAATTATTGCTGAATGTAAAGTCTTCTTTATAATGGTATGTTTCAATGGTGAGGATGCTATAGTTCACAAATACCTGACTGGTACGTCATCCTTGGTTTATATCCATAAAAAATGTTTTTATAGTGCACTATATATGCTTGTGAGTGTGTGTTTAGCCTGCAATTGCATGACTTATAGAAAATCTGTTTATGTTAATGATAAAACTTCACCTGTCCTAAACATATGTAGCATTTCTACATTTGAACAGCTCTGTAAACAAAGGTTTTAAGGGAATGTTGAGAACCCACTTTATAAACTATTTTGTTGTTGACAGGAATAGAAGGAATATAAACTGATTATGGAATTTAACTAGACTGCTAGTCAACCCATGTCATGTTAGCAGATTACCCTATTGGATTTTGTCTGCAATCTGCTACAGTTGTGGCTACACACATCTGACCCAATCTCCTTACACTCCTTATACAGTCCTGACCCAATCTCCTTACACTGTGTATAGAGAAGATCATTCCGATGGCCAGACACATAGTGCTCACAGTCAACATCTTATACTAGTAATATAAGTATAAGGAGCAGACAGTGATTGGCGGAAATTTTCTTTGTGCAGATGAAATTTTTATTTTGTCTGACTCAACAGCATTGGCTTACTTCCGGCTTCCTTATGTTGGGAACACACCCGGTTTGGGCTCCCTTTACTGGGTGCACTGGCAACTGATCCCATTAGTTATCCCATTATGAGAACCCTCTAAAAAGGATTTCAGTCATGTTTTCAGTCCTTTGTTGCAGGATTAGAGTTTTAGTCATGCAGCTGCAAAAAACTTTTTCCTGTAATATGCCACAACCCCATCAGATTACCAAGTAACATAAGCCAAACAAAGGGGCAGACACATTGGATTTGCTGATTATAATACATGTAACATTCAATTGAGGGTTTCATGTCAGTAGCTGCAGTCTATCTAGAGTTATAGCCATGAAGAAGTTAAAAATTCCTGCTTGAATGAACTCTCTCTCCTTTCCAGCTATGGCACCGAGAAAGGCATCTGCATTGATTGCTGCTAATTAACATATCATAGACACAGTTGTAAAATGTCCATCTCTGCGTATGTTTAAGTCAGGGGCATATACCAGGCGTTTGTGTCTTTGTAAAATCAAATACAATATATTATCAATTTACAATAACTATATGTTTATTAAACTATCAGGGAGATTCAATAAAAGTTCTTATCATTTAAAATGGTGCTAATTTTGCCCCAACCAATCAGATCTTATTTAGCATTTAAAAGCTAACATCTGATTGGTTGGGACAAAATTAGCACCATTTTTAACAATAAGAACTTTTATTGAACAACTCTGAATATGCATTATTGCAGAACACTAAGTTAATTGGTGTTTAATTAACTTTGCTACAAGCAAAGTAAGTGGTGTACATTTTACAAGTTATGCTTTATAAATATTTACTTTCTGGTCATCTCTGGCACTTGTTCCTTTTGCAGAAAGGTGCATGGTTTACCCTGAAGCCAAAGGTGAACTGAAACCAAGTTACACATTTACCTCATTCTAATGGTTTGCTTTGTCGCTTGCAGTATGAACAGTGCTTTGTTCCCTATATACTATCAGTGCTTGTACAGCTTTGCTTACTTTATGTACTTAAATCAGTGTGCAGGTAACTGTATACAATATACATAGATATTAAATTCACCATGCTCAATAGATGACCATAGACATAGCGATACAATTTTACAATGTTTGTATTGTTACAGGAGACTGACCTTCAGATAATGCCAAGAAAATGTTTTTTGGTCTGTCAGACCTTCCATTGTTATGTACAATGTACGAATCATGAAATAGTGCAGGGAACTCAGGGATGGATTTATTCTTTTTCTCTCCCCTAGGCCAGCAAATGTTTTTCTCAGGTAGCATTCTCTTAGCGTCTACAGGGCATTTTTTGAATGGTCACTATTGATAATATATTACATGTAGAGTTTTTCTGCAACATCTGGATCTGCTCAGAAAATGCTACAATACTGTTTATAAAATAGCTATAATATAAAGCAAGGCTCTATAAAGTCAAATCAGTCTAGCTGAATTAGTTATATTTTATTAAGAATATCCTCAAACCCCTGGTCTGGTAACCCTAGGCTGGGGGGATATATCATTGGGTTTCTTGGGCTGATTACTGGTCACTGTCCATTTGCTTCTTTCACAGTTAGTTTGATGGTGTGAGGGTGAATTACTTCTCCAATAGGCTGATAGTAGTTCCTTCTGCATTGAGATTCGTTGTCAAACTTTTGCATGACCATAAAGCCTGTCAACTTTTGTTAAAAAGCTGCTATTATTGTGTCCTTTGAGATGCCCATGCAGCTGCTGCAAACCTCATCTTAAGGTCACGTTTTTTTATTAGTAGTAGTATTTAGCGTAGGAGCTAGCAGTGCATTTTATATAGGATTGGGACCTTGTATCTGAAGTCCAAGCTTGTCATAAGGTGTATTAAAATGGCAAACAGTGCAAAAGTTTGTCCAGCACCATCCACCATTACTCTGCTGGTGTTTTCCAGTAACAATCCCCCCATATACGTGACCACTTTGAGATAGAGGGGGAATCAGGATCACTCTCCTTGCCCGTTCACTGGAATACATAAATAGTGAGCGCTGCATCCCTAGAACAATGAATAGGGGTAATACTCATACAAAATGGATTTTTATATTTCTGATGAAATTAAATAATCTACAATATGGGATTGTATTAAAATCAATTAACCATGTCCTAATGCAGTAAATAACTTCCCACCATTAAGTGCTGTAACAGTAAGATACAAGGCAGATTCATTCATTCTTTTTTTCACCCTTCATTAGAAGGCGACAGTGTAACAACCAGTTGGAAGATCAGTTACTATCAGTGCGATACAAGGCAGGTCCATTCAATGCTTTCGAAGGTGACTGTGTAACCAGTTGGAAGATTAGTTACCATTAGTGAGATACAAGGCAGGTCCATTCAATACTTTCCCTCTCTGTACATTAGAAGGTGACGGTGTAACCAGTTGGAAGATTAGTTACCATTAGTGAGATACAAGGCAGGATCATTCAATGCTTTCCCTCTCTGTACATTAGGAGGTAACAGTGTAACAAGTTGGTAGATTAGTTAATTTTGTTTCTATTTCGATCCCATGGCAGATTCAGCCTTTACCAGTCGTTATATTTTGCACATTTGACTTTTCTTGGCTGGCTGCCCAGATATAGGAGATACATTCAGGGAGATTTAATAAATCTTATAGTTAAATGGTGCTAATTTTGCCCCAACCAGTCGGATATTCTTAAACATTTGCAAGCAATATCTGATTGGTTGGGGCAAAATTAGTACCATTTTTAACAATAAGGATTTTTATTAAATAATGCTGAAAGTCTCCCTGCTATTACTGCAGTAAGCAATGCATGTTTTAGAAAAAAAACTGCAGGCTTCAGACATGCCACCCCCCGTAGATCCTGTCGTCCTAGACTGTAGCCTTATGGGGAAATCCAGTCCTGAGGGAACTGCAACCTGTGACAACGCAGCTATTTTGATTGGTTTGCTGTAAAATAAAAAATAGAAAGCAAATTTCTGGTACCTATAGGTTACTGCTCCAGTTTACTATTATAAGTCATGTCTGTGTGTGTTGTCATTTGCTTATCTCAGCACTTTGGGGGTTCTACTGACTGCACCCCATAATGCTACAACTGTGAGCGGCAGTGTTTGTTTTTTTCTCCTGGTGGCCACAAGTTTATTAAAGAGATACATTTTGTTTACAGTTACAATGCAATATTGTTATATTTGTTTTTTTCCAAACTAGTTTTCTGTTGAACAGATTTTTTTTTTTTTTTTTGAATCAGTGTGGAACAAATCTCTGTATTCTGACAGAAACATAGCATCACCCGCTACCAGTTAACTTCTTTTATATTATGGATGACCTCCCCAGCTGTCGTGCACATTCTGCACTATTCAACTGACAAAAAGTACATTCAGCTCTGAGCCCAGTGCCTTCTCTGTGTACTGCTGTCTGCCTGGCTGCTTGGAGATCAGGCTGAAGACCTTAACTACACTATTTCATTCAGAATTCACTGGAGAGAAGATGCCTTCATTTCCAAAATGAGCTGTGTGCTGCACCCTCCCCATTCCCCCATCTCTGGTGTATGTGTGTGTCACAGCACCAGTACCGCCCCTTCAGAGCACACTATCCAGCAGAAGGACAGCTGTTTTTGATCATAAAGCCATACAATCACATCTGAAACTTTAACGTGAAGTACAGGGCTGCTCTGTCTTGGTTTTATTGTTGTTCTTTTATTCCAGGAGCTTTCTGAAGAGCTCTGCTTAGTGGCCAGAAGTGCTTGACCGGGCTAGCACACACGGTGCAGTGATCCTTGAGGGGGTGGCGCCCTCTGTGTAAGCCACAGAGTGGCCGGCACATTACTGGAGGCAAGCACAGCTGCAGACAAGCATTCACGTTGACTTCTGGCTCCTCATCCTTCAGCAGATCACAAGTCCAATTGATTTGTTTTGTACAACCGCATACCTTTTATATTCCTCTTCTCCAGCAAGTCAGAGCCCCTGCAGGTCTCATTCAGTCTGTCCCTCTATAGCACACTTGCAAAAGTTGTGCCTAGGGACAGCTCTGTCATACATACAATGTGTGGACTACAAGCAGACAAGGCAGAGACTGCTACAAGTTCTGAAATGTAGGAAAACGCTTCTTAGGCTGGAAACATACAGTGGTGTCCTGGAATCATGAATGCCGGAGTGGGAATTAAATATGCCGAAGAGTCAAATGTGGAACTAAGTGAGGTGAGTGTGTGTTTATAAATTAATTATTGGGAACACCTCCATTCCAAAAGATTGACTCAGTGCTGGTCCTTGTTCCGCATGTAATAGGGTATTCCTAGAAATACATGGATTTTCTATATGTGTGAAGATATCTGACTGTTCTGTGTATGGAAATACAAGATAGTGTATAAAACTAAACTGCTTTTACAGTTTACGTGTGAAATCCTATGATTGTACAAAGCAAGAACAAGCAAACTTTTTGGGACCCTTCAGCCACTTCTACACTGTAGCTCTTAAAATAGCTTCATCAGGTATCCTGTTTTTTGTAGTTTAGTTGCTGTTGGATGCCACATGCTAAATACTTCCTTCTTGGCATTTAACCTGTTGGGTTTGTGGAGGCCTGGAAAGTGCCTGTAATTAGTGCTCTTACCCACACCCATCAATTACACTTTTTTTTAATTTTTTTTTTAAAGGAACTGCAACATGCACATTTAAACTTTTTTTTCAAACCATTCCTTACTGTGATTGCTTAAAGTTTTTGTCCACAGATAAAGTAATTTCCTGTCAGTCTGTTTATGTATTTCTTCTGACTTTTAAATTCCGGGTTCTTCAATTGGTTTGAGTGTGAGCTAACTATATCAGACTAGGTGACTATGGAGTTTTCCAACTAGGAACTACAACTCCCAGCATGCCTTGACATTCCTATATTTTAAAAACATAGTTTGTCCTAGATGTTGTTTATAGCAATTAAATGCTAACCTGTAGGTAACATGAATGATTTACAACATACAGTGTATTTAACACGAGTGTGCAGCTGCCATATAAATACTCAGCTTTTAGTGTGTCACTTGATCTGTTAGTGGAATAGTATTCTTTCCAAGTGTTATCACAGTGGGGGAAGGGAAAGGAAGTCAGAGCCTTTGGGAAAGTTTTTTCTCCTCTTTGCATGTCTTTATAAACCCTGCACAACTAGTCATCTACAATATTGGACTTATCTTGTGTTCATTGTGCTGCAGAGATTGTGTTATGGTGTGTTTTATTCAAGCTGCATTATTCTCTTTTAAAAATGTATAAAAACTGTATAGAAAGGAAAAACAAACGCAGAAAAGAGAGCATCTTTTTATTTATCTTTTTATCAATGTTTGAAAAATGAAGAAAAGTTGTGGAACTGCTGCAGCAAAGGGGATATGTGAAGTCTTCTTCCTGGACCTTTGCTTTGTGTGATGATCTGAATAGCAGCAAAGTTATTGGCTTCAGTAAAAATATTTAATTCATTGTGGATCATGGTAGATGTTTATATCCTTCATAATCTAAAGTTACTTTTTTTGTTTATGCTCTGTATGTTTTAATGGGTGAAATGTGCTGCAGATTTTGTGGCTTGTGAACTGCAACTCGTAGGATCCTCTGTAAGTAGCAGCGAGTAAACTACACACAGTTGGTAGATATATGTTTCTGTTACAATCATTCGTTGCATTTGTTATTGTATCAGGCAGGAATGTAGAGCCTGCACAGGTGCTTGGTAATTATACATGCTGTAAGTTGGGGATTCCTACTCTCTCAAAACCACCTAAGGCTGAGGCCACACTGCAACACACCGGAATCGCGCATGGAATCATGTGCATTATCGCATGCGATTGTGCGTGCGATTCCTGTACGTCTGTGCATGCGATTTTGCAATTTTACGTTATGGAAATGCAGGAGTTAACGCACAAAAAATGGTCAACGCATGCGTTACCAAAACGGAAATGTATGCACAATCCCGCAATTTCCAGTTAAACCAAATCGCATGCTCTATTGCGTGTGCAAAACACGTGCAAGTGTCGCCCAGCCCTAAGAGCTAAGCCACACTTGTGTATTTTCTCACGTGCTTATGATTGTTTGCGATCTGTTTGTGCGTGAGGATCACAGAGCAGTATATACTTATAGTAGTGTATGCTCAAAGCAATACTTATCACAAATGTAATGTTTATGAAACCGCACAAACTCACAAGTATGCCCAACGGCGTCTGATGTCTCACCTATTTGATATTTACCATATCTTTTGGGTGGTGCCAGAAATCGTGTTCAAAAATCTTTACAGCACTGCATCATCATTAGCTGACTTTTCTATACAAAATACACCTAAAGTTATGTGTTATTAGAACACTTTTTTACCCTGAAACCCCTAGAGCAGTGTGCTAGTTCATGAAAGTTAAGGGCTAGGCCCCTCTAGGGTGTTTTGTATCTCAATTTGCGGTCTGATTGCATTAGTGAGAGCACAGGCATGTAGTAGCCTATGGGAGAGGCCCCATTAAATGTCCTGCGCTTCTGTGCGCTATTGGGGTGCATGCAATCAACATTTTTAGTCCGTATTTCTCCAATAGTGTCCTATTGCGGAAGTGCAACGCCCGGGAATGGAAGCACGCATGATCAAGCATCATTGCGATCGTGTGTTCTTCCTTGCGCTTGAGCCTAGTATCTCCTAAGATCTTGCCCCATGCTGAGACAATGGTGTACTGTTAGGTCCCTCATATCCGAACTAGGCTGAGCTCTCGCAAACGCCAACGTACGTTTTGTCACCCTTTTACGTGGTGGGGTTTTTACTTTTAACTTTCATCTACTAGCACACTGCTCTAGGGCGTTAAAGTTAAAAGTTTCGTATTGCAATCCGTTTCCGGAGTGCGTGCAATCCCCCTTTTTTTGTTTTGTGGACCACATGTGCTCCGATTCTGGACTATTGTGCTAGTTGCAGCACAAACAGATGGTAAGGCGCATGTTACCATCCGGTCCAGTGTGGCCTAAACCATCATCTTAATCTGCTTTGCTTTCAGCTTTTCACCAGACAAAAGTATCATGTTAGTACATTTCACATTTTCTGGTTTCTTATCGGTTCCTAGTGCTTAAAATTTTTTCGTATTTTATGTTTAACCAATTTGTTTTTCAATTTATGGTAATCCATTGTATTATAAATTGGATGCTGCCTAATGTGGGCACACAAGTCAAATTATGAATATTTACTCAATTTACCTACTGCCTGCATATTCTATGTATAGTCAGAGGCACAAATACAGACGGCTTGCATGTAGCACCATGTACACAATATATGAAGGTATATTGTTTTACTTCTTTAACAATGTGTTAACTAGGTTATTTTTTTAAAAGTGTAAGCATTATAATAATTAATAGGAAACAATGGGACTAAAGTATATGTGTAAGACTCTTTGAATTTGTGTTCAATACAAAGCAGATTTGCTAGTCATATTGTGTCTGCAGGGATGTTTGTATTTGCTATGTGCATTATTCCCATTGATGTTTGATCTGTAGAAGTATCACTTCAGAGATCCATTACTGAATGCTTAGGGTCATTTCTTTAAATCGGGTCAAATTAATATGAAGCAGCTCTCTGAAACAAATATTTTCCTTTTATCTCAGTTTGCTGGATGACCTTGATAATCACATTGAAATTAGCTTGTGATACCATGTGTATTCTGAAAGTAATGTTCAAGGGAGAGGCTAATTTATAGTGCTGAGCAGGAATTTGCTAGCATAGGAAAACTTTCACCACCCATACAGTAATCTTTATTAAAACTATGTTGGGCAACATTTGGGATGGGTTTGTTGCTAAACCTATACATCCAGCATTATACGTCAGAACCAAAATACTTTATGCCATTTTCATGATACATGGCATATTTGCTTGTCTGCTAGTAAAGTTACAGAAATGAAATTAGACTGCACTAAACCCAAAGGTTAGAACCTCAACCAGGGTTCTTTTAAGGTTTGGGTGTGGGTTATTATAGTTGTCTTTTAAAGGGGCACTAAACCCTACTTTTCAACTTATGTATTTTCTAGGGAGGTGGCAGAAATTACTCCCACATCTACTTAAAAGCCCAATCAGTTAAACTACAGGTTCAAGTCCCTGCAACCTCTCATTAACACACCTCCCCGTGACGCACCTCATGCACACTTCTATTATAGAAGGGTGTGGGAGAAGGAAGGGGCAAGGGGAGAGCTGTCAGAAGGAGCGATTGCACAATCCTGTAGCTTTAAAGGGCAACTAAAGCCGCAGAATAGCATTCTAGTATCAGACAGTTTGGTCAACGACCATTATTTTCTGCACATGCTCAATCCTTTGCTATGGCACAAACTTGTTACAGTTGGTCACACCCATTAACAATATCTAGCCAATCCTTTTACAGGACAGATAAAGCAAGGAAGCATGTGACTGAGGTCAAGAGGTGTGGTCTGACACTGCACATACACACAGATACTTCATACAGTTCTTAACAGGCTTACATTTACTTAAAGGCTATGTCCACCCCTAAAATAGATTTTTAATATTCTGCTCCCCCATGTCCCCCAGCCCCAACCGCATATTTCTTTTTTTCAGAAAGCCCCCCAAACTCTTACTCCCTCGATCCTCCGCCGCACTGTCAGCCCTCTGCTTGCGAGAATGCAAGCAGAGGGCGGACCGGCAGTCGCGTCTGTGATTGGCTGAGCGGCAGCCAATCACGGACGCGGCTGCCGGTCACAGTGCAGCGGAGGAAAGCGGAGAGGTAAGTAAGAGTTGGGGAGCTTTTTAAAAAAAACATGCGGTGGTGGGGCTGGGGACATGGGGGAGCAGAATATATAGGGGGTTTAATGCTAGGGGGAGGGATAGTAGAACAGGAGGGAGAGGGAGGGGGAGGGGAGGGGGGAGGGCGAAGGACTGCAGCACGCATGGCAGGAATCTCCGGGAGGCCAGGTAGCAGGCAGTGTCCTATATGGACCTGCTAGCCTCCTGGTGGTCAGTTTTTGGAACTTTGGGGGGGGGACTACAGGAGAACCAGATGGAGTTGGGATGTGAGGTAAGGATTAAACTACACTACATGGTGGGGCCAGCAGTTGGGGGGATTATAGTTTTGGGGGTGGACATGCCCTTTAAACAGAGTTTACTAAAGTTGCATTTTATAGTTTATTGGTATTTTTTAGGGGAGTTGTTTACAGATTCTGGAGTATAAAAATTGGGTTTAGTTCTCCTTTAATAATCACGGCTCGTGAGTTGCTGTTGAGTGGCTTATAGACTGCACCCCAAAAAACATATATGAGGGAGTATCACTGTTATCCTGTTTTAGTAAACTGGTGTAATATACAAATTGTATAGTATTTTAAAGATGAGTTCTTTGATTATAACATAAAGAGGACATTTGGGGGACAGTGTATGCATTAACTACCACATTTGTACTAACAAATTCCAATGGGATCTACCGGTACACATGCAATCGTATTACATGTATGAGCACCTTTACTGTAAACATAATAATTTTTTTAAAGTTGAAGGCAATTTAAGGTAATTCAGAGTGCTGATTTGCTGTCTTCTCTAAAAGTTAATATTTGAGGTTTTGGTCTTCCTTAACACCTTATCCCCTGTCCTACATAGAGCAGATGAAACAGCTTTGGTGGCCTTTCTGTGCACATTGTAATCAGATACTTTAATAATATCTGAGGATTATAAAAAAAAAAAAAAAACCCCAGTAAGTGCAGCCTTAAAGGGTATGTCCACCCTTCTGAAAAAATTTTTACCAAACATTCCCCCTGTCCCCCCAGCCCCAACCGCTATATTAGTAATATCAGAAAATATACTTACTTACCAAAACTTTACTTACCTTCCCTCTTTCCTCCGCCGCGCTGCCAGGCCCTCTGCTTGAGAGAAAATGCAAGCAGAGGGGCGGGACTGGCAGTCGCATCTGTGATTGGCTGAGCGGCAGCCAATCACGGACGTGGCTGCCGGGAGTTCAGTGCGGCGGAGGCAACAGGGAAGGTAAGTAATGTTTTGGGCATTTTCTGATATTACTAATAGAGCGGTTGGGGCTGGGGGGACAGGGGGAATGTTTGGTAAAAGGGTTTTATGGTAGGGGGAGGGATCCTAATCGGGAGGGGGAGGGATGGGGAGAAGGGCTGCAGTACGCATGCCAAACTTCTCCGGGGGCCAGATAGGAGGCAGAGTCCTATATGGACTCTGCTATCCTTCTGGTGGGCAGTTTTTGGGACTTTGGGGGGGGGGGAACCATATGGAGCTGGGATGTGAGATAAGGATTAAACTACACTACACAATGGGGCCAGTAGTGGGGGGGGATTATAGTTTTGGGGGTGGACATGCCCTTTAAACATTTTGTATTCCTATGGGTCCAGATATCCTGATAACAGGATAAGGTTTGATTGTGTCTTTTCTCATTAGTTGGCAGGAAAATGCAATACTATTATTTATTATACATTATTGGTCTTTAGGCTGAAATCTATTGTGTAAATCAATGAAAAGTTAAAAAAGAAAACAGTACTTCATTTGTAGTTGTTAATGTACTAATAAAATTGTATACATTGTAAATATAACTTAATTTCCAATACATTTTACATTCCTAATTGTAAGTTATTTTTAGTATCATATTTTGTCAAATGGCCAAATGGTATGTTAAGTATGGATTATTGCAACCCTTGAAGCTCTGGAGTTCTAGTTCATACATATTTAGGGCAGATTTTTATTTAAACATTCGCAAAATATTTGCAAAAAAAGACAAAACAAGAGTAGTAGATATGTTTACAGATTGATTCTGTTTGTCCTGCTTCTTTCTCAGAAAGGGAATAGATTGGTAGAACTATAGACAGAACAGAGAAGAATGGGTTCCATGCACATGTGAAAAACTACTCAAATTCACAGCAGATTTCTTTGGAATCCATGGTGAATTTGGTGTTGATTGGTAAATACACTGCATCATTCTGCCTCCTGTTAATATACTTTTTTTTTCCCCACAAATTTTTGTTTATTTTCAAAATCTTTTTAAACAAACAATAACAAATAGCGAAAATATTGCCGCAAAACAAAAACCGCTGGTTCAGTAAGTTTACATAGCAATTACAAATAAATAGTTAATTGTCCTATCAAAATAATGTCGTAGACTGATAATACAGCAGCAATAAACCATTTTGTCTTGACATATAATTTATATTGTACAAAAGAAAAACATAATAAAAATTGTTTACTTATTTCTCATGATATTTATCTCTAGTTTAAACGGGTCAAGTCGATACTAGAAGAGATAAATAAAGGCAAAATTATCTTGCCTGTTCTCAATGTCTCGGCATCTCCCCTTACAAACCCCGAACTTCCAGCCAACAGGTGGTTGTATCTTCAGTTCCAAATATTCCAAATCCTCGACCAAAACTTTTTTTTTTTTTTTTTTAATATTCATTTTTTTATTTATTGAGCATAAGATAGAATATTGTTATATAAAACATTTAGCATACATTGTCAACTGGAATAGTAGCCAATAAGTTATACTTTTGTAATATTGTAGCTAACAAGAATCTTTGTTATATTATTTGTACATTGCTATGTTTTGCGTTTGCTCAATTAAGTTTTATTGGTTATATTTAGTATGAAAGGGGTGAGGATGGGTTAGGGGGCGTTATTGGTATAGGGAGAAGAGTGGAGAGGGGAAGTGGAGGTGGGTGAATAGGGATTGGAAGGGGGTATCAGTTTTAACATAAACATCAAAGAGAAAAGAAAAATAAAAAAAAGAGCATAACTAAACCATATTTGACCTTTGAAGATTAGTATGCAAATATGTTTGAGTAGTGCCTTTCTATTGGTTTAAAGATTCAGGTCAAAACTTTTCTAATGTACGTCCAAGATATTCGTAAATCTGCCAAATTCTCAACTCAACAAGCTTCCCTGGAATGGAGAGGGCATCTTCCATGATCCTGACAACAACCCCTGTGCTGCTGAACAAATATGGGACGTTGGCTTTTGAGCTGAAGGTGATAGCCTTGGAATATGGAGATTGAATAATGCTATAAACATAGATAAAGTTAAAGAGCAAAGAAAATCTATATCTTCCAGAATTACTGCACTCCTAGGAAAAGCCACCAACAATGCTGTTAACAGACAGCATTTTGATTTATTAGGTTGATGGTCATGCCAAATCCATTCAATACACAGCCAATATCTGTTTGTTGCAAAACTTAAACTTGCAAAACCTTAACCTGCCCATTCAGCATTTTGTCTGTGTATAAATAAATGCTTCCAAAATACTGACTTTCTGTTTGTAGGGCCTTTATGGTATTTCCCTTGACCCAGTGCCTGGGTTGATTTAGTTGCTCAGTAGAGATTTGAGCTTGTTTGACCCATCCAACAGCCAATCAGTAGAAATGACTGTTAGAAACAGGTAGTGTGCATTCTGGGAAGAAGAATGACTGTTACAGAACCTGAAATATCAGTTTACCAATGTGAACAGCAGGGAATAGCAATTGGTATAAATTCAACTGATTTTTCAAAAAAAGAGAATATGTAGAATAATTAGTTATGCATAATATCAACTAAGAATTTTAAAATAATGAGATTTTCCACTGAACTTTCCCTTTAAGGAACGTGATGGGGAAGTGCAGTATTCTGGTATATGCGTACCAATATAGGTCAGGAACATGACATTTCCGTGATATCGCTTCCCATGTTAGGAAGGTTCCCTCTGGTGTACAAATATATATAAAAAGTACTATACTTTTTTGGCCAAATGTTAACACCAGATATATAGTTCACTGTAAATCTATTTACAGAGCGGCTTAATTGAGATGATATATCAGCTCAGGACGTACAGTGGAGAGCATTTGCAACCAATTGTGATGTCATTGTCTCCCTCCACAGGTAGTAGATAACAACCAAAAGACAATTTCCATTTGGACCAATTAACCCTGATACCAACAGTAGTTGGAAAATTATATAAAACTTCAATTCTCTTAACCTTTGCACTGTGCTATAGAAGAAGCAGTTTTATAAACATACTTTACAATAAAATAGCACACAATTAAATGATATACAAATTGTGCAATTACCAAGCTATTTCTGGTTATGCAGAATGTAGTTTTTCTGCACTTTCGTTATCTTCCTGTATGAATCACACTGAGCATGTCTAAAGCTCAAGAAGCTAGAAAAGGGGGCAGTAACTCCAGGGCTCTCTACTGTAAGATTTAAGTATTCATTTTTGGTTAGAGATTTCATAGAAAGGCAAGAGGGGTGCTGTTTTAATCAGATGTTTCTGACAAAAAAATATGATTTAGAGTAAACTTTAAAGCAGAATGAAATGTGCTCTACAAACTAAGAATATGTAATAGACTGCCATGTCTTTCACCTCTTATTGCAACATGGTGGTTTATTTTTTGCAAATATATGTTTTAAAAATATTATTATCTCTAATAATAGATAGTCCAGACTTTATAGTGTGAAATCAAAGAAGGCAGGGCCCTGGGTATCACCAGTTACCTTGGATTCTAAAGCAGTTTGAATTGTAACTATCTTCATTGGGGAGATAAATGTCTGTTTTTACTTATATAAAGTTTAGGTTTTCTGCTTTTGTTCTCCTTTACCTTCTAGTCATTTTTGTCCTTTCTGTATAGAGTTTTCTTGACTATGTTAATAACCTATATGTTCCAGCATTCCTGCGAGAACCAAAGGCTGCTGTAGTGAAGGAGTTGTAGGTCCTTAACATCTGGTGTGCAGCAAGGGTTCTAACTTTTCTGTTCATCAGTAGAGATGGCCGGTTCGCGGACCCGAACCTGGGTCCGCCGCGGATTTATCACGTCCGCGAACGGCGGATTATTCCGGATTTTCCGGATTTTCCGCCTTCCGAACTATCCGAACCGCGATGTTTTGTTTTTTTTTCCAAAAATTTTCGAAAATACGAGTATCCCCTAATTACGAGAATCTACGATCTTTCGGGACCCGGAAAAAAACGAAGATCCTCGTAATTACGCGGATTCTCGTAATTACGAGAATTTTCGTAAAAACGAGAAATTCTTGTAAATTCGCATTTTGGGGGTTATTTTCAGACGGAGAAGCCACATGACTAAAATTAGCCAATGGCAGCTAACATGATTATTGCCAGCCCCTGGGTATAAAAGGCTGCTTCACAGGCGACATTTTGTCAGTGTGTTGGAGGTGTGTTTAGTGAGACCTGACAGTGTAGGAGTTGGAGAGAGATTTTTGCGCTTTTTGAGCTTGTGTCCGTTCTGTGTGTTTTGTGTAGCTGACAGTGCTACTCTGTGGCTAATGTTTTCACCTCTGGTTCAATCTGCCTGGCCCGAGAGCAAGTCAGTACTCCATATTTTGTTCTTCCTCTCTCTCAGAGGCACCTTGTGGTGTCACCTACTTGACCATCTCATACAGCCGCAACAGCTACTCTGTGGCTAATGTTTTCAGCTCTGGGTCAATCCTGCCTACCCGAGAGCAGTATCCATATTACAAAGTGTGGGCCTGCTGTAACTCAATGGTGCTGTTCCTACACATTCACCTGCTTTCCCTTGCACGAAGCATACTCGGAGGGAGAGTAGCCAATGGGGTGAGGGGTATGTCCAGTGGGGCCAAGCCTGCCTGGCCCCACAACAATGGTGGCAAACTGCAGTTGGCCTGCTGTAACTCAATGGTTGCTGTTCCTACGAAGCCTTACCCTTTCACCTGCTTTCCCTTGCATGAGCATACTCTGAGGGAGAGTAGCCAATGGGGTGGGGGTATGTCCAGTGGGGCTAAGCCTGCTGGCCCCACAACAATGGTGGCAAAACCTAGTGGACATTATGTAACAGTACCCCCCATGCCTTCTTTCCCTTGTTGTGTGCAAACTACTATATAGGGGAATGTGGCCAATGTGGTGTGTTAATTGCATTAATGGTAAGGTATATACAATTATAAGTACCAGACATATAGCTAGCTAAAAAGATATGTGTATTTAATTTTTCAAATAAAAATTGATTATGAATCTATCTGAATAATTTGATATATCGAAAAATAAAGCCCAAAAACAATTTTTTTTAACAGTTTTTATATATATATATATAATTTTTCTTTTTTTTACAACTATATACAAAAAAAAACAAAAAAACACTGGGGTTACTGGGGTGCCCTCCTCTCCAGTCTGGTCAGGCGGCGGTCCAGGCGGCAGTCCAGGCGCCGCACCATGTGGCGCATCTCCCGCCGCTGCTCTGTGTTCTGTGGAGGAAGATATTGAGAGAATTGTGTTGAAGATGTTGAGCACATTTCCTAAAGCACCATGCGGTAGATGCAATTTTGCACCTGATAACTACTTACACATACATGGTACTGCAATGCTATAATGTTGTGGTATGTCATAAAAAGGAAAGCTCAGTATAAGACATCATTATTTCTAAAATTCTTAGTTTATATTATGCATACCTAGTTATGGTAACAGTGATTTCTACTGATTGGCTGTTGGATGGGTTACACATGCTCAGATCTCTACTGACCAACTGAATCAACCCAGGGACTGGGTCAAGGGCAAGACCATAACGGTCTCTATTAGGGGTCCTGCAAACAGGAAGTCATTATTCCGTTGCATTATTTTATACACAGACACAATGCTGATTGCTGAATGGGCAGATTAGGTAATTGGGATGGATAAATACTGCTCTTTTTTCCTTAAAAGTATATATATTATCACTGAACTTCACTTAAAGCGATATTATTGCATCATATGGGGATCACTGATAAACAGCAGTAGGTAATGCTGGCATAAAACATTACGTTTATTGCTAAATTTTATCAGAACATTCTTGGTTTTGATCACTAGGACTGTGCTACTACAAAATTTTTTGGAAGTGGTGCACACTCCATAAAAGCATTGTCAAACCCACAGTACCCAATGTTGCATCATGTAGCGTGGATTTTACACTGGGAAATACAGATATTAATAGTCTTGTACATAACATTTCATTAACGTTGCATATGATTTACTTACGATTCTCAAGCATGGCCGCCAGAGGGACTGGAGAGGCTGGAGGTGCTGGAGGGGCTGGAGAGGGTGGAGAGTCTGGGGGGCTGGGAGGGTGGAGGGGCTGGAGAGGGGGAGGGCATGGAGAAGGTGGAGGGCCTGTAGAAAAAAAACCGTTTTATTTCAACAATCACCGTCCAATCCATTAGTAATATATTACATGTATAAGAACATTTCCTAAAAGGCTATGTAGTGTGAACATTTCTTGGACAATTTTGGATGTTTGGACCGAATTTCGTAACTTAAGCTCAAAAACTAGGGACAAGATACAGCCCAGAGTCGGGGACAATAAATGGGAATGAGAAATGAGAAGAACTGTGATCTGTCTCTCAAACCAAATTAATAGATTTGTTGCATTTTTTTTAACAAAATTTTTATCAGTGAAATAATAAAATTCACTTAATTATGACTGATAATTTCACTAATTATTTGCTGACAATCAAGGTCAATAAAAAGATAAAAAATTGCTTAGGATGCACTTACGTGTCTGGCTGGTGCCAGGTGCCTCCACTTCGGGCGGTGGACTGCCCGGTGGGGGCACGAACAATCAAAAAAAAACAAATGGGACCAACAAAATGGAGCAAAACAACCCGACAATTGGAAAGGGAATAAAAATGGAGAACCCAAACAATGGCAGACAAAACAAAATAACAACCCAAAACCCACAACCAAATGGACAAAACCAAATGGAGCCACACACCAAACAAAAACCCCAAAACACAATGGGCCACACAAAACAAGAAATGGAAACAGACCCCCAAATGGAAACAAAACCAACACCCCAACAAGCAAGGGAAGAAGGGAGGAAGGGAACCACACCAAGGGGCCACGCAAACCAAACAAGCTAAAAACGCAAAGAACAAACACCAAAACCAAGGGAGGCCACACAAAAAGGGAAAAAACCAAAGCAAGAAAGCTAAAACAAACGAAACAAAAAAAAAAGGGCAAACAAAACCGCCCAACCACCAAAAACAACAAAGAAGCCACAAGGGAGAGCCCGGGTTTGCCAAAGCAACCACCTCAAACACAAAAGGGAGCAACCACCAAACACAAGGGAAAACACGAAATTAACCAAACACCGCCCAGACAAACCGCAAAAAAACAAAACAAGCGAAAAAAAACCCAACAAACCAAGGGAAAACCACGGGAAGCCCAAGAAAAGGGAGAGAACAAAGAAAACAAGGGACGCAGGAAGAAAAAAACAAGGGCAAAAAGGAGCAAAACAAGAAAACACCACCACAAAAAACACAAAGGGATACAAGGGAGAACAAGAGGGAAAGACAGACCACCAAACGAAAAAAGACAAGGAGGAGGAAGGGAGCCGCAACAAAAAAAACCAGAAGAACAAACAAACAACAAGACCATTCAATAACACAACAAGGGAGAACACAAAAAGGCGAAAAAAAAGCACAAACAAAACCCAAAACCACCCAAAGCACAAGCCCCAAAAAGACAACAAAAGTAAACCAAAAGGGATGAACCCAGAGACACTAAACAAAACAAACTAAAAAAACACAGAACCCCAAAAGCCAAAGAAGCAAGAACAAACCAAGCAACAAAGGTGAAACCACAGAACCCACAACCCAAACAGCACAAAGAGCCCCAACAAAAAACCAAAAACTAACCACACAAACAGAAAGAGAAAAAAAGGCAGAAAAGGCCAACAAAAAAGAAGAGGAAAGGGGACAAAAAACAAGAAACAACCAAGGAACAAAAAAGCAAAAGGGCAAAGGGAGACATGACAACCAAGAACCAAAAGGGAACAAGGGAAACAAAACCAAGGGAGAAAAGACAGGCGGAGAAACAAGGGAGAAAAAACAACCGTGCCAAAAAAAGCAAACAAAAACCAAAGGGACGGACCCAACACAAGGGAGGGCCACCAAACCCAAACCAACGACAAACAACAAAAACAAAAACAAGGGCAGCAAGGGAGAAGGGACCACAACGAAACAAGAAACAGAAAAGCCAATGGGGATAAAACAAAAAAACAAACCAACAAAAACACTCCCCCCAAGCAACAAACAAAAAAAAAGAACAACAACCCCAGCAAGGAAAAGCGGAAAAACAGAGAGGGGAGGGGTGGTGAGGAACCACTAACAACAAAAGGGAGACAACAAATCCAGGGGACAAGAACAAAAGGGCCAAAAACAAAAGCAAAACCCAAGAAGGGACAATGGAGAGCCACCAAGGAAAACGAGAGTACCAATAAACGAATGGGAAGGGAAGGGAGGAAAAAAAATCAAAAGGAGAGAAACCAAAAAAAACCCCCAACAAATCCGAACAACAATGCACATGGAGCAAAAACCATAACCGATGAGCACACCCACGATCCCCATCCCCCCACACTGGCGCCCAACTGCCAAAATATGGACACATGGCTGCCCGCCAACCAAATATGGCAAACTATCAAAGAAAAGGTAACAAGAACAACAAGCAAAATGACAAAAAATAGAACCAATTGGGAGAAACAATGGAGCAAAACCACACAACCCAAACCAAAAGGCAAATATGGCTAACAAAGGACAAATGGAGACACTCCTAACACACAACGCATAACACTCTTCAATGAGACCTAATGGAAGAAAAAAAAAACAAAAACAAAAAAATGGCCCAAAAAAAAAATGGAATGACAAATAAAAACAAACAAAAATGGAGCAAAAACACAAAAATGGAACCCCCAAATGGAGAGCCCGGTGTGGGCGACTGGGACTGCCCGGTGGGGGCCATGGAGAGCCCGGGGGGGCTAGTTGGTGGTAGTGCTAAAAAAAAAAAAAGGAAATTATTTTAACTTCTCATGTCATTAAATTGTTCGTATACATTACTTAAAACAATTCTCGGAGAGAAGTTGTACAAAATTATGCAAACATTTGGATAAAGGGCTTGGACATATAAAAGTGTTAAAAAGCACACAATAGTGTGGCACAATTAATGTGATCCTCAATTTTTGCACAATTATGCTACGTACTGCACTCGCACGGCAATACACATTGAGCGCACCGGAAACATGCGCTTGTATGCGTTTCTGGAGCGCTCGTGTGTGCTGTAATATGGCCTTGGACAAATGAGGAAATTAAAGAAAAAAAAAATTCTCAATAGGCTGCACTTACATTCTTCCTCTGGCGGAGACGGTGGTGGGGGTGGGGATGTCGGATGAAGATTCCCTGCAAATTAAAATAAAAATACATAATGAATGTAATATAAAGGATATATTTAATTATATACTTTGAATTCTGCTTTGAAATGCAGTAAATAAGGCAATGGGGGTTATTCAATAAAAGTTCTTATCGTTTAAAAATGGTGCTAATTTTGCCCCAACCAATCAGATGTTAGCTTTCAAATGTTACATAAGTTTTGATTGGTTGGGGCAAAATTAGCACCATTTTAAACGATAAGAAACTTTTATTGAATAACCCTGAATATGTTATAGTTTTTTAAAAGTCACATCATATTTCTATGGCAATGATTTCATACCTTATCTGGCTAAGTACTTATATTTTTTGGTGTATTGTAGCGCTGGAAAGGGAAAAGTTGGTTGGGTGTAGGGGAGCATCAGTAGCTGTGTGTACTTGTATCTGTATAAGATTTTGTGGGTAACACAACATTTTTATTTTGGAGTGTAAAAATCAACATTTTATTTTTGACTTACTTTCCCTTCAAATAGGGCTGCCATGTAACTAAAAGGGTGGGGCAGTAAAGGGTGTTTAACTGTGTCTATGTGTGGTATCATTTTGAATTTATATGTGTTATGTAAATAAAGTCACTTTTCAGTGATTATTTTTTGACTTACTTACCCTTAAATAGGGCTGATATGAATAATATAAGAAGAATAATAATGTAATAATAACAGGAATGAGAAATACAAAGAACTTGGATCTTCTCTCTCTCAAGCCAAATTTAAGGATTATTGATGTTTTTAAAAATATATATAAATATGTTTTTTGTCAGAAGTGAATTAAAATATTTTACATATTTACAATACAGTAATATAATAAAAAGTATACTTGCCTTCCATCATCTGCCGTACGGCTGCCACATATTGAGGCCTCTGCCTCTTGAGATCGACCACTGTCTCTGGAGGGTATAGAGACAGTGGTCTGGTAGCCAAAGCGGCGCAGGATCCGTCGCTTGCAGCCCCTCCATGATCCTGCGCTTTTTGCGCTGCACACGATACGTTCCAGGGGGGAAGTCATCATACCCCCTGGACAGGAGGGTACCTCATGGCATACAGCTGCCTACAGAAGATGCCATTTTGCGAGGAAGGAAGTTCCGGTTCCTCGTTTTTTACGAAAATCCTCGTTCTACGGAAATCCTCTTTTAGGAAAATCCTCGTTTTTTACGGAGACCCGCGGGTTTACGGGAATCCTCGTAATTACGGAAATCTCGTATTTTCGAGGAAATACCGTTTTTAAAAATCACGCTGGCGGACTGTAATTTTTAGGTATTGTAGGCATTGATACGTGTTTCTAAGGCCATTACCCGGGTCCCTGAGTGATTAAGTGTACGTTACCAAGGCTATTTAGACCACTTTTAATGCGGATTTTGCCGAACTTTCATTTTAAACGTTTTAACGGGTCCGCTCGCGGATTTTGAATTTACGGATTTTTTCGAAAATCCGCGGATCCTCGCGCGGGACCGGATTTTTCGAAGTTCGGGCATCTCTATCACAGGATTCTTGTCCTCTGTTTTTTAGCATCAGAAAATCAAACCTTTTCTAAAAAAACAAGCACAAAATCTGTTGAGTTGAATGTGTCCGGTGTTTATGTCAGTCTTCTGCATGGCTTTCATAAACTAGACACCATCACTACTTTGTTTCCTATGTTCTCACTTTTTATTAAGCAGAGACTTCTATTAAATAAGTAACATTTAAGAAGGACAAAAATAACACGGAAAACTGCAAATCTCGTGGAGACAGCCCCTGATTATGTGTCATTGGAATTCAGCCTGTGATTACAATCTGCATTTTTATTATAGAAATGGAATGTTTGTGTTCTTAAGAAAAGAGGGGGGAAAGATTAAATTACTTTATTTTAATCATAGACACTAACTGTAGTTCATAAAATTTGCATGCAATTTATATGTATATGTGTGTTTAAAAAAACTCTAAAGGATATTAGAAGTCACTGAGGATTTTTGGGGCCATATGAAAAAGCAATAATGCATGACAAATGCTTTGGCATGACATTATTTTTATGATGCAGAACTGTGAAGTTAGGTGACACAGATGATATTACTAAGCTCCGACTATAACTAATGCCATTGTTAGCACCATTTATAAGGATATAGTTCACAAAATATTTACGTCTTTTATGCAAAGTTGTCTGCATTGCCCCACAATGCACCCTTTTCCACTTACCGTTTAGAAAATTATATATATTTTTTCATTTTTAACATGACCAAAGTTGTTTCAGAGCTGTTGGAACAAAATACATCTATATAATAAAATTACTGTGTGTGTAAACTCTTGGCTTGTTACATACTGTATATAATACAGTATAACATGGAAGTAACTAGAAAATCTTTTTGTTTGGCTGGAAAACATACGTTTACCATGTTCATACTAAGCTTTGTTCATGCACTTTGTGAATGGACGCAATGCATTTTGTAGCGCATAAAATGTAATTTTTTTTGTCCCCACTGAAAACAAATAAAAGGAACATATATAAAATATAAAGGGGATATGCGGATCACTACCATTGTATTAAATACAAAACTGCTGACTGTCTTAATTACTGTGGTTCTCATACTTTTTCAAGACCATTTCACAGTTGGGAATGCAAATTCTTCTTGTTGCACAACTGTGTTCTTATTGTTGGACCTTATTATATGGATTATAATCACTGTAGTGTAAAACACAATATTGACTGCAACTTTTGTTGTAATATATATTTTGAGAGCACAAAATAACAAAAATTAAAGTTGAGCATACTTGTTGAAAATATTTCTACTACCAAAATTTAGAAACACACCATTGCCACTCTTTAGGAACACCAGTGTTTCCCAGCACACCCTATTGAGAAACCCTAAGTTTGAATATAGCGTGATTCATAAATGTGAGCATAGTCTTCAGTGTTTATATTTTCTTAAAAGCTCTATAAGAATATTTAGATTTCCACTAACTCTCAAGTATCAGCTGTTTATTTTAAAAAAAATTAATCTCTTTTTCTAAATTAAACTGCATTAACTGAGTACTGAGAAAAACGGTACTTTTTTATTTTTATGTCACGTTATCTGTACGTATCCTTGCGGTACTTTTTTATTTTTATGTCACGTTATCTGTACGTATCCTTGCATACTATAAGTTTGGTACAGTGATTGAGGTCAGTATTGCTTGATGCAGTATTTTGTTTGATGGAGGCTGGAGAAAAAATATCACATGGAATTTCCTCCGTGGCTGGTATTTATCTGCCAATCGGGCATCATGCTGAATTATTGTCTGCAGCCTGATTCACCTGTATAGACTGATCTGTGAAAAAATTGTAGCCAATTTAATTTCAAAAGAATCTGAAAAAGTCTGTAAATAAAGTTAAAGGACAACTATACTCACCTCACCCTCGCTCTCTCTTCCTCCTATAGCAGCATAGTACCCAGGGTGAGGACCTAATCGCTAAGTCCTCACCCGGGGTACTTTCCCTAACTCCTGCACTACTTACCGCAAATCTGCTTCGCCGATCGCTCCGTTTCCTCCGCTCTTCCTGCTTCAGTGAGAGATCGCGAGGCAGCCAATAGGAAGATACGCTCTGCAAGGAGGGTGTCTTCCAATTGGCTGCCTCGCGACTGTCACTGACAGTAGAAAGAGGTGGAACATCTGTGATCGCGAAGCAGATTTGGGGTAAGTAGTGCAGGAGTTAGGGAAAGTACCCAGGTTAGGACTTAGCGATTTTAAGTCCTCACCCTGGGTACTATGCTGCAGTGGTCGGGGAAAAGGTGAGTATAATTGTCCTTTAATTAACATTTCACTCATTCCCGCAAAGCCTGTATGTTGCAGCTAGTAAAAATAAAACACTTGCTGGACAAGGGTCTTTGTACTCACCTATTTCCTTTTGTTTTCCACACCTGCTGAAGATTTCTTTTTTGTACCTGATGATAAGCATTTACGTTGGCTTAACTTATATATATTGTTAATATAGTATTTACCGGAGGAAGTACTATACTCCAGAAGGAGGAGAAAACAAACTTTCTTTGACAAGCATTTGTGTCATCTGCAAATGGTATAGTAAAGTTATTGGTTTAAAGGTTATACAGAGAAAAAGTGATGTACAGTACCGTGTTAGCCAGTCAAAATGTTTTACAGGGTAACCCTTTTGAAATAAAAATAACAAAAGTGGTATAAAGGTGATACCTTTATTGCTAACTAAGAATATCATAGCAGCTTTCAGGACATCTAGTTCCTTGTTCTGAAAGCTTAGCTATGATTATCTTAGTTAGCCAATAAAGGTATCACCTTTATACCACTTTTGTTATTTTTTTATTTCAAAAGGGTTACCCTGTAAACAAAGTTAAATACACATACCCAACCCCCTTACCTTAAAAGTACCAGTGGGTGCGGAAATAAACTGCTAGGTGCTCCCACCTGGATACATTCTAGCTCAGCTATTCTACTTACTGTAACTTTCCATTGGCAATTTTGCCATTGGTCTTGTGACTGGCGGGGCGGTGAGAAAGTTACAATAGGTATAACATCTGAGCCAGATTGTACCTAGTTCTTTAAGCAGGCCTTACATGGAGAGATTATTTTTGATTGGTTCAATTTGATTGGTCAAAAATCAATCCCCATTTCCTCTTCAGTTGAATAGACAGCTTGTTGATATTGAGCTGTTTATCAAACTGAAGTTGATGGGACTAGTCTAAAAATATTCGGACAATTACATTAGTGGCCATCAAATCTTGAGCAGATTTCAAGCTTAAATCTGCTCCAGATCAAAGATGCAAGGGTGTGAATTTCACTCTCTATTGCCTAATAAATTGACTGGATCATTGAACAGCTCTTATGCCTATATTTTAAAAAAATCTTTAATGCATTCAGCAGTTCACTGGTAATTTTTTGATCTCTTCAGAGCATTTACTATAAGATGATTAACAAAATCTTCTATTTAAGAGTTTTTCTTTTAAGGGCAACTGTTGTTACCAAACAAGTGAGGGTTAAATAAAAAAGCCTGCAGTTTTTCCTTTAAATTAAACCCTGGACCACATCTCTTGCTGCAGCCTGTGAGAAAATATATTGTGGTGGATGATTAAATTTCCTTTTTCCAGTAGGTTGAGCGACATCCCTTGACCCTCTGCTTCTACCCTCCACCTCAGGGGAGAAGCATGCTCACTTAAGACAATCCTGGGAAAAACAGGAAGTACCTGCACAGACATAACATTTTTTTAACTGTTTAGAAAGGGAGCCTATTAACACAGGCAGAGGCTGGTCACAGCTGAAGTTTTACAGCAATACTTTCTCACAAATTTTACCTAGAGGTGTGAAGGTACAACTGAAGGCTTATCTGTTTGGAAATTTTGAAGACCACAGTTACCCTGTAAAGAAAAAATCTTCAATAAGAACCTTGCTGCTTTCTGTGGAACACAAACACAAGTTCAGGTATACATATTTATCAACTTGAATTAAAATTCAAAGGTGTGCCAATAAGTACTTAGTAATGTAGTGAATGTAAAGAGGAGTGTTGGGAAATAAAAGGAAACTGTCAACTAAAACTTTAACCCATTATATACTGTATATAAAATGGTATATATAGGACAATGGGGCATAATGATTAAAAAAAGGAATATGCAATGATAGTATTGCTTTAAACGGTATTTCCATGCACATACAGTGCAAGGGAGCGTCAGGACCTGTCAGAGAAGCCAGTGCTTGAGCACGATCACAGGGAAGTTCTCTGTGTTCCCTACCTGCTCCTGACTGTTTAATTGAAGAACAGGAGGTAAGACATAGCTCCTTTACCTCTCATTCAATTAAATTGAAAAAAAGTTTTATCTGTGACTCTCTTGTAATATTGTTTTACTAGTGTGTCTATAATCCTTTTTTAAATATAGACTAGACAAAATTGCTATTTCCATTATGAGGTTAAATATTATTTTGGAGTTCCGCCCTGTGATCTTTAGTTACAGCTACACCCTATCATGGAGATCCACACAGAGCTGCACACGCTTTGGGCAAATCTCCCGGAAGAGATTAACCAGAGACTGCATGGCTCTGGCTAAATCTTACCCTTGCGTACTTACACTAAAGGAGCTGCACAGCCTCTGGTAAATAGGCTTAACTTGGCTGCACAAGTTTCTCTTCAGATACTCGCACAGCCGGCACACCCTAATGATCGGTTAGCGCGACTTTAAGCCCTTAAGAGAGGGATGCAGCCCCACACAAAAATCCTGTTGCCATTGATCGAACATCTGATGACATCTGATTTGTTGCTGCAGATTAAAGGGTCACTACATACTCAAACAACTCTTTTTTTCTGCTAATTCTCTTAATTGTTGCAGAAAGTGTGCTGGCAGACAGCAAACAATCATAGTAAGAGGTTTATAAACAAACTAAAGCATCTGCCCACTATCAACCTTACCACAAAAACTCAAACCACTCCCCACAAACCTCCATCAAACCAATAAAATGTCTTGTTAGTTTGCAGTGTAAGTGTTTCCCTTAAGCTGGGTACACACAGATTCTGTCTGTCATTTTTCAAAGATAAGGGTACATACAGTCCTGAGTGTTCTCCTTATACACAGTATTGGGACTGAGATGATTCCCATGGCCGTGCTTTAGTACAGGGGGCCGACCGTTACTGAGGGAAATTTTTTTCCAAACGAAATGAGCGATCTCAGCGGAGATGGTGAATATTCGTCTCCTTCGGGAACGCTCTGTTGAGCAGTACACACATTGCTGAGAGATAGCCGATTCCATCGGATCTAGCGGGATCGGCCCTTTCTCGTTCATGTGTGTACCCAGATTTAGGAGGATGTTGGAATTTTAGCCACCTTTGCACAATTATTTTTTTTCTATTATATTCTTTTTTTGGACTGTATCTCCTCCAATAGTTTTAGATCGAGGTCAGACCTGGGCATATAAAGTCCCGGGGGCCACATGCGGGCCTTTGACTGCACCTGACTGGCCCTTTAATACTCGACCTGTACCCCGAAAAAATCTTAATATTAATTAATTGCCTTAGGCTGGATAATTGATTTCTTTGTATTTAAGGATCTTAAATATTACACACCTTCTATAAAAAAAGCATCCAATGAACCATGTTTATTAATTAAATCTTTTAAAAATCCAGTTTTGCAATCTCTATAATGAGATTTGAACCTATCGGTCTGGCCCTACACAGCAATCCAAATTTCTCATGCGGCCCACCACTGATCTAGGTACACAAAATTCAGTGCTGGTGTGCCACACATATTTTAGAAATATGTTTTCTTCTAGCTAAGGCATCTCCTGGTTATCTGCCAATTTAAGACCTTAACAAATTATTCCGATAAAAATTAGTTGAATTGGTCGCATAGATGTATCCTAAGGTAATATTTTTGTGGCACCTCAGATCAGTATTTTGTGTGCTCTGTTTCTGTCATGGTTAATGCAGTTTTCTTTTCCAATTGCTGACAAGCAATCAAAGGTGGTGCACTAGGAACCAATGTACAGAAGGTAAAAATTATATTCTAATTGTTCTGGTTATTACTTTTCTTGGGGAGTCTATATCAGCAGACACCGCAAACTAATAGTAATTAGGATGGTTAAAGCAGGTGAGGCCTGGGTGTTTGAGAAAATTATGAGGTTTTGGAGGCTTGTGATTGTGTACATAAGGCCAGACGCAGAGCGTCTGGCCTTGTGTACACAATACTCATGAGGTGAGCAAACAATGACATGCGCAATTATTATATTTAAGTGTCTGTAGCGCACAAGAGTAAAAAGTGCAATCAAAATGCAGAGTGTTTCAGTGCATTGGCGTTGTGATTTTTTTAATATTTTGTTATGGGAGCTCAGCGCAAACAGTTGGGCCTGTCACATTTGAATGCACACACAGTCAGATCTCAAAATGCCATCGGAAGCACGTGAGAATGTCACCAGTGTGGCCTACTCCTTACCCTTCTATTTTTGGTAGGCTTTGGCTTTGGGCTTTGGTAACACTGCAGTGGCAATAGGATTTGAACATCTAACATAGGAACAATGAACATCTACAGGGGAAGATGTTCATTGGTACTTTCAGGCCAATTTTAGGAACAGTTTTAAAGGTACCCACCTTTACACAGTCCAGAATCGTTAAGATTCTGTCCGTCATTTTTCAATGATCCCCTACACACACTCGCGAGTGTTCTCCCTGTGTTAAAGGGTATCTATACTAAAAAAAAAAAAGGTTATTTAAAATTGACCATAACTGGAAACTATAATTCTTCCCAACCACCACTGTATAGTTTTTTTGTTGATCTGCCCCCTATTTCTTTAGGTAACTAATCTAAAACAACTTATATTTCAGCTCTCAGTCAAGTTCCTTGCTCTCAAAAACTATTCTTCTGTGAGTAGTTTTACTGTAGCTGGAATGGTGACAGAGTTTTGACAGTTGGTTTGTGGGAAAAAGGCAGGTCGGATGGGAGTGGTTAAAAGAGGGAGGGGGGATACCGCTCCTAAACAAAATGTGTGCTGGATTGAAGGCATGCAGCAACACATACAAATCAGAGTAAGTGCTACTTACATGTATTCAATTATAGATTATACTGAGTAAGACTTGTAAGTAAATGAGCACAGGCATGGTCAGGTGTTATTGCTTTAACTGAGATAGGTGGGCACAGGAACCTGAGGAAGGGGGCACCTTTCCCCTCGAAACGTGTATCTTGATGTGTGGTCACTAAATAAAGAACTTTGAATATATCTTGGAGCACAACCCTCGATTGTATGCTGTTTATCTGCTTGTGTCCCATTTTTATGCACTTCCAGAGATTTGAATGAAGTTAAATTTTGACAGAAACAACACAAATGTGAGAACATGCATTGCCTGCCTGGGTTCAGCTAACTTCGAGAAAGGAAGAGGAGCTCAACCCTTGAGTTTACCTTTAATTAATGTGGGAAGCTTTATTGACACTGTAACTTGCGACTTTTTAAATAATTTTTTTAAATGACTTTCAAGTTGCCCTTTGCTTGAGTTAACATATAGTTTAAGGTCATGTTTCTCCCAACAGAGGAAAGATAAGCAAGCGGCTAGCAATATAGATTGTTGAAGCCAAATACATTAGTGAGCATTGCCTTTGCAACTAATTTGAAACCTCCTCCATTTCTTTATAGTAAACACTGGGTGACCTGAAATTTGAAGCCTGGGTTGAATTATTTTTTCATTATCTTTGTTATTTCTGGTAATTGTTTTTGTACAAATAAACTTTCAGGCTAGTCATTATTGCCTGCTTATTTCTGTGACCTTG
Source organism: Hymenochirus boettgeri (assembly GCA_019447015.1). Classification (NCBI taxonomy): domain Eukaryota; kingdom Metazoa; phylum Chordata; class Amphibia; order Anura; family Pipidae; genus Hymenochirus; species Hymenochirus boettgeri. The sequence continues at coordinate 331,998,304 of CM033469.1, forward strand.
CCATGACAACAGCTTTTCCATTTAAATAAACTACTGATTTTTTTTTTAAATTATTTAATTTTAATATTCTGCTAAACACATTAGCGCGGGCTTTTACGCCACTTCATGTCAATGATGATGAACTAGATATTGTTATTAAAAAATTGGTTGTGATTTTATTTTATTTATTTTTTATTTTGACTAAGAACTTGGTTGGAGTGTTTAGTTCACCTAGATAAAAAGCTTGTGGTGACAGGTTTATTATTTGGGATGAGCATTTGTAGTGCTGTATAAGTGAGGCTTAAAGGGGAACTCAAGTCACCAAACAAAGTTGTCCCAATAGATAGAGCACATTCACAAAAGTACAATAAGCTGTGGCTGTTTGATTCATGAAATAACTCTGTGGATACTAGTGGTCTGCTCCTTTAATCTATTTCTTTGATTTAGTAGAAGTCTAAGTGATTCTAGTATACTTCACATGCTTTCTAGTATACAGCAGATCAAAACATGAGTTCTGCAATCTTGTCCCCCTAGAAGCAGACAGCCAATTGTATTGCAGCATAGGGACCTCTGTAACACACAGATCATCTTATAGCAGACCCTGTCCCTAAGACATACAAAACCAGTTTGAATTATTTTTTAAAACATCTTTTTCACAACACATTCATTTGCTTTTAATAAAAAAACAAAAGTAATATTTGCAGTTTGTTTCCTATCAAGCATAGAGAAGAAAATAAAAGCTTAAAGGGCAAGTCCAGCCCCAAAATGGAAACTTACATACAGGTAAATCACCCCCAAAACCCTAAACGGTAATAGTTTGAAATCTGAAATATATAATTCTAATCTGAAATCCTGCATAATGTCCTGTTCCCTTGTTTCTGCTTCCTGGTTCTTCCAGTTAGCAACTGTCAGTTATGGATTTAACAGTTGACATCACAGCCAATGACTGAATGTTAATCCCTTGTCTGCTTCTTCTGAGCATGCCCAGGCTCAGTACAGGTTTCTAAATTGCTCAGTTTCCATGAGGCATCCAGAAGCATAGCAGGCATACAGTAATGAATTCATAGGACAAAGTATGCTATATCAACATATGAGGCCATTCTTTCTAAAAGATGTTCTTATGAGGGTGGAGTTGTCCTTTAAACTTAAAGAACAAATTAGTCTGGGGATTTGAACCTGTAACCCCATGTGTCTTTCTAAAACTAGAGCATAAACCTGCTAGATCTAATGCTAAGAAAAAGGGTACATTTATTAACTTACAGGCTAAATCAGCAGCGCTCATTTAGGCTCTTAAAGTCGCACACACCGATTGTAAATCAGTTAGCACAACTTTAAGCTTTGCGACGGCACTCACAAAGCCATCACAAGCCTAATTACCAGAGGCTGCGCAGCTGTGCACACATAAGTATTTAACGCCAGCTGTTAGTGTTAAATAATTGTGTGCGGGTGAGATTTACCAAGAGCCGCACAGCCTCTGATAAGTCTACTCTGGGAGATTTGCCCAGAGCATGTGCGGCTCTTGGTAAATCTGCCTGTTTATCTTTTGCTAGGAACAGGACTGAAGCAAAAAAAAAAGATAAAAAGGCAGTAAAATCAGCTGAGTATTTTGTATTGGTAGGTTGCAATACATACTGGCAGAAAAATGAAACAAGGATAACAAGTAGCTTTTTAAAGTCTTATCAGGGACTTCCATTATTGGTATGAAGACATTTCTCTAGCAGCCCCTCATACGGTGACCTGGTTGCGGGTGTTGCCTTACACACCCAACCTCGCCGTTTGCCGTGCCCACCTGCGGGTCCTCATGGGCCACTAAAAAAATCACTGGTGAGATGCTTGTGGGCAACGCGTTGGGCATTATTGCTATAGAAAATATGGGCATAGCAATAGTGAATAGTAGGTTCAGGAGGCGTGGCCAGTATGTGCCCATGCTTACAAGGCTATGAAAGCCTTCATAGTTTTAGAAATGAATTATAGAATCTACTTATTACATGTAGTTAAATTTAACTTACTAGAGAAGTAACTTACAATGTCATGTATGTGTTCTGGGGATCAAAGTATTCACATTTAAATAAAAAAAAATAGTTCTCCTTAAAGAGAAATACAACAAAGATAACACAAATACATTAAATTACATAAAGGTTAAAAAAGATTGTCCTAGCTAATAAAACATTATAGTTTTGTTTTGCAGGATAGAATATTTATTCAAGCATTGCTTTAATGATTGCACTGCTTTAAAGAAATCTTTTTGTAAAAATAATTACAAAAAGATTTCTTTAAAGCAGTGCAATCATTTGGGCATCTGACACAATTGCTAGGCCACTAAAGCAAATTCTATTTTGGAGGTGTGCATGGTTGTATGTGCTGTTTTATTAAATGATGCATTGATAGATCAAGGACATCTGAAAAGATGGAAGGGTGATGGGTAGTTGTTGGAAACGTGTATATTCAATGAAAAATGTCAAAGGAACCTTCAAAGAAAAGAGAATAAAAAATGGTTTCATTTCTTTTTATTCTCAAAGAACTAACTGTACTTTGATCGTCACTGGCAGAATGTCCAGTTCATATACTGTAGTGAATGATGCGTGTTACAAGAGATTTTGCTCAAACATCTTGCCAATAACACATGCAAATGATTGATCTACATATTTAAAACAGTAATTTTCTTATAGCTAGTTCCAAGACTCCTAATCACATTACAAAATAATGCACCAAATTCTGCATTTTGTTTAAAGAACCATTCCAAGAGCTTTTGAAGATTTGCATTTGGCTGAATCCCTAGTGTTTGATTAAAGGGTATGTCCACCCCCAAAACTAAAATTTAACCCCATACTGGCCCACTCGGTAGTTTAATAAAATCCTTACCTTACATTTCTGCTCCAAATAGTTATCCTGCTATGCCCCTCCAAAATCCAGGAACTGCAGTGTAGGATCTGTCCAGCTCCTGCGTCTGCCTCAACCTCGACAGTTTTGAGGCATGCGCAAGGAGAGCCCCCACCCGCTTTGGTCTCTCTCCTCCTAGCGTAAATCCGTTTTTATATAATATAGTCATGTTCCCCCAGCCCCAACCGCTATAATGATATCATCAGAAAGTCCCCAATCATTACTACCTATTCCTTCGCCGTTGTGAGCAGCCGGCAGCCACATACGTGATTGGCTGCCTCTCAGCCAATCACGACGTGGCTGCCGCGTCCCACCCCCTGCTTGCAGTTCCGTGCAAGCAGAGGGCCGGGCAGTGAGGCGAAGGAGAGAGGTAAGTAACGATCGGTGGACTTTCTGATGATATACCGTATAACTCGAGTATAAAACAGAGTTTTTCAGGCTGAAAAATCAGCCTGAAAACTCGTACTCGGTTTATACCGAGGTCAACCGCTTACTGGGCATTCCGGCAGCCGCGCGATCTTTTCTGCACTGGCGCGCTGGCCTGACGTCACTGCCCGGCGCCAAGCCCGGCGCGGGCAGTGACGTCAGCCGGCGCGCCGGTACGAATGGGCGCCGGCTGCCGGAATGCGATGACCGTACCTGCCAGGAAGCCCTTGGATGGAGGAAGAGCCCACAGGAGAAGAGCCCACAGGAGAAGAGCCGAGTCGGTCCACAGGGAGAAGAGTCGTCCACAGGGAGAAGAGTCACAGGGAGAAAGAGTCCACAGGGAGAAGATCCACAGGGAGAGAGTCCACAGGAGAAGAGTCAAGAGTCCACGGGAAGAGCAGGGAGAAGAGTCGAGTCCACAGGGAGAAGAGTCCACAGGGAGAAGAGCCCACATAACACAACTGAAGAGGGGGAGGGGGGCATTCAAGATGTTTGGGAACTACAACTCCCAGCATGCTTTATTAGCTGGGAGTTGTAGTTTCCAAACATCTTGAATGCCAAGTGAGGGTGGCATTCAAGTGTTTGGAAACTACAACTCCCAGCTAATAAAGCATGCTGGGAGTTGTAGTTTCCAAAATCTTGAATGCCACCTCACTTGGCATTCAGATGTTTGGAAACTACAACTCCAGCATGCTTTATTAGCTGGGAGTTGTAGTTTCCAAACATCTTGAATGCCAAGTTTTCTACCCTCGGTTATACTGTCGGTCAATAACTTTTATTAGGATTTTTAGGCTGAAATTGGGTACCTCGGTTTTATACTCGGGTCGGTTTATACTCGAGTATATACGGTAAATAGCAGTTGAGGGTGGACATGCCCTTTAAACCAAAACCTTTTCTGCCATGTGACTGATTGCATTTAAAGGGACAGTTCAGTGGAAATTATAAATATTTGTTAATTGTTAGTTTGTGTAATGCCTTCTTAGTTATTCTAATATTCTCTCCCATTTGAAAAAATCAGTTGATTTTATACCCTTGCTGTTCCTGCTGTTGACATTAGTGAGCTGCCATTTCAGGATCTAAGGTCTTTTCTTCCCAGGATGCACCACTTCCCTGGAATGTTCCTAACAGTAATTTTTACTGATTGGCTGACTTCCTGCAAACAGGAAGTCAGTATTTTGGAAGCATTTATTTATGAACAGACAAAATGCTGAATTGGCAGATTAAGGTCATTGGGATGAAAAATCCTGCTCTTTTTTTCTGAAATGCATATGTATTTCCACTGAACTTCCCCTTTAACAGAAAATATATAAAATAAGGCTCCGATTTGGATTGTGGTTCAACAGAATCTTTGTATAGGATTAGATTTTCAATCAAATCCCAAATTAAACATGTTCAGTTATCCCTCAGATGCCCCAAGGTCATCAGTAAAAAGACATAATTGCTATTGCACGAGTGGGTGCAGTCAGATAACTTCCAAAGGTTTTTTCTCAGTGACAATATCATTTTTTATAATAGTTATGAAGCACATCTCTGACAGGACTAGTACTATGGATGTTACCAATTAAGCAAAAACATAAGCGGACTAGTACAACATGTTAAACACAAATAAGTATCAAATTGTTAAACACAATACATTGAAATGAAATCATGTAGAGGGCAGCTATTCTGTACATATATTAAACTATGACCCTTTGATGTTTACAAACATTTACCTTTACTGTACAAGAAAAAAGATGGAACCATTCAGACGTAAAACTAAAAAAAAAAACTTTTAAAAGAACATTTACTTAGACACAGGTTTGTAAGTATTCACTTAACAGTACCATGAACAGGTAAAGAAAAATCACAATGACAGATATTTAAAATGGTCTCTATCCTGATCACCATCCTTTCTGCAACAGGAATGTGAAACTGTTAAAGCTTAAAAGCCACTTGTGATTGAATGTGCACTCCCATTAACAGAACTCCTGGAATGACCATTTCACACAACCATTGGTGTGCTAATCACTCATTCTAGGACAGTACATCCTCAGCAGTAAGTAGCACACAAGGTCAATAATCGCTGTCCCAAAATGCAGCTTTTAGATGACAGTCAGGCTGCCTAGAGAAAATATATCTCAGAAAGAATTAGATTAAGTGCACTTACTTAATATTAAAGCTCCACAATATGGATTGATTGGATGCTTTTCTTTCCAGGACAGAAAGAGGGAATCAGCACCTAGGGTCTAATTTATATTACCAGAACAGTCTAACTGCAATGAGGAAGGCAAATAGAAAACACTGATAGTTTTTTTTGTCTTATATAAAAAATTTCAGAGGCGGGTAAAAGCCAATGTTTCAGTGTTATTTTAACTTTTTAACATTCTGCGTATCTAGAATTTGTATGCAAATCCCCAAAAGGGCTCATGCATGATGTCCCAAATGGGAAAGTATATAGATAAAAAGCACACACAGGCTACGGTTTTACCTAATCAAATGGCACAGCAATATTTCGTGTTGGTGGTACCATTAATGGGATTTTTAAGGGTATCTCCACCTAGAGAAAAAAAGTTTTTTTGTAGTGTAGGGCACCCTAGCCAACCACATGTTCCTTTTGTTAAAAAAGCAGCAGAAATGTACTTACATTGCTTAGTTCCCCTGGCAGCCATAACAGATGTGACTGCATCTCCACTAAGCAGGGTGAATAAAAATCAATGATTTACAAAACAAAAAACAGATATTTTTTTTTTGATTTAAAATTTTTTAAAAATTTAAATTGGATTTTTTTTTTATATAAAATGCTTTTTGAGGAAATATATTACTATCCAAAGGTTATTGGATTCGTTTTCTAATTATGTAGACGAAGGCTGTATATGTTAAATATTTTTGGTAAATAAATTGCATTAATCCATTCACAATGTCATGCTCTTCCAGAGTTTTTCTATGATTATTGGGCAGTTTCTCTGCTACAAGATATTATCACAGATGCTTGGTTTAGTTTTGTAGTTCTCAAAACTGAATTTGATCACATGCCTCTTCGTCACAGCAAAATGTTATAATCGTTGAGAAAAAGACCTTAAGTCCATTGTTCTATAACCTATGAATACAGAATCAACCCCTTCAGTGCTAAGCTGGGTACACACTTAAAAGATTTTTGAAAAATGACAGACAGGATCTGCAAGAAAGAGCGCTCGGCTGACCCGAACGTTTCGGAAAAGCAAGGTACAGACAGTAAGGCCCCAATAGCATTGGATCCGACGGTATCAGGGATTTATCGGTACTGTGTGTACCTAGCTTAAGTTTCAAGAAGTTCAGTGAATAGAATAGAAACAATATTTTCTGTATTGTTTGCAGTGGAATAGATCTGAATATTTGTTTAAGCAAATAACATGCTGTAATGTTATTGTTTCAGTTGAGTAAATCTATTTAAATTGTTATTATTCTAAAAATCTTCATCTACTTGCATATTAAGTTATATCAGCAAGAATAGTCTTTATGTAGAAAACTACAATTTAAATCAAGCCTTACTGACTAGTGATTAATCGGTTTGATTTAATCAAATCCACCCTGTCACTAAGTAAAACAACTTTTTTGTATTTTAATTGTATAATTCCCCTACCTTACCAATAATTATAACTTGAATACAAAAAAGTTTTTCGTCTCTGGTGTTCTTTTAAGGCATTTTCATTTGTTTTTATTAGGTTTGTTAGGTAATAAACCAAAAAACAATCGGCCTCATTTACCAGATGGCGCTGAAGACACACAGAGCTCTTTTGGGCTCTTAAAGTCACACTAACACAAATTTATGTGGTTAGCGCTACTTTAAGCTGGTTTGCGGTGGTGTCAAGTACCAAATAAACACTCGACCAGCCTCTGCAAAACTATTTACCAGAGGTGGAGTTAAATACTTACATGCGGGTGAGAATCACCCAGAGCCGTGCAGTCTTCGGTTAATCTGGTTCGGGAGATTTGCCCAGAGCAAGTGTGGCTTTGGGTGAATCTCCCTAAATGTGTTTAAATTTGGATATATAGAATTAAGGATGGAGAATGCCATCTGATGTGTAAGTTTTTAATAACAACTACTTGTGTAGGTTTTAACTTGGAAAACCTTTGGGGAAAAGTTGTAGCCTACCAATGCTTTAGACTGCACCCATACATCACTCCCTTCATAGTTCTGTAAACTTTTCAAGTCTTCAAAAAAGATATGAATGGGGTTTAAGTTGTTGGCTGGAAGATTAGTTACTTGGTCACGGTGGTCGATCAGCCTGAAATATCGTAATGTGTGTACAAAGACAAAAAAATTAATTTGTGGCGATAGGGTGTATATCCTATGTTAACATAGTTTTCAAAACTTGGGAATGACAGGCTTTCCACAACACCATAGTCTCCACGTCTCCTGCTCCAGGGGTTTTGGGGGTTCTCTGAATAAAATATTACATTTTTTTTTATTAGGGGTGGACACCTTTAAAGATGATCTATGCCCACCCCTAGATCGATCAATATATCACGTTAGATGGTTGATAGGACTGATATATTAGCCGGTGTGTACCAGGCATAAACAAGTTCCCTTTTAAACTGTAGTAAACCTAAAGCACAAGGATAATTTGTTTTAAAAAGAACATCTTTATTAAAAGACAAGCTTTCGGAATTCCACACTGGAGAACCAGATGGAGTATTGCATTGCACATATATTTTGTATATATTTGTGCCTTGCTCTACGTTTGGCCTCTTTGCCATCTTTAAATTGATGTATAACATTTATAAGTCATCTAACATTACACTGCTGAGAAGTTTAGGATTGAGTTCTTCCATTCCTTTTATGTCATATGCTGACAAATCTGCTCTTGGCTCTCCCATGGGTGTAAGCATGCACCATTTCCCTTGTGTTCTAAGGAGATTGGAAGTTTGTGAAATCTTGCTCACCTATAGCCAATGAGAAAGGTAAATAAAGATATGTCTGTAAAAAACATTTTTACTATGGCTTAATCCCTCTTCATTGCATCTGAAATCATATTAACCTTTTTACTGGTCTATTATCTGAATGGTTGCTGGAGATTAAAGCTGGCCATATACTAGTTCAGACATTAAAGCCAATTCGAAATGTGAAAAGAACGCTGAATCGACATGTCTAAAACCAGAACTTCTTATCTGCCCCCTTAACAACCTCTCGCCTCAGTCGCATTAACCCGCAACCTTAGCTCAGGATCAGATTAAAAAGATGAAAAGGCAGTCCCATGTAGCTGAGTGACAATGGCGAAAAGCAAGCAACAAGACCCACGACTTTCTTCATTTCAAAAATGGTCAGGATCGCTTTGTCTTTGGCCAAACAAACAACTCATTCTCCTCCTTATTTCCAAACAATCCAACAATCCAAAACAGCTTTTCAAAGTTTTCAACTCTCTGCTCTGTCCGCCACCTCCTTCTCCTACACCTTGTTTATCTGCTGATGAAATTGCCTATTTGGTTCCCTGGAAGCTGGTGACTGTCTGAGTAACAGTTTAAGAAGGAAGAAAGGGAAAGATGGCCCGAAACGCGCATCGGTCTTGTTTGGTGCTTATGCACTAGGTTGAGCTGTTAGACCCATGTGGGATCCATTGGAAGTTGTGCTGACCATTACCCCCGCGGCTGTTATTCCGGCCCCTGCTCGGCTCTCTGCTTGAGCGGGAGGTGGAGACTCTGTCCGGGTTTGGGCTAGGACCAGGTAGGTGCCGTATGGTGCACGTATTTCCTGCCCCCGGCCATTGTTCACTGTTTGTATTGTTACAATCCATACACAGCGGGATATCTGTCCATCCATTACTACCCGTTGCAAGGAGGAGTAGAGCTGAGTTACTATTTGGGAGCGATCCATCACTACATTTTCTATATGGAGTAGTGGACTCCGATGAGGTTCATGAAGTTGGGTGAAATCGTTCACACATCTGCTTTTTGATATATATATATATATTATTATATATATATATTTATTTATCCCAAGTACCGGTAACTTACCTTTTATCAGCATTGACAGCCTCCATTGACTTCCAGAGTGTGTATAGACTTACCTGTTGGGACACATTTCTTTTTCAGCTCGCCTAGGATATGACTTTATTGTATTTGCATATGTGTTTTTGCTATGCTTTTATATTGTTAGTAAATTGGGGATTAGTTTAGGATTTTTGGTTTTATGTATTTCTAAGAATAAAGCTCATGTTTAACCCACTGTGCTCCTTATGATCGTTTAGTCTCCATTCGATTTAAATTCTATCTGGCGAACGAGTGCCCCTATCACATGTGATTGGGTATGAATGGTACTGTGGTACATCTGTTACCAGTTTCAAGTTTGAACAGTTTAAAATATACCTGTGAAAGATTCTATATCCACTATATCCACACATAGCAAAACATACACACACAATTTCCATTGTGCACCAACGGGCACAATTTTGCTAGTATATACATTATATATATATATATATTATTATATAATATATTATATATATATATAAAATATATATCTGCTGATGAAATTGCCTCTTATTTCACAGAAAAATTGTTAATATAAGAAATGGTCTTTCTGCATGCTCTGGCTCATCTCCACAGCCTCCAGTCCATCTACATTTCCACCCGGTTTCCCTTCTACCACCTCCATTTCAGTTCTAAACAACTTTTCCACCATACTGAACACAGACTTTCAAGCCTTCTCTCCAAGGCCCATCTCACCCACCTGCCCCATCGACCCCATTCCCTCCTTTCTCATTCCCATCTCTAGTTCCTTTACACCAGCCCTAACATCTCTTTTTAACTTATCCCTATCCACGGGTACTTTTCCCTCCTCATTCAAACATGCTATTGTATCCCCTATTCTCAAAAAACCTTCTCTGCATCCATCTGCCCTACCCAGTTACTGGCCTGTCTCTCTTCTCCCGTTTGCATCTAAACTGCTTGAACGACACGTCTACGCTGAACTGGTTAATCACTTTTCTGACAACTCCCTCTTTGATCACCTACAGTCTGGCTTCCGCCCCAACCACTCCACGGAAACGGCTCTCACCAAAGTTGCTAACGATCTTCTTAATGCTAAATCTAAAGGCCACTACTCTCTACTTATTCTGCTTGACCTGTCTTCAGCCTTTGATACAGTGGATCACCCTTTACTGCTTCACATCTTATCCTCCCTAGGTATACAGGGTTCTTCACTCTCTTGGCTGTCCTCTTACCTCTCAGGTAGGACTTTCAGTGTTTCCCACTCTGGCTCCAACTCCACCACTCTTCCCCTCCCTGTGCAGGTACTGCAAGGCTCAGTACTTGGCCCTCTTCTCTTCTCTGTTTACACCTTTGGGCTAGGCCAGCTCATTAGTTCCTTTGGATTCCAATACCACCTGTATGCTGATGATGCCCAAATTTACATCTCTGCCCCTGACCTCGTTACTCTGACATCCGGGTCCCTGACTGCCTAAATGCCATCTCTGTTTTATGTCCTCCCGATTCCTCAAACTCAACATGGATAAGACCGAACTTGTCATTTTCCCACCCTCTCGATCGAACCCCCTACCTAACATTACTATCACATCAATGACACACCAATCTCCCCAACACCTCACATGCGATGCCTGGGAGTAACCTTTGACTCGGAACTTTCCTTTAAACACCACATTAATACCCTGTCCAACTCCTGTCGGTTACAGATCAAAAACATCTCACGCATTGTCGTTTCACAGAACGCTACCAAAATTCTAGTTCATGCCCCTATCATCTCTCGGCTGGACTACTGTAACACCCTCCTGTGCGGTCTACCAGCAACCAACTGGCGCCCCGTCAATCAATCTTTAACTCTGCTGCCAGGCTCATTCACCTCTCTTCCTGCTTCTCACACCGCTGCCCCTTTCTGTCAATCTCTCCACTGGCTTCCCATCACCCAAAGGATCCAATTTAAACTTATCCTATAAGGCTGCTAACCTTATCCTATAAGGCTCTCTCCAATACTACCCAAGGCATAACCTCCGCTCGCTAATGATCTTCTCCTCTCATTCGCTCTAATCACCTCCTCCCACACCCGTACACAGGACTTTTCTTGTGCTGCCCCTCTGCTCTGGAACTCCCTTTCTCGCTTTATACGTCACTCGCCATCACTTCATATATTCAAACGCAACCTCAAAACTTATCTCTTCAGTCAAGGTTACAATCTGGGCCTGGACACTTCTTCCCTCTTACTGACCCATCACAGACCCGCTAGTTATACTCCACTAACAACTTAGTTAAGCTACTGATCCGCTTCACCTTATGTTTCATCCCCATGTCCTCTAGACTGTAAGCCTTCGGGCAGGGCCCTCCATCCTATTGACCACAGTAATAGCGCTATATACATCTACAATAATAAAATAGTAGGCTGCAATTACTACACGATCACCCCACTACAGAATCCGGTTTGTATACAAAGGAAAGCATGTTTATGGACATCAAATTGGGAGAGTCACAGCGGCTCAAACACAGTTTCCTTGACAGTCTGTTCTGCTAATGCAACAGCAGCCTGTAGCAGCGTTAATGTAAATTAGCACCACCAACTCGGGAGCAAAAATCAAGTGACTGAAGAATTAAAATTTAAGAGATGAGTGAGCCAAGGAGATTAAAGGGGAATGTAAGTATACAGTATGTAACCAGAGCTTACATTATGAGAGCATCAATGTTCCTTCAATATGTATAGAATAATGGGGCAAATACATTTTAACTGTACTTGGAATTAACTGTACTGCAGCTAGAGTTCTTTATGGCACCCCTGACTTAAAGGACATGTCCACCCCCCAAACTAAAATTTGCCCCACTGCTGGCCCCAAAGTGTAGTGTTAAAAAATCCTAACCTTACTTCTCTGTTTATCTGTTGTATTCAATTAGATCAACTGGACTTGAAATGTAGTTCTTGAAGACGTTTCGCTAGTCATCCGACTGGCTTTCTCAATTCAGAATGACTTGTACAAGATCTGTGGCAATATGTACCCTGGAAAATCCCAATTAGCATATCACAGCCGGTGTTAAGGGTGGATTAGATAGTGGCTAAGAGGTGTTATAGGAACGCCCAGAGTAAGGTGTTAAAACAGCATTGTACATGGCAGACAGATGGTGTCGAACCCCCCCACTCTATTTAGGCTTGGTTTCTTATTTTCACATAAATGGCCTCCTAACACCTCTCTTGAACCAGTCACGTTCCTTCGCCAGTATGTTAACTTACAATCTTCAAAGGTATGTCCTTTATCCTTAATGCAGATAACGCTGAGTCCTGACCCGAGGAATTGGCTCTTCTGTGCTGGGCCATAGTTGATGCAGTTGCTGTTTGGTCTCCCCCACATACAAATCAGAGCATTCTTCACTGCACTGCACTGCAATATGATGTCGCTTTTCTTGTGTTTTGGTATGGGTCTTTCGGATGTACCAATTGCTGCCTCAGTGTGTTGTTCGGTTTAAAGCAGACAGGGATGAATGAGAACCTTCACAAGCTTACTTCTCTGTTCCATATGGTTGTCCTACAGTGCCTTGTGAAAGTCCATTAAAATGAATAGCAAAGTCTGTCTATGCCTAAAGGTATCTGTCTCTAAGAGGACTCTGGCATGTACTGTGGGGCTCTCCTCCCCCACTCTTCCCTCTTCATCACTCCCGCTGCCATAAAGATGTTAAAAAAAAAATTGTCCACACTGTAGGGACCGCCCCCCCCCCCTAAGCCTGAAAGCTATAGTCACATCTTTAAAATCGGGCTAGAACTTTACTTACGCACTTCGTTCCTCTGCTCCTTCTGAAGACCGAAGCTGCATCTGTGTTTTGGGTGACATTCTGCCATCACAGGTGCAGCTGAAGGTCACGCCTCTTCTGATCTCTGTTACCGGAAGAAACAGAAGAGCTTAGGCAGGGGGAAGGAAGGTGGGTAAGCAAAGTTCGGGTCCAATTTTAAAGACATGAATATGGCGTTAGACGTAAGCAGTGGGCCCTACAGTGTGAGCAATTTTGGATTTGGGGGTTGGACATGCCCTTTAAAGTAATGGTAGTGAGAATTATAAAAGGAAAACACAAAATAAAAGGTTAAGTCACTTACATGAAATTATAAGGATAACTTATAAAAAAGTCTGACTTATTCTAAGGTATTACAAACTGCTAGGTACATACTTTCAGTTCACTTTCAGTTCAGACCTAATAGCACTTAAAGGTGCTGCTCTATAACCTGTGAATATGTTTCTGTCTTTTTTACTAGGAACAGCTAGTCTATTATGGCAATTTTCAAGTGTAAAACCTTTTCCTACAGAAAAAGAAATTTGTACTTTAATAGGCTGGCAATTCAGCAATGAATGCCAAAAGCCCTCAATATGGAATAACTTCTTCCTGGAAACATACATATCTCATATTCTGGACAGACCCCAACAGAGTTGTATGTTTCCCTCATTTGGATAAATCCAGGTAATTTCTTTCCTGTGTGCACAATCTGTCAAAAAGACTGGAAATTATCCAGAAGCAAACTTTGCTGAAATGTGAAAATGAGAGATGAAGTTATATATGTGAGGATTTGGCTTGGTTGTAAGGGCCATGGAGACAGGGAAATGTAATTGTCTGAAACTTTAACTGAGTCAGGTTGCACCCTTGATCTGTATTTCTGCAATGGTTTTGAAATGGTTTTGTTCCTATATGCACATTTGAGGATAGCTTATTCAGCAAAGAAAGGTTTACCTACAAATTTGTGTTTTAATTCACAATAGAAAATTCCACAATGCTTCTCTTCTGTGGTAAAAATAAAGATCCAGTCTAAAATAAATGTTCATTGAAGCAAATATGGTAACCCTTTAATCACTGAATATACAGGTAATCTTTAACCCTGCAGGTTACATAAGAGCATAAGATAAGAGCCACAGTTATACATTTGGATGTGCTGGCACACAGATATTTTAGGTAAGAATCCAGGTAAGTGTGCACTCTCATCCAGTACTCATGCCCGGGGCAACAACAGGAATACTTAGAAAGTCAACAAAAGTTAGTGGCACTCCAAGGACTTCTGCTAATGACCTTTATCGGGTAACAATACTAGCAACGTTTCGGTCATGTATCTGACGTTTATCAAGCTATATATATATTTATACACAGAGACAGTTCAGAGCACTCCAAGGAATTGAAAAAGTTTATTACAAACACATATAGGTCAGAGATATAATATATATATACATACTAGCAAAAGTGTGCTTGTTGGTGCACAGTGGAAATTATGTGTGTATGTTTTGTGTAGATGCGTGCTCCACGGAACAGGAAACACCCCGGGGGCAATAATAAAATTAGTCTGAAGGTCCTGAAAAAAACCCAAGCAATCATATATAAAATGAATAAACACACACTATACCCTCCTTTACCTATACTACCTGCCAGCTAGAATATAGAGGGTCAATGTGGAATAAATCTGCAGGTCTGAGAACAGACCCAGGCAATCTAAACAGCACCTTTGGGCAATCAAAAGCAGCCCATACATATATCCGATTTTACTTTCCCAACCAAGCACTCCCGTGACATTAGACCAATCTTGCCAGAATCACCTGTCGGTGGCATAGAAAAATGGGAAAGTCGGTTTCGGCAGGATAGATCTGATATCGCAGGAGCGCTTGGTTGGGTAATTGAAATCGGATATATGTATGGCCACCTAAATCCTAACAGTATCCTGATTAACATGGAAGGTTCATACTTATTGTATTTACCACAACAAGTTTCAGATTTACAGTCACTATGCGGTTAGGACTTGTAGCACAAATACTGATTGAATATTCATGTTAGGGAGAGGTGTGGATAGAGGAGCTAAAAGCTCCACATGGAGTATAAAATGAAATAAATCCTTCTTATAACAGACAGTACCTCATAGAATCATGTTATTATAAGTGCATTGCCCTAATAATTTAACATATAATACATATTTCTGACTTAAAGAAATGGTGGGGACATGCAAAGTATCTTATTTATTGCCTGTGGCAAGGCATGTGTCTAGATGTATACAGCCTAATGGTAAGAGCAGGTGTGTTTAACTTGTGACCTTTCACTTGTTTGAAAACCACAATTCCCAGCATTCTCTGTTTCCAGTACGGTTTTTCTTAATATCCTGCAGCTAAGGCATCTGTCTAGATCTAATACAGCCTAAGCTTGTGACCTTTCACATGTTGAGAACTACAAATTAAGAGAGAGTGGGAATCATCCGGTATGCAAAAAAAAGGGTGAGGGGGAGGTAGTTAAGTATTCATAAACCTCCCCCTAGACATTTAACTGGTGGTAGGTAGGTAGGTATGTACAGTGGTAGTTTACAACAATCCCCTCTTACGTTCAAAAAAATATACAAAAGGGACATTCCTGGTTTGGATCCCTATGTTGGTTATATAGATTCCCAAAGAAAGGTAAGAAAAAAAGAGACCAGATCACAAATCTAGCAACACATAGAGAATCTAGTCTGAAAGCCTCAAGCAAGGTAATATGCATAAGCGGGTGTCTGATTACACCCCCCTCAAAACACAAAAGAAGATCTTGAGGAGCATCAGGCAGCCAGAAGGGTGCAGCAGGATCTAGTGAAGAAGTGTAAAGATTAAAAAACATATCAGACGAAAAGCTCCTGACGCGTTTCGTCCCTCTCAAAGGGACTTACTCATAGTGGGGAAGAAACGCCGGTACTGAACTATGTTTTATACCCCAGTCAGGTGATCTGGGGTTTGCCATTGGTGCGCTCAGCACCAATCACATTGCGGCGCTGTAAGACACCCCCCCGCTACTCCTTCCAACACCGACGTACGGAGATAAGTACGCTCCGTGGTAAGTGTAACTATGGCAACCCGACGTGCGGTCAGAAACAACCAATGTAGCAACCCTATTCTAACTATGTCTGATAACATTGAAAGAACTGATATAGGAGTAGGAAAAAACACTACCCAACCTCAATTCATAACAGGAAGGGGGGAGTGAGAAGTCTAGATACAGAACCAAACAGCGTTACACTGAGGGAGAAACAGAACGTATTAATGTATCATGTTAAAAAACAATATTAAAAATTATCATTTCTACCCATCCAATGCAATGATGTGAATAAAAGGTAATTGCATGGTCTCATATGGGATGAAAAATATCTATCCATAAAGAATCATAGTGTTCAAAGGAGGACCATATCAGGTAAGTCATATTAGAAATCAATTATAATCCTAGACGGACAATGATGAGGTAAGTACTGATTTCACAATAGACTACTGATATTGGGAATACAGGTTAAGGGTGTATGGATAAATATCTACACCTATGCTTGGTTGTTCACATATATTAGAGGTAAAGAAAAGCATTACCGTAAACTGTATTTTATCGTTAAGTCCGACAGGTGCTAGTGCATTCAGTAAAAAAATCCAACGGTTCATGTCTAATTAGTTTATTTTCCCTGTCACCTCCTCTGATCTCTAATGGTACTTTTTCCAAGATAAACTATCTAAGACCTTCGGGTGATGCATTATGGTACGTTAAAAGTGGCTAGCAACGTTGTCAATTTTTTTTAAGGGAAATAAATCCCGTACGGGAGATTTGCCCCGAGAGCTTGTGCCTCTGGGTGAATCTCCTAACCTTACCATTATTTGCCTCACTTCCAAATAGCACCTACACTGGCAGTTATAATCCATGAAGTCTTAAGGTTGGTACACATTTGCGATTGGGGTGCCGACGCACGGCGTGAATGAACGGCCATTTTGGCCAATAATCGTGCCGTGTATCGACAGAACGGCCAATTCGCCCATTGTTACACACTCGTGTGTCACGGGTTGGCACCGTGATTGCATGTGTATACGAATCTCAAGGCTGGGGAAATGCCAACAAAACTGATAGCGCCATGGATCAGTCAGCTTGAAATATGTGATGGTGTGGGCGGCCAGCCGCGCCCAAGTTCGGTTGCCCTATGGCACACATGATCAGTCTGTCACATGCAATTTGGCTACAGCCACGTTGCTGTGACCAACAGTCATTTGTCCTGGCAGAGCTCTCACTCAAAGCAGATGCTCAGTTGGGACACATGACAGTGTACATGTATCCAGACTAAATGGTATTAACCTGCAGATCTGAACACAGATCCAGGTAATCTTGCCACATGTGCAATTCAATCTGAACAGCACCATTGGACATCCTGAGACCTATACAGCAGTGGTGGGCAATTAATTTCACAGGGGACCTGATGAGAAACTGGATTGTGGCGAAGGGCCAGACCAATAGGTAGATTCTCATTAAAGAGATTGCAAAACTGAATTTTATAAAAAAAAAAAAAAAAAAAAAAAAAAAAAAATATATATATATATATATATATACCATCCCTGGTTTATTGGATTTTTTAATATTAGTTGCCATTTATAATAAAGGGTGTATAATATCTATTCAAATTCAATAATCAATTGATCAGGTCACAAACTTTTTTATAATAAAAATAAGTCAATAATATTAAGAATTTTTGAGTACAGGTCTAGTATTGAGGGGCCAGTCAGGGGCAGCCAGCCAAAGGGCCACATGTGGCCCCGGGCCTTACTTTGCCAGGTCTGCTATACAGGATCCAGAAAGATAAACATGCTAGGTTCATACTTAATGGTATTTACCACAGCAAGTTCCAAATTTACACTCATTATGGGGTTAGGACTTCAAAACACAGGATAAATATTAGCTTTACAAATTATAGAGAGGTTTGGATAAAGGAGCTAAAAGCTCCCCACAGAGTATAAAATGAATAGAGCCTTCTTATAACTGAAAGCACCTGACAGCCTCATGTTTTAATATATTAATATTGGTGGAAAACTGTCCATTTCTCTAAGAATGCGGGTAGTTTCAGAGACATGCAAAGTAATTTAAACTTTACAGACACCACTTCCTGTCTAGCAAACAGAAACTGGATGGCTCATTACTTTCTATGGAGAGGGGATGGGGGGAGTAAATGTGAGAGTCTGAAGATCACATTTACAAACAGCACATAACTGGGTGTAATTACACTTCCTGTCTTGTCCTGGACAGTGCCTAGATAATTTTTGATTTGCTAACAGTGAAGAACCTCTATTGGATGTTAGTAAAATTTCACTTCCTTTATGTGTCTACATGGAGACCCTGTAGAAATCCTGGAGGTGTGGCTAGACCTATCATTTTGAGTTTTCCATTCAAACTCAGGGGTGTCCAGTAAAGTAGTATACTTATAACTGTATATCACTTGTTTTGTATTCAGTAGTATAGTAGTAGTACTTGTATAGTGTATTTGTTATGGTGATTTTAATAAATAGTGATAATTACACACACATATAGACCTTTCCTATGTGTATTAGTGTTATATACCCCCACCAGTTAATATATATATATAATATATATTATATATATATATATATATATATATATATATATATATATACACATATTTACCATATGGCAGATGTGAATAACTGTATGGCTTGAGAAAGGGGATGTGCTACCCCGAAACGTCACCTATATATATATATATGCAGTTGGCCTGAACAAATACTGATGATGTTCATTGGAGTGCGGTGTATTTTAGGAGCAACTAACTAGGTGGGGGTATATAACACTAATACACATAGGAAAGGTCTATATGTATGTGTGTAATTATCACTATTTAATTAAAATCACCATAACAAATAACACTATACAAAGTACTACTACTTACTACTGAATTACAAAACAAGTGATATACAGTTAATAAAGTATACTTACTTTACTGGACACCCCTGAGTTTGAATGGAAAACTCAAAATGATAGGTCTAGCCACACCTCCAGGATTTCTACAGGGTCTCCATGTAGACACTAAAAGGAAGTGAAATTTTACTAACATCCAATGAGAGGTTCTTCACTGTTAGCAAATCAAATAATTATCTTAGGCACTGTCCAGGACAAGACAGGAAGTGTAATTACACCCAGTTATGTGCTGTTTGTAAATGTGAGTCTTCAGACTCTCACATTTACTCCCCCCTCCCCTCTCCATAGAAAGTAATGAGCCAATCCAGTTTCTGTTTGCTAGACAGGAAGTGGTGTCTGTAAATGTTTAAATTACTTTGCATGTCTCTGAAACTACCCAGCATTCTTAGAGAAATGGACAGTTTTCCACCAATATTAATATATTAAACATGAGGCTGTCAGGTGCTTTCAGTTATAAGAAGGCTCTATTTCATTTTA
Source organism: Hymenochirus boettgeri (assembly GCA_019447015.1). Lineage (NCBI taxonomy): Eukaryota > Metazoa > Chordata > Amphibia > Anura > Pipidae > Hymenochirus > Hymenochirus boettgeri. The sequence goes on from CM033469.1 coordinate 332,017,732, forward strand.
TACTCTGTGGGGAGCTTTTAGCTCCTTTATCCAAACCTCTCTATAATTTGTAAAGCTAATATTTATCCTGTGTTTTGAAGTCCTAACCCCATAATGAGTGTAAATTTGGAACTTGCTGTGGTAAATACCATTAAGTATGAACCTAGCATGTTATTCTTTCTGGATCCTGTATAGCAGACCTGGGCAAAGTAAGGCCCGGGGGCCACATGTGGCCCTTTGGCTGGCTGCCCCTGACTGGCCCCTCAATACTAGACCTGTACTCAAAAATTCTTAATATTATTTGACTTATTTTTATTTTATAAAAAAGTTTGTGACCTGATCAATTGATTAATTGAATTTGAATAGATATTATACACCCTTTATTATAACTTGCAACTAATATTAAAAAAATCCAATGAACCAGGGATGGTATGTATATATATATATATATATATATATATATATTTTTTTTTTTTTTTTTTTTTATAAAATTCAGTTTTGCAATCTCTTTAATGAGAATCTACCTATTGGTCTGGCCCTTCGCCACAATCCAAGTTTCTCATCAGGTCCCCTGTGAAATTTAATTGCCCACCACTGCTGTATAGGGTCTCAGGATGTCCAATGGTGCTGTTCAGATTGAATTGCACATTGTGGCAAGATTACCTGGATCTGTGTTCAGATCTGCAGGTTAATACCATTTAGTCTGGATACATGTAGCACTGTCATGTGTCCCAACTGAGCATCTGCTTTGAGTGAGAGCTCTGCCAGGACAAATGACTGTTGGTCACAGCAACAGTGGCTGTAGCCAGAATTGCATGTGACAGACTGATCATGTGGTCCCATAGGGCAACCGAACTTGGGCGCGGCTGGCCGCCCACACCATCACATATTTCAAGCTGACTGATCCATGGCGCTATCAGTTTGTTACTGGCATTTACCCAGCCTTGAGATTCGTATACACATGCAATCACGGGTGCCAACCCGTGACACACGATGTGTACAAATGGGCGAATTGGCCGTTCTGTCGATACACGGCACGATTATTGGCCAAAATGGCCGTTCATTCACGCCGTGCGTCGGCACCCGCAATCGCAAATGTGTACCAACCTTAAGACTTCATGGATTATAACTGCCAGGTAGGTGCTATTTGGAAGTGAGGGCAAATAATGGTAAGGTTTAGGAGATTCACCCAGAGGCACAAGCTCTCTGGGCAAATCTCCCGTACGGGATTTATTTTCCCTTAAAAAAAAATTGACGAACGTTGCTAGCCACTTTTTAACGTACCATAATGCATCACCCGAAGGTCTTAGATAGTTTATCTTGGAAAAAGTACCATTAGAGATCAGAGAAGGTGACAGGGAAAATAAACTAATTAGACATGAAAGCCGTTGGATTTTTTTACTGAATGCACTAGCACCTGTCGGACTTAACGATAAAATACAGTTTACGGTAATGCTTTTCTTTAGCCTCTAATATATGTGAACAACCAAGCATAGGGTGTAGATATTTATCCATACACCCTATAACCTGTATTCCCAATATCAGTAGTCTATTGTGAAATCAGTACTTACCTCATCATTGTCCGTCTAGGATTATAATTGATTTCTAATATGACTTACCTGATATGGTCCTCCTTTGAACACTATGATTCTTTATGGATAGATATTTTTCATCCCATATGAGACCATGCAATTACCTTTTATTCACATCATTGCATTGGATGGGGTAGAAATGATAATTTTTAATATTGTTTTTTAACATGATACATTAATACGTTCTGTTTCTCCCTCAGTGTAATGCTGTTTTGGTTCTGTATTCTAGACTTCTCACTCCCCCCTTCCTGTTATGAATTGAGGTTGGGTAGTGTTTTTTCCTACTCCTATATCAGTTCTTTCAATGTTATCAGACATAGTTAGAATAGGGTTGCTACATTGGTTGTTTCCGACCGCAGCGTCGGGTTGCCATAGTTACACTTACCACGGAGCGTACGTATCTCCGTACGTCGGTGTTGGAAGGAGTAGCGGGGGTGTGTCTTACAGCCCGCAATGTGATTGGTGCTGAGCGCACCAATGGCAAACCCCAGATCACCTGACTGGGGTATAAAACATAGTTCAGTACCGGCGTTTCTTCCCAGCTATGAGTAAGTCCCTTTGAGAGGGACGAAACGCGTCAGGAGCTTTTCGTCTGATATGTTTTTTTAATCTTTACACTTCTTCACTAGATCCTGCTGCACCCTTCTGGCTGCCTGATCCTCCTCAAGATGCTTCTTTTGTGTTTTGAGGGGGGTGTAATACAGACACCCGCTTAGTGCATATTACCTTGCTTGAGGCTTTCAGACTAGAAGTCTCTATGTGTTGCTAGATTTGTGATCTGGTCTCTTTTTTTCTTACCTTTCTTTGGGAATCTATATAACCAACATAGGGATCCAAACCAGGAATGTCCCTTTTGTATATTTTTTTGAACTGGTAAGAGGGGATTGTTGTAAACTACCCACTGTACATACCTACCTCACCAGTTAAATGTCTAGGGGGGGAGGTTTATGAATACTTAACTACCTCCGCCCTCACCCATTTTTTTTGCATACCGGATGATTCCCACTCTCTCTTAATTTGTAGTTCTCAAACATGTGAAAGGTCACAAGCTTAGGCTGTATTAGATCTAGACAGATGCCTTAGCTGCAGGATATTAAGAAAAACCGTACTGGAAACAGAGAATGCTGGGAATTGTGGTTTTCAAACACGTGAAAGGTCACAAGTTAAACACACCTGCTCTATACCATTAGGCTGTATTACATCTAGACACATGCCTTTGCCACAGGCAATAAATAAGATACTTTGCATGTCCCCACCTATTTCTTTAAGTCAGAAATATGTATTTATATGTTAAATTATTAGGGCAATGCACTTATAATAACATGATTCTATGAGGTACTGTCTGTTATAAGAAGGATTTATTTCATTTTATACTCCATGTGGAGCTTTTAGCTCCTCTATCCACACCTCTCCCTAACATGAATATTCAATCAGTATTTTGTGCTACCAAGTCCTAACCGCATAGTGACTGTAAATCTGAAACTTGTTGTGGTAAATACTAATAAGTATGAACCTTCCATGTTAATCAGGATACTGTATAGGATTTAAGGTGGCCATACATATATCCGATTTCAATTACCCAACCAAGCGCTCCTGCGATATCAGATCTATCCTGCCGAAACCGACTTTCCCATTTTTCTATGCCACCGACAGGTGATTCTGGCAAGATTGGTCTAATGTCACGGGAGTGCTTGGTTGGGAAAGTAAAATCGGATATATGTATGGGCTGCTTTTGATTGCCCAAAGGTGCTGTTTAGATTGCCTGGGTCTGTTCTCAGACCTGCAGATTTATTCCACATTGACCCTCTATATTCTAGCTGGCAGGTAGTATAGGTAAAGGAGGGTATAAGTGTGTGTTTATTCATTTTATATATGATTGCTTGGGTTTTTTTCAGGACCTTCAGACTAATTTTATTATTGCCCCCCGGGATGTTTCCTGTTCCTGTGAGCACTGCATCTACACAAAACATACACACATAATTTCCACTGTGCACCAACAAGCACACTTTTGCTAGTATGTATATATATATATTATATCTCTGACCTATATGTGTTTGTAATAAACATTTTTCAAGTCCTTGGAGTGCTCTGAACTGTCTCTGTGTATAAATATATATATAGCTTGATAAACGTCAGATACATGACCGAAACGTTGCTAGTATGTTTACCCGATAAAGGTCATTAGCAGAAGTCCTTGGAGTGCACCTAACTTTTGTTGACTTTCTAAGTATTCCTGTTGGTTGCACCGGGCATGAGTACTGGAATGAGAGTGCACACTTACCTGGATTCTTACCTAAAATATCTGTGTGCCAGCACATCCAAATGTATAACTGTGTTGCTCTTATCTTATGCTCTTATGTAACCTGCAGGGTTAAAAGATTACCTGTATATTCAGTGTATTAAAGGGTTACCATAATTTGCTTCAATGAACATTTATTTTAGACTGGATCTTTAATTATTACCACAGAAGAGAAGCAATGTGGAATTTTCTATTGTGAATTAAAACACAAATTTGTAGGTAAACCTTTCTTTGCTGAATAAGCTATCCTCAAATGTGCATATAGGAACAAAAACCATTTCAAAACCATTGCAGAAATACAGATCAAGGTGCAACCTGACTCAGTTAAAGTTTCAGACAATTACATTTCCCTGTCTCCATGGCCCTTACAACCAAGCCAAGATCCTCACATATATAACTTCATCTCTCATTTCACATTTCAGCAAAGTTTGCTTCTGGATAATTTCCAGTCTTTTTGACAGATTGTGCACACAGGAAGAGAAATTACCTGGATTATATCCAAATGAGGGAAACATACAACTCTGTTGGGGTCTGTCCAGAATATGAGATATGTATGTTTCCAGGAAGAAGTTATTCCATATTGAGGGCTTTTGGCATTCATTGCTGAATTGCCAGCCTATTAAAGTACAAATTTCTTTTTCTGTAGGAAAAGGTTTTACACTTGAAAATTGCCATAATAGACTAGCTGTTCCTAGTAAAAAAGACAGAAACATATTCACAGGTTATAGAGCAGCACCTTTAAGTGCTATTAGGTCTGAACTGGAAAGTGAACTGAAAGTATGTACCTAGCAGTTTGTAATACCTTAGAATAAGTCAGACTTTTTTCCTAAGTTATCCTTATAATTTCATGTAAGTGACTTAACCTTTTATTTTGTGTTTTCCTTTTATAATTCTCACTACCAAATTACTTTAAAGGGCATGTCCAACCCCCAAATCCAAAATTGCTCACACTGTAGGGCCCACTGCTTACGTCTAACGCCATATTCATGTCTTTAAAATTGGACCCGAACTTTGCTTACCCACCTTCCTTCCCCCTGCCTAAGCCTCTTCTGTTTCTTCCGGTAACAGAGATCAGAAGAGGCGTGACCTTCAGCTGCACCTGTGATTGGCAGAATGTCACCCAAAACACAGATGCAGCTTCCGGTCTTCAGAAGGAGCAGAGGGAACGAAGGTGCGTAAGTAAAGTTCTAGCCCGATTTTAAAGATGTGACTATAGCTTTCAGGCTTAGGGGGGGGGGGCGGTCCCTACAGTGTGGACAATTTTTTTTTTTAACATCTTTATGGCAGCGGGAGTGATGAAGAGGGAAGAGTGGGGGAGGAGAGCCCCACAGTACATGCCAGAGTCCTCTTAGAGACAGATACCTTTTTAGGCATAGACAGACTTCTGCTATTCATTTTAATGGACTTTCACAAGGCACTGTAGGACAACCATATGGAACAGAGAAGTAAGGTTAGGATTTTTTAACACTACACTTTGGGGCCAGCAGTGGGGCAAATTTTAGTTTGGGGGGTGGACATGTCCTTTAAGTCAGGGGTGCCATAAAGAACTCTAGCTGCAGTACAGTTAATTCCAGAAAAATGTATTTGCCCCATTATTCTATACATATTGAAGGAACATTGATGCTCTCATAATGTAAGCTCTGGTTACATACTGTGTACTTACATTCCCCTTTAATCTTCCTTGGCTCACTCATCTCTTAAATTTTAATTCTTCAGTCACTTGATTTTTGCTCCCGAGTTGGTGGTGCTAATTTACATTAACGCTGCTACAGGCTGCTGTTGCATTAGCAGAACAGACTGTCAAGGAAACTGTGTTTGAGCCGCTGTGACTCTCCCAATTTGATGTCCATAAACATGCTTTCCTTTGTATACAAACCGGATTCTGTAGTGGGGTGATCGTGTAGTAATTGCAGCCTACTATTATTATTATTGTAGATGTATATAGCGCTATTACTGTGGTACAATAGGATGGAGGGCCCTGCCCGAAGGCTTACAGTCTAGAGGAGATGGGGATGAAACATAAGGTGAAGCGGATCAGTAGCTGTAACTAAGTTGTTAGTGGAGTATAACTAGCGGGTCTGTGATGGGTCAGTAAGAGGGGAAGAAGTGTCCAGGCCCAGATTGTAACCTTGACTGAAGAGATAAGTTTTGAGGTTGCGTTTGAAGATATGAAGTGATGGCGAGTGACGTATAAAGCGAGAAAGGGAGTTCCAGAGCAGAGGGGCAGCACAAGAAAAGTCCTGTGTACGGGTGTGGGAGGAGGTGATTAGAGCGAATGAGAGGAGAAGATCATTAGCAGAGCGGAGGTTACGCCTTGGGTAGTATTGGAGAGAGCCTTATAGGATAAGGTTAGCAGCCTTATAGGATAAGTTTAAATTGGATCCTTTGGGTGATGGGAAGCCAGTGGAGAGATTGACAGAAAGGGGCAGCGTGTGAGAAGCAGGAAGAGAGGTGAATGAGCCTGGCAGCAGAGTTAAAGATTGATTGACGGGGCGCCAGTTGGTTGCTTGGTAGACCGCACAGGAGGGTGTTACAGTAGTCCAGCCGAGAGATGATAGGGGCATGAACTAGAATTTTGGTAGCGTTCTGTGAAACGACAAATGCGTGAGATGTTTTTGATCTGTAACCGACAGGAGTTGGACAGGGTATTAATGTGGTGTTTAAAGGAAAGTTCCGAGTCAAAGGTTACTCCCAGGCATCGCATGTGAGGTGTTGGGGAGATTGGTGTGTCATTGATGTGGATAGTAATGTTAGGTAGGGGGTTTGATCGAGAGGGTGGGAAAATGACAAGTTCGGTCTTATCCATGTTGAGTTTGAGGAATCGGGAGGACATAAAAGCAGAGATGGCATTTAGGCAGTCAGGGACCCGGGATGTCAGAGTAAAGAGGTCAGGGGCAGAGATGTAAATTTGGGCATCATCAGCATACAGGTGGTATTGGAATCCAAAGGAACTAATGAGCTGGCCTAGCCCAAAGGTGTAAACAGAGAAGAGAAGAGGGCCAAGTACTGAGCCTTGCAGTACCTGCACAGGGAGGGGAAGAGTGGTGGAGTTGGAGCCAGAGTGGGAAACACTGAAAGTCTACCTGAGAGGTAAGAGGACAGCCAAGAGAGTGAAGAACCTGTATACCTAGGGAGGATAAGATGTGAAGCGTAAAGGGTGATCCACTGTACAAAGGCTGAAGACAGGTCAAGCAGAATAAGTAGAGAGTAGTGGCCTTTAGATTTAGCATTAAGAAGATCGTTAGCAACTTTGGTGAGAGCCGTTTCGTGGAGTGGTTGGGCGGAAGCCAGACTGTAGGTGATCAAAGAGGGAGTTGTCAGAAAAGTGATTAACCAGTTCAGCGTAGACGTGTCGTTCAAGCAGTTTAGATGCAAACGGGAGAAGAGAGACAGGCCCGTAACTGGGTAGGGCAGATGGAGCAGAGAAGGTTTTTTGAGAATAGGGGATACAATAGCATGTTTGAATGAGGAGGGAAAAGTACCCGTGGATAGGGATAAAAAAAGAGATGTTAGGGCTGGTGTAAAGGAATCTGAGAGATGGGGAATGAGAAAGGAGGAATGGGGTCAGGGGGCAGGTGGGGAGATGGGCCTTGGAGAGAAGGCTTGAAAGTCTGTGTTCAGTAATGGTGGAAAAGTTGTTTAGAACTGAAATGGAGGTGGTAGAAGGGAAACGGGTGGAAATGTAGATGGGACTGGAGGCTGTGGAGATGAGCCAGAGCATGCAGAAAGACCATTTTTATATTAACAATTTTCTGTGAAATAATAGGCAATTTCATCAGCAGATATATATTTATAATATATATATATATATATATATAATATATATTATATATATTATATATAGTATATACTAGCAAAATTGGGCCCGTTGGTGCACAATGGAAATGTGTGTGTATGTTTTGCTATGTGTGGATATAGTGGATATAGAATCTTTCACAGGTATATTTAAACTGTTCAAACTTGAAACTGGTAACAGATGTACCACAGTACCATTCATTACCCAATCACATGTGATAGGGGCACTCGTTCTGCTAGATAGAATTTAAATCGAATGGACCAATTGTGACCTAAACGATCATAAGGAGTCTGTGGTAAAAACATGAGCTTTATTCTTAGAAATACATAAAACCAAAAATCCTAAACTAATCCCCAATTTACTAACAATATAAAAGCATAGCAAAACACATATGCAAATACAATAAAGTCATATCCTAGGCGAGCTGAAAAAGAAATGTGTCCCAACAGGTAAGTCTATACACACTCTGGAAGTCAATGGAGGCTGTCAATGCTGATAAAAGGTAAGTTACCGGTACTTGGGATAAATAAATAGATATATATATATATATCAAAAAGCAGATGTGTGAACGATTTCACCCAACTTCATGAACCTCATCGGAGTCCACTACTCCATATAGAAAATGTAGTGATGGATCGCTCCCAAATAGTAACTCAGCTCCTACTCCTCCTTGCAACGGGTAGTAATGGATGGACAGATATCCCGCTGTGTATGGATTGTAACAATACAAACAGTGAACAATGGCCGGGGGCAGGAAATAGGTGCACCATACGGCACCTACCTGGTCCTAGCCCAAACCCGGACAGAGTCTCCACCTCCCGCTCCAAGCAGAGAGCCGAGCAGGGGCCGGAATAACAGCCGCGGGGGTAATGGTCAGCACAACTTCCAATGGATCCCACATGGGTCTAACAGCTCAACCTAGTGCATAAGCACCAAACAAGACCGATGCGCGTTCCGGGGCCATCTTTCCCTTTCTTCCTTCTTAAACTGTTACTCAGACAGTCACCAGCTTCCAGAGGAACCAAATAGGCAATTTCATCAGCAGATAAACAAGGTGTAGGAGAAGGAGGTGGCGGACAGAGCAGAGAGTTGAAAACTTTGAAAAGCGGTTTTGGATTGTTGGATTGTTTGGAAATAAGGGAGGAGAAATAGGTTTGTTTGGCCAAAGACAAAGCGATCCTGACCATTTTTGAAATGAAGAAAGTCGTGGGTCTTGTTGCTTTTGCCACTCAGCTACATGGGACTGCCTTTTCATCTTTTTAATCTGATCCTTGAGCTAAGGTTGCGGGTTAATGCGACTGAGGCGAGAGGTTGTTAAGGGGGCAAATAAGAAGTTCTGGTTTTAGACATTAATGTCGATTCAGCGTTCTTTTCACATTTCGAATTGGCTTTAATGTCTGAACTAGTATATGGCCAGCTTTAATCTCCAGCAACCATTCAGATAATAGACCAGTAAAAAGGTTAATATGATTTCAGATGCAATGAAGAGGGATTAAGCCATAATAAAAATGTTTTTTACAGACATATCTTTATTTACCTTGCTTCATTGGCTATAGGTGAGCAAGATTTCACAACTTCCAATCTCCTTAGAACACAAGGGGAAATGGTGCATGCTTACACCCATGGGAGAGCCAAGAGCAGATTTGTCAGCATATGACATAAAAGGAATGGAAGAACTCAATCCTAAACTTCTCAGCAGTGTAATGTTAGATGACTTATAAATGTTATACATCAATTTAAAGATGGCAAAGAGGCCAAACTTAGAGCAAGGCACAAATATATACAAAAAATATGTGCAATGCAATACGTCCATCTGGTTCTCCAGTGTGGAATTCCGGAAGCTTGTCTTTTAATAAAGATGTTCTTTTTAAAAACAAATTATCCTTGTGCTTTAGGTTTACTACAGTTTAAAAGGGAACTTGTTTATGCCTGGTACACACCGGCTAATATATCAGTCCTATCAACCATCTAACGTGATATATTGATCGATCTAGGGGTGGGCATAGATCATCTTTAAAGGTGTCCACCCCTAATAAAAAAAAATGTAATATTTTATTCAGGAACCCCCAAAACCCCTGGAGCAGGAGACGTGGAGACTATGGTGTTGTGGAAAGCCTGTCATTCCCAAGTTTTGAAAATCTATGTTAACATAGGATATACACCCTATCGCCACAAATTAATTTTTTTGTCTTTGTACACACATTACGATATTTCAGGCTGATCGACCACCGTGACCAAAGTAACTAATCTTCCAGCCAACAACTTAAACCCCATTCATATCTTTTTTTGAAGACTTGAAAAGTTTACAGAACTATGAAGGGAGTGATGTATGGGTGCAGTCTAAAGCATTGGTAGGCTACAACTTTTCCCCAAAGGTTTTCCAAGTTAAAACCTACACAAGTAGTTGTTATTAAAACTTACACATCAGATGGCATTCTCCATCCTTAATTCTATATATCCAAATTTAAACACATTTAGGGAGATTCACCCAAAGCCACACTTGCTCTGGGCAAATCTCCCGAACCAGATTAACCGAAGACTGCACGGCTCTGGGTGATTCTCACCCGCATGTAAGTATTTAACTCCACCCCTGGTAAATAGTTTTGCAGAGGCTGGTCGAGTGTTTCTTTTGGTACTTGCACAGCCACCGCAAACCAGCTTAAAGTAGCGCTAACCACATAACCACATAAATTTGTGTTAGTGTGACTTTAAGAGCCCAAAAGAGCTCTGTGTGTCTTCAGCGCCATCTGGTAAATGAGGCCGATTGTTTTTTGGTTTATTACCTAACAAACCTAATAAAAACAAATGAAAATGCCTTAAAAGAACACCAGACGAAAAACTTTTTTGTATTTCAAGTTATAATTATTGGTAAGGTAGGGGAATTATACAATTAAATACAAAAAAGTTGTTTTACTTAGTGACAGGGTGGATTTGATTTAAATCAAACCGATTTAAATCACTAGTCAGTAAGGCTTGATTTAAATTGTAGTTTTCTACATAAAGACTAATTCTTGCTGATATAACTTTAATATGCAAGTAGATGAAGATTTTTAGAATAATAACAATTTAAATAGATTTACTCAACTGAAACAATAACATTACAGCATGTTATTTGCTTAAACAAATATTCAGATCTATTCCACTGCAAACAATCAGAAAAATATTGTTTCTATTCTATTCACTGAACTTCTTGAAACTTAAGCTAGGTACACACAGTACCGATAAATCCCTGATACCGTCGGATCCAATGCTATTGGGGCCTTACTGTCTGTACCTTGCTTTTCCGAAACGTTCGGGTCAGCCGAGCGCTCTTTCTTGCAGATCCTGTCTGTCATTTTTCAAAAATCTTTTAAGTGTGTACCCAGCTTTAGCACTGAAGGGGTTGATTCTGTATTCATAGGTTTATAGAACAATGGACTTAAGGTCTTTTTCTCAACGATTATAACATTTTTGCTGTGACGAAGAGGCATGTGATCAAATTCAGTTTTGAGAACTACAAAACTAAACCAAGCATCTGTGATAATATCTTGTAGGCAGAGAAACTGCCCAATAATCATAGAAAAACCTCTGGAAGAGCATGACATTGTGAATGGATTAATGCAATTTATTTACCAAAAATATTTAACATATACAGCCTTCGTCTACATAATTAGAAAACGAATCCAATAACCTTTGGATAGTAATATATTTTCCTCAAAAAGCATTTTATATAAAAAAAAAATCCAATTTAAATTTTTAAAAAAATTTTAAATCAAAAAAAAAATTATTTGTTTTTTGAATGATTGTTTTTTATTCACCCTGCTTAGTGGAGATGCAGTCACATCTGTTATTGGCTGCCAGGGGAACTAAGCAATGTAAGTACATTTCTGCTGCTTTTTTAACAAAAGGAACATGTTGGTTGGCTAGGGTGCCCTACACTACAAAAAAACTTTTTTTCTCTAGGTGGAGATACCCTTTAAAAATCCCATTAATGGTACCACCAACACGAAATATTGCTGTGGCCATTTGATTAGGTAAAACCGTAGCCTGTGTGTGCTTTTTATCTATATACTTTCCCATTTGGGACATCATGCATGAGCCCTTTTGGGGATTTGCATACAAATTCTAGATACGCAGAATGTTAAAAAGTTAAAATAACACTGAAACATTGGCTTTTACCCGCCTCTGAAATTTTTTATATAAGACAAAAAAAACTATCAGTGTTTTCTTATTTTGCCTTCCTCTGCAGTTAGACTGTTCTGGTAATATAAATTAGACCCTAGGTGCTGATTCCCTCTTTCTGTCCTGGAAAGAAAAGCATCCATCAATCCATATTGTGAGCTTAATATTAAGTAAGTGCACTTAATCTAATTCTTTCTGAGATATATTTTCTCTAGGCAGCCTGACTGTCATCTAAAAGCTGCATTTTGGGACAGCGATTATTGAACCTTGTTGCTAACTCTACTTACTGCTGAGGATGTACTGTCCTAGAATGAGTGATTAGCACACCAATGGTTGTGTGAAATGGTCATTCCAGGAGTTCTGTTAATGGGAGTGCACATTCAATCACAAGTGGCTTTTAAGCTTTAACAGTTTCACATTCCTGTTGCAGAAAGATGGTGATCAGGATAGAGACCATTTTAAAATATCTGTCATTGTGATTTTTCTTTACCTGTTCATGGTACTGTTAAGTGAATACTTACAAACCTGTGTCTAAGTAAAATGTTCTTTTAAAAGTATTTTTTTTTTAGTTTTACGTCTGAATGGTTCCATCTTTTTTCTTGTACAGTAAAGGTAAATGTTTGTAAACATCAAAGGGTCATAGTTTAATATATGTACAGAATAGCTGCCCTCTACATGATTTCATTTCAATGTATTGTGTTTAACAATTTGATACTTATTTGTGTTTAACATGTTGTACTAGTCCGCTTATGTTCTTTTGCTTAATTGGTACATCCATAGTACTAGTCCTGTCAGAGATGTGCTTCATAAACTATTATAAAAAATGATATTGTCACTGAGAAAAAACCTTTGGAAGTTATCTGACTGCACCCACTCGTGCAATAGCAATTATGTCTTTTTACTGATGACCTTGGGGCATCTGAGGGATAACTGAACATGTTTAATTTGGGATTTGATTGAAAATCTAATCCTATACAAAAGATTCTGTTGAACCACAATCCAAATCGGAGCCTTATTTTATATATTTCTGTTTAAAGGGGAAGTTCAGTGGAAATACATATGCATTTCAGAAAAAAAGAGCAGTATTTTTTCATCCCAATGACCTTAATCTGCCAATTCAGCATTTTGTCTGTTCATAAATAAATGCTTCCAAAATACTGACTTCCTGTTTGCAGGAAATCAGCCAATCAGTAAAAATTACTGTTAGGAACATTCCAGGGAAGTGGTGCATCCTGGGAAGAAGAAGGACCGTTAGATCCTGAAATGGCAGCTCACTAATGTCAACAGCAGGGAACAGCAAAGGGTATAAAATCAACTGATTTTTCAAAATGGGAGAGAATATGTAGAATAACTAAGAAGGCATTACACAAACTAACAATTTAACAAATATTGATAATTTCCACTGAACTGTCCCTTTAAATGCAATCAAGTCACATGGCAGAAAAGGTTTTGGTTTAAAGGGCATGTCCACCCTCAACTGCTATAATTACCCGATATACTCGAGTATAAACCGACCCAGTATAAAACCGAGGTACCCAATTTCAGCTAAAAATCCTATAAAAGTTATTGACCCAGTATAACCCGAGGGTAGAAACTTGGCATTCAGATGTTTGGAAACTACAACTCCACTAATAAGCATGCTGGAGTTGTAGTTTCCAAACATCTTGAATGCCAAGTGAGGTGGCATTCAAGATGTTTGGAAACTACAACTCCCAGCATGCTTTATTAGCTGGGAGTGTAGTTTCCAAACATCTTGAATGCCACCCTCACTTGGCATTCAAGATGTTTGAAACTACAACTCCCAGCTAATAAAGCATGCTGGGAGTTGTAGTTCCCAAACATCTTGAATGCCCCCCTCCCCCTCAGTTCAGTTTGTACCTGTGGGCTCTTCTCCCTGTGGACTCTTCTCCTGTGGACTCGACTCTTCTCCCTGTGGACTCTTCTCCCTGTGACCTCCTGTGGACTCTTCTCCCTGTGGACTCTTCTCTGTGACTCTTCTCCTGTGGACTCTTCTCCTGTGGACTCTTCTCCCTGTGGACGACTCTTCTCCCTGTGGACGACTCGGCTCTTCTCCTGTGGGCTCTTCTCCTGTGGGCTCTTCCTCCATCCAAGGCTTCCTGGCAGGTACGTATCGGCATTCCGCAGCCGTCGCCCATTCCTGTACCGGCGCGCCGGCTGACGTCACTGCCCGGCGCCGGGCTTGGCGCCGGGCAGTGACGTCAGCCAGCGCGCCAGTGCAGAAAAATCGCGCGGCTGCCGGAATGCCCAGGTAAGGGTTGACTCGAGTTAACCCGAGTACGAGTTTTCAGGCTGATTTTTCAGCCTGAAAAACTCTGTTTATACTCGAGTTATACGGTAATATCAGAAAGTCCACCGATCGTTACCTTACCTCTCTCCTTCGCCTCACTGCCCGGCCCTCTGCTTGCACGGAACTGCAAGCAGGGGGTGGGACCGGCAGCCACGTCTGTGATTGGCTGAGAGGCAGCCAATCACGGATGTGGCTGCCGGCTGCTCACAACGGCGAAGGAAATAGGTAAGTAATGATTGGGGGACTTTCTGATGATATCATTATAGCGGTTGGGGCTGGGGGAACATGAACTATATTATATAAAAACGGATTTACGCTAGGAGGAGAGAGACCAAAGCGGGTGGGAGGGCTCTCCTGCGCATGCCTCAAAACTTGTCGAGGTTGAGGCAGACGCAGGAGCTGGACAGATCCTACACTGCAGTTTCCTGGATTTTGGAGGGGCATAGCAGGATAACTATTTGGAGCAGAAATGTAAGGTAAGGATTTTATGAAACTACAGAGTGGGGCCAGTATGGGGTTAAATTTTAGTTTTGGGGGTGGACATACCCTTTAATCAAACACTAGGGATTCAGCCAAATGCAAATCTTCAAAAGCTCTTGGAATGGTTCTTTAAACAAAATGCAGAATTTGGTGCATTATTTGTAAATGTGATTAGGAGTCTTGGAACTAGCTATAAGAAAGAATTACTGTTTTAAATATGTAGATCAATCCATTTGCATGTGATCCACAAAATAACAGTAGATAGGAAAGGGGGTATATATTACATGAAAACCCTATTGCTGCAATTAAACTATGCTGAGCAATTTATTAGCCCACATCAATTAGGCAATTTTATTCCTTTTGTTAAACATTTATAAATGGCATAGCGTTGCTTTTGTTATGTTATGGTAAATGTGTGGGGTGTTTCATTCTACAATAGTTGGGACAGACAGTGGTGATATCAGAAATAGCAACTTCTGGTTTCAGAGTTATAAATAGATGAGACAGGTAGTTTGTCTGAATGGAATATCAGGCTATGGAATATTTACAATTATTCCTTAAATGCTTTAATGCAAGAATATGCCTATTGCAAGCAAAATCCACAAAACTAGTAAAATAACAAAAATGTCTTTTCGATCAAATGATCCATCTTCTTTGTTAAAGCTGAATTATTGCCGGTATTGTCCATGAGTTACAATTTTCGACCAGTGTAATTTGTGATACATACATGTGTTTAGAAAAATGCATTTGGCAAATCAATAGTATTTTGATTACTTTTTCAATCTTTGCTGTGGTATTAGTGGTAACAGGTACTGTAAACTTGCTTATTCCAGTATTGATTCCTGTATATATTGCAGGCATGTATGCCAATATTCTCTCAGTGATTCCAGCAAGTAAATGGTATTTCCCTGTATATAAATTGAGACCGGTTCACTTTAAGACTGCTGAGACTGTGATGCGTGCACAGGGGAAATGTAAAGTTTCTGATCAAGCAAAGGAAATGCCTATGGAAAAAGTTTGTTTGATATACGAATGACAGATCCAAAGCTCCAGCTAATGCAATCAATGTGCTGATGTCACAACAAAAACAGTACGTTCTGCTTAGTTACGTTATAAGATTTTGTGTCTTTAAGCACATAAAATAAAACAGATGATTCTAACTAAGATTAGAAATTGTAGTTTACTAATAAATAAAAGAAATCACGTAATTTATTTTATAATGTACTGTGCATATTTCCATCAATTTTACAGAGTAAATCATTTTATTCCCCTGTGTCTTTGGCGCCATGTAAAATTGATTAATTGATTTGCTATAAACCATCCCGGGAAAGGCAACTGAAAACTCAGATAGTCTCATCACAGCATTCACAGACATTTTCACAAATAAAGTCCAATAAACAAAGCTGATGTCACTATATCATGAATCATTCATTGTTTTTCTTACATGTTTCAGCATAAAAGACAGTTGAGGGTTGAGTTCCTTCATATCAACTTCCTGGGTGCAAATCTCAATATATTCTCAAGTCATGTCTCTTTAACGAGACATGTTGTGTCAATAAATAACCATTAGTATGAAGACCCGTGAGTGCATTCATTGCTGGGACTTATCTATATATATAAGTGCTACTAATCAGGTCAAACATTTATACAACCAAAGAAAAGATAATCAATGCACATTCCTAGGCCTAATACAATATCATATTATCTGCATACTGGTATACATTATAAACAAAGGGGTTTTAGTATACATTAATGTGATCACATGAATTAAAAGCCTTCCAACCACGTCAAGGTAACCCCAGTCTACGCGTGTATGCGTAAACAGTACAAAGTTGATTGGCACCTGTCAGATGAAAGCGGAGCAGCGCCAGATTGGGTAAGTTCCCTAGCTTTGTTCCTGGCTCCTGCAGGTTTTATTGAAGAACGGGAGGTAAGGCATAGCTCCCATTCTTCAATGAAACTGAAATCCCCACACTTCATTTACACTTCATTTAGAAGTTGCTTTATTTAAGAAGAACCCAGTAGTGAGGGCCTAGCGGTTTAGGTCCTCTCCCTGGATACTATGAATGTGTGTGTAAAAAATAAGGTCTTGACGGCCGGGGTACTCACACGTTTTTCGGAGGAGGCCGATGGGAACTGTAGGCTTGAATACTGGAGCAGGAGAGGCTGATGGGAACTGTAGGCTTAGGGTACTGGAGCAGAAGAGGCTGATGGGAACTGTAGGCTTGGATACTGGAGCAGAAGAGGCTAATGGGAAATGTAGGCTTGGATACTGGAGCTGAAGAGGTTGAATACAGACAAGGAAAGACTGCTGGATAAAAGCAAGGTGAGTAGAAATAAAAGCCAGGGGTAGCGAAAACTACTGTCAGACGACAGGTCTAGGAGGATGCCAACATTTGAATCCTCGTGTCATGAAGTCTGTTTCAGGAGTGGCCCTGGACCCAAGTGGCAGGTAAGTTTGTGATAGTGTGGAGTAGGGGGAGGAGGTGAGTATAGATCAAGAGCCAATGCAGGTAGGGCTACAGCCTTGAAGAAGGATTCAAGTGAAAGTAATGTTTATTAAGTCCCATAAAATGCACATAGACCCATACACGTAGGGACACAGGTAACATGGGAAATGGGGGTGTGGCCTGACGCATAACATAACATCCCCAAAGACAACAAGTGATATGATAAGTCCGTTTATAAAGAGTATGGGACGGGTCTTATTATAGGGTCAATTTAAAAAAGCAACACATATTCTCCTGAGAGCTAAATATACATATATCTATAATAAAATTAATGTGTTTAATAAAAGTCCTCTTTATGAGGAGGTGAGTATAGTTCTCCTTTAAAGGGCAACTCTGGTCTCCAAACAAGTTAGGGTTAAATTAAAGCCTGCAGTCTTTCCTTTAAAATGAGCCGATAATCACATCTCTGGCTGGAGCCTGTGAGAAATTACATTAGGGTGAATATTCAAATTTCCTGTTTCCAGTAGGTTGAGTGATATCACCTGACCTCTGCCCGCCGTCCGCTCCCCAGGGGGAGAAGCATGCTCAGTTAAGACTTTAATGCTGGGGAAAACAGGAAGTACCTGGGGTAAAACAGTTGAGAAGGGCAGCCTATTAATGCAGACAGGCTGGTCACATGGCTGAAAACAGGAAGTGTTCTAGCAATAACAGTTAAAGGATAACTGTATTGCCTCAATGCATTTTTTTTAAACTGCTTTAAAAAGAGTAGTATGCAGCCCTTCCTATACATTTTTTTCCTGATTTCAAGCCTCTTTCTGCCTTCAATTAGCCATGCTGTGAAAGGGGCATAACGATTCGGTCTGCCTCTAACTGTCACTCAGAGCTAGCAAGCAAGAAAACACTCCTGATTAGCTTGATTATGTAGGCTGTATTCTAAATACAGGACACTTCAAGTTTGTTTGACTGGCAAAGGAGGAGGAGAGAGGTTGTAACAGACATTCCCACCAGCCAATGACCAGTGATATGTTAACGATGGCCCTGGGCCGTCTAGGAGGCGGGCTGTTAGCACTCATCTTTGCTGTGTGATATCTAAGGGATTGCAGCATGGTTGTAAATGAGAGTAAGTGATTTCAGCTGCTGGAAGTGTGGACATGTAATGGGGGAGATGTTGTTTTTTTGGGTATTGTTGTCCTTTAAATATAATAATAATTGCGGGTGCGATTGCGTTTCAGGTGCAGTGTGGCCATGCTCTGAACAAACAGCAATGGATATCAAGCATTGAGCATATTAACATGATGATGCTATGCCTGCAATGGTGAAATTACCACCCTGAACAAACATTTGAGTTACAAACATTACAATGCTCCCAAAAACGGTGCTCATAATCCGTAACAGTCTGCTTCATTTCAGTGGATACATACCAGTGTCTGCTATGTTGAGCTATGACCAGTTAGTTGTTAATGCTGGTTATTTGTAGTATTTTTACGGACAGAATACTTGAACATCAAACTGTTTTAAATGCAAGTTACCTGACGAGGACCAAAAATAAATCATTTTTCATCTGTATGTATGTAACAGAGATTTGCTTACTTCTGTTTTGGGAGAACTAAAAGTGAAATATGAACTATTTATTTAGGGAAGGAAGTAAGGCAGCAATGCAGCACCCAGGATAGTTAATTTTTATTTCCCCTTAAGTATAAGCATGCTTTGGTTTGAAAATAAGTTTAAAACTGATATAAATACTTTTTAAAACTTTTATCATTACCATTTATTATGGTAATGATGTATTATTATCATACACTTATAAGTAGAGGCTATTACACGGATGTGACCAAAGTATTCAGGGAATTTAAACTACTCGCTAGTAACAACCAGTTACTTTGCAGCAACCCTCCTTTGCCTGCAGCCACAATACAATTAGTAAATTACTCTACCTCTCTAATAAATAATGAGAATGGACAAGGAAAGGAAAAAAATGCTGGCTTCTTTCAAGCCTTAACTGGGCACACAGAAGGACCTTCTTTCAAGCCTTAACTGGGCACACAGCTGATAATTTAGCCTGAATGATCACCTGAGCCATTGATCACCTGGGCCAACATTTGTTTTGTCAAATTGGAGATCAAAAGAATAATTGGTCTTGCTGGTTAATTTTTAACATTTGTTTGAATTTCTACATATTACATGGCAGATTATATTGGAATCTGTCAGTAATATGCAACACTATACATTTATCCAATTCCCCACATGGGGATCGATTTGTTTGGTATATTATCAATGTTTTTAAAGGACAACTCCACCCTCATAAGAACATCTTTTAGAAAGAATGGCCTCTTTAAAGGGTATGTCCACCCTACAATCGATTTTCTGATATATGATCCCCCCTGGGCTCCCAGCCCAACCGCATTATTTTTTTTTTAGAAAGCCCCCCAAACTCTACTTACCTCCCCTCTTTCCTGCGAGGAAATGCAAGCAGAGGGGCGGGACCGGCAGCCACGTCTGTGATTGGCTGAGCGGCAGCCAATCACGGACGCGGCTGCCGGCAGCTCACTTCCGCGTAGGAAAGCGGAGAGGTAAGTAAAAGATTGGGGAGCTTTCTAAAAATAAAAAATATGCGGTTGGGGCTGGGAGACATGGGGATACAGATAAAACGGTTTTAGCTAGGGGGAGGGATAGCAGAACGGGAGGGAGAGGGAGGGAGGGGGGAGAAGGGATGCAATACGCATGCAAAGATCTCCGGGAGGCCAGGTAGCAGGCAGTGTCCTATATGGAACTGCTAGCCTCCTGGTGGGCATTTTTTGGGACTTTGGGGGGGACTACAGGAGAACCATATAAGCTGGGATGTGAGGTAAGGATTAAACTACACTACATGATGGGGCCAGTAAGTTGTGGGATATAGTTTTGGGGGTGGACATACCCTTTAAAATATGTTGGTATATCATCCTTTGTCCTATGAATTCATTACTGTATGCCTGCTATGCTTCTGGGTGCCTCATGGAAACTGAGCAGTTTAGAAACCTGTACTGAGCATGGGCAAGCTCATAAGAGGCTGACAAGGGATTAGCATTCAGTCATTGGCTGTGATGTCAACTGTCAAATCCATAACTGACAGTTACTAACTGGAAGAACCAGGAAGCAGAAACAGGGGAACAGGACATTGTGCAGGATTTCAGGTTAGACTTATATATTTCAGTTTTCAAACTATTACCGTTTAGGGTTTTGGGGGGTGATTTACCTGTATGTAAGTTTTCATTTTGAGGCTGGACTTGCCCTTTAAGCTCTCTATGTCTAAGCTTTTGTATATGCAACATAGTATACAACAGGGACCTGATTTTATAGTTGTTAAAAAAATGAAAATAAAAATAAAAGATTTGATATGATCCAATGCCAATGATGTCCTTTGCAGACCCCAACATTTAGCACAATTGTGTCCCTTTCTGCATTCTAAACTGAATTTGATATTATTTATCATAATCCGTGCATGATTGTGTAATGTCCACATGGCAGTTCTGCATCCCTGTTTTTTAGTAACAGTAAGTTGGGCAGTGTCCATTATTAGACTACATTTATCTTCAATTTATAGGATACCCTGTGCAATATCAAACAAAAATGGCAATTCCCATAAGTCAACAAAATGTACATAGTGCATTAATGGTATTTTGTTGAGGTGCTCACGCTGTATAAAACTTCTTCCTATGTTTGACAATCTGAACACCAGTATTGCCGAGGAAGAGAAAAGTAAACCAGGAAATACCAGGAATTCTGCCATGTCCGGAGTTACTATTGTGGGATTTTTTTTGACACATTGCCAGATTTACCATTCATTACACAAACAGCAACGTCTGAGGACCCCACCTGAAAAATGTACACTGCTGTATAAGTCTCTGAAATGTCAGCTATCGACTGAAGAGCCTCCATATTTACATTATGAATTAAAGCTTGCTGCCAATGGATATGTCTTCTTATATACTAACCAAAGGCTATCGATATGCCATTGACAATGAATAGGTCGTCCTGAAACAAACTGTGTTCTCTTTCTAGTTTTGAGATTTGTATTGTACAGTTACTTCTTCGTGAAGACTGGACAGAAACTATCAAAACAAACAAATTGCAGAACATCATCATTATTATTTAGTGCAAAATCTGACCAAAAGAAAAGAAACTGCATACTTTTTAAAAACATTTAGATGCTTCTTTTCTCTTAAACTGCTAGTCCTGTGCTGGCAATGAAAGTGTTTTTTGGATGTACAAAGCCTTTGCTGTTGACCCATGGTCACAAGGACATATTGTATTAAAAGATGTTGGGTGGGAGAGTCTCAGATTTCCTTTAAGGAAGTATGCTGGAGGGTGTATCTTTTTTTTTTTTTTTTTATTCTACACAAATGTTCCTCCTGGTGCTACTCTAATGTATTATTGTAAGGGAGACATCTATAAGCAAGGGAAGCTCAATAACTTCTTCTATTAAATACTTAATGGGCGTCTGGTCAGAGATTTGATATATCTCAAAAGCCATTGTTATCCTGATGCCTGCTGGATCCCTATCAGATATAAAAAAAAATACTACAGTGCAAATCCGTGCATATAGATGAAGACCAAGGTAAGTCTATCCATTGCAAGAAATGTGTAATGTATTGGATTTAATAGATGTTTTAATCCAAGCTATGTTTGTTAGACTGCCCATTCTCTGGGGACACTGATACATTAAAGGGACTGTAAACTCCCATATTGCAAAAAAAACAACTCATGAATCGGCAAAAGGCCGACCGGGAGGAATCACTGTTTGCCATGACAGATCCAGTGGGCCATAAGAGACCGCACTATCGGCAGTAATTTACTAACATGTACATCGGTAGTCATCGTCATTGGCTAAATCACTTCAGATTTTTGGCCCCACCGCCCAGTTCACGGAAATATCAGTTGGTTGGCCCTGAAAAATCTGCTTGTGTGTACTCCGCCTTAAGGTGGCCATATGTATGCAAACACTATTGAATTGTGCAGATAGATTACATTGGAATCTGTTGGCACACGTGAGATGGACAGTCAGGATTTTAAGAGGTGAGTGGTTGTAGGCAGATCCAGAAACGAGGAGACTCCTAAGATATCTCAATTCAGCAATCTTTATTCACACATGACCTGTTTCGGACCAGGGGTCCTTCCTCACTTTGATCTGCCTACAACCACTCACCTCTTTACATTTTTAGTGATTGGGACAGATCACTGCAGATATCCGGACGCATTTCGAAGGTTTACTAGGTTGCAGGACTGACTTTTTGACAGTCAGGATTTACCCATTATCGGTGTGTATAGCCACCTTTATAGTACATGAAGCGTGCCATGCTTATCTTCCTCCTCCTGTTGTAAAACTACTTTCCTTTGAAATCACTTGCTGTTTCTGTTGGGCTGTCAGTATAATTAGTATGTCTAGGCATTTTTATGGGCCAGGAATGGTTTATTACAGGTAGATGTGTCATGCTGAGCTGTTACATACATTGCAGTTTTGCTTTCAGTTTCAGACAACAATTGTTGCTGCATATTCAAGATCCTACATAGAAACTGTAGCATCCGATGGCCTTTATGGCATTTTTTGCAGGTGGAAACGTTTCCTAATATGGTTCTGTTTACACAGGCTGTTTGGGGGCTGCAATAAAAGATGGTTCCAGATCTGATACTGAATATGGTCTCACTTTCCTCTCTGAATATTTCCCCCAGGCTTGTATTGACACATGTCGCCTTCCCCGTTTAAAAATTCACATACCTGCTAAACTTGCCTGTAGCGATACAGAAATACAAGACGTAGAAGTGAAAAAACTTGTCCTCCAGCTAAATAGATTTGCAAATCTCTGCATTTCCTCCGTAGTGCTGGGTTAACTATATGGAGTATGAAGTGTAAGCTCTTGGGTGCAGGGACCAGTCAGGGCTCTATTAAAATGACCGTGTTAAGAGCTGCTCCGTGTAAAATATTTACACAACACGACCTGGTGGGGCTGGATATATTCCTAGTTTGGTCTGTGTGTGTGAATTCTAATCTTGTTCTCCGGGTAGAATAAAAATACATCTTCTGGTTTTTCTCTTGCATGGCATCTCTCTAAGTGCTGACTGGCAATATTTGATATATTGACTGTCTGGTCAGGGAACGAAAATAGATGTATAAATAAAATTGGTCACGACAGGCTTAGCCGTCATTTAGCCGAGCAAGCAGTTTTGTGACTGTTCGGAATGACAAATTAAATAATAAATAGAAATCGTCCAATGAAACTAAGGAGGCGGACACCAGCATTAACCATCTTTTTTGTGAAATCCATAGCATTGACCAAACAAGGAAAACTTTATACGGTAGAAATAGGCTGAAGCTTTGCTGCACGCACACATTTTTGTAGCATGTGTCCTTGCTTTTGTGTTTCCTGTCTCTATCAAAGAAATAAATACAGAACAGGTCTCAGTGGATCAGAATGCACATACGTGGAGACTAGTTCATTATGGTTACATTATTACATACATGTCGTTAAGCACTCCTATGTAATGTTTCGAGTAGCTGGTTTTATAAACAATGTAACCTTAAAACCTGCAGATTAAAAGGGAGATCAATCCAAATGACTATTATTTCATTCTTACTCAGACTGAGTTGTTACGTGGAATTTGCTGCTGAAAATATTGTGGTTTGTTCTAAGAAACTTGCAAAGGGACTTTTCAAAAGTTCCACACAAGTCATTTAGTCATCTAATTTGAAAGGGGAATAACCATTAAAACTAACTTAGCGTGCTGGATGTATGTATCTAATGTTAATACATCTGCAAAGGCCCCAAGTTATGATCCGTGATCAGGTCCTGCAGTGTAGAGGGTGAACCAGTCATTTTTCACTTACTACTGATTGGTAAACCATCTGATTGATGTGAATTACTGTAGAAATGTCCCTACCTATCACATGGCCTATTGTTGATAACTTGATTGGGCGAAAACTGTTGTTTCCAGCAGAAGTTTTGGTCAATGGCTGTAGATTGGTTTGAAAGATCAGCCCTTGTGTACGCAGCCTTACATTAGAACTCAACTTCCCACGTTCCTGTCACATTATTATTATTATTATCTTCCGCAGCACTTTACATGTATGCATTCACATCAGGCCCTTCCCCGAAGAGCTTACAATCTAAATGCAATGCAATTCTGCAGATTCCTTGTTTTGATCTGTTGAGCACTACAAAGCATGTGTAATGTACTGTGCACACTTAGCTAGAAGTCACCCTGCTAAGTTGGATTACTGATTCCTAGTACCCACAGGTTAATAAATCACCCAGCAGCCACAGCAATGGCAGAAGTGAGACACAGCTTGGTGTATGTAAATGTGCTCTGTATATTGGGCCAATGTTGTCTGGAGACTTTAGTTCCCCTTTAAAAATAGACTGTTAGAGCCCAGTAACTTTAGGAACATCCTGAAACTATATTTTAAATGATTATAACTGCAGTTATTTTGGTAAACCTGGTGTAGCTGTTTAATATGGTCACGGTGCTGGTTCCTGGGGATTCTATTGATTGTATCTTTTTCTGCCTTCCTGTTTTAATTTGTCGGTTTCTTCTTATCTAATAGAAGAGTAAAACTGTCATTAAGTAACATAGCAGAATATAACCCATTGATCCAATGTCCTGTCTAGTGAACATGCTGCTGCTCCTGCACTGACCAGGGAATTGGCTGAACAACCTTCTCTTTCCAGCCTCATCTGCAGTAACAGGGTGTATGGTCCCTGCCTTACCTCCCAATAACTTATTAAAATTAGTTTTGTTACAGTAACATTTGCTTCCCATAGGTTACAAGAATCTAATAGAAACATTTTACTACCCTACAGGAATGTCCAGAAAATTCCCTGACAGCCCATATGGTACTTTTCTTTTTTAAACATAAAATTTCCACATCTGCTTCGACGACCTTGTATTCTCGTGTGTGTTTAGGAATACGGGAGATTTTCACATGAAAATGCTGTTGATTAATTTCCTGCTGGGCTTCAGATGTTTGCGTTTTCAGAAATGATTTTTCTTCCTTTGGAACCTCCAGTTTCTGTACTGTAATTGCAAGGCAGTGCTGATCATATTTGATACCTGCATAAAGTGTATTGCCTAAGGCCTAGTGCTCATAACTGTCTTTTCAGGCCTGATTATTCCTTAAAGAGACACTAAACTCCCATATTCCAAAAAAAACAACTCTTTGCCATTCGTTTGTATTATTCACAGGGAGGTGAGAACGCTTATTCGCACCTCCCTGTGAATAATATTACGCTCAGGGGACCTGGAACTTACCTTGCAGCCGCTCCTTCACTGACAGCCGCTCTGTCCCAACCGCGCCCTATCTTAGGCGCATGCGCGCCAATACAAAAGATAGGGCGCGCGATCGGGAGAGAACAGCTGTTCAGTGAAGGAGCGGCGGTAAGGTAAGTTCCAGGTCCCCCGAGCGTAATATTACAGGAAAGATATGAGGTATTTAAATAAAGGGTCCTGGTTACTGCAGAATTTATGCTAATGCAAATGAAAATATTTTGTGTTCATTGGCCCTGCTGCACCAGGTGTGCTTTTTAAGAGGGTTTCACAGCTTGCAAGCCTTATTATTATAATTTTTCTTACAAATGTTTCAGCAATACAGTGCAGTGACATTAACTTTTTAATGTTCCTAATTAAAAAAAACAACAAAACAGAAAAGAACAGGCCCCTACATGCTTCTTCTTTTATTTGTAGTTTTCTATATCTTTACTACTGTATATGGTGTAATGGATCCCAGATTTTGAAGTAGGTTTTGTTGACAAGATAAAGATTTTCCAGGAAATAAACAATCAATGTAATTTTTGAAAATGAATATATTTTTAATAAATCTCTGTTTCAGGATTATCTGTTCAGTGTCAACTGACTTGATTACTGCGGCCTAATGATCAAGGTTTTAGTAAAGAAGGTGATACTAGTGAACAGCTGGCACATACACTATGCCATCTGTCCTCTTAAATAAATCTGTTTCTGCTTGTGTAAAATTATTTTAACTACCACCAATGTATTGGTTAACTGGAAGGCAGAACAGCCCATTAAAGGGCATGTCCACCCCGAAATTTAACTTTTGATATGTGGTAGGGCACATGCTCCCCCAGCCCCAACCGCATTAATATAATTGTTAGAAAGTCCCCCGATTCTTACTTACCTGCCATCTCTCCTCCGCTGCTGTGTTCAGGCCCTCTGCTTGATGGAATTGAAGCAGGGGGCGGGACCGGCAGCCCCGTCCGTGATTGGCTGAGAGGCAGGGAGGGCTGCACTGAGCATGCCTCAACCTTGATGAGGTTGAGGAAGTCTCAGGCACAGCATGAGTACACACTGCTCTACACAGCAGTTTCCTGGACTTTGGAGGCACAGCAGGGGAACTATTTTGAGCAGGAATGTAAGGTAAGGATTGTTTTTAAACTACTTGATGTGGCCAGTAAGGGGTTAAATTTTAGTTTTGTGGGGTGGACAGCCCTTTAATTTAAATGAGGCATGATGTACAATCTAACTAGACAGAGTAATGTTATTCATGGTGGTGCTGATGTCCTATGATACTATAAATATGTCTAAAATGTGCAGCTACCTGAGAGGTAAATTATAAATACTAACTATAATGAATAATGTATCTTACTGTGTAACATAAGGATTTTAGAAGGCATTGAGGGGTTCCATGAGCTCAAACATGACTTTTTTATTTCCTTATTTATACAATAAAGCTGGGTACACACCATATGATAAAGGGCAAATCTCTCAGTACCAACAGGATCAGTCATTTTTCGGTAATGTGTGTAGCCATGTACTACGGTAATTGTTGTCATGGTCCTAAAATTACCCTTGTCGTGGTTGTCTTTGTATGTAGTCAGCCTGGATCATTAGGGTGTGTGGTGCCCTGCCACATCAAAACTGCTATGTTGAGTTCTTGATTTTGCTAGTTATTTAAGGCTGTTGTCACCATAGGTGTTACTTGAACTACTTTATAGCATTACTTTGCTAGAAAATATCCCTTATTTTTCTTTATTACCTCAAAGTCAAAGCATTTTGCCCACAAAATCTCATCTATTCAAAGATGGTTGCACGCTACAGCAATCTGTAGCAAATTACAATCTGTTGTAATCTATCTTTACTTAGCTAACACAGTCCCACCCGATCTCCCAATATGTATAGAGAGAATAGTTCTGGTAGCCACACTTTTAAAGGCTACCCACAAATCTCGAGAAGACAGACAGAGTAAGTTCTCTGAATTGCCTATAATTGATAAACCTAGTGATCCAACGCATTATCACCCAGCTTTAGGGGACTTTAATTGTAAAAAAAAATAACTGGAGGTTCAAGCAACACCCAGCAGACATAGCATATGTTCTATAATACCTGGGTGACCAAGCCTAATTTGTTCCATATTCATCTTACACAGGTATCAGGGCGGATTTTAAAATTTTTAGCCACCAGACAGCTAGCTTGTTGAACCGAGGGAAAACATTAGCAAGCTAGCATTTAGCAATATTAGTTCAAAATCAATGATAGATGCAAAGGAATAGGCAGTTTAAAGGGAGCAGCACAATATGTTTTGCATACTACTGGCTTCTTGCTTGTCTTTGTGGTATGGTCTGGGCCATCAGTATGCCAGAGAAGTAGAGCGTAAAAAAAACGACATGCCATTTTCATGCCACCAGACATTCTCAGGATGTTGTACAGATTCTAAGAGACCAGAAACAAATTAGATAATGCTGAGGTAGCTCTGCAGAAGCTGTAAAAAGGCAGCCGTAAATCTTTATTCCACACTAGCCACAGCATTGGTGGCCTAGTGAGAAATCGGCTATGGGAGTTGTCATGATTTAATGCCAAATATAAGGTAAATCCGTAACCACACAGAATTATAATGATGCATCTTGTCAGTGAAAGGTAAAATGGCTGACAGCGAACTTCAGATCACTGCTGATTCCTTATAATTATACAGAGATTCACAACTACAAACACTTATCATAGCAGCTTAATTGCTTGGCTAAAACCACTTCAGATTTGTAACAAGTGGTAAATCTCAGTGTTTATCTTTAAGAGATCTGCTGACAAGATATCTCTGAGATTTCTATGTTTGCCTGGTGAAGATTGGTATATTTTACATAATATGGTCCCAATAACATAGCTATTTCATTTTGTAGTATAAGCTACCCAGATGTTTGAACTGAGTATTCAAAAGATGTTGCTTACTTTCGGAAATACTCTTATCTATATTGTGAAAGTCATAAATGCTTGTGTCAACCACCATTAATACCCCACATTAGTGAGATTATGATAACAAAACATACCAGTTACTGTTGACACTAAACATTAGGACGCTTGTATGTTAATGTAAGTTGCTCTTTTTTGCGGGTGATGTATGGAAAGATACAATCGGTAATTATAGTCTTAAACATTATATACACGGGGGGTGGGAAAATTATGCCTGTTACTGAAAATAATAATTCATCCCTATTACTGTAATATTTTTTTGTTGCTCTCTGCACCTATTTCTTTAAACAAAAAAAAATAATCTGAAGCATAAGTTGCTTCAGTATCAATCAAGTACCTTATTTTTGCTGTGTGTAAGTACTGGATTTGCTTGTAACTGGAAGGGTATAACTAACTGGATGGGTGACAGTTGGGGAATTCCATTCCTAGTGCTAGATGATAGTGATCACTGAGCATGCATAGTTTAAAAAAAGTCAGGTCTGAGAGAGGAAGGATCTGTTGAAGAAAGGAGGGGGGATACTGAAACTGAGCAAATCAAGTATTGTATTGAAGTCATGCAGCAACACGCACCCTCAGAGTACGGGCTACTTACATGTATTTAATATAGATTCAGAAAAAAGAAATTTTTTCAGTATGCATACCCTTTTTAAAATTCTGTATTAAACTCATTTGCTGTACCTTCTCGTTATTTAAACCATGTTAATCTTAGGTTATTGTTCTAAGGTGCGCTATGTCTAAATGCACTCATGGCATTTTAAAAACATTTAACATACAAACAAAAATCGCTACAAAGAGTTTTTTCAGTGCCATGGAGATTACCCTTAAGTCTTTCTTTGTTGCACTTATTTGCCATATTTATCTAGGAGGTAACTTAAACATCTCCCTATTTATATTAAACCTAAATACAATTAAAATTGGATATAGTTGGACTACATGAAAATTGGGACAAGCAATTACATAGAAACATTCTGATATATTTTAAAAAGTTATTAACATCAACCAAAATAAAACCAAAACATCCCTAATAATGTGATTCAGAGGTTAACATTCCAGTGCGTAGGTTAGGCATGTTTAACAGTGTTCTCCCCAGAATTTTTTTCTTCCTGCGGTGGCATAGAAAAAGTAGGGGGGCATGAAAGTAGCTACACGCCGAGTGGGGTAGGACGATCTTGGAAAAGCTAGATAACGTGCTAATAAAATCTTGCAGGTGTAAAAAAGAGGTCTGGACTGAGCAGTTTTGGCGGGAGTTTTTACTGACTATTGGCACCTATTAAACCTACTTCTAAATTCTTTTAAATCACAAGTGATTTAAGAATTTTTTTCCAGCCGGGTGGCATGAAAAGTAGCCGGGTGGCCGCCCGGCTAAAAGACAAGGGAGAACACTGTTTAACCAAAATGTTTATTTCCACCAAAAAATGTCAGAACACTGGCTATGACAATTATTTCCAGTGTATTGTTTACTGCAACAAAAAAGCAGCCCACTGGCAGCCTCCAATTCTATAATCTTACTATACTGACATTTATAGAACAATAAATTGAAGACACAAAATCCAAAGTTGTGACATTTAAAGCTGCTAAACACCATATTAAATGAAATACACTCTAAGCCCAGTCTAATGTATAGGGAGCATAGCACACTGATTAGGTTACAGCATTTTAGCACGGATCCCTCTATGCTGCACAATAGTGTGGGCATATACAACACAGGCCTGTGCATAGACTAAATATTGCATAAGCCAAATTTTCCAACTACAGTATTCACAAACACAAAATGTCATTATGTATTCACACCAATGACATATATCTATGAGCAAGAGTGAAAATAAGTGGGTACACCAGATATTTATTTCCCCTGCGCATGCCAGAAACCTCTCAGAGGACAAGGAAGCAGCAGGGAAAGGATGGCTCACAGACAGCTCCAACTCTCCATTTTTTTCAACTTTGAACAGGCACCTGCAGGAAAACCATAAGGAGCAGAGATGTAAGGTAAGGATTTTTGAACACTACACAGTGGGGCCTGTAGTGGGTAAATTTTAGTTTTGAGGGTGGCATGCCCTTTAGGTGTTTAGGATCAGGTTGGATTTCAAAGATACACATTAAAGATTTAATCCCATACTGGCCCCGCTGTTTAGTTTTAAATAGGCAAAAAAAACCTACCTTATGGCCAAACTTCATTTTTAGAGTGGATGCCTTTAAATGGATAATGACAAGACAGATTTGCATATGTAATAATGAAAGGTGTGTACCAAAATAAGATATGGACACAATGGTCAGTGATCACATTGTGCAATAGTGGAATGCTGGGAAATTATGCACAAACCTGATGTAAAAGGTTCCCATACATATGCAACCTGATTGCAAATTTAAGATCAGATTCCATTGATAAGCCCGCATACACAATGCAAACAATATTGGCTCCCTATACTGTAGTAAAGGGAGGTGATAATGATCCACAAAATTTTCTGCTTGGACTGATAGGTAACACATGCCTGAGTTTAACAAATCCTGTCGGATTCCATGGGATAGCTAATGCTAAGTGCTTCCGATCCATTAATGCGTGAATCGCAGCACTGTGCATGTCAATGTGGATGGCCACATTGCATGTGCTACAATCAATTTTCAGAGTACATGCGATCACCAATTTTTTGCAGATCGCATGCGCAGATTGTGAACTACTGAGAATTGGCCTCAGCCATAGTAAGGTCAATTTCCCTGCACCCACATCAAAATGAGAAGACACAAATAACTGCTTAGATATCAAGGTCAGGCTATTGAGGTTTAGGCTACTTTTAGCTGAATAGCAAATGCTGCTCGCTGAAAGTTTCCTAAGCGGTTTCCTCAAGAATTACACCAGAGTGAGTAGTAAAGACAAATCTTATATTATCTACCGAAGGGTTGTACAAAGAATTCCCTCAAAAATGATTCGGACCAAATACAGTAAGTTGTGAGCTGATCGATAATGTCTGCAAGTTAAAGGTAGAGCAGAATGATAAATAGAGATTAAAGGGCATGTCCACCCCCAAAACTATAATCCCCCCAACTACTGGCCCCACCATGTAGTGTAGTTTAATCCTTACCTCACATCCCAACTCCATCTGGTTCTCCTGTAGTCCCCCCCCAAAGTTCCAAAAACTGCCCACAGGAGGCTAGCAGGTCCATATAGGACACTGCCTGCTACCTGGCCTCCCGGAGATTCCTGCCATGCGTGCTGCAGCCCTTCTCCCCCCTCCCTCCCCCTCCCTCTCCCTCCCGTTCTACTATCCCTCCCCCTAGCGAAAAACCCCATAATATTCTGCCCCCCCATGTCCCCCAGCCCAACCGCATGTTTTTTTTTTTAAAAAGCTCCCCAACTCTTACTTACCTCTCCGCTTTCCTCCGCTGCACTGAATGACGGCAGCCGCGTCCGTGATTGGCTGCCGCTCAGCCAATCACAGACGCGACTGCCGGTCCCGCCCTCTGCTTGCATTCTCGCAAGCAGAGGGCCGGCAGTGCGGCGGAGGATCGAGGGGAGGTAAGTAAGAGTTTGGGGGCTTTCTGAAAAAAAAAAATATGCGGTTGGCGCTGGGGGACATGGGGAGAGAATATTAAAAATTATTTGGGTGGACATAGCCTTAAGTTAAATCAAAGTCACCGAAAGGAAGGGAGGGAAACCGAGTATAATTAACTCCAAGATTCCGATAACCAATCTGTGAGCAGATTTAAATATTTTGCAGTAAAAGGAATTGCAACTGCGAATACACAGATTAGACACAAACAAAAATTCAGCATTTATTTGGGGGGGGGGGGGGGAAACCTACCTAGTATGTATGTCAATATAATGCAATCAGCCTGATAGTGTCATTTGTGTCTGAATCTCCTACAATTTGGAGAGGGAGATGGAGAAAGCAATAAATTATGACTGTTTCACATTTCTTCTTGACCCACATAACAGTGACCCTGCTCTCCTGCAGCTGTTACATTTCTCTGAAGGGCAATAGAGAACACGCTCAAACATATAAACAGATTGGTGAGCAATGTTTCCATCTATTTCATGACTGACAAACAGACCTAAGAATCCCACTGTTTAAAGCATTTTTTTCTGGTTACCATGTCAATAATGCAAACAACACACGCCATAAAGAGGTAAACAAGATGGCTAAACTGTATAATGCCCTGTGTTAAAGGAACACTAAATCCAAAAAAACAACTCTTTGCCATTCGTTAGTATTATTCACAGGGGTGAGAACGCTTATTCCACCTAGCGGGTGGAATAACGAATGGCAAAGAGTTGTTTTTTTGGATTTAGTGTTCCTTTAACACAGGGCATTATACAAGTTTAGCCATCTTGTTTACCTCTTTATGGCGTGTGTTGTTTGCATTATTGACATAGGTAACCAGGAAAAAAATGCTTTAAAACAGTGGGATTCTTAGGTCTGTTTGTCAGTCATGAAATAGATGGAAAACATTGCTCACCAATCTGTTATATGTTTTGAGCGTGTCTCATTGCCCTTCAGAGAAATGTAACAAGCTGCAGGAGAGCAGGGGTCACTGTTATGTGGTCAAGAAGAAATGTGAAACAGTCATAATTTATTGCTTTCTCCATCTCCCATCTCCAAATTGTAGGAGATTCAGACAAATGACACTATCAGGCTGATTGCATTATATTGACATACATACTAGGTAGGTTCCCCCCCCCCCCCAAATTAAATGCTGAATTTTCTGTTTGTGTCTAATCTGTGTATTCTGCAGTTGCAATTCCTTTTACTGCAAAATAATTTAAATCTGCTCACAGATTGGTTATCGGAATCTTGGAGTTAATTATACTCGGTTTCCCTCCCTTCCTTTCGGTGACTTTGATTTAACTTAAAGGCTATGTCCACCCCAAAAATAAAATTTTTAATATTTGCTCCCCCATGTCCCCAGCGCCACCGCATATTTTTTTTTTTTCAGAAAGCCCCCAAACTCTTACTTACCTCCCCTCGATCCTCGCCGCACTGCCGGCCCTCTGCTTGCGAGAATGCAAAGCAGGGGCGGGACCGGCAGTCGGTCTGTGATTGGCTGAGCGGCAGCCAATCACGGACGCGGCTGCGGTCATTCAGTGCAGCGGAGGAAAGCGGAGAGGTAAGTAAGTAAGGTTGGGGAGCTTTTTAAAAAAAAAAAACATGCGGTTGGGGGTGGGGGACATGGGGGAGCAGAATATTAAGGGGTTTTCGCTAGGGGGAGGGATAGTAGAACGGGAGGGAGAGGGAGGGGGAGGGAGGGGGGAGAAGGGCTGCAGCACGCATGGCAGGAATCTCCGGGAGGCCAGGTAGCAGGCAGTGTCCTATATGGACCTGCTAGCCTCCTGGTGGGCGTTTTTGGAACTTTGGGGGGGGAATACAGGAGAACCAGATGGAGTTGGGATGTGAGGTAAGGATTAAACTACACTACATGGTGGGGCCAGTAGTTGGGGGGATTATAGTTTTGGGGGGACATGCCTTTAATCTCTATTTATCATTCTGCTCTACCTTTAACTGCAGACATTATCGATCAGCTCACAACTTACTGTATTTGGTCCGAATCATTATTTGAGGGAATTCTTTGTACAACCCTTCGGTAGATAATATAAGATTTGTCTTTACTCACTCTGGTGTAATTCTTGAGGGAACCGCTTAGGAAACTTTCAGCGAGCAGCATTTGCTATTCAGCTAAAAGTAGCCTAAACCTCAATAGCCTGACCTTGATATCTAAGCAGTTATTTGTGTCTTCTCATTTTGATGTGGGTGCAGGGAAATTGACCTTACTATGGCTGAGGCCAAATTCTCAGTAGTTCACAATCTGCGCATGCGATCTGCAAAAAATTGGTGATCGCATGTACTCTGAAAATTGATTGTAGCACATGCAATGTGGCCATCCACATTGACATGCACAGTGCTGCGATTCTCACGCATTAATGGATCGGAAGCACTTAGCATTAGCTATCCCATGGAATCCGACAGGATTTGTTAAACATCAGGCATGTGTTACCTATCAGTCCAAGCAGAAAATTTTGTTGGATCATTATCACCTCCCTTTACTACAGTATAGGGAGCCAATATTGTTGTTGCAGTGTATGCGGGCGTATCAATGGAATCTGATCTTAAATTTGCAATCAAGGTTGCATATGTATGGGAACCTTTTACATCGGGTTTGTGCATAATTTCCCAGCATTCCACTATTGCACAATGTGATCACTGACCATTGTGTCCATATCTTATGTTTGGTACACACCTTTCATTATTACATATGCAAATCTGTCTTGTCATTATCCATTTAAAGGCATGTCCACTCTAAAAATGAAGTTTGGCCATAAGGTAGGTTTTTTTTGCCTATTTAAAACTAAACAGCGGGGCCAGTATGGGATTAAATCTTTAATTGTGTATCTTTGAAATCCAACCTGATCCTAAACACCTAAAGGGCATGTCCACCCTCAAAACTAAAATTTAACCCACTACAGGCCCCACTGTGTAGTGTTCAAAAATCCTTACCTTACATCTCTGCTCCTTATGGTTTTCCTGCAGTGTGCCTGTTCAAAGTTGAAAAAAATGGAGAGTTGGAGCTGTCTGTGAGCCATCCTTTCCCTGCTGCTTCCTTGTCCTCTGAGAGGTTTCTGGCATGCGCAGGGGAAAATAAATATCTGGTGTACCCACTTATTTTCACTCTTGCTCATAGATATATGTCATTGGTGTGAATACATAATGACATTTTGTGTTGTGAATACTGTAGTTGGAAAATTTGGCTTATGCAATATTTAGTCTATGCACAGGCCTGTGTTGTATATGCCCACACTATTGTGCAGCATAGAGGGATCCGTGCTAAAATGCTGTAACCTAATCAGTGTGCTATGCTCCCTATACAGTAGACTGGGCTTAGAGTGTATTTTCATTTAATATGGTGTTTAGCAGCTTGTAAATGTCACAACTTTGGATTTTTGTCTTCAATTTATTGTTCTATAAATGTCAGTATAGTAAGATTTAATAGAATTGGAGGCTGCCAGTGGGCTGCTTTTTTGTTGCAGTAAAACAATACACTGGAAATAATTGTCATAGCCAGTGTTCTGACATTTTTTAGGTGGAAATAAACATTTTGGTTAAACAGTGTTCTCCCTATGGTCTTTTAGCCGGGCGGCCCACCCGGCTACTTTTTCATGCCACCCGGCTGGAAAAAAATTCTTAAATCACTTGTGATTTAAAAGAATTTAGAAGTAGGTTTAATAGGTGTGCCAATAGGTCAGTAAAAACTCCCGCCAAAACTGCTCAGTCCAGACCTCTTTTTTACACCTGCAAGATTATTTTAGCACGTTATCTAGCTTTTCCAAGATCGTCCTACCCCACCCGGGTACTTTTTCATGCCACCCGGCTACTTTTTCATGCCACCCGGCAGGAAAAAATTCTGGGGAGAACACTGTTAAACATGCCTAACCTAACGCACTGGAATGTTAACCTCTGAATCACATTATTAGGGAATGTTTTGGTTTTATTTTGGTTGATGTTAATAACTTTTTAAAATATATCAGAATGTTTCTATGTAATTGCTTGTCCCAAATTTTCATGTAGTCCAACTATATCCAATTTTAATTGTATTTAGGTTTAATATAAAATAGGGAGATGTTTAAGTTCACCTCCTAGATAAATATGCAAATAAGTGCAACAAAGAGAAGACTTAAGGGTAATCTCCATTTTGTATGGCACTGAAAAACTCTTTGTAGCTGATTTTTGTTTGTATGTTAAATGTATTTTAAAATGCCATGAGTGCATTTAGACATAGCGCACCTTAGAACAATAACCTAAGATTAACATGGTTTAAATAAGAGAAATAAACTATGGGGTGATAATCAGCATTTATAATCTTGAGTTTGCAAAGTACAGAAGGTTAATACAAATTTAAAGGGTATGCATACTGAAAAAATTTCTTTTCTTCTGAATCTATAATTAAATACATGTAAGTAGCCCGTACTCTGAGGTGTGCGTGTTGCTGCATGACTTCAATACAATACTTGATTTGCTCAGTTTCAGTATCCCCCCTCCCTTTCTTAACCGACTCCTCCTTTCCTCAGACCTGACTTTTTTTAAACTATGCATGCTCAGTGATCACTATCATCTAGCACTAGGAAATGGAATTCCCCAACTGTCACCCATCCAGTTAGTTATACCCTTCCAGTTACAGCAAAATCCAGTACTTACACACAGCAAAAAATAAGGTACTTGATTGATACCTGAAGCAACTTATGCTTCAGATTATTTTTTTTTAAAGAAATAGGTGGCAGAGCAACAAAAAAATATTACAGTAATAGGGATGAATTATTATTTTCAGTAACAGGCAATTTAATTTCTCCCCCCCCCCGTGTATATAATGTTTAAGACTATAATTACCGATTGTATCTTTCCATACATCACCCGCAAAAAAGAGCAACTTACATTAACATACAGCGTCCTAATGTTTAGTGTCAACAGTAACTGGTATGTTTTGTTATCATAATCTCACTAATGTGGGGTATTAATGGGTGGTTGACACAAGCATTTATGACTTTCACAATATAGATAAGAGTATTTCCGAAAGATAAGCAACATCTTTTTGAATACTCAGTTCAAACATCTGGGTAGCTTATACTACAAAATGAAATAGCTATGTTAATTGGGACCATATTATGTAAAATATACCAATCTTCACCAAGGCAAACATAGAAATCTCAGTAGATACTTGTCAGCAGGATCTCTTAAAGATAAACACTGAGATTTACCACTTGTTACAAATCTGAAGTGGTTTTAGCCAAGCAATTAAGCTGCTATGATAAGTGTTGTAGTTGTGAATCTCTGTGATAATTGATAAGGAATCAGCAGTGATCTGAAGTTCGCTGTCAGCCAATTCTTACCTTTCACTGACAAAGATGCATCATTATAATTCTGTGTGGTTACGGATTTACCTTATATATTTGGCATTAAATCATGACAACTCCCATAGCCGGATTTCTCACTAGGCCACCAATGCTGTGGCCTAGTGTGGAATAAAGATTTACGGCTGC
This sequence comes from Hymenochirus boettgeri, assembly GCA_019447015.1. Taxonomy (NCBI): domain Eukaryota; kingdom Metazoa; phylum Chordata; class Amphibia; order Anura; family Pipidae; genus Hymenochirus; species Hymenochirus boettgeri. The sequence continues at coordinate 332,055,042 of CM033469.1, forward strand.
CTTTTTACAGCTTCTGCAGAGCTACCTCAGCATTATCTAATTTGTTTCTGGTCTCTTAGAATCTGTACAACATCCTGAGAATGTCTGGTGGCATGAAAATGGCATGTCGTTTTTTTTACGCTCTACTTCCTCTGGCATACTGATGGCCCAGACACATACCACAAAGACAAGCAAGAAGCCAGTAGTATGCAAAACATATTGTGCTGCTCCCTTTAAACTTGCCTATTCCTTTGGGCATCTATCATTGATTTTGAACTAATATTGCTAAATGCTAGCTTGCTAATGTTTTCCCTCGGTTCAACAAGCTAGCTGTCTGGTGGCTAAAAATTTTAAAATCCAGCCCTGATAACCTGTGTAAGATGAATATGGAACAAATTAGGCTTGGTATCACACAGGTATTATAGAACATATGCTATGTCTGCTGGGTGTTGCTTGAACCTCCAGTTATTTTTTTTTACAATTAAAGTCCCCTAAAGCTGGGTGATAATGCGTTGGATCATCAGGGTTTATCAATTATAGGCAATTCAGAGAACTACCTCTGTCGTTCTCGAGATTTGTTGGGTAGCCTTTAAAAGTGTGGCTACCAGAACTATTCTCTCTATACATATTGGGAGATCGGGTTGGGACTGTGTTAGCTAAGTAAAGATAGATTACAACAGATTGTAATTTGCTACAGATTGCTGTAGCGTGCAACCATCTTTGAATAGATGAGAGATTTTGTGGGCAAAATGCTTTGACTTTGAGGTAATAAAGAAAAAATAAGGGATATTTTCTAGCAAAGTAATGCTATAAGATGTAGTTCAAGTAACACCTATGGTGACACAGCCTTAAATAACTAGCAAAATCAAAGAACCTCAACATAGCAGTTTTGATGTGGCATAGGGCTACCACACACCCTAATGATCCAGGCTGACTACATTACAAGGAGACAACCACGACAAGGGTAATTTTAGGACCATGACAACATTACCGTATCATGGCTACACACATTACCGAAAAATGACTGATCCTGTTGGTACTGAGAGGATTTGCCCTTTATCATTATTGTGTGTACCCAGCTTTATTGTATAAAATAAGGAAATAAAAAGTCATGTTTGAGCTCATGGAACCCCTCAATGCCTTCTAAAATCCTTATGTTACACAGTAATTGATACATTATTCATTATATGTATAGTATTTATAATTTACCTCTCAGGTAGCTGCACATTTTAGACATATTTTATAGTATCATAGGACATCAGCCACCATGAATAACATTACTCTGTCTAGATTAGTACATCATGCCTCATTTAAATTAAAGGGCATGTCCACCCCCAAAACTAAAATTTAACCCCTTACTGGCCACATCAAGTAGTTTAAAACAATCCTTACCTTACATTCCTGCTCAAAATAGTTCCCCTGCTGTGCCCCTCCAAAGTCCAGGAAACTGCTGTGTAGGAGCAGATGTGTGACTCATGCTGTGCCTGAGACTTCTCAACCTATCAAGGTTGAGGCATGCTCAGTGCAGCCCTCCCTGCCTCTCAGCCAATCACGGAAGCGGCTGCCGGTCCCCCCGCCGCTTTCAATTCCATGCAAGCAGAGGGCCTGAACACAGCAGCGGAGGAGAGATGGCAGGTAAGTAAGAATCGGGGGACTTTCTAACAATTATATTAATGCGGTTGGGGCTGGGGGAGCATGCCCTACCACATATCAAAAGTTAAATTTCGGGGTGGACATGCCCTTTAATGGGCTGTTCTGCCTTCCAGTTAACCAATACATTGGTGGTAAGTTAAAATAGCATTTTACACAAGCAGAAACAGATTTATTTAAAGAGGACAGATGGCATAGTGTATGTGCAGCTGTTCACTAGTATCACCTTTCTTTACTAAAACCTTGATCATTAGGCCAGCAGTAATCAAGTCAGTGGACACTGAACAGATAATCTCTGAAACAGAGATTTATTAAAAATATATTCATTTTCAAAAATTACATTGATTGTTTATTTCCTGGAAAATCTTTATCTTGTCAACAAAACCTACTTCAAAATCTGGGATCCATTACACCATATACAGTAGTAAAGATATAGAAAACTACAAATAAAAGAAGAAGCATGTAGGGGCCTGTTCTTTTCTGTTTTGTTGTTTTTTTTAATTAGGAACATTAAAAAGTTAATGTCACTGCACTGTATTGCTGAAACATTTGTAAGAAAAATTATAATAATAAGGCTTGCAAGCTTGTGAAACCCTCTTGAAAAAGCACACCTGGTGCAGCAGGGCCAATGAACTAACAAAATATTTTCATTTGCATTAGCATAAATTCTGCAAGTAACCAGGACCCTTTATTTAAATACCTCATATATGCTGTGATAATTTCATTGTAATAGCTAAGACTTAAATTAAAGAGTAACATGCTCATAGCAAAGTACAAACCATTGTAATAGCTAGGACTAAAATTAGAGAATAAAAGGTTCACAGCAAAGTACTAACCATTGTAATAGCTAGGACTAAAATTAGAGAATAAAAGGTTCACAGTAAGGTACTAACCATTGTAATAGCTAGGACTGAAATTAGAGAGTAACAGGCTCACAAACAGGCTCACAGTAAGGTACTAACCATTGTAATAGCTAGGACTGAAATTAGAGAGTAACAGGCTCACAGCAAAGTACTAACCATTGTAATAGCTAGGACTGAAAAGAGGAGTACAGGCTCACAAGTAAAGTCCAAAAAAATTGTAATAGCTAGGACTGAAATTAGAGAGTAACAGGCTCACAGTAAGGTACTAACCATTGTAATAGCTAGGACAGAAATAGTACTAAATCAAAGTACTAATTATTCAATGGCCTTTTAAGTTTGGGTCATTAATACATATGGTACTTTACATTCTTAATTACTATTTTTTTCATGTCCATCAGTTTTCAGTTTCATATTGTATGTTTCCCCTAATCAGTATAAAACATGAAAGCTTTAGCGAATTCACAGCCAGCGACTAGAGAACCTTTAGTTAAATTGATAGCCTGCTGATATGGAAATGTAAAATAGATTCCGCCAGACAGACGCACAGAGTGCAAGGGATAAATATGTACACTATGTTCATAAATACAAAATGATATTTCTGAAAAATTGTTCTTCTACAAAATAAAAACGACAGCTACAAATAAAATAAAACTTTTGGCAGAGAGGTAGGATTAATTATTCCTTTCTCTCAGTATTGTTTTGTGCATGTCCAGTTGAGGATTAATTAATTTTATCTCATTCTAAAATCTAAGGCAGCACTATTGGTGAGATTCACTATAAGGTTTTATGATTTCTATTCAGAAATAGAGAATTGTTTTTTCAGGTAGTCTAGTAGCAGTGTGCCGGTTAAATAAGCCGGGGATGTGGCCCCTGGTCATATTTTGCCCAGGTCTGTTATACTTGGTGATGCTGTTATTTTGTCAGGCTTAATTGTTGGACCTCTTATTTCTGATTCTCTCTTCCTTTTTGAGGTTATGAATAAAAATGCTGCATGATGGTATTCAAACTATACTAGACGGATATGTAGCGGCACATGATTTGATCTTTGGGAAAGCTTAGGAACTCAACTGTTGGCAGCTAGTAGTCTTTAATAAACTTGCGCAATACCTGGGGAATGTTCACCTACCAATTTATCTCCATGAAGGTCTTGCATGACAGATATGGTTCCCATATGACTTGATCAGGTCAGCCAAACAGTGGTGATCCCATTCTCTAGATTGAATTGGCCTTTTGTTATCCTGCAAGTCTCTGTGGAAAACTGTGTAACCAAGTATCTAAACTATGGAAGTGACCTAGAAAGAAAATCCCACTCTTAAACCTAATTGGAAAGCAATGAACAGGATTATACCTAGTTGCCATAGTTGTGTAAATTATTTATTAACACAGATGTTTACATGTTTGTAAAAATAAGCTAAACTATATATGTGTGTGTGTGTGTGTAATTGATCAGGAAGGAGTGGTGGGAGATTTCTGCAGAAATCTTACCAAAGCATACTTTGAATATAAAGTATGTAGCTGTCAATTCTCCATCACTGCCCTCATCAACCACAGATTTGAAATTTGCCTTATCAGGCTTTCGAATGGTAAACTACTTAAAATGATTGAGTGTCCATCAATCAAGCAATTTGGAAGGAATCAATGTTTTGCAGATACAATCAAAGTGATTGAAACAGCCAAAAAAAATCAAACCGTTTTAACTAAACTTAAAGGAAATCTTTACCCTAAATGTAAATGAGAGAATTCAAGTAATAAAAGGAGCCCACTCACTCTTATTTACATGATTTGTTTTTGGAGATGTAAGCCTTTGTTTACGTACAAACTTTGACAACTCTTTCCAAAATACACTGTACTGGAAACTAATTTTAAAATACAGTTATAACCATGGTTTTATTCCAGATCAGCTGTAATACATACCTTAACTTTTCCTTGCCAGCAGGGGTGTTTTTAGCACCTGAAACAACTTTTGAATGGTGCCTATAGGCACCATTCAAAAGTTGTTTCAGGTGCTAAAAACACCCCTGAAACAACTTTTGAATGGTGCCTATAGGCAGACTGGGATGACGCGGAAATAGTGCCACGGTAAACTGTCTGTGGCTTCATTGGTAAAGTGACTGTGGCTCATTCATGTGGATTTAACACTGACTGGTGGACTGGAGGGCTGACTTTACAATGGCTGGTGAATTGGAGGGCTGGTAAACTGGTAAATATGCCCACAATACAGACTGATCAATATAAGATGCCCACGCAAACAGCTGGTCACTGCAGAAATTATAGGCTTGTACCCATTATGGGTACCCATTATGAGATTATGGGCTTCTACCGCACGGGACCACCCACGGTTATGGGGGCGGTGGTTACGCCACTGCTGATTTCTATGACTATTTCTTATATCCTTGGATGAAGAAAGTTGTCAAAACAATAATAATTTTTAAGGGGATACCACCTTACCACCTTGTGAGGCCAAGCCTAGTTCACACAGAATCCCTAAGGACGGCATTTTTCCATTGGTAGCTAAATCTTTTCTGTACTGTGGAGAGGATAATGGGGAGAGTATCGAAGACCCTGTGCAGAACCTTATAGCTAGGAACCTGTATACATTCTAGATCAGTATTTTATCTTTGTGGAATCCCTGGTGAGATATAATAATGGACATTAATAGATAAAGTTTAACCCTAGCTTACCAATGTATTCGGTAACTGCCTGCGCAGTTTCCATTTGTGGCGGCAGGCACCCAGTGCAAACAGTAAAGGGTTAGTTGTTGCACTAGTGTGTATACAAATTCCTTTTAAATGGAGTTGTTAGACTGATACCCCTCCCCTACTGCTTCTTTATATTAAGCTGCAGTTCAGGCACCTTAAAGGATATGACCACCCCCAAAACAAAAATTTAGCTCACTACTAGACCCACTGTTAGTGTTAAAAAATCTTTACCTTATATCTCTGCTCCTTTTGGTTCTCCTGCAGTGTCTGTCCAAAATTCCAGAAAGTGAAGAGTATGAGCTCTCTGAGTCACCTGGATGCCTGCTTCTTCCTTGTTGAGGTTTCTGGCATGCACTGGGGGGCATTCCCACCCACCCTTCCACCCTCCGGATCACTACTACATGGCTGCCTCACCCCTACCTTAAAATGTAGTTTTCTTTAGTGTAGGGCATCCCTGCCCACCCCCAACCTCCAAGTTAGATTAGTAAAAAAAAGCAGCAGAAACATACTTATGCACCTTTGTTCCTGCGGCCCCTGTTTGCAACTTCCCACAAACAGAGGGCCAGGAGCAGACAGCCACAGGAAGCAAGGAGCATAAGTATGTTTATGCTGTTTTTTTGGGTTTTTTTACAAATCTAACTTGGCAGTAGTCAGGGATGCCCTACAGTATATAAAAAGAAAATGCAGGGTGGAGATACCTTTTAAGATCATTAGTGCACTACCTGAACTCTAACAATAATGTCAGATGTTAATGTTTATTATAAATGTATTTATCTGCATTATCACTTAATAAAAATTTGGAAACAAAAAAAAGACCATTAGTGCAAGTGCCAGTCTGATAGGGGATTAAAACAATGGGAAAAGTAAGTGTTTGGGAACAGGTATAAAGCTGGTCACACATGTCATACAGTAGATAGTGGCAAAGGCCATACAGTAGCACAAATGGAAACTAATGATCTCCATGCTTATTGTGTGATATAACATATGGTATAGTAAATATAGTTCAGTATATTTTTATTATAATGAGGTTGGCACCTGTAACAAAGTACAGAAACATGTTTACATTTTGAGATACTATATACATACCTTATGCCTCATACTTTTATAGGGTTATGAGATTCCTACGTGACTAATATATTTTAAAATAAATGTGGGCATTGTTCATGAAGCAAAATGTTAAAAACAAATATGAAAGTATACTTTGACATAGAAGTGGACTAGTGGCCTTTAAAAAGGGGCGTGGCTAAAAAATGAAAACACTTTTAGGAATCCCTCTTGTAAAACCCAGCACCTGCCTCAGTATTTCTGATCTCACTGGTTATACTGGAGCTGATGTTCCCACTGCAAGACAGGATTGGACTGATGTCATTATTCACTACTCACTTTTTGCCAGACAGTTCCCTATGTACCCCAGCAAGCAGTACATTTCATAAAAAATGAATCTTCTTGTAGCTCAGGCTTTGACAGTATGTCATTCTGTCTGGGCGTGTTTAATGTTGCTTGGATAATTAATAATGATAGCTTTCCTTTTTTAAAAAGAAAACAAACTCAGTGTTACAGTACTTTTATTATGTTAGCAATATATATATTCATAAAATTAAAAATGCTTTTGTCCCCAGGCATAAAAAATTAATTTGTCTGTTCTCCCATTTTACTGTGCAAATCCCTTTATATATTTATCTATAGTGTTGATTGATATTCACCAAGCTGATGTGCCAGCCCAGGCGCCTGGTTCATTGTATACTGTGCTCCTTTTTGTTATCTATTTTTGCTTCATATCAGAAAGTGCTCCACAGGGATTTGGAACAAAAAGGAAGAGGCTATTACCAGAAGGTTCCTATGCCTGCAGGCAAAAGAAGCTCTAGAAATGAAAACAACAGGAGCTGAAATATGTCTAAGAATAGCGGGTACTTGAAACAGTGCTACCGTATAGAAATGCCTTGTAAAATATCGGGGGCAGTACCTGCTCTGGCTTTAAGTCAGACAGTTATGCAACATCAAAAGATGATTTATCAGCTTTTCAATGTAATGTAAGTAATGTATTTTCAAGATTAGAAATACTTAAAGCAATAATACAGCTGAATAATTACAGACCTGAGCAGGTTTCCAGATGTAAGTCTGTATTTACACGGACGGATACTTCAACTTGATCGAATGCTGTGACCTGAATGACTGACTGTTTTTTGTCTCCCCAAATATTGGTTAAAAAATTGGATCTGACACCCTGGAATTTTTGTCTGTTGTGTGGTATTCAATGGGCTATGCGATCAGTTACCCCGAAATATAAGTAGCACTACATTAAAGGTCATGTCTACCCAGGCCATTAACTTTTAACAGCAGCTTAATCCCCCTGACAATTTTCGTCATGCTTACCTTTACCATTACTTACTGTACACAACCTGATCCTTCGCCCCGCTGGCCGGTAGACGCTTCCTCTGCTGCTGTAAGTGTTAAATAAGTGCAGAGAAGGCTACTCTTTTGCAGCTCCTTGAATGGAAGTCAGTTTCTCAGGAAAGTTGACTGCCAGACCCAGAGCCTGCAGAGGAGAGAGCAGAGCCACAGATTGGGCTGTGTAAGTATGGAAAAAAAACATTGTTGGTAAAGGTTAGTAAATTAAAAATTGCATCTGGGAGGGGGGTTGAAGGTGCTGCCTAAACTTAATGGTGAGGGTGGACATGCAAATTTTGGACCATATCAGGCTTGGTAGTGCTGAGAGTAAATTGTGGGAGTTTTTATCCTCACTTGCTGTTTATACACATTTAATACATACCAGTGAAGTCATTCAGATGTTATGTTAAAGCACTCTGATGTTAAGCCTGTCATACACTGGTTGATAATTTTGATTGGGTTGGTTTGCAATATCCATGGCCACATTATCTTGGGTAGATTTTAAGCTGAAATATGTCCGAGATAGATGGTGCAGGGGCTGAAGTTCGATCACGATTTCCTGGACAAGTTTCGATCAGGAAATACCAATCTAGTGCACTATCACGCAGCCATTGCAAATTATTGCAAGCTTTACAAATAAACGTAACCATCTGCATCTCTTTGAACTAAATGAATGCAGCATGTCCTTTTGGAGATGTGGCAAGGGCCCGTAGTATGTCATAAGGACTTACAGATATTTTTTTACTATTAGTATAGGACTATGGTCCTGTGTTTCTCTAGTCCATACTAGTCCAAAGGAGCACACATTCAAATTTTAGAAATAAATATTTTTTGTACTTTAAAGGGCATGTCCACCCGGTTTTTAAAAATGTTCTGTATTGTAGGGCTCCCTCACCCACCCCCAACCGCTATAGTACTTTGTAAAATAACTTAGCTGATCATTACTTATGAAGGAGTGTAAGTACATTTGTGCTGCTTTTTTTACAAAATGAACTTGGTGGTTGGGGGTGGGCTACACTACAGATTTTTTTTCTTCAGGGTAGAGATACCCTTTATAGACAGATCTACATTGTACAAAAATATATCTCTAAATATGCCTATCATTTTTATAAGGACATGTTCATCCTAATATAAGATATTTCACCCCACATTATCCACCTGACAATACTTATCATTCTCCCTGGCGTTCCTAGATGCTTACCTTAAAGCAGGGCCATTTCTAGCCATCATAGTGCCCAAGGTGACCTTACACCCATGGGTCTCCCCCCCCCCCCAAAAAAATAATAATAATAAAAACATTGGCTTTCCCGCTTCTGAGAGATTGTCGCTGCTGCTGTGGATGTTTCTTTATAGTGGGACCACTTTAGTAGCTGGTAAGAGGCGCACACTGTACCATGTGGGGCAGGCAGGCGTGCGTTTGTGCATATGCAGCGTCACTGGCCACCAATAAAATTCTGATTGGTCAGGATAGGTTTTCGGTGAATGCGCGGAAAGCAGAGATGGATTAAGATCATATGGAGCCATAGGCAGGGCCATCATTTAGGACCCCCTTATTTGTTACATATTTTGTATAGACTATAATATTGTTACTGATTCTGAAGCTGGACCCCCAGAAGTTTCCTGGGCCCTAGGCAGGTGCCTAGTGTTGCCTTGTAGATGATCCTGCTCTGGCGGAAAGTGACGCCAGTGTTCTCCTTTAGAAATTGTTTCTAGCTGGGTGGCATGAAAAAGTAGCCAGGTGGGGAAGAAAATGGAAATTTAGTGAGATCTAAGATGTTTAACATTTTCAGTACCAGCAGACTTTCCAAGAGTATTGCTATTACCACTTCCAGTCAATGTTCCCTCTAATTGGAAATTGTATGTGCGCGCAGATATAAATTTTCTGTGCGCATACAAAATTAAATTGTGTGCGCTACATAACACAGCACTTATTTTCCAAATGATTTTTGTGTGCGCACCACTTTAACCTGTGTGCGTAGGCCAGCAGAGTTGTGTGTGTGCGCACTAGGGCACACCTTAGATGGAACACTGCTTTCAGTGCCAGCAGATTATTACCAATAAGCCTTCAGTGCCAGCAGACTTTCCTATTAATATTTCAGTGCCAGCACTTTCCTAGAGTTTTGCCATTAAACCTTCAGTGGTAGCACTTTCCCAGAGTATTGCTATTAACACTTTCAGTGCCAGCAGAGTAGTACCTTCTCTAAGTTCAAATTGGAGAGTTGGGTAGAAGGAAAAAAAGAGGCCAGGGATAGGAGTCTCATGACTGCTAGTCACAAGGTCTGCAGCAGCTTTTACTTGCCGGTTTAGAACTGCTCTCCTCAGTACTTTTAGCTGAACCCATCCTCCACAACTATTGTATGTTCATTTGCAACATTGTTTTTAAGTAGAGCAAGCTGAGTTCAGGCTCTGTACTCGCTACAATGTTGAAAATTACAGCAGCTGAACAAGAAGAGCAGTTCTAAAATAGCAATTAAAAGCTGACAGGGGGATTCTAGGGAGAACGCTGGGTGCCCTAGCTCAACATAGGCGCAGCCCTGGCTTGAAGTCTGACAGTCCCTCTCCATTTTCTGGCTTTGTGAGGTTTCTGTGGAAAAACATTTTAAGTCATTGACTATGATGCCTTTATCACGGCCTTGACTAATTGCTAAGGTAATATTCCTTCTCACAGGAACACCAGAGACAAAGGGAGGTATTTTGTAAGTGGTGTTTGTGGAGGTGATTAGCATGGGGTAAAAAAAAATATAGGGTAAACTTGCCCTTTAAAATTATACCAACACTGGTAAACAAATTGTTTTGCAATGTGCATTCAGCAGTATTTTCTGTCACATATTTTGATTTTCCTTACCAATTGTAATAGGACATATAAAATATTTAAGCTAGTGGGGGCATGCTAGGGACATGTCTTTATTGGCTAAATGTTTTTTTTCCCAGGCTTAGCAAAACATTTCTTCTATTCATTCTTGAATTCCTAGTCATAAACCCTTTTCAGCAATGAAAAAACTCAACAGGAAAGAATCCAAGTAAAATGTTTCTTCCCTACTTTACAAAACTTTGCTCTACAAAAAGCACATCCAGTGTCTCAAGGTAGCAGTCTGCAGTTAGTATAGAATACAGTGGACTTCAATGTTAGAGCATTTAAACATATTTCTAACATGAAATAAATCATTATAATATACGTTATATCAATTTTTTTAATTAAGGGTATAGATACCCTTTAACATGTTTCTTTGGCTCATGTTTTAATATAGCTTGCAATGTATTTGAATGCAGTCTAAATTATTTTCACTTTTTATATGAATATGTTCCAGATACAGCTCACTGGATTATTAGTCCAGCAGTGGGTATGCAGGGAAATCCACCTTAGCCCAGGAGGGCCTTGGCGGGTATGCTTGCTGCTATATTGACGATACTTTCTTATTATTTAAAATATGGAACAGTTAAGTTTATGTGAAAGGGCAGTGGAAACAGCAGAGCACACCCCTATTTAAAGCCGGCACTTGTGATTACTTGCACATGAAGAAGAGGAGGACTCTGAAATTTTGTGTGTTGTTCAGCAAAATTTGAATAAGTTGTATTTATATTTTTTTGAAATTAGAGTCTCTGCTAATAATTATCGAAAGATAAGAGGCATATGGTAATATATATCTTACAAAGGAAGGAAAAGGACAGTGGCCTTGTTAAGAGTTAAAAGTGCCTGTATTTAATAGATCTATGCATAATGTTTGTCTTAGTAAACAACACTCATATTAAGTAAATTGGTAAGTTAAAAGGAAACTACTAACCCCATAAAACACGATTTTATGGTTCGGTAGGAGCAAGTATTCCTACCTACTGATCTACTTTTATCTTGGGCCTCGTTCACACTACAAGCATCTGTTGCAGTACACATTGAAGTACACACTGCAGTATATTTCTTTTAATATATCAAATTGATTTGCAGATTGATATTTCTGTCTGGAAATGGATCCTGACTGTTTGTTTTTGTCCGTTTGTAGTGTGAATGGGCCCTCAGCAATTAGTTTTTTAGTTTTGATACCAAGTGCTTTGCAGAGTTTAATGGGGGGGAAAATGTTCCAAATATTGTTTACCTGCCTTACTCACAACTTATTATTAACTTTATTGTTTGTAATCCTATACAAATCTATACAAATAGACAGCAAACTTTTACATTTTATTACTTTTCAATGAGAGCAAAACATGAGGTAGGCCCATGCTCCGACTTCACATAAAATTATACATTTGGGGGTAGGTGGTTATAGAATGTAGTTGCCCTAAAGTTAAAGGGCTTGTCCACACCCAAAATATTTTTTTTTGTAGTAAATGTAATGGTTGCACTTTTACTTACGGTAATCTTCTAGATTTGTTTTCTAATAAAATCTACATTTGCTATAAAAAGCCCTGTTGTTGTATTCACTGTGGGGTTCGCTAGTTATTAGTCCAGCTAAGGATCTCTCCCTTGTTGAAGAGTTTGACCAAATAAAGTTTCCTGTTCTAGAGACTAAAATGTTCCATTTGCTCTCCTTACTTTTTGGAATCTGTAAAACAGCAACAGCTGCAGATGTGTAGCTTGGTTATACATTGCATTAGCAGTGGAATTGGCTGGACTTTACACAGACAAAATAGCCCAAGAAAGAGGATAATGAGTTCCATAAACTGTCCTCTGCGGAAGCAACTTGGCTCAGTAGGCTTTATCCTGTTGTGCAGAAATTGTCTTTAGACAAACATATCTAATCTCGGAGCAGGTGCACAAACTGTGGCCTGCAGTGATTCATGTGTAGACTGGGGTGTCTCTTGCATTAGATATCAGTGATTGTAATGCTGGCTAGATTTCTGCTCGTAATCAGTGCCCTTTGGGCATCAGCAGAATCTCTGTTATATAAAGCAAATAGAGCAATAGGTTCAGAATAATTTTGTAACACAGAAGTAGCCTGCTAAGGGGCAGGTAGTTTAATATCTACAGTGTAGAAAATAATTAGCCGATGACAAACAGTTTCTTGTTCTTTGTTAGAAATAGAATAGAAACATTGGTCTAGTGAAAAGCTGCACACTGTTTTCTAGGCTTTTAGGCAACATGGATGTGTTTCACTATTTCCATTCCAGTTTGCAATCTGCATTGGCAGATAGTTTTAATGGGAAACACAGGTACCATGCCACACTGTGTTGTAATCCTGCCTACTTTGGTAACACGTGCAATCAACATTATTGGTCCATTGCTATCCAGATGGCAATGTAATGCAAATAAGAAAAAGCAGATACAAACACAAAAACACATTGTACAGGCTTTTTGTGCAGTTTTACCCACAATCCTTTGGAAAATGCAAGCGGACAGAAATGTACACCAATGTTCACAATTGCTTGAACAATCACAGTGCAATAAGCCACCAGTTTGAAGAAAAAACAGGTTGTTTAATAACTACATATTTACTCTTTGTAAATTTATGTGCAATAATAACTTGTACTTTCTCAGATGTACAGTATGCTTTGTTGTAAATATTTCCTTTGTTAAGCAAAGAAACACTTTGTAGTGTGTTACATTTTTGTTGACATTTAAATAAAATCATGTCTAAAATGTGTGAATATTGGGTGGGTTGTATATAAAATGTTATGCAGATGCTTGTGAAGGTTCTCATTCATCCAGGTCATGGTATATCTGTTGCATTCAATTAGATCAACTGGACTTAAAGTTTAGTTCTTGAAGACGTTTCGCTAGTCATCCGACTGGCTTTCTCAAAAAGATGACTAGCGAAATGTCTTCAAGAACTAAACTTTAAGTTATGCAGATGTTTGCTGTTCTAGACGTAATTTTATTTGAACAAAATGTGTGCTCTATTGGAGGCCCCTACCATTTTGGTATTATTTGTCTGTGCATAAAGAGAGGCTTAACCTTGTCATTCACTTGATTCTTGATTTGCCAAGTCAATTTTTTTCATCACTTCCCACAGCACAGCATCAGAGAGAGAGAGTTTATTGAAATCCCTAAATTCCACCTGGATCTACAGTAGTGACTGTGTAGCCCCTTCCCCTTACACAGTGCACGGACAGCTGTGTCCTAGAGATTCTGCCAAATTAGACTCAATCTTACAGCTAGAAACCAATCTCTTAAGGACTAGGCTGACCATTTCATTTTACTGAATTGTGCTGGTGGGCAGCTGTTATGTGGAAGACCTAATAATGACTTTTCCACAGTACCAAGTGAACGTGTTTCCTGGGTTATATGTTCTACACCTTTATAACATGTTTATTTTATTAACAGCTGGGCTAGAGGGTGCATTATTGCACAATAAACCACTTTACTTTTGCTGACCACATTTGTGTTTTCATTTTAAATTTTAAACTTATTTTGTGACAGTCCTTGGCTAGCAACATTCTCTTAACACACTGAAATATTCTATAAAGGTTCTTTTTGAAGTATAAAATAGAGGACAAATTCTATATGTGCGAGCCAATTTTTTTGGCCTCACCCACTTTTCCAAAGCCACGGCCACTTTGAGGTTACCACCTGCTACACTGTAAACATAGTATTAGGCCTTGTTCACAATAGGATGGACCAAAATGGACTAAAAACCTGCAGTCCATTTTTTGGCACATTTTTGTCCATTTTCGGGTTTTGGGCACTAACAATTAATTTATCATAATCAGGTAAACACCTATCCTGAAGGAGTATCACACACACATTCCTATTTATAAGAACCCAGCGTGAGGCCCTAAACCGCTAGCATCCAACTCCTGCACTTATCTTTTAAACTTGCAATCGCCAACATGCTATTCTCCGCCTCCCTCTTCCACTCTGATACCAGTAGGTCATCAACCCGTGGCACGGAAGTAGGAAGTGGAGAAGAGCATGCCGGCTGGCGGCAATCGCAACTTTAGTGGTATAGGTCCTCAACATAGATTCTTTAAATGTTTGTTTGTGTGTGATACTCCTTAAGGATGGGTATTTACCCTGATAATAATGAATTAATTGTTACTGGCCAAATCCCACATTCAAAAGTACTAAAGAGCAACTAAAGCAGATATACAGCTAAATAAAAAACATATTTCTTTCAAATAGATGGAGAAGAGGATCAGGGCTGAGGTGGATAAGCTGTCCTTTAAAGGGTATCTCCATTGGGGAAAATTAAACTTGGGCTATTCAATTTTATTGAAGAATAGGAGGTAAAGATGTCTTACCCCCTTTTCTTCAGTAAAACCTGTCGGGAATGAAATGAAATTACCTCCTCCTCTCTTCTTCTGACAGGTCCTGACGGAGTTTCTACCGTATGCACAAGTGCGTACAGCAGGAACTCATTCAGGCCGGGGCCCTTGACCTACCCCCTCCCCAGAGGTCCACGATCAGCTGTTTTTAAACAACTGATTGTACGTTTGAAGGAAACATAAGTGCAACCAGCTGTTTAAAAGATCAGACCCGAACTGTGGCTTCGGTTCCGGTTTTTTAAACAATTGATCGTACATATGTTTCCTTCATACACCCCATCAGCTGTTTAAAAACAACTGAGTGCGGAGGTTTGGGCAAGCCAGACAAAGGTAAAACTACCTCAAACACATTTCTCTGTAACTCAACCTTTTCTGCCTGGCTTTGTTGAGTAAAGCTAGGTATACACAGTACAAAAAAGCCCGAAAAAAGACAGTATCCGGGCTTTATCGGCACTGTGTGTTGGTGCTTTCCGAATGAGTGTGCAGCCGCCAAAGGTTCGGGTCGGCCGAGCGCTTGTTCAGAAAAGTCAGTAAATTTTACTCAGCCACGGGAACTTCCTATAGAGGGAGTCTGCCGAGGGAAACACACAGTCGGGACTGTGTGTATGCAGATCTTGGAAAAATGACAGACAGGATCTGCAAGATCCTGTCTGTCATCTTTTAAAAATCTGTACTGTGTCCCCAGCTTTACTTTCAGTTTAGAAATCTAGGCTCTGTGCTGTGGACATTGCAGGAGGCAGACAGGTGAGCAGCTTTCCCCCCATTCATTCTAATGCTGTCTGTGCTGGGGATGTAACCAAGTGACTGCAACAATGTATCAGAACATGAACATTTCTCCCTTGGCTGCTGTGGACTCTGGCATGTACAGGGGAGCCCTCCCCACACTCTCCTTCTCACACTCTGGATCCCTCCACGCTGCATGGTTCTTTAGGGGAAAAAAAACTTTTCTGTAATGCACTACTGACAAAAAGAATAACAGTGCATGTATAACCAGTGTATCAGCTTTTATTATTTCCCAGATTGTTTCAGGCTCATTTACCAGGGCACACTCCGGGGAAGGTTCAGCCTCTTAAAGTAGCGCTAATCGTTTTACGACACTTGCGCACCGTCACAAGCCTATTTATTAGAGGCTGTGTGGCTGTTTGCACCTATTTATGTAACACCAGCTTATAGTTGCCATTACATACTTACCTGCAAGTGAGATTCACCCAGACCGTGCAGCTCTGGTAAATCTGAGAGCTTGTGCCTCTGGGTGAATCTTTTTGTTTGTTTGTACCCAGAAATGCCCCAAAGGACTGGCTTGTAGGAACTAATTGACAGAGAAAACATTAGCAGAACACATTCAGATTCAATGTTGTTTAAATTGTTTCTCAAATTGGCAGCAACAAAATTTGTGAACAACAGAGCTCATAGATAGAACATCACGATGACAAATAGATAGACACATATACTGTATACACACACATACCCACAAATGCATATATTCCTAAATTCAGTAATCTGGCACTGTTAAAACTTAATAAGATTAAAACAGCTGTCTCTAAGTTGGAGGAATGGTTTGTGTACCTTCAGGCAATCCATGTTTTAGTCATTTGGACTATAATTATAGTTAGGTATGCTTTAAAGTAATTTAAAAGGAAGATTTTTCTTTAAAGTTATTTAAGGGGGAATTAAATCAAAAATACTTCCCTCACCTTTAACCTTAAGCAAGGTCTGTAGTTGAGGTCTATAAGGACCCTAAAACGCTAGGTTCTCACTGCTGGGGGTTCTCACTGCTGGGGGTGCAGCTGGCACTTAGAAAACGTTCCTGTTACTGCAAAATCAGTTCTGGTTTCTACAAGCAGTGTTTCAACCAATAGGAGGACACACTGGCGAGGGCACTATACATGGCTTGTTGAGTTGGAGTACCCTTGGATCTGGGTATGGATTCTCAGGGGAAATGAGGGGAGGGGACAGCAGAGCATGACAATCTGCATTAGGGCCCTTAGGTTTGTAGCAACTTTGGGTTGATCCTGGGTTTAACCATTTACAGTACCTCCTGGCTCCTGTTGCATTAATTGAAGAATGGGATGTAAGACATAGCTCCTTTACCTCCCGTTCTTAAATTAACAGGAAAAAGGGAAGAACAGTTTTGCAGTGGAGATACCCTTTAAGCAGATATCCTATATACAGCATTTCCTTTTAAGGGAAGGAGTAATGCAGGTAAAGCAGCTTTGTAACATAAATGCTAGTGCCCATGTGACGTTATATATGGTAATAGATTTGTTTGCCCCTGGAGATTGATTGATTTAAATTGTGGCCCAACAGTCTTTCAATACCCATTTATTCCTTGGGGACCCCTGGGAAAAATATTCTATAGGGGGCCCCTTTCAACCTTTTAACATTCAAGCACTTTTAGGTCCTGGGCAGATTTCCAGTTCCTTCCATGGTAAAACTAGCCTTTCAGCCTCTAAATCCAGACCTGTATATGGATTTATAATACCTTGGATATCCTTAATAAAATGAGAGCAATGTTTATTTGCACCAGTTTACACAAGGCAGATATTGTATATCAGCAAGTATAGGCACGTCTGTAGGAAGAGTACTGCACCCTCATACAGCTGCTACAAGCATGAAATCACAATTATTTTAATGACAATGTGTGTAAAATATAATTATTATCTGTGCTGAGAGTTTATTTTTAAATTACGTTTGCTGCAAATTTAAGACAAGAAAAATGCTGCTTTTACCTAATTGTCTTGGTTATGGTCGTTTACTGGTTTTAAAACAACCAGTACTCATTGATCTGGAAATCCCACTTAACCCCTTGTTTGTCTGTACTTACTATTTAAAACTCTGTTTGTGTTTGACTTTACAGAATAGGTCGATTTAAGAAATAAATAGATATTGATGCAAGATTAATGCCATGAATCTTCTGGATAGACAATTTAACTGTGTAATACAAAAAGGTTTAATTTTATAATGGAAAGTGACAGTTTGCTCTTTTTCTATAACAAAGTCACTCATCCTACATAACAGAGTAACTATAATAAAGGAGACTCTCTATTGCATTGTACTACTAAAAAAACAAACTCATAAATATATATAAAAAATTGTAATATATATTATGAGAGAATGCACCCCTTTAAGTGTAATAGTGAATAATATACTTCCTACTGTAAATTATAAGGGTATTAGATGTCACGTAGAATTCTGTGAACAAGTCATCAGGCCATGGGCTTTTTTATGGTCATGGAACGCTTAGGGAAGGTTGGAAGCATGGGGAGCTGAAGAGGCTCCCCATACATTTTAATGACTTTACACTGCAGTACATAAGCCGATCAACAGCTTGCAAGGTTTAAATGGGCAGGTGGTAATTTGAGTATTATGTTGGGTGCGCTGTGCAAAAAGTTATTTCCAAAAATTCTTATTATTCTTGTTAAATAATTGTAAAACCCAAGGTAACACAATATTGCATTGGGTAGTATATGTTTTAAACTGACTTTAACAACATCTCTCTCTATGTAACCTCACTTACCAGCAAAATTCAATATGGTTAGGAAATGATGTGGATTAAATGTAATATTATTGAATTTATTTATGTCAGTGGGGCATTATCTCTTGTATACAGGGTTGCCAGGTATCCCTATTTGAAAGGGATTGTCCCAACTGCAGGCAAGGACCCGGCAGCTCTGCCCTTGGAACACCCACTCCCCACCCTCCGGAATGGCCTTAAGCCCACCCACCACAGCCCTGCCCATTCTCTGCCACGCCTTTGAGTCTCTACCTGCAACACCTCTGGTTCCACGCAGGGGAATATCTGTCAGCCCTGCTTGTATACAATACCAAAGCATTACCCAGCCTCTATGTTTTTGTCTCATTAAATTATACTTAACTCTAAAACTCAATGTTTGGGAAGGATAAGCACCCTGGATTTCTGCCATGAAAAAGCAGTGTTTAACTTGTAATTTTAAAAATACAGCATTATATTGATATGAACATTTTTAACTAAAGAAAATAGACCAAACTCCTTTTCACTCCCCCCCACAGAAAAAGGATACAAAAAGCTGATTGGTAAACTGTTCTTCCTAAATGAAGAACACTTAGCCATGCCCCGGAGAGGCAGACATATCAGGTGCTTTTTGTAGTGACTACTACAGGATCAAAAGATAAACTTCATTATGCTGTGTTACTGTGAAAGGATAGGATGTGTAATTATATCCTGGAAAATGATCCTGGATAATAAAGATTTCCTTTAATAATAATTTTGTTGCATACTCTAGCTGCGATGTTAAGGGTTTCAGGTGTCAATCTACAAGATTGGCCTTTCCATAGTAATCCGATGTTTTAACAATCGGCTAGAACATTTATAATGATGTCTAATGCTGATTAGACAAGATAGAGAAAGATAGAACTGTGCAGCAGTTGTCACCCAAGTCTGTGAAGGATCAAGGAATGGAAATCATAGTTTGTTTGCTTGTGTATATCAATATCATGCTGCCAAATACAAAACAAGGACTCGGATAAATGTAACTTAAAGCTATTCATACTTTATTTTTTAGGTGGAAGCTGAACTTTCCTAATTAGATGAAGATATGAATTATTTATATGTTGATGAGAATCCTCCATGGGTCTGAATGAAAAATGAGTAATAGCCCTAGTACGAAGGGAAGGTCTGCACAGTACACTTGTCTATGTAGCTAGCTTGACAGCTAATCAGTGTGCTGATTAATTCTTCAATTTCCAAGGTTGCATGGTACTTTTTTCTGATTCAATTTCCATATAAAACTACAAGTTTAAATGATACTGTTTACTTTTTTTGGTGTTTCAGAGGGAAAAACTTGTCTTGCAGAATTTAACTCTTATTTCATTAAAAAAAGGTTCATGTACTGTTGAATAACTGTACTTTTGTGATAATTTATACAAACACCATACATTACCCATAGCAGCCATTGATCGGGTGGAAACATCAACAGAAGATGTAATTGCAGATGACTTATTTTGGTCGAATTTTTGTCCAAATCGGATGTAAAGTTTGGCCATAATTGTGCCAAAATATTTTCGTTGTTCTTGACCAGCTGTCGACCAACCCTGTTATTGATCAGTGGTCTGAAGATAGGGTTAAAATTGACCCATGTGTACCATGTCTTAAAAAAATCACTGCTGTAAAATGATAGCCCCATTCAAGTTTATTTGGCTTGTGCTACTTAAAGATTAAGCCTTCCAGTAGGTGTTACGAACAGAGAAACTTGAAAAAAAGAGGAGGAGCAGCAACTGCAGTTCCATCAAATCAGATGTACTGTAATATACTGTGATTGCACTTACTGTTTCAGATATAGCAGTTTGCTTTTCCATTACAGGACTTAGGACCCCTCTCTTTAATAAAGCATAGTTTTGTTGATTTGGTTGGAAAGGATGGATGAAAATGTGACAAGACAGTGGGGACAAAGTATTGTAAACCGCTTGGGTCTCTTGTTAATCTTAACCTGCCAGTGACACACAGTAGAAAATTAGATTGAATCTGCTATCACCCTTGACATGATGGTGAGCTAATCCTTAAATACAAAACAAAACACATTTCAGTTTTTAATGCTAACATTGATCTGCTCATTTTTATGTAGTTAGTGTCAACAGGAATAAGTACTTAATATTTTCTCTTTACACTTACAGTGTATAATAATGCAATACCCTAGTGAGTCATTAATGTTTCTTTATTGATTATAGTTAACTCCTTCTTAAAATACCTAGGAGATTCCATACTTACGGTAATAAAGGTGGTTAACCTTTAAAGCACTGTGTGTCATTGACTATCATTTGTTAAATGTCAGTTGTCTATAAGGGCCCCATTTGTATGCATGTGCATTATTTGCTACACATCTGTATTATTGGAACTCATGCTATACACACGAAAGTCATTCGCACAATGCATTCCAATAACTTATCGAATCACAGCACAGATAGTGGAATCACTTTAATCCTATATATCTTCTTGTAATGAAGTCCAGTTTAACAAGCAGAGCTTAAGCCAGGAGTGGACAAATTATATTTGACTATATTCAGACAACTTTTTGGTAGCCAACTTTATAGACTTCAAAAAAGTTAGACACAAGGTGTGAATTTTTAGGCTCGTTGGCTACCTAACTTCTGGGATTTGTCTAGGCCTGGAGCCTTAAAGGGCATGTCCACCCCTTTTTTGAAGTTTTTATTTTTTTTTTGCACGGAAATGCAAGCAGGGGGCGGGACCGTCAGCCGCATCCCTGATTAGCTGAGAGGCAGCCAATCAGGGACGCGGTTGCCCAGAATGCCAGAGGATAGAGGGAAGGTAAGTAACTATCGGGGGACTTTCTAACAATTCTATTACGGTTGTTGGGGCTGGGGGACCAATAACTATAATATCACCAAGGGGTTTTGCGCTGGGGGGGGGGAGGACTCTCCTGCGCATGCCTCAGACCTTGTCGAGGTTGAGGCTGAGACAGGCGCAGGTTGAGTCACACAGAGCTTCCTACACTACACTTTCCTGGACTTTGGTGGGGCATAGCATGGCAACCATAAGGAGCTGGGATGTAAGCTAAGGATTTTTGTACACTACAGAGTGGGGCCAGTATGGGGTTACATTTCAGTTTTGGGGGTGGACATGCCCTTTAAAGGACAATTATTTACACCTCCCCTCACTCTTCTTCTCCTTCTAGAATGTCGATAATTCTAGAATGTTGGTTATACTTACTAGAAGCCCTGTATTGGGAAAAACAGGATCCTGTTTTTTCTGATACAGCCATTAAAAGCAGGCCTGAAACCTTTGTTACCCATGTGGATCAAATGAAAGAAAAGTGTATCTTCCCATTGGCCCCTCATCGAGTGCTGTCAGTGACAGAAGGATGGAGGAGGAGCAGTTCAAGTAATTATTATCAACATTCTGTAAAATACCCAGAGGTGAGGAAGTACCTAGCGGTTTAGGTCCTTATCCTGTGTACTCTCTAAGTGTGGATTGGAGGTTAGGTGAGTATAATTGTCCTATAAGCCTCAAATGAAAAGTTTATAGAGCAGCTCTCTGATGTGTTTTATTGAATATTACTGTTGAATATCTGGGCATGTACTGTAGGTTTGTGTTCAGAATTAAATAATTGGATATGCTTTTGAAGGTTCTCTTTCATCCAGTCATGGTATATCTGTTGTATTCAATTAGATGGACTTGAAGTTTAGTTCTTGAAGACATTTCGCTAGTCATCCAACAGGCTTGTACAAGTCATTCTGAATTGAGAAAGCCAGTCGGATGACTAGCGAAACGTCTTCAAGAACTAAACTTCAAGTCCAGTTGATCTAATTGAATACAACAGATAAATAATTGGATAATTTTTTTTTTTTTTTGTTATGTAAATGGTCCTTTCTTAAAACTGTATATGATGAGAAAATCCTGAAGATCTTGGCCACTTTTACCAGTAGTTACCTGGAAAGCTTTACTAATGTATGAGAAAATGGGTCTCGCAAGGGCCTCTAAAGATGAAAATGAAAAGTGGTTGGCAGCCCTTTTCCTGTAATTATATGAGTACCTAAATCTGCAGAATGTTGTAGCTTAGTACAGTGTCCTGATTGTAATATCTTGTCTTTTTTAGGAGACCCTAGAAATTAATGGTGAAAACATAAATATCCAAATATCCAATATAGTAGTTACTTTCTGATCAAATGCTGCAGTAGACCGCTGGATAGTTCTATTGTATGTATAGATCAAATGAAAACATTGAACATGAACCAAATAAATTTTCTGTTGACACAATGTTTCCTTTTTTGGCAAAGCATTTAAAAGAATGAAATACTGTACTGTCTTTCTTTAAATTACTCCAGATAAATGGACAAAGGGAAAGACTTGTTATGGTGCTTTTCTTAATAAGATTAATTATCATGTGACAGCAGCATGGGATTTCTGTCAGGCATCCACAACATCATACAGAATTACAGGACATCCACATTTTTCACAGGCATCCAGACTGCAGGCTTTGTGTACATTTTTGACTTTCAGGCTCTGAAGGTAAATATTGATTTATGTTTTTAATTTAATTAACACCATATCTGTCAAAATAATTATTTAGTGCAAAATAGCTAAAGATGCTATCAGTTTATATGCATTTGTGTATGAATGTTCAGGTAGATAATTCAAATTATAGTGATACTGTAGTTTAGTATAGTAGTAGAGTAGAGTATAATAGAGTAGGGTGATATCGATTAAGCAGAGTCCAAGCACTTTTCCAATCTTAGCACATTAATTTTACACATACAACCTATCAGTATGTCTTTATGATTGTGGGGGAAACCGGAGTGCCTGGAGAAAACCCACGTAAGCACGTGGAGAACATACAAACTCCTTGCAGATGTGTCCAAGGGTGAATTTGAACCCAGGACTTCAGCGCTGCAAGGCAAGTCAATGCTAACCACTGAGACACCGTATTGCCCATTGATTTTTTTGATCCAGATATGTTAATGAGATAGGGAAACCGACTGTCAGTCATTTAACACTTGCAACAATGGGAAGTTCTCAATTTGTAGCTCATGTAAAACATTCCTGCATAAAAATGCAGAATTAAGCAGTGGGAAGAGACTGGTAGTTATTCTCACTCTAACAGCTTTATTTTCATTCATGCTTTCTATTAATGGACACCTTATTGTCTGATGTAGTAAGTAGTAGATTTACAAGCTCAAATGTTCCTATTCAAGCAAAAGCAATGTCTACTGGTTGCTCAGTGGATTGCACTGATCCTTTTGATTCCTTGGTTAAAACTCAGCCTCACCTAAATCATGAATTTGTATGACCCCTCTGTGCTCTTTCCTCCGGTACTCTAATTTCCCCTCAGTCATAAAGACATGCTGATATGTGAGTGTTATAGGATAGTGTATTTAGATTGTAAGATCGTTGTGGGCAGGGCCTGATATAAATGGATAAATAATTGCTTTATAATATATTCAAAGCTATATTGGGGGTAACTATAATATTTATTTCATGAGGTGACTTTGAGACCTGTGATCAAATTCCCATGCAGTTTTCAGATTTGTCTTGTTGTTTATATTGAATTTACTTGTAGTACATTAATCCATGATATGAGAATAGTGATAGAGTGGACTGAACAAAAGGAAATAAGCTTGAGGAGATTTAACCTGCAAAGGATACAACACATTATGGTAAATTCTAGGGCCTTACATGTGACTGCTGATCACGAACACAGACTGCATTGAGTATACAGGTTTTTCTGACTAGTTTAAATGAAATCTCTTTCTTTCCATATAATTCTCTTATCGATCTGAACCTATTGGCCAAATCCTGATTTTTTCCCCCATCCCACTGGCGTCTATAGCCATGAAAGGGCTACCTCTCAACTATTACTGGGGTAGTGGTTTTGTAGTTTACACAAGAGACATTTGAATAGTTTCAAATGTACAAAACACAGCACGTTTTCAGTATTATTAGTTACTGGTTCCTGCTGCTCAATATCCGTGAGTTTATTTATCTTTCTATTTTCCTCAACTTCAGTAGTATAGAAACTTGTAAGACTACAGCATTATGGGTCTTAAACCTACTGTGTGTTTGCATTTTGGCATACATACTAATTAATTGATCAAAATTACACATTTCAAAATTAATCCCTGAGATTATTCAAATGAATCCATTTTCTTTTAATTTTCATTGTGGTGGATTCCCTGAACCCATTACTTTTTAAGTGCAATGAACAAAAATCAATTTAAAACACTTCTTTCTGGAATGTCAAAGAAATTTAGCAGATTCTCCAGCATTTTATCCTTTCCCAATCTGTCATCTATAAGATGACTGCAATTGAAAGCTATTTCACTTCAGCTGCTGTCAGGAAAATGGCTTGCAATGCCACATTTCACAACTTCATCTGTAAAAATGTCCTGTTCCTATAGCATGATACCACAATAACCCATCAGTGTGTAAATGAACCCAGTCAAGTCTCATTTTGGTAGATGTTTTTTTTTTACCATTGCAGTTTAACAATGTTTAGAGGAGATGTAAAGATTTAAATAAATTATTTTTCTAAAATGAAAATTAGATTAACCGCTTTACATCCAATAACTATATAAAACATAAGGCTAGGCATTTTCAATGGGGAGGTGCAGTGGCGAGAATCTATATTACAATCACTCAGTGATGTCACTGAGTGACTTCCTGTATTCCACTGCCCCTCCCACTGTCTCCCCCTCCCTGTATTAGTTATTTATATAGGAATCCCTGTTTATTCTTGATGGACAATGTTCGGTCCTTCTTTCTCTTTTCAATAGGAACAGTAATTAACTATTTATACATTAAAGGAATAGTTCACTCTCGAATTGAACTATTCCTTTAATATACTGATTAAAGATCGGGAGGTTAAGGAGCAGTGCCTTACCTCCCGATCTTCAATCAGTATTGCAGGGCCCGAGAACAAAGATGGGAGCTAACTTACCTTTTACGCGATCCACCGTGGCCAAGCTGGAATCTCAGACCGCTTCACTCTCCTGTACAGCCATAGCACGCCATGGCTGTACAGGAGAGTGAAGCAGATAGTGCACTCTCCTAGCACTGCTATCAGCTTTGTTTTTGGTGCCAGTGCCCAGGCGCCAAGCCACGTCTTCTGTATACAGCAAACTTCAAATCAGGGGCCGCACACACAGACTTACAACATCCAGCTTTCTGGATTATTGCTGTTTTGGGGTTCGGGTGGTGATATTTTTGGGGTTCGGGTAGTGATTTAAATATATACAATTTTTAATTTAAGCTAAAATATCAAACCAAATCTGAAATATAAATGACCCTGCATAGATTCACAGCTGCATCTCTTACCTCTGCCATTAGCAGGAAGGTGCACCAGGAACTCTCGGAGCTTAAAAGGAAAAAATGGGAGGAAATTATACTATAGTGTTTTTAATCGTGTTTTGTTTACAAAATGTGTGTACATAGAAAAGTAAGTAATAAAGTGTCTAAAAATGTAAATACTTTCTTTTTGTAGCAAATAAAGGTTAATACATTTCCATCAATATCATCCTTTTCTATATACTCCTTTAGCCAAGGCTCTTTACATTTGCGGGGAAAAAAATTCCCAAGACCAGCAGCCCATTAGTATTCCAAGCTCCTTGTTTCAATTGTTTTAAAAATGGTGTGACAGTCAGCATTATTTTTTTGAACATGAACCAAGATGAAGAAGGTACTTAAAATGCTTGGCTGTGTCTAGATTTTTCAGGAGAGCAGAGATGCCATCGGATATGTCTCAGAGCTGTGAACCAGGAAATTTGATATCTAAGCTTGCTCTAACTCACCTTGAATGTATGTCATTGTGGCATTTACTGAATGTTATCCTTGGCTTGCCTTATATTCAGATATTCACAATATCTGAATATGCAAGAGCTAAAAATGCACATACTTATTTCTTTTTAATATTCAAACAGTGTACTATGTAGTGTACTACAGTAAATGTTTTTAATGTAATGTCTACATTATTTTACATTTAATATGCCTCATCAAATAAATGTCTGATAAACTAAACTGCAATAATGTTACTTTATAAAATTGAACTTAAAGTGGAAATGTGGTCCAAAAATGACTAGGTATTTTTGGAATTTACTTTCATTTTTTTTTTTAGTTTTGAAGATATTTATATTTTTATGTGTGATATGGTAGCAATCAGAGCAATGCAAGCTGCTCGTGCCACTTTTAGGATTCTGTTAGGCTCTCAGTCTACACCACTCCGTCCACTGTGGTCAGGATACAATCCAGGAATAAAGGTTTGTAGATGAGCCTTAGGCAGCATATAATCTGCAAAAAAAATTTAATTGTGTATTTGGCAACATGTATCGGAGCCGTGTTCTCCTTTATCAAGTATGGTTTATCAAACATGTTGCTGAATGCCACAATAACGTTTTTCTGAGGTATGAGTGGGGGAGGAGCCATAAGGTGGGTAGGGGCTGTAGATTCCCTTACCTTTTCTTCTGTTATCTTCACACTGTGAAGCCTGAGGCTGTGCTTGCGAGATGGAGGAGTAGACTTTAGTATGTCATCTGTCGTCCTCCCACCCCTTAAAGGGCATGTCCACCCCCAAAACTATAATCCCCCCCCCCATTGTGCAGTGTAGTTTAATCCTTACCTCACATCCCAGCTCCATATGGTTCTCCTGTAGTCCTGCCCCAAAGTCCCAAAAACTGCCCACCAGGAGGATAGCAGAGTCCATATAGGACTCTGCCTCCTATCTGGCCTCCAGGAGAAGTTTGGCATGCGTACTGCAGCCCTTCTCCCGCTCCCAATTAGGATTCCCTCCCCCTAGTGTAAAAATCTTTTTACATAACATTCCCCCTGTCCCTCTTTCCTCCGCCGCACTGAACTCCCGGCAGCCGCGTCCGTGATTGACTGCCGCTCAGCCAATCACAGACGCGACTGCCGGTCCTGCCCCCCTGGTTGCATTTTCTTGCAAGCAGAGGGCCTGGCAGCACGGCGGAGGAAAGAGGGAAGGCAAGTAATGTTTTGGGTATTTTCTGATAATACAAATAGATACAGGGGGAATGTTATGGAAAACATTTTTTAGAAGGGTGGACATACCCTTTAACTTTCTGATCAGAGATTTCTTCATATCTTGGTCTGTACAGCACGCAGAGAGGTGATTTATGGTACATTTAAATGTAGGAACATGGAATTTCATATAACTTTTCTGGAGACCACAGTTCCCCTTAAAAATGAAAAGTACCAGGGGCAGGGAGGTAGGATTGGTTATTCCTACCTCCTAATATTTCATTTAAGAGTGCTAGCATGTCCTGTTTTTATATGCCAGGTTAGTGTCCTGGGCTTTCCTGTATTAAAGAAAGTGATAAATCAAGGAAGAAGCCTGGCAAAAATGGATTTCTTTGTGCTGCCAGAAACAATGAAACACCGAAACAATATTGGGAGGTAGGAATTACCAATTCACCTACCTCCCCGGGTACTTTTTTATTTTAACTTTTTTTTAACTCCTTTAATTGGCTACTCATGTAATACCTAAGCCACATACACACATAAAGTTACTATCAGCCGGGAGTGACCAACGTCTGTTTTCCCGACAATCTTACATTTGCAGTCCATCCTGCCAGAACAATGAATGCTGCTATTGCGAACTGCCACACAAGTAAAATTGGCAGATGAAGAAACTGTTATCTGTGGCTTGACCAGCTGCTATGAGCACCTTAGTTGCAGTGCTCTGTGTAACCCACATTCTAGAGCTGACTTGCTGCTATAAACTATAAAAAGGCATTATATCTACACCTATAAGGAACAAAGACTTCTGGGTATTTACCATGCTTCCATGGAAGCTTTTAGGAAAGCTGTATCTTTAAAAAGACTTTTACAGCATTCCACAAGCTAAATGTAAAACCAGAGCGCCAACTTCAGACCGGTTTCGGCTTTATTGAGCCATCATCAGTGTAGTGCAGGCCTCTGGTTTTGCAGTGTAAAGCGCCTATCGACAGACATCACCAATAAATTAAATAGGATAGGGAGAGAATAAAGGCTTCGAAACTCCCTTTTCAGCAATATGCAAATAAGGAACAAAGACTTCTGGGTATTTACCATGTTTATCTACACCCAGGCATCAAGTGCAACATTATCGCTATACACATGGTCTATTTGCAGCATAACATTTACTAAGAAGCTTTATTGGGAAGGCAAAGAGCCTTTAATGTGTGTTTTTCACACACGTTTACCATCTTGTCCAGTGTGTCCTCAGCCTTAGGGCTGCTTCCCATGGGACAAATTGGGACAGATCGTTTCACCTGGCAGATTTACAGACTAATTAGTAATTGGTAATTTGTCAGTTGAAATTAAAGGGACAAGGCTGGTAATTTGGACCAACCAATAGTGCAGCCTTTTGAAGACCGCAAAATTAGACATGATGGTAAATCATTTCCAATCATGCGATGCTTAATAGGCTACACAATTGGTCATTTTTAAATATCTGTTGATGTATATACTACAAATCAGTATACTGATTGATAATTCTGCTGTGATATTTTAAGCAGAGTTGTTCAGTTCAGAACAATTGGGCATGTTGGTAAATTACAGCTAATAATGTAGTCTTCAATGTGCAGCACAATTAGCTGACCCCAAATACTAGGGGTATTACCTTATTTTTCACAGACTGACATTGTTATATCAATCATTAGATCTGTCTGTAGAAATATTGTGCCAAATTTGTCCTGTTAGTAACATAATAATTGAGGTTGAATAAAAACACATGTTCACTAGGTCCAACTTTTTCACCCTCCCTTTTAACCCTACCTAACATTTGATCCAGAGGAAGGTAACTTATAGAAATTTACCCAGACCACTTTTAAAGGGCATGTCCACCCCAAAATTTAACTTTTTATATGTGGTAGGGCATGCTCCCCCAGCCCCAACCGCATTAATATAATTGTTAGAAAGTCGCCCGATTCTTGCTTACCTGCCCTCTCTCCCCTGCTGCAGTGTTCAGGCCCTCTGCTTGCATGGAATTGAAAGCAGGGGGCGGGACCGGCAGCTGCGTCCGTGATTGGCTGAGAGGCAGGGAGGGCTGCACTGAGCATGCCTCAACCTTGATGAGGTTGAGGAAGTCTCAGGCACAGCATGAGTCACACACTGCTCCTACACAGCAGTTTCCTGGACTTTGGAGGGGCACAGCAGGGGAACTATTTTGAGCAGGAATGTAAGGTAAGGATTGTTTTAAACTACTTGATGTGGCCAGTAAGGGGTTAAATTTTAGTTTTGGGGGTGGACATGCCCTTTAAGGCTAATCAATGAACTTATTACCACATCTGCTGGAAGACAGTTCCACAGTTTCACTGTTCTTACTGTAAAGAAACCTTTCCTAACCTGAAGATGAAACTTTTTCTTCTAATCTTAAAGTCCTCTGATATGACCTGTTGGTGAACAATGCACCAGAGAGGTTATTGTATGGCCCATTAATATATTTGTATAAAGTGATCATATCCCCACCCAAATGTCACTTCTCTAATGTAAACAGCCCTTACTTGTCTAATCTGCCTGCTTTGTCAAGCCCTCCATTCCCTTATTATTTTTGTTGTCTTTGCTTCCATTTCCAGGATGTCCCTTTTGTATATGGGATTCCAAAACTGCACCGCAGTAATATTTTTCTCTCTTGAATTTATTCCCCTCTTTATACAAGACAATATCTTGCTAGCTTTAGCTGTGGCTGCCTGGCATTGTTTGGTACAGCTAAGTCTGTTATCTTCTAGAACTTCCAAATCTTTTTCCATTAGAGATTCACTTAGCACAAAGTTATTTATACTGTAAAGCAAAACAAACAAGATAGTCTCAAAACCACTGGCAGTATTATATGTTCTAAACTACCTATGGTAGTTATATGGTGGTAGGGCGAGGTGGATAGACGCCTGGCCCTATTTGCTTTGAATATGGAGTACACAATTCCAATATAGGCAACCAGGTAAGTATGTGAAGATAACTCACCCGCGTGGATCAATGGCCCGTGTGCATCCAAGCCCCAGGCCCTTCACTCGCCACCACACAAGGATACGTTCAATACAAGAAAGAAGGCGGAGCAACCCATTAAACACACAGCACAAAAGATAAAATATCAAATTTATTAAAGTCTACATATATACATACAAACACACCGATGCCTGACACGTTTTGTGTTTTACAAACACTTCATCAGAGCCATGGCGCTACTAACATGTCACTTCCTTTTTAAAGGGGTAGGCTCGCTCCCTTAATTAACCCGTTACAAAACAAATGTAACAAACAATAACAAAACTCAATAGAACCATAAAACAATGGGGAGAAAAAGTTGCAGTATATACCAAACTTTTGCAACTTGCAACTTTTTCTCCGTCTTCTTTCCTGTATTGAATGTATCCTTATTTATGGTGTAGGTGGCACAAGGATTGTTAAACCCAAAATGCATCACCTTACATTTATCAACATTGAATCTCATCTGCCATTCTGCTGCCCATTTTGATAATCTATCTAGGTCTGCTTGCAGCACTTGCACATTATTTGAAGTTTTCAAAGCTCTGCATAGTTTAGTGTCATCAGCAAACAAAGAGACCTTGCTCTCAATGCCCCCTTCTAAGTCATTTATAAACAGATTAAAAAGAAGTGGCCCCAGTACAGAAATCTGAGGCACTCCACTTTAGCCCACATAGATGTATCTCCATTGACCACCACTCTCTGTTTACGATCCAATAACCAATTCTCTATGCACGTACAAATGTTTTTTTTCTAGGCCAACAGTCCTCCGTTTATACATTAGTCACTTATGTGGCACAGTATCAAAAGCTTTAGCAAAATCCAAGTATATTACATCAACTGCTATGCCAGAATCTCAATTCTTACTCATAAAACCAAGTACAGTTGTCTGACACAATCTATTTCTCATAAATCCATGCTGACTACTACTAATAAGATCAGTTCTGGAGACAAAGTCAAGGATATGATCCTATAATAATGTTTTCAGCACCTTCCCTACCACTGGTGTTAGATTTACAGGTCCATAGTTACCAGACAGGGAACAACTGCCTTCTTTAAATATTGGTATTTAAAAGAAGGTATCAGTGGCACATCACCATACAAAAGTGAATCTGAAAAGATAAGAAACCGCGGTCTAGATAAAACTGGACTAAGCTCTCTTAAGATCCGAGGATGTATTTTATCCGGTCCTGGGGCTTTATTGATATTAAACTTGTCTAATTGTTTATGTACCATATCATCTGTCAGCCAGAGTAAATATACCTCATTTATACCCTTCATATTATTACAGTCCCTGCTATAGGGACTAGGATTCTCTATAGTGAATACCAATATAAAAAAAAAACAGTGTAGCACATTAGCCTTTTTTAGCATCCTCCATAACCATCTCAGCCCCATTATTTAATGGTCCCACATTCTCAGTCCTTTCTACTATTGATATACTTAAAAACATTTTCGTGTTAAACTTGCTTTGTTTGGCAATCCATATTTCATTTTCTATTTTAGCCAGTTTAATTGCTTTCTTGCACTCCTTATTACAACGTTTAGTTGACCTATGTTTTTTTTTTTTAATTATTTCCCCCTGTATTGCATAGGAGCCATTGATTTAATCACATCTAAATAACCATCATGTATTCAGGTAAATGACAATAAGGAATTATTAATTATTTGCTTTAGTGGCCACAGTAAGACAAGCAGAAACACTCTGTACCAGAGGTAGGATTGCAGCAGAGCTTCCTTAAGGGGTATGTCTACATCTTAGAAAAACTTTTAATATGAAAAGCAGGAACCATTAAAACATAATTTCCGAATTGGTTAATGTTGTTAAATATGTTCCCAATCAGAGATCTCATACTTACCAGCTCCTCGATCCCCCTCCACGGCTCTCTGGCTCTTCCAGATAAGGCAGCCAGTCACAGCCGTGACAGTGACATCACAGCCAGTGGCTCACTGCCATTTCCCAGACGAACCTCCAACGCTGTTGCCCGGAAATGAAAAAATAATAGAGCAGCAGCAGTGGAGAGCTCAGAAGAGGTGGTGGATCTTGAACTTGTAAGTATGTCGTCTCAGGGAGCATATTTAATAACATTAACGGGTCCTGCTTATCATATTAAAAGTTTTTCAAAGGGGTGGACATAACCTTTAATCGAATTTCACAAGAAATAAACACGGAATTGACAAATTGAATTCTCTTTGCAAAATCAAGTGCAGAACATTATTTTACATGGTTAGGTTTGGTCTGTGGATTATCTATATGGAACATACCTATATGTAGGGGATGCAACAGAACTAAAACAGCATATTTTGTATTAGGGTTAGGTCCCACTGTGTGTGTTTCGTTCAGTTTACCATTTTGGGAATGGTGTTTTGTCTGCATTCCGGTCCATTTGCGGACAGACATGCAATTTTCTGTATGTTTTGCCACTTGTGTCAGTGTTTCCGGTCTGTTTGTGTTTTGGGAAATCACAGGAAAAATCACCAGACAATATGCAAAAAAACACAAAAATAAGTTTGTCCGCGTGTCCACTTTTTTTGGGTTCCCATACATAATTATTAAAGTGAGATTCTGACACACAGATCAAAAAAAATGGAACACATAGATTCAGAAAGCACAATATACCATGAGAACTGATTCTTGCGATTTCCATTATGTTTTAAATAACATTGCGACTGTAGATACTTTGTAATGAGTAGAACTAGGAATAGTTAAATTGTACTGTGTTTTTTTTTGTATTCGTTTTTGTGAAATAAGTTTAAATCTTTGTATACATGTTTATCCCCTCCAAAATTAGAGCATTGGGTCATTGCCTGAAACCTCAAACTTCTTCATTAGGTGGGGTTTCTGACAATGCCCTTTTCCTAAAATAGTGCTGTAATGAAAGATTTAAAGGGTATCTCCAGTGGTTAAACCACTTTTAGCTATTCAGTTTTATTGAAGAATGGTAGGTAAAGGAGCAAGAGACCAAGAAAGTTGCTTAACTTTATTCCTGGCTCCTGAACGTTTTGAACGGGTGGTAAGACACACCTCCTTTATCCCCCGTTCTTCAATAAAACTGAATAGTAAAAAGTGGTTTTAACCACTGGAGATACCCTTTAACTTCATGTTTAAGCTAGCCAAACATATGGCCAATATTCGTTAAATCTTGTTGGAGTTAGAACTAACATTCCTGCTTCCTGACCGACCTTTTGGCACTCGGTCAGTAGGAAGATTGTCAGTCTTGGCAAAAGTAGCCACGGCCGACAGTCACGACCAAGTGTGCAATCCACAGAGGACCACACAAACAGCTGTAGTTTTCGGACATGTTCAATTTGGTCAGTTGCTTCTGAAAAATCATGCAATTGTTTTAGCCCAATCGACCGATACACTGATCAGTCGATCGGGCCGAAATATTGCATGATGTGTACCCAGCTTAACAGGCTTTGTTGAATATTGTAAATTATGGGTAGATCAAAAGCCAAGAAACTATTAGCATCAAGACCTTTTGGGCTAAAATGAAAATGTCCATAAAATTGTTACTGCCATCTTTACTGCAGTAGAGGAAGCCAATAACATTGCATTGTGTGGCAGGATTAAACAAATGTTCCATATGAAGAATATATGGCACAATGGTTCCTGTATATTTGTGAATAACTATCTATCCATCTAATGACTATTTATGTACCATTGTATTTATGTACTGTTATGAACCAGTGACAGTATAGTAAAACTCGCTGTATTTTTTCCTCTCCATACCTTCATTTACCTGTTGCCTATAAGTTATTGTAGCTCCGAACATTTCCCCCCATTGTGAAGTTAGTTTAATAATTATAGTGCATGTTGACAGCAATACTTCTAGTTGCTTCCTTGCTACCTCTTCTCCTTAAGCCTCGTACCCACTTATAATGTTAGCAGCGACCCCTGACCACGACTCACATGCGCAATGAACAGCCATTTTGGACTATAATTGCACATGTGTATGCGTTCGGTCGAGGGTCGTTTGTTGATCTGCCATGGTGGATTGACGGACGACCCCCAACCGAACGCATACACACGTGCGATTACTGGCCATTTGTTGCACGCTTGTACATGTGTATGAAGCTTTAGCAATGTGTATTACAATATTGCTGATTGGAAAGTACCTCTGAGCATGCCTACAACCAGTGGTGGTAGGGGGTCTGGTGTACCGATACACAGTGCCGGCATTCATTCCATAGAGGTATTTTTTTATTAAGGAGTTACTCGGATATAATGTTTTAAACAGCAGTTTTTTTATTTTTTAATAAATAGAGTAGATTGAAACTGCAATGATTTTTTTTCTTTCAGCTTCATTTAGCAACCCTGGCATCTTTAAAGGGAGACATAGTGGAGCTAAACAAGAGACTTCAGCAGACAGAACGGGAAAGAGACATGCTAGAAAAAAAGCTTTCCAAGTCACAGGTATGAAATGTAATAATACTGAGTAGGTACTAGCATTTCAATTGAGTGATTTACCAGCCCATGACAGTTTCTCATAGAAGCATTACCTTTGGTATATCTGCCATAAAATGGGAAAGATTAGTATAAGAAGTGATTACTTGTTTCTCTGACATATTTAAAGCCTTTGATTTCCGGCAAAACCTGCTTTGAACTTTTCTCACAGAGTTCACACCCAGCAGTGTTTACAGGAATATACATAATGATGAAATGTGAAGTGAAGATCTCTCTTTAAATGTGCATTATCTTCTTAATGCAAGGTTCAAGCTAAACCTATAAAAAAATGGGAAATTTTGTAGTTTGCTGCAAGGCTGTCTCTTATTGCGTCTCTCACTTAACTAGGGAATGCTTGGGCAATCTGGACTGACCTGCTTGGCATGCTGCTACACAGAGAAAGGTGGATAAAAATGGATGGGTTGTTATTTTGTACTTTAGAACGCCTGTACAATTTCCCATTTATAATTTCTATTTTTTCTTTGATTTAATAAATACTGCCCCATCTTTGTTTGAACTCAAGGCCTCTGCTAAAGTGGTTGCTACATAACTTATGAACCTAGGCTGTATTTATAGCTATTTTATATCTGTAAGACCAGCTGTGTGTGTTGGGTTTTAAAATAATCAAAGCGGCCCTTATACACCACTCTTGCCAGTTGAGGTGCAAAAAAAGAATAAGAGGCACACACTTCTCTTATTAATCAGCCTTTATTGTGACAATGTGCACAACAATATGGGGACAAAATCCACTTTGATAGGTGTAAAAAAAAAAAATTGCTTTAAATACTCATAATCCCTCCTGGACTTCATGTTGAAAGCTCTTAGGATTTATTTATGTTTGTTATTGTCTGCAAGATGTATGTGTGTTCTATGATCACTCTGTATTACTGTTTCTTTTTGCTTAGTCGATAAAACCATTTAACTTTTAAGCTTTTCATGCTTTAAAAGCCTTTTTTAGGGAATTTGTTGGCATGTATTTACAGTGATTGTTTTTTTTTGTATTTGCAGTTATTTCCATATAGGAACTTTTACAGTTTGAATGACACAATTTATACCATACAGACTTTTAGGAGAACTAAGCCCAACAATATTACCCTACTTAAAAGTAACTTTTGAATAAGGTAAGGCAGCAATCCAGCATAATTGATTGGTGCCTAAAACTTACTAAAAAATAAAAAGTTTCTTACCTTCCTTTCTTGCATGATGTCAGCAGGTCCCACGCTTTCACTATCCATTCTGGTCAGGTGCATCTTCTTTTCTGCTTTGTTGCACCGCGTTCTCTGACCAATACCTCTGACATTACTTCCAACCCCTCTGATCACAACTAAGACAAGGAATGTAAATAACCTAAATATATTAGCTTTTTCGAAAGTTTCAGGCAGTTCTGTGTGTATTATTGCTGTTTTGTCATACACAGAAATATAATTATGTATTTCTCCTTTAAGGCTAAATACACGCAAACAGATTTTTTGCCTGGCCAAATGTCCAATGTGGATGAAATCACGACTATCCAATGAGTTTTTTGGCCTGACCGACCAAAATATTTTTCGGTTGGGTTGAAATATTGTCCCTAGACGTTTACTTTAAAATGTTGAAGATAGTGATTTATACTGGCCACTCTGACTAACTTCTGTGTACTAGGATCGAATAGTCCAGGCCTCAATAAAGCATTAAACATAGAAAACCCTGCTGATAAAAAATGGTCTAATTTCTATTGTTTAATTCTTTAGTGCGAACAGTCCCATTTTTTGAGAGAGCATGAAGATGTTCAAGAGAGGACAACATTACGGTATGAGGAGAGAATCACAGAGCTTCACAGCATTATAGCTGAATTAAATAAGAAAATTGATCGTCTGCAAGGGACAACTATAAGGTATATTTCTTTGCAAGATTCGTGCTCCCTATAAAACCAGTTTATAAGAAAATATGTGAACATTTTTTTTATCAGGCCACGTGGTAAAAAACAAAAGCGTTAAGAAGTCTAGTCTCGTTCTTTAATCAGATCAAAGCTGAAGTCAAGCGGTTTATCAAAAACCCACATGCAATGAGGAATTAGCAATGAAGTGTGATTACACAGACTGAACAGTGAGTTTGTTTAATTATGTGACATACGGCAATAGGTAGCTGGCTCAAATCCCTTTATTTATTGTATTAGATGTTACAAATATAAATAAAATATCATTGAAAACATTATATGCAGTGTTCTGTCCTTTATAAAATAACATTATTGTAATTAAGTCTATTCCACCCCTCAAATAAGATTGATTGAGCAAGCAGAGACACAGCCGTGTTTGTGTGAGACCTGTATGTTACTGGGTGATTAAGTCTTCACCACCTTAACTGCATCTGTGAGTTACCCTTGTGGATATAATGTTTGTTACACTAGTATACCTCGGGAAATAAGAAAAGTGCTGATAGCTGACAGTCTATTTGAGATTTTGGTGGTTAAGTTAAGGGTATGTCCCAGGTGTATGGGAGATTGGAGGTTCACTTCAGTTTGTGCTCAGTGAGTCCTGTTCTATCATCAGTTCACGCTGTTGTTACTTGAGAGTCAAACACCTATAAGATTTTATTTGGATTGTGTCAGCAATATCAATAAAATGTATATGTTTTATGGCCGCACATGTGCAATTTACTTTTGCTGCTTGTTTTAAAGGTTTAGACCCTTTTTATCTTTTTCTTCTTTTTTTTTTTTTTGGTTTCATTTAAAAATATATATTTTTTTCTACCACCTATTTCTCGGCTGTACATGGTATGAAACATTTTTATTGTGTCAGTACTCTAGAATGCAAAAGCTTACTTTGGGTTACTAATATTACACATGGCTTTTACAAATGTATGTTTTTTTCTTTCATTGTATAGGCATTTTTTTAAAATCAGTTATGCTTCAATTAAAATGTTTTTACAAATTGAAAATAAATGACAGTTAAAAAAAAGGTGTGTATTTGGAATGAATGACTATGCGTTGTATTTAATGTTTATTATTACTCATTGATGGTGAAGGTTGACATTCATTCAGGTAATGGTATATCTGTGGTATTCAGTAGACCAAGTTTAGTTCTTGCAGATTTCGCTAGTCATCCGACTGTCTTTATTTAGTTAATTCAGAATGACTTGTACAAAAAACTGCTGGTAATAAATACCCTGGAATGTTTTAACAGCAAGGTGCCAGGGACCTCCTGAATGTGTAGTTTCACTTATCATTGAAGTAGATGCAGTTTTCAAGTTGACTGGTGGCCAGAGACCACAAGGAAGGGGGCGTGTTGTGGGGGCAATGGGGGCTGCTGGGATGAGCCAGCCATGCTTATCGTCTGATAAAAGGGCATGTCCATCCCAATATCAAAATTTGTATTAAGGTAGAAGACCCCCAAAACCTCTGTTATAGTTACCCTGTTGTATTCTGCTTTTAAAAGGAGATATTCTGCAGGATTCCATCACGGGCCCACTCCTCCTTCTGAACACTGGGAAAGCTCAGCGTTTCACACAGGCTCACTGAGCATTTGCATTGTTCAGGAGTGAAAGCTCCAAGATTACGCTGCAGTCATTGGCCATGACGTCACACGTCATGCCCATGACTGTAGCATGAACCGGGAAGGGCCTGGAACTGCGAGCAAGGATTAAGGAGACATGGCAACGGATACAGTATCTCCTTGTAGAAGCAGAATTGAACAAGGTAAGTATAATGGAACCTAGGTTTTGTCTGGTCTTCTACCTATGTGCAAATTGGGATATTGGGGGTGGACATGCCCTTTAAAAATGGATAGTCTACACTGACTCTATACTTCAAAGAAAACTGTTGCAATATTACATGCAATATTCTTATTGACCCCTACAGTTCTGTTTAGCAGTATGAGGATCTGAGAGCTGAATTCATGACGTATATGCTAACCAATCCCATGTCTGTTTGGAAACTTCAAAGTATAGAAGTAGTAGGTTGACTGGCTTCAGCTCCCTTCTGATCAGTGTATAGGTTCCGCTCTTATACTATATAAAGACACAACCCTATCAAGAGAACATGTCATCTACTATATAAATTTTATACGAAAATGTAACAATGGTTGTGATGATCAATTGGAATAAAAAAAAGTGCAGTTATAAAGACACAACAATAGCCAGACTTCTAAGCCCGAGGTGAAGCGCATTTAATGTATAATACTTGCTATAATAATAGAAGTAAAAGTTAAGTAAGATTGCTTAGGATCCTTAGTAAATTGCCTATTGTTCTCACTGAGTGTGTGTGCAGGTCAATCCTCCTTAGTAATAGTAATGTTTGCCCCCTAGTCCACAAGGTCCCAGTTCTCCCTTGTATATTAAAGTGACAGGAGTTAAGGTTTGGGTCATGCAATACATAGTACCTTCTTTATATACACACTTACAGTAATACTACATGTATTGCTGAAACAGGTACTATATGTTGAATGCATTCCTTATTAAACTGTCTGTAATAGTTGCATTGTTTTCATATATAACTGAATGGTCTCCATTACTAGCCTTTTACCTTTGTATATATTACTTATTAATATACTTGTGGTTGAGACCTTGTTCTCAGTGTGTGAATTTTAGTTTAGTTGTATGTATGGCAATTTCAGTCTTGAAAGGAATTACAAGGTCAATAGATGGTCTAGGTAGATATACAAAGTAAAGGACTCACACCTGCAGTTAAGATGTTATATTTATTGTGTCAAAGCTACACACAACGTTAACACATGATAAATGTTCTCCCGAAACATGGCTTGTCAAAATAAATATTACTGAGACTTGGCCCCATGAATCTGTTCCTTTTGGTCTATTAGCAGTGGTGTGCAGTCCACTTTGTTCTTCAGTTGAGTTGTGTTAATTATACCTACCTAATGTGGTTACAAAATCAAAAAACTTTGAGATTAAAGAATATAGTATGCATGGCTTGTTCTTTTATTTGTAGGAGGTTTTGCAGTTCATATTTTATGGATTTCTTTTTAGCTTTAAGGCAGTAATATAAGCTTTGTAAATAAAAGAACCATTTATTAACAGATGGATTCTCATGGTTATGATTATGGAAACAACAGAATGATTAAAACAAATCTCTACCATTTTCTTAATTGTTTTGACACTGTTCTTTAACTGGTCTGTGTTTAGGGGTGGGGCTAAGGGTGCCAGGCTCTTTGGGCCTACAGGCTACTGAGGTGTAAATCCAGCCCTGTGTGCTGTGCTACTCAAATTATTCAGCAAGGCCAAAAGGCACAGGAGAGGTTACCATTTTGGTGACTTTATTTAGGGTGTCTCCATAAATAAACCATGGCTACTCCATAAATATATCAGCACCCCATTTTTTATCCAGTGTCATTTCAAATAACTAATTATGTTGCATTTAACATTTTGTTAATTGTTCCTAATTCTATTTATACAGCATTTTGTAGGGTTATACCAATCTTTTTCTCCTTCAGTTGTTTTACAGGGAACCAGGAAATGTCATGTCTATATCATTAACAATAAAAATTTCTAGACACACGCTACTGATAATTTTTCTTAAGCCTCTTTCTGACTCGCAATTTGGACATTTGTGAATTTTTCCTGTAGGGAGGAGGATGAATATTCTGAGCTGCGGTCAGAGCACAGTCACAGCCAACTGGAAGCCAATGATGATTCACGCAGTATGGACCAAGACCAGACCTCCGTATCATTACAAGAAAATCAATCCACCATGGTTACTGTAGATATGGGTAAGTTGAAACCTAAGTACAGAAACATATTAACAGGGTTATTCAAAATGGTGCTAATTTTGCCCCAGCCAATCAGATGTTAGCTTTCAAATGTTAAATAATATCTGATTGGTTGAGCCAAAATTATCACCATTTTTAACGATAAGAACTTAAATAACCATGTAAGTGTTTACATATACTGGAAATATTACAAGATGAAGAAATTATCATAGGCCATGCCTACCCTTAAAAAAAACCTCAACTACTATTTTTATCAGTTTATTATATGCATTTATAACCAGATATTTAATGATAAGTTATTTTCCTTTCTGGTAAAGGTGTCTGCCTCCTCCCTCTGTTCAATGAGCTTTTTATAAACTTAAAGGAATAGAAGTAAAAAGGGAACTATTCCTTTAATTTATTGATTGAAGACCGGGGGTTAAGGATTAATACCTTATCTCCCATTCTTCAATCAATTCATCAGGAGCAACGGGTGAAGAAAGAAGAAACTTGTAAGAAACGTGTAAGGTAAGTTTCTTCTTTCTTCATCCGTCACTCCTGGTGAATTGATTGAAGAACGGGAGGTAAGGTATAGCTCCTTAACATCCTGGTCTTCAATCAATACATTAAAGGAATAGTTCACTTTTTGAGTCAACTATTCCTTTAAGCATGTGCAGAGGAGGCAGCAAGTGAAACAGCAGTTGATCATTGGCTGTAATGTCAGTTGTCATATCCTTTATTGACTGCATGGAGGGAGGGACCAGCTTAGTCTGACAGAATGGGGACAATAATATTCTTCAAAAATCTGGTTAATAATGCAGGTAACAAGGTGAAAAAAATATTACTTGGGGTTGTGGGCAGGTAACTGCCAATTGGGCATTTTTTGTTTTAAGGGTGGACATGCCCTTTCTAGAAAACAATTTGTGTGTCTATTCTCTTAAGACATTCAGTAATTTTCTCTTTGAGTAATAACAATGAGTGATCTGTTCTCTCCATACTGTATTTAAGCTACCTAGATAATTAGCCATGAAGAATATTCTGCTCATCTATGATAGGGTTTTAGTTCCTTCTGTTTGGTACTTCATGGAAAGATTTTGTCTATTTAAAGGCAATAAGTTAAATATACATAGGGAATTAAAATGACACTGTTATTTGTAGATGATATATTGTACTAGATTGTTACCTGTGTTAGGTGGTATAATATATTAAGTGAATAACAACCAATTTGGGTATTCTTTTGTCTTTTGTTGTGTATCCATTTGTTTATGACATTTTATACTGTTCTTTTTTAGTCACGCACACATGTACTCCAAAGAAGTTTTCAGGTTTACATTTGATAATGCTTAAATATTGGATTCTGTGTGCCAGCCCTAAGGCCAGTTACACAAGTGCACATCCTTGTCCTATATTTCTGCTAACAGATCAGCTGATCGATATACTAATCAGTAGTCTGAAGGTCAGGAATCTAATTGGCAGTACCAATTTTTAGGCATACTGAAGAATGCAAGATCAGTTGTGATTTATTGCCATGTACAATCGTTCATTTCTTGAAAACAATTGGTAAGGGTGAAAATAACAGCCAATCAACCAAGTATTGAGCCACACGATTTGGTCAAATGATTGTATAGTGAATATCAGCCCTAAAACTGATTCAGAATGCTGTAATGCTACTTTGTATTTTTTGTATTTCAACTTTAGATCATTTTAAGTTTCCATTAAGTTTTTAAATTTATTTATGTGGTCAAAGATTAATGGGTAACTGTGATGAAAGCACAAAGGTCATTCCAGTGAAATCCTTTTTATCAACTTTAAGGCTGGGTACACACCAGATATTTTCTGCTAGTTTGGGGCAGCCGGCCGCGAACAACCTCGATTGTCTATATCGTTCCGACCTCAATCGTTCCCTATCTGACTTCATGGTCACTCGTTCGCAAATTCGGCCACATTTGTAATGGCTGAGCGATCACGACAAATAGTCCCTCCGTGTGTACCCAGGCTAAAACAATCCCTTGTCAAGGCTTCTACTTGCAAGTTCCATGAAGATATGTAGCTCTCAAGAAATCACTTCTAATCTCACTCCTCCAGTCCATCACCTGTTTGGGCATGCTCCATCTCTCAAACTTTTGGTTAAGGGGCAGAAAGACCTGTGGGGAGTGACGTCAGTGTCAGAAAGAGATGGTGATTACTTTAAACATTGGTGTTTCGAATCTTCTTAAAACTTGCAAGTAGAAGCCTTGTTGTGGGATTGTTTTAAAGGTAATACCAAGTTCTTTCATTGTTTGTTTTTTTTTATCACAGTTCCCCTTTAAAAGAGAACTAATGCCTGGCACTCGCACGCAGACTACTGCCAATATTCTGTAATAATCTGTAATTTAAGAATTAAACTGGTACAGCTAGTTGTTTTTTTGGGTATTAAACTATGTATAATTGGGCATAAATTACCCATGAGACCATTTCCCAAAAAACATTGGTCTGAAGCATTTGGATCCCCAGCCAATGCGATTAAAATATCAGATTGGGGATCTTTCTGGCAGAAAAAATCTAAGCTTGTGTGGCTTTCTTTTTATCTTAAACTTAATAAGAAATAAACAAAATTAAGATCCCCCCCAAGTTGTTATATGCAGCATAGCTGTAATTCTTACTTCCTCAGCAACAGTATGTTCTAGAGAATTTCTGTTCTGCTTCCTCGGTCCTGTGCATGGGTTCCACCTCCTTAATTTCTATAAAAGTAAAGATTATTTCTCTGTCACTGCATGGCTAAAGCTGGCCATACACATGTGATTACACAACATGTGCGCTGACAGATCAAATTGGTATCTGTCGGCACACATGCTGTGGAAACAGCACACACGGACCCGATATACGTGGTATGGGGATCGGTCAGCCGTGTGGCCATACACCGCACAATCGAATTGGCTCTCTCTACTTAAAGTAAAGGGAGCTGTTACCGACCAACGGAAGTTTTCCGTCATTCCAGATCGATCGGAGTGCCGATTATGGTCGTTCGCCGGTACTTTGGTCGGGCGCATCCCCTACTCATGAACGATAATAGGGGAACGATGGGATTTACCCAATATCGTTTGTAAGTATGGCCACAATTGATTCTGCATTAAGATTAGGAAAGGGAATAAGCATTATCTGTTTCTCTGTTCTCTTTCTG
This sequence comes from Hymenochirus boettgeri, assembly GCA_019447015.1. Taxonomy (NCBI): domain Eukaryota; kingdom Metazoa; phylum Chordata; class Amphibia; order Anura; family Pipidae; genus Hymenochirus; species Hymenochirus boettgeri. The sequence goes on from CM033469.1 coordinate 332,098,563, forward strand.
TACAGATAACACCCAATCCAGCAGTTAGCTGCTGTCTGTTACTGAAGTCCCAATGTGGCACTGTACCTAAAGAAATCAATAACAAAGCACCCCCCACCATACACACACACACACTTTCACACACACACACCTTTAAACTCCTAAAGCTAAAAGAAAACATTACTTGATTCAAGTAGTTTTTACAGCTCCCAGTGCTGCTTTCCTTCCCATAGCAAATCAGTTTTACTGTCACTATAACACAAAATCACTGGGTGAATGCTATTGGCTGTAGTGTGGCACAGATCATCTCCACTGCACATTCTCCACACTTTAGCTCTGCCTCAGTATTTTGAGGAGGTGGATACATTGAGAGGAAACATTCATATTAACTAGGAGTGAGCTGAACAGGACATGAGGAGATCTAGTGACAGGGAGTACTACTGAGAGCAAAAAGGGATCAAGCTCCTGACAGCGCTAAATATATAGAAATGGATAACGGCAAGTCATTTTTTTTCAGTTTAGTGCCCCTTTAATACTTGCTCCTTACCCCTACTTGGCTACTCCGTGCATTTTGATTTACATGTGCAATCTTGGACAGAAATAGAAAGCTTCAAAAAAGTGTCTGGGTAGAAGAAACGTTTTTAGCAATAGGTAGTAGTAAATTGTTGACATGATTCCTATGAAATGTAGAGATGTGTCATTATTAAACATTAATTGGTACTCTTATTAAAAACAGACATGGGAATGGCCATGATGCATGTTTCAATGGTTAGATTGCATGCAGAAGCATAGGCAACTTTATTGTAGCCATCACTTTGCTCTTAAGGCCCCTGATTATGTTGTTTGCCCATATTTCTACATTGCTTGGAAGAGTTTATTAGTTATTATATAGCTGCTGGCAGTCAACCCACAGTGAGTTGTACCGGTAATCCCTTGTGGAGATGAGCACAATTAAGGAAATTGCTTAGATTTTGCTAAATTGATGCCAGTATTGCAGACACTGCTGAATATTACATTTTTTTATCTAATCCAATACCACGGGTTACTTGCTGAATAAGCAGAACTTCTAGAACCGACCCTCCTTCATGTTCAGGCACTATAATCTACTAACCAAACAACCTTTAACATGTTATTCCTCTAACTGAAAATTACTTAAGAGCTTCAACCTAGTGTTAAATAATTATTCTTCTTTGAAGTAAGAACACATGGCTTCCAATAGATTAAAGGAGAACTAAACTTACATTTTTAAAAACCTAATGTGAACATTTTTCTCCCCAGAACACCTATACATTGTAAGATTCTTCTCTAGTAGGTTGCATTTAGTACATTTGAGAAATAGATTCTGTAAATAAGAAGGCTTCCACAACTCATGAAGTCATCAAAGAACCACACCCCCTGACCCTAATATTGACTGTCTCTGTGCACAGAGTGTTTTCTATATAGATGTCTATACACCAATATGGAATCCCTGGTAAGACTTTGAAAGCTGCTTGTTGGCCTGCAGTTTATTTACCAGTCAGTGTGAGTTGCTGGAAAATAAACTGCAGGGTAACAAGCAGCTTTCAAAGTCTTATCAGGGACTTCCATATTCCATTTTTTTAAATTATTCTTTTCCTAGCAAAAGATAAATGTACGTCGATGCTCTGCTGATTCATTGTTGGCACACCTGGTAAGGCACCAGGTTTAAAAAATACACAGTTAAGAATGTCACATGTTCAATACCCCAGACATAACTTTTTTGTTTCTATTATATTCTATGCAAAAGATAAAGCTTTTAAATGTACACAGATTTTTAGCTTATTTAGTGGTGTCTCACCATGTAAGAGGCCAGATTCAGACACATATAGTTCAGAAGGTCACTATTTTGAATCCCCAAACTTACCTTTATTTTTTGTTTCCATTATGTTCCTAGTACAATATTCTACATGTACCAATGGTTTATATAGTGTCTCTTGTACACAGAGTAAATGTACAAGTTGCAGGTTCTATTCCCCAGACTTACTTTTATTTTTGCTGAAATGATAGTATTCTGTTTCTTACATCCATGCTATCTATGAAATACACTGCAAATATTTATTTTCTTTTTGTATGAAAAGTAAAGCTTTTATATCATTGTTAGGACAGGAGCCTTGAATGTGTTTGAAAACAAAAAACTGAAATCCCTGTTCTGTTCTACAGAGCATGTGCCTGTACACAGACACTTAGATAGGGGTTTACCCGGCTTAGCTGGATTGTGGGAGCTGACCCCTAGTACTCACAGGTTATTTTCATAAATCACCCAATGGCCACAGCAAAGGGAGAGGTGAGACACAGCTTGTTGTATGTTTGTGAATGTGCTCTGTCTATTGGGACAATCTTGTCTTGAGACTTAAGTTCCCCTTTAAGAACCATTAAGCAAAACCTTGCCTGTGGTTGTGTTTTTAAACTTAGAACACATACAAGAACAGACATTCCTGGAAGGACTGAAACAGCTTTTTAAATGGCTTCCCAAATTGTTGACCAAATATCTTCTGTGGCGCTTTACAATTACATAGTCATACATTACATAAAGGGTAATACATGTTATACAAAGTCATTCATATTACATACACAGGTAATACATAATATAAGTAAACAGAGTGAGGAGTTTCTTATAGCAATACCGTGATGCAATAGGAAAGAGGACCTTGCCCAAAGAGCTTACAGACTAGAGGATATGGGGGTGAGACATAAGATGACGGGATTTTAATATTTAATGTATTTCATACATTATTTTATTATACTAAAGAAAACGAAATACAAAGCTGCAACCTGTTGGGTATATAAACCATTTATGGGTATTAAAATAATATTTTATTAAATATATTAAACTGAAATTATACATTTTGTTCATTCATTCACAGCAGGCCCTATTCCAAACAGCTAGCAAACTAAATAAAGAGGTAGGGTAAGGGGGCGTGGCCAGCTATCCTGGAGAGAGGTCGCATGGAGTAAGAGCTCCCTCTCTGCTACCAGGAATACAGCTACTTACCACAACATAAACAGGACCCAAATAACTTAAAAGAAGCAGCAGACTGGACCCAATATGGGCAAGAACAAATCCGCCGCTCCTAAACAAACAGAGAAAAAACTTACCTTGTTCTTCCCAGGCAGCACAGATTCGCGGGCCGAAATCCAAGATGGCAGCGCCCATGGAAACCGCGAGAGCCGCAACCTACATGGAGAAAGAAAGGAAGATAAAGTAAGGAAACAGAAACAAACAGTATATATCAACAATACAACCATAGACTCTGACACAGATCAAAAAATAGACTTACAAACATCAAACACAGACCCAGGCGAGGACTTAGGAGACGCCGATCTCCCCTCCAGCCAGGGCCCCAACCCACAGGGACACATGGAGATCCAGCCAAGGGGGGAACCTGTGAAAAGATACAGAAAAGGGGAATCAGAAGGAGAGGAAGAAAACAATATGCTAGAAACCACACAAGGCCAAAACTCTCTACATAACTTCCCAACCAAAGATACCCCAGTGTCAGAAAAAGTATTGAAAGACATGCTGATTTCCCAACATAAAGCCTTCAAAATGGACGTTACAGAAATGGTCCAAACTATTAAAAAAGATATAATAGACATTGCAGAAAGAACCAACCATATAGAACACAAAATGGCAGAATTCACAACCTCATTTAACGAGTTAGCAGACGCCCATAACAACCTTGATGATAAAGTAACCACACTCCAAAACAAAATCACTGATTTAGAAGACAGATCAAGGAGAAATAACATTAAAATCAGGGGCATACCTGAAACGGTACTAAACTCCGAACTAGATCAATATCTAGAAAAACTACTAGAAACAATTCTGCCAGACCTAACCAAAGCAGAGAGAACCATCGACAGAGCCCATAGACTTTATAAACCAAAAAGTGCCCCTCAAACAGCACCTAGAGACGTAATAATAAGATTCCTATTCTTTCAAACTAAAGAGCAAGTGATGTCACTTTCAAGAAACAAAAACAACCTGCCAAGCAAATATAATCATCTACAATTTTTCGCAGACCTATCACCCCAAACCATGCAATTAAGAAAAACCTTTCAAGAAGCTACAGAGATACTCAGACATAACGCTATAAAATACAAATGGGGAGATATCTTTCGATAACTAGGAATATGTTACTGAACCATTGTGGTTCCCCTATGACGAAATGTCTACCATCCAATTTATGTTTTATATGTTTTTTATGTTGCATATGTTTTATATTTTTTATTTCTGCTGTGTGTGCCATACCTCAGTTGCCTTACTTCCACAACATCCTCAAAAATACTACAAACACTCATCTGATGCCAAATATACTCCCCAAAACAAAGATCTATATAAAAACACCTCACTCATATATGTCTGTAATTAAGGACCCAAAACAACCAACTAGCAAGGAAACCCCCAGATCACATGGGAATTAAACTACAATCCTACAATGTCAGAGGTCTAAACTCCCCTCAGAAAAGATTCCTACTATGGAAAGAGCTTACAAGCAACAAGATAGACATAGCATGTATACAAGAAACGCACCTGAACAAAAAATCAACCCATCTCCTCAAGCATAAAGCATACAACAACATTTTCCACTCCTCATCAGAAAAGAAAAAAAGAGGAGTCACCATTGCAATAAAGAACTCACTAGCATTCAAACTATATGATGCGAAGATTGACCCCCAGGGCAGATATATAATCCTACATTGTTCCATAAACAACCAAAACTTAGTTATAGCCAACCTATACGCACCCAATCAAAGACAAATCAAGTTTATAAAGAAAATTATAAGCAAAGTTAAAGAATACCACCAAACAAATACTATAATATGCGGAGATTTTAACCAACTACTAGACCCAGAACTAGACTCCACTAATCCTAACACAAAGAAAAACTACCAATTTTACAATCTCCTGAAATCCGAAGACCTATTTGATGCATGGAGAACAACCCATCCAACAGAGAGGGACTATACTTTCTACTCCCAATCCTACAATATGTACTCTAGACTAGATTATATCCTAGTAGACAAATGGACTCTTCAGAAACTTCCCAACACCAAGATCTCCCCAATTACATGGTCAGATCATGCACCTATAACAATCCTCCTAAAGGAAAGATTTAACGTCAACCAAACAAGACCATGGAGACTCAACCCAACCATACTATCATACGAAAAATCTAGAAACATAATACAAAAAGCTATATCTGAATATTTCGAAATAAACGAATCTCCAGAAATAGAACCGTTCACACTATGGAACGCACATAAAGCTGTAATAAGAGGCATCTGCATCCAACAAGCATCCCAACTAAATAAAATCAGAAAACAAAATAAACTGGAACTACTACAAAAGATAGCCACACTAGAGAAAGAAAACAAACAAAACCCATCACAGCACCTAAAACTACAATTGAAAGAAACAAAAGAAAAACTCCATTCGCCCTAAATCTCTATGACTATGAAAAAATGCTCAGAAGATTGAAAGCATCATCTTACACCCAAGGAGGTAAAGCAAATAGAAACCTAGCAAATAGAATCAAAAACAAATTAGCCAATACCAAAATCTCATACATTATAGAAAAAAACAACAAGATACTCAATCCTCAAGAAAAATCCAACCAATTCAGCATCTACTACTCCAAACTATACAACCTAGCAGAAAACGGAGAAACTAAAAAACCCAATAAAGAAATCTTAGAAACATTCTTAAACTCAATAAACCTACCCTCAACGACAGCAGAACAAAAAGAGTACTTAGACAAACCATTCTCCCAAGAAGAAATAATTAAAGCAATCAAAACAGCAAAACTAAACAAATCTCCAGGAGAAGATGGGTTCACCAACGAATACTATAAAACCTACTTACTACCCTTACTCCATATTTGCAAAACATGTTCAACAAAGCAACTGAAAACCAAACATTCCTAAAGAGATGCTTAAAGCCTAAATCATACCAATCCCAAAACAAGGGAAGGACCCGACACTGTTGGGAAACTACAGACCCATCTCCCTACAAACAATGACCTTAAACTATATTCCAAAATACTGGCTGAGAGACTCAAAAACATACTTCCACATCTCACCCACTTAGACCAGGTAGGATTTATTAAGAACAGACAATCCACAGACAACACGAGAAGAATTATCGACCTTATAGACTGGACCAACCACAACAAGATCTCATCACTATTTATATCACTAGACGCAGAAAAGGCCTTCGACCGCCTTAATTGGCAATACCTAAACCTGGTACTGGAAAAATTTGGAATACAAAACTCCTTTAAAAAAGCAATCATGGCACTTTACACCAACCCATCTGCAAACGTATACATATCCAGTATGATATCCAATCCATTTAACATCTCAAATGGAACAAGACAAGGATGTCCCCTCTCCCCACTAATCTTCGCCCTAGCTATGGAACCTCTGGCACAAAAAATAAGAGAAGACCCAAATATTACAGGCATCAAAATCAATTCATCATCCCACAAAATAGCACTATTCGCAGACGATGTTATTCTAATTGTCACAAAACCAATTACCTCACTAATACATATATACAAACATCTACATCAATTTGGACTACTATCATATTACAAAATCAACGAGAATAAATCTCAAGTTATGGAAACCAATCTCTCAGGAACCCTGAAAATGTTCCTGGCAAGTAAATATCAATTCAGATGGGACACCAATGAAATAACCTACCTAGGTATAAAAATTTCAACCAACCTTGAAAACCTATTCCAATCCAACTTCATACCACTAGTAGAAAAACTAGAAAGTCAAACAAGAAAATGGAAGATCATGACACTATCATTAATGGATAGAATAATGGCATCAAAAATGCTAATCCTCCCCCGGTATCTCTATGTCTTCAGATCAATTCCAATAAACATCCCAGAAACCTTCCTCTCAAGAGCACAAAAAAATATAACACAATTCATATGGAATAAAAATAAAGCAAGAATAAACAACCCAACCATGGCCAAAAACCGCAAAACAGGAGGTCTAGCAATACCAATATTAAAAGACTATTACCAAGCAACAACTTTAGATCAAATAAGATATTGGTGGAAAAGCAAGACAAACACAAACTTATGGTGCGAAATAGAGGAAAAAATGTGCCAACCCATGAACCTGAAACAAATTATGGGAGCAACACTTCTAGAAGATAAGCAAATAATCACTCCCTACACCCTCCCCAACGCATCCATTAAAATCTGGAAAAATATACACAAAAATCAAAACCTCCTAGCACCATTATACGACTTCATACCCATAAACAGCCTTGAAATACTTATCCCGGACTTACATATTCAATGGGATCAATACCAACTAAAAACAATCGATCAACTATACCAACAAGGTAAACCGATCCCATTTCCTACCCTACAAAGCAAATACCAGCTTAACCAGAACGATTTCTTCAAACATATCCAAATCATATCCCTGCTTACAACCTCTAAAACGAAATGGAAAACCTCAAAAGACTCAACGGAACTACAATTTACAGCCCCCACTACCCCCCCCCCAAAGGAATAACAACTTTCTACAACCTGATCAATAACAAAAATATATTTACCAAACTCAGACCACATATAAAATGGGAGGAAGAACTGGGAAAAACCTTCAATGATAAACAATGCTCAGATGCAGCCAACATCCCCTTTAAACTTTCAAGATGCTCACAACATTGGGAAATAACAAGAAAGATACTGTTAAGATACTATAGAACACCAACAATTCTAGCAAAGTGGAACTCTAAATACTCACCAATGTGTTGGAGATGCGGACAGGCCAGAGGAACACTTCTTCACATATTCTGGACCTGCAGGAAAATTAGAAAAATCTGGAATAAAACTCAACTAATATTATCATCAATAGTACAAAAACAAATCACCCTCACCCCCGAACTGGCCCTTTTATTGATAGACCTACAGCAGTTTCCCAGCAATCAACAAACCATTATCTTCCATATTACAATAATTATTACACAATTTATTGCCAGAAACTGGCTAACCACTAAAATCCCTAACATTACACTCATACTGAGAAAACTCAATACCAATATGCAGTACGAGAAACAATATGCCATAACCCAACTTAACTTCCACAAATTCTACAAGAAGTGGGAATACTGGTATACCGACAATAGATCTCTATACCAATAAAGATAAAGACGCTTTGGCTCAACTATGCAAAAATTCTGAAAGCCAGGCAAAGATAAAATATTCAACATGGCGGCTGGGGAGGCACACGCTGCAACTTACTTTTGGTTATTTTACCCACTGCTACCCACTCCCTACTGTATACTATATCTTAAAGGGCATGTCCACCCCCAAAACTAAAATTTAACCCCTTACTGGCCACATCAAGTAGTTTAAAACAATCCTTACCTTACATTCCTGCTCAAAATAGTTCCCCTGCTGTGCCCCTCCAAAGTCCAGGAAACTGCTGTGTAGGAGCAGTGTGTGACTCATGCTGTGCCTGAGACTTCCTCAACCTCATCAAGGTTGAGGCATGCTCAGTGCAGCCCTCCCTGCCTCTCAGCCAATTACGGACGCGGCTGCCGGTCCCGCCCCCTGCTTTCAATTCCATGCAAGCAGAGGGCCTGAACACTGCAGCGGAGAAGAGAGGGCAGGTAAGTAAGAATCGTGGGACTTTCTAACAATTATATTTGTGCGGTTGGGGCTGGGGGAGCATGCCCTACCACATATCAAAAGTTAAATTTCGGGGTGGACATGCCCTTAAACAATATTCATGCAGGGGTCGATTATGTTTGATATTGTTTGATATTGTTTGATATAATGTGATATTTTATTTGAATCTGTTTGATTTGATTTGAATATTTGCAACAACAAGCCCAATTGTATTATAAAAACTATTCAATAAAAACTGAATGATTAAAAAAAAAATAAAGAGGTAGGGTAGGTCGTCATCATTGTCCACTTTGCACCTTTCCTTAGACAATCTATACCCCCAGCCAAACACACTTCCAACATATCACTATGCCTTTTGGATTATGGGATTAAACCATAGCACAAAGGAACAGGAATGAAGAAAAGCACTGAATATAAAATCTACAACTTCTGAGAAGATAAAACAGAAATCCACTTTCCTTGTCCACAGTCTTATTAATTTACACATTTTTCATCTAGTTCTACCAGTACTTTGTGAGTCTCTTTCCCAGTTCTTGTCACTGTGGGAAAGAGGATATACAGTACATGATTCACAAACAGATTGTACTGGTAAGACACCTGTTAGGTAAGGAATAATCTCAACTAATGTTTTTTGCCCCTACTTGACCTTTAATAGAAATTTTGTATTACTTTTTTCTTTAAGCTGTTTGCTTATTGCTACTGCAGTTAAAAAAATGACAGAAATTACCTAATTGATAATCAAAGAAAACCAAAATGTAGATATAAATGACAGTTAAAATGTGGCTCCAAATTACTATCTAAAAAGGCACATTTTACCTGTATAAATAGATGGTTAAGAGCCCAGGATCCAGTGGGACATGACAGGCAACCATCCTGCATCTAATTTGGTACCCATGGGTTGTAGTGCTGCAGTGGCAGTGGTGCTGAGTGTAGATCTAGAAATTGGGACCAATGCAAGTCTATCCCTGCCATGCTAAATTCTGGTAAATAAATAAAAGTAAACTTAATTGAATATTAGAATACTTTTTGTTAGTTTCGTTTTGCATTGAAACATTATTACAAAAGCTGTTTGGGGTAAAATGAACCATTTCTTGAAACAAAATCTGCATTAGAATTATTGTTAAGCGGCACTTCAGGTCTATTTGTACACAAGCGACAAGACTTTTGTAAGAAACTGTATATATTTTGTCACAAACGCCAGTTTGCTGGCACGTAATCTGACCAATCAATCGGTACAAACCACTTTAAGTTATGGCCTTAAAGACGCCCCCAAAACACTCTTGACTCCCACTGACTATGCACACCCCTGCCCTGGCGGCTAAATGGTTAACACTACACCATACACTCCAGCAACTAACTGGTTAATTAGCATCAGTCCTTCACAAGCAGTCACAGAGTTAATTAGCATTTACACTGCAAAACATTCCATTCAACCACATATAAACCTATCAGAGGCTAACTGAGTTCTTTTAGAGCACCAAAGACAAAACTTATTAAATTTTAGATTTAATATTCCAAAAGGTGGACAGTGCATATAATACAAAAATAAAAGAAAATGGTGTTACCATAAAATGACATACAATAGGTACAACAGTTATATAAAATAAAAAGGATACAAATACTCACTAGAAGAAGTCCTGTATCCCGGGGCAGGAAGAAACATCGGGTCCATACACACAGTTTTAGCATGTCCCCTCAAAATGAACACAGTTATAGGGGCTACAAGGATTTTTAAACCCCTTGATGAACCACCCCCCTCCCGGGCTATGCATGAGGTGGGAGTGTCTAGGAATGTCCAGATTTACGACTAGCCAAAAGCATTCATTCCCCCTCAGTTAGGCAGACTCCATATAAATGTAGATATGTACATTGTACTGGGATATTGACCACATATTCCTCTCCTGTATTAATAATCAGTTCTTACAATATCAAACATGACCTGTTTGTAATACATATTTCCCAAGATATTAATAACTCGCCTTGGCAAGGGAATAAGGTGTTGGGTATCATTTTAATGGGCCTACCTTCCCATTCACAAATATAATATTGTTTTCTGTCTTACATATTCCAATACCGAAATACATTTATTTTCCATGTATGACTTTCCTTAAAATTACCTCTTAAGGTACCCACCAGACCCCACATTGTCTGGAAAAGAAGATCTGGTTCCATGCTTCACTAATCGTAATATAAACAATAGGACTGTTTCCAGGGTGGAATGGCATTTTTATTGGTCCTTTGCAAGAAGTAATACCAATAGTTAACCCATTCTTGCCAAGTCACTACACACTTTCCTGACATATATATACTACTACTATAGATTAGATTACTGATAGATGTTGCAATCTAGTCTGCAACAAACCTTTGTGGTTTAAATTGGGCATAGTAAAAAAGTGATAGAAGATGCCAGATTCTATAACTATAGTACTGTATACTGTGCGCAGAATCCACGGATGGACAAACTGTGGTGCAAAATGTGCTCTGTTTGTGCAATGATTACTATATAATTATGTGAGTTGAATATATGTGAATCCAGTAACAGCTGTTGCTGCAACTAAATGCAGCAACTAAAACCACTGTTTGTTATATTTGCACTTTTACAGATGTTCACTTTATGTATAGTGAAATGTTAATCTCTTTCCCATTAGCAATATTGTGCCCACATCAGGAACACAACTTTAGTATTTACCTATAATATTGCTTGAAGGGGGCTTATATTGTTTTGTTGTGTCATAGTATGGAACTGGCAATCAATATTGATTTGCTATTTGATATGCACAGCTAAATTGCATAAAGTTCTGTCAAGTCTTTTATATCTGATTCAGGAGCCACTCTAAAAACTAGAGACTGGTAGAATTAAAGAGATTTCTCCAAAATGCTGCTATCGGAGTAAGGCATTGTTTACATACATTACAGAACGCGAAATGCATATAAAATGCACTGTGGGCTTCATTTACCTGGAGACGCAATTGCTCCAGGCAATTGTAGCTTCCGGTATTTAATACTGGATTTGTGCCTTTCGGGATTTATCCCCAGCGCTACTTAAACGCCAGCCATTAGCAGCCGTTAAATAGTAGTGCTAAAGAAGCGCAAAATCCGGGTGCGCAGGTGTTAATTATCAATTAAGTATATTTGCGCATGGGTAAATGAGGCCCTATGTGTTTTGTGCATTTTTTCGGCATGCTTGTATACCGTATATACTCGAGTATAAGTTGATCCGAGTATAAGTCGAGGTACCTATATTTACCTGAAAAATTTGTAAAGACTGATTGACTCGAGTATAAGTCGAGGGTAGAAATTATCACCACTACTACCTTCTGATTCTGTGCTGTTTTTAGGCTTTAGTTGCCCTTTAAATGGACAGCAGAATTCCCATACATGAATCCCATACAGTAATAGCCAAATCCAGTACCAGTAACCCCCAATTCCTTGGTACTCCAGATGTTTGGAAACTACAACTCCCAGCAGCAGCTGTTTTTTGCCCCAAACTGAGGAGACCCATCAGATTTACAGTATCCAGATGAGCAGTGACAGCGCTGACTGAGTCCAGCAGCCAGACTACAGGAAGCAGGAACGATTGTAAAGGCGGCAAGAACAGCTCCTGTAACTTTCTATGCAGGTTAACACAGCGCCACCTACTGGTTACTATCCGCAATTGCAGAATTTGGATATAAATTAGGACTTGATCCGAGGTTTTCAGGCTAACTTAAAAGCCTGAAAAATTTGACTTATACTCGAGTATATACGGTACATTAACATTTTTATGCATTTGATGAAATTTGTATGTATTTTGTAGTTTTTATATTTGATGCATTTTCATGTTCAAAAAAGAAACTATGTATTTTTTTTCTGGAAAGAAATGTGTGCAGCAGTGTGTTTTTAAAATAGACTGGGTTGGAATATTGGGAAATGGAAATAATAATATGAATAAAATAAAATATCGGACTGACATAATCAGGGTTTCATTAGTGATGCAGCTCTTGGTTATTTAGCAGCTATAGAATTCATGCAGGGTTATCTGTGTTTTTGCTTTGTTCTTTAATAAATAATCTTAGTGGTTTGAATAATGGGGGCTATTAAAGGGGAAGTTCAGTGCAAATACATATGCTTTTCAGAAAAAAGAGAAGTATTTTTTCATCCCACTGACCTTAATCTGCCAATTCAGCATTTTGTCTGTGTATAAATAAATGCAACCGAAATACTGACTTCCTGTTTGTAGGACCCCTTATTAGAGTCTGTTATGGTATTGCCCTTGACCCAGCGCCTGGGATGATTCAGTTACTCAGTAGAGATCTGAACATGTTTGACCCATCCAACAGCCAATCAGTAGAAATTACTGTTAGGAACATTCCACGGAAGTGGTGCATCCTGGGAAGAAGAAGGACTGTTAGAAACTGAAATGTCAGCTCACTAATGTCAACAGCAGGGAACAGAAAAGGGTATGAAATCAACAGATTTTTCAAAATGAGAGAGAATATGTAGAATAACCAAGAAGGCATTACACAAACTAACAATTTAACAAATATTGATAATTTCCACTGAACTGTCCCTTTAGGACTAACACTTAAGATGGATAGTTGGATAGATAGATAGATCTTAATAAGCAAAATCTTCAGGGATGTTTCTTTTATTTCCAGTGGTTTATTTGTAGTCCCTTAAACCCTATTTCCAGTTGTTTGGCTTATTGGGGTGTGTGAGTATTTACACACAATGCTTAGTGCTGCTCAGTGCAGTGTATTTAAATTTGTTTTGAAGGTTGCAGAGGAATACGTTGGGTGAAATGTTTATTGTGACTTGACACTGTTCTTCACGGTCAGGTGAGCAACTCTGCGTTCATTCATAGATGGAAGACTTCTTATAAGCCTTTATTAGCTTTTGTTCTTTCCAGCTCATAAACAGTTCCAAGAATGTATGGATGATGCTGTTCCTGTTACTTAGTGGAGCTAATGACATTTTTGTGAACTGAGAGAAACTGATTTAATGTGAATGATTCATAACTAGAATATTACAGAAACAAATTCAGTTTTTAAAGCTTAAAGATTTTAAGGACGAAGCATCCACGACCGTTTCCAGACAAGTTTAAGAAAAAAATTAATTCTCTGAACAACACTGACATAAAACCACCAATCTGTGTCTCCCCTCATTTTGTATTGGTGGGGCCATTTAACGGGTTTATTTTCTGATCAATATGCTGGTTGTAAGTCTAGGGGCTTTGGCCAAATGAACCCTCAATTTACACTATGTGTGACCCTGTTGCTTATAAAGTGCAGTGTTTATCCACCAGCTTCTGCAATATTTCAGTTAATCGAGACAAAATATTAAATATTTCTTCCAAATCAGTTGTAGCTACCAATTGTTTCTTTTGATCGGTAGAAGGTTGCAAAGATCGGTCTTAAATTAAAACGTGTGCCGTGAATATTTCCTTATGACAGACAATTGTACTGGCCAGCTGAATTTAAATATCAGATTGCACATGTGTATTATGGCACGCACTATAGCACATTCCTTTACTACATTCATGGCCGGCCTTTGATATGGGCGACCTGTACGACTGCACATGTTGCAATACCGGGGGGGCAGCTGTGAGTCACGGACCTGTAAGTCAAAGTTGTGCATCAGTGCCACAGCCCCTTCAGTTACAATCCTGCAAATCAAATATATGTATCAGCACCACCCCACATACTAAGCCCCAAAACATATAAGCTTTACTTAAGATATTTTTATGCTGTGCTGTTCTGTCTGTGCCTTTAGTACGTTCCCTGTTACATAATGATGTACCGTATGTACAATATATACAAGCATGCATTGAAGATACTGAATGGCATTAAGCGCAGGTGGGGGACTTGATTTGAAGCAGGCCAAGGCAAGCACCATTCAGCAGATTATTGTGTGTGCCCGGGGGGTGTTTCGGAGGGTGTGTTATGTGCCAGTAACAAATCTGGCACAGGGTGCTATTTATCCTAAGGCCAGCCCTGGCTACATTGTTTAAAATCAGCTGATCGCAGTGCCACAGGGGGGGGTGGTGTCAGGGGCCACAAAACTTGCAGTCGATGACTTATTGAAGGCAACACTATCAGGTAAAAATTGTTGACATGTCTGATTCATATATTTGTCCATACTTAAAAATCCAAACAATGGAGTAAAAATGGTTGGTCTTCCCAAAAATTCTGACCCAATCAACCAAAAAATATTACAGCATGTGGTTCATCAGGTCAAAGTTTTGGCCTATTTGTACACATCCTAAATGTTTATGAGTTAATAGGATATAGGGTTCCTTAGCTAATGCAGTATAGAGCTCACAAGCTAATAGAATATAGAATCAAGGAAGCTAAAATAGATATACTCTCACCTGACTAGTAGTTAAAGAAAGGCATTCCCATTTCTATAAAATAATATAGACGACTACATGGGTAGTCCTGAAACAATGTTCTCTATATCAACTTTAATAAATGGGGATGTTTTCAGCGAGTATTTTTTCTCATGACCTAGAAGGTAAATTAGTCTTTATTAGCATATTATTATTAGAGTTGCCTTTAATTCTACATTCACACTTTCAGTCATGAAAAAAACACAAACACACAGGAAAGCATGAATAGTAACTTTTTTTTGTACGTTTGAGTTTTAAATTTGTGCATCATACTGCATATGCATTGCTTATCTGGGAATCATGTTATATCTGTTGTATTCAGTTCTGGACTTGAAGTTTAGTTCTTGAAAGACGTTTTGTTAGTCATCTGGCTTGTTCAATGGGAATAATTTTGTTTTTTGGAAAGCATTAACCAAAAAAACAGCGTTTTGGTTTGAGTGTAAATGCTGGCCATAGACTGATAAAACATTAGGTTGCTCATTTATCCAGAGCCACAAAGCCACGCTAACTGAACCAATTTATTTAGCGTGACTTTAACCCCTTGATTGCGTCGGCTGCAAAATTCACGCAAGGAATGCAATAAGATGGATTTAGCGTAACTGCAGGCTTTTAATATTTTGAATTTAGAGGGAACATAACAGGCTTACAGGGAGTATAAAAGCTGTGATAAAGAGTGCAAGAAAGCAATTAAACTAGCTAAAATTGAAAATTAAATACGGATAGCGGAACAAAGCAAGTCCAACCCCAAAATGTTTTTTTAAGTATATCCATAGTAAAAAGATGAGGACTGAGAATGTGGGAACATTAAATAATGGGGCTGAGATGGTTATGGAGGATGCCTAAAAGGCACCTAATGAAAAGGGGAGGAGCCCCCCGAAACGTTGTGCGTGTTATCTTGATGGTTCAATAAATTTTCTTCACTTTCAAATGGTGTGTGATTCTTCAAAATTGCTTTGACAATATTGGATATTATTAACAGTTTAGGGGTAAGGGTTGGAAGAATCTGCACCCTGTGCTCTTGGATGTGCTTAGGACATTTCTTGTTCAAGTTCTAATGTGCTTAACCATTTTTTCCCCTCTGTATTCACTATACAGAATTCTAGTCCTTATAGCAGGGACTGCAATAATATGAAGGGTATAAATGAGGAATATTCACTCTGGCTGACAGAGGATATGGTATGGAATCAATTAGGGAAAGTTAATATCAATAAAGCCCCAGAACCGGATCTTAAAAGAGCTTAGTCCAGTTTTATCTAGACCACTGTTTCTTATCTTTTTAGATTCACTTTTGTCTGGGGATGTGCAGATGGATTGGAAAAAAGCCAATATAGTATCAATTTTCAAAAAAGGTAGTCGTTCCCAGCCTGGTAACTATAGACCTGTAAGTCTTACATCAGTGGTAGAGAAGGTGCTGGAAACTTTGTTACTTTGTCTCCAGAACTGATCTTATTAGTAATGGTCAGCATGAATCTATGAGAAATAGATTGTTCCAGACAAATTTACTTGGTTTTTATGAAGAAGTAAGAATTTAGATTCGGGCATAGCAGTGAATGTAGAATACTTGGATTTGGCTAAAGCTTTTGATACTGTGCCACATAGGCGACTAATGTATAAACTGAGGACTGTCGGCCTAGAAAAAAACATTTGTACATGGCTAGAGAACTGGTTATTGGATTGCAAACAGAGAGTGGTGGTTAATGGAGCTAGATCTATGTGGGCTAAAGTTCTAAGTAGACTGCTTTAGGGTTCTGTACTGGGGCCACTTCTGTTTAATCTGTTTATAAATGACTTAAAAGGGGGCATTGAGTGCAAGGTCTCAGTGTTTGCTGATGACACTAAACTATGCAGAGCTTTGGAAACTTTAAATGATGTGCAATTGCTGCAAGCAGACCTAGATAGATTATCAAAATGGACAGCAGAATGGCAGATGAGATTCAATGTTGATAAATGTAAAGTGACGCATTTGGGATTTAATAATCCCTTACTCCCTGTGCCACATACACCATAAATAACTCTTTGTTAAATGAATCTCTAATGGAAAAGATTTGGGGCCACACTTGCGCAATTTTTGCGCATGCAATTGCACATCCCTCCCGTTTTCCTCTCCCTCCCCCTAGTGTAAAATGCCCTTGGGGTATTGTAGGGCTTCCTCCCCCAGCCCCAACCACATTATTATTATGTTCAGAAAGTCCCCCGAACTCTACTTACCTTCCCTCTCTCCTCCGGCATTCTGAACTGCTGGCAGCTGCGTCCGTGATTGGCTGTCTCTCAGCCAAACACCAACGCGGCTGCCGGTCCGGCCCCCTGCTTGCAGTTTTATGCAAGCAGAGGGCCGGGCAGTGAGGCAGAGGAAAGAGGGAAGGTAAATAAAGATCGGGGGACTTTCTGAACTTAATAATAATGCGGTTGGGGCTGGGGGAGGAAGCCCTACAACATATAAAAAGTGAAAAAAAGGGGTGGAGATGCCCTTTAAGTATGTTGTGGAATCTGCTTTTGAAAGTCTGAAAAAGGTTTGAGAATCTGTGGTAAAGGTGATAGTTATAGTATTTGAGGTTGAATAAAGACATATGTCCACCCAGTCCAACCCATCTAGAAATATCCTCATTACCTACCTAACTGTTGATCCAGAGGACAAAGTTTTGTGTCATCCGCAAACACAGAAACCTTGCTGATAATACCCACTTCCAAATCATTAATAAAGATATTAAATAGAAGCGGCCCCAACACAGAACCCTGTGGCACCCCACTTAGCACTTTAGTCCATAATGATGAAGCCCCATTAACAACTACTCTCTGCATCATGTACATTAACCAATTTTCTATCCATGTACAAATGTGAGTCTCCAGACCAACAGACCTTAGCTTATACATTAGTTGCTTACTAAGGTAAGTGTAAAAAAAATTGTGTTTACCGTAAGCATGTGGTAAAATTAGATTATAAGGGTGGATGTGTAATTAATTCTTGTTTTTGAATATTTTTAAAAAATACTTTATTTTATGATGCTTTATTTACATTATTCACCACACGCCAATTTAGAACCCTACAAGTGTGTTGTGCATTTGCTACGTTTTTTGTTTAGTTATGACATCCAGTTAGTTACATTTATTACACACATATGCTTTGGTATATTATAAATATTACATAAGTACAATAATATCAGTTGGATTAACATATATGGGCATCTTGTCAGTCAGATATATTAGTTTCAGCTCGATGTCAGATATTTTAAATATTTAAAATATACAAAAAAGGGGGGGTACAAACTAGGAGAGGGAAGGGGAACCATCCGTGTTGTTATTCTAAGCATGTACTAAGGAGAAGCAAAGGAAAAAGACCTTGAAATCTGCATTGGGCTCTTGGTTGGTTATTGGCTATTGGTTACGTGAGGGGTTGTATAGTGGGAGACCATAAATTGGTTTTGATAACTAATTCCAGGGAGACCATACTTTGTTAAATTTATTTAGGGAGCCTCTATTTATGTATATGACTCTTAGATATGGATTTGGTCTATCATATTCTTCCAAGTCTTCATTTTGGGGGTTGTGGGGGCCATCCAGGGTAATACTATAATTCTTCTAGCGTAGAATAGGGCCACTCTTATGAATTCCAGTTCGTGTTTATTCCAGATATCTGTATCTGGAATCCCTAATATACATATTTTAGGCTCTTGGGGTATTGAGTATGGTAGAGTAGATGATAGGTGATTTATAACTTTACACCAGAATCTGGCTATCCTGGGACATTCCCATAATAAATGCCAAAAATTTGCAGGGGTCTGATGGCATTTAGGGCTTTCGGGGGAATAGGAGGGTGAGATACGAGTCTATGAGGTGAAAGCTAGGCTTGGCGTAATATGAAGAACTGCATTAATTTGTTTGGGGCAGACGGGGACACATGTAAGTGAGTTTCGTCTAATTCCTCCCAGTCCTCCTCAGAGAGAGAGGGGATCAGTGCTTCCCACTTATTCCAGATTTTAGCGGTATCTGTCTTCAGTGTGGCATTGAGCAGACAGGTGTATAGTTTGGATACCAGGCGCCTCTCCCCTCCCGACATCAGAATTTGGATTACTGGGTGTGTGTTTAGGGGTATGGTATCACTCTGAAATTCAGAAATTAGGGAGTAGCGGAGCTGGAGATATTGGAACCAGGATACATTTGTAAGATGAGAAACTTTTTTAATTTCCTCAAAGAGGAGTATTTTTGTATGATATGGTAGAATAGGGTAATACGGCAAATGCAAAAAAGTTGGAGGAGCACACTATGTCCCTTTCCAGTGTTTATTTGGCAAAAAACATACAACGTTTCGGGGGATTGACTTCCCCTTCCTCAGTATAACCGTGTGCACACCCTTTCCATTAAGGTGGAAAGGGTGTGCACACGGTTATACCTGAGGAAGGGGAAGTCACATCCCCCAAAACGTTGTTGTTTTTTTGCCTAAATAAACACTGGAAATGACATAGTGTGCTCCTCCAACTTTTTTGGCATGGCTAATCCGGCACTGTTTTTGGCGTTTGTAGGATCTTAAACCGGATCTGCCTTAGCCCCAAAGGAAAGTTAATAGCATGCTTTGGAGTTAAGTAAAAAAAGGATTTTTGTATATATATTAAGCTATGTTGGAGTATATAAAGAATTTTTGGTAGCAATATAATTTTTATTAGATTGATCTTGCCCATTAGGTTAATGGGAAGATTTTTCCATATTTCTAGTTCGTGTTAGTTCAAAGATAGGGAGAGTAGGGAGAGAGTAGAAGTCTAGTGGTTATTTGGTTATTTAGATACCTAGATATTTAAAGTTGTTTACTTCTGGTACCAATTTTTCAGCTGATGGAGGAATATCTACATTTGGGTCTACATGGAAATGTGCGGATTTCTCCCAGTTTATGTATAGTCCTGATAAAGGGCTAAATTCGGATATTAAGTTGATATTAAGGGGATAGAGGGCATCCCTGCCTAGTTCCTCTCTCCAGGGGGAACGACTGGGAGATAGCATCATTTACTCTAATTGCTGCCTGTGATTTGCCACATTTTTGAAGTTGTTTCAATAAAGGATTAGTTTTTACCATGTTACCATGAGCAACCCTTTTGTTTTCTATACATACTTGTGTATATCCCCAGATATCTGTAGCTAAAAGTTTTAATGTCAAATGAACAGAAAAATCCAGCAAATTGGTATTTGTCTTATTGTTTGCTGGGTGGCAACATCCATGACTTTTGCTCATGGAAAGATCATGTCTGCAATGCTTATTGGGTTCTAGATCTAGGAATCTGGCTGTTGGCCAGTACATTACTCAGCTAATACTCACATCCATGGAGTAAATGAAGGCCTTTTGGGAAAAGACTAAGAGTTATGGCTTACTGAACTGGCCCAGGGCTCTTTTCTCGGTACCTGCTGCCTCAGTGCATCATTCTATTAAATAAAGTAATAAATGAGATTTTGTTTACCCTGTATTGTGTGGTTATAAAATAATTACATATTGTCTGTACATTTACCATACATTAAATCATTTATTAAAATGTGTGATGATTGTTTAAATGTTAAATAGCAAGCAGGTGTGCAAACGGTGAGTTTATTTTTTGAATAATCATAATTCAAATAGTGGAGTAAACCCAAAAAATAAATGAGTAGATTTTTTAATATAATTGGCTATTATTTCCTTGATAGCTGTCAGACAACCCATGATATGTATGTTTTTACCTACAGAGGATTTGAATATTTGATTATGTATTGCATTGTATGATTGAAATTGGGGTAAATGATTTTTCTTTGTAACTTTAATTTACTAGTACTATTTGTAAAGAAAGTGAAGACATCTTGGATATAAAATAATACCTTCATTACTAAAATGATTGAAAATGCAAGCTTTCGAAGCACTAGGCTTCTTCCTCAGGCATGATACAATACTGAATCTTAAAAAGCACTGTATTTTATACATACTAGAACAAAGACTTTCTGGCATTACACATATGTTATCTTTTGCCCCCATGCCTGATTGGCAATGGCTGTCGTTAATAAAACAGTAAATGCACATTCAATGATCACACGCAGTAATAAAAGAATTAGCAGGGGTTAAACAAACAATCAGATACACTTCACCTCTAGTGTCCATGGAGGGTCTGGTATAAATGAGATATTTATGGGTTTGGGTGCTTTAGAGGAATTTAGTTTGATTAACTCTACATGACATTAAGATTAGAAACATAGTGACACATAAAGTTTAGATCTTTGTTGAGTCCAGAGTCCCAAATTTTTGTATACGTTTACATTCCCATTCTAACCTCTCCTTTTGGGATCTGAAATTTCCCATGAGCACTGTGACTTTTAGGTCTTTCAGGCTGTGTCCTTGGCTGCAGAAATATGCACGCGCAGGGACATCTCATTTATTGTTATTAATTGTGAATCGATGAGAGTTCATCCTTTGCCTGGACAGGGTCTGTCCAGTCTCTCCTACATATAGTCCTGAGGGGCACCTAGAACATAAAATCAGGTATACAACATACAATTGGATGATTTGCAGGAGAAGGTTCCCTTTATTTCAAACCTATGTTGGGTTCCTGGTATTGGAATCCTGTCTCCAGTGTAGATGTACTTGCAGGTTTCACACTTTTTCTGAAAAGTGGGGCCTGTTAGGGAACTATTTACAAGCATTTGTTTTAAGTTGGGTGGTTGTTGGTAAGCTAAGAGAGAGGGGTCTGGGAATATTTCTAGTAATCTGTCGTCCTTTTGTAAAATGGGTTGGAGTTTCTTGGCGATTTTTCATAGTATTTCCATTTGGGGGTGGTATGTAACAACCAGTGGGATACGGTCCTCCTTTTAATTATGTTTGTATTTAGCAGGTTGTTTCTGGAGATGCTGGTTGCTTTCTTGATCTGTGTTTCTGTAATGGACTGACTGTATCCCTGTTTTGTAAAATCTTTTTTGAGCTGTTCCAGGTGCAGACTTCTGTCTGTAGAATCTGCAAATCCTGTTATATCTTATACCCTGGCTGTAGATAATGGAGTTCTTTATGTGTTTAGGATGAACACTGTCATTACTGAGGTATGTGGGTCGGTCTGTAGGTTTTCGATAGATGTTTGTATTGTGTTTCCTTTAATGTGTATTATGGTGTCCAGAAAGCTTATTTCGGTAGGTGAATAGTTCATTTTGAGTTTAATGTTGGGATGGAAATCATTGTATTTTTGGTGGAAGTGCAGTAGATCTTCTTCGCTTGCAGTCCAGATGATCAGGATGTCCTCTATATAGTGGAAGTAGGCCATGGGTCTGATGGGGCATGTTGAAAGAAAGTTTTCCTCTAAATTTGCCATAAACAAATTTGCATATTGTGGGGCAAATCGTGTTCCCATTGCCACACCCATCTGTTGCAGGTATAAATCCTGATTGAAGGAGAAGTAATTGTGGGGGAGTATAAACTCCATTAATTTGGCAATTGGTAGTGCAGGTATGTCCAGTTTTTGAAGATATCTCAGACAAGCTGAAATACCATCATCATGGGGAATGTAGGTATAGAGAGCCTCTACATCCATTGTGGCTCCATTGTTTGTTTAACCCTTGCTAATTATTTTATTACTGCGTATGATCATTGAATGTGCATTTACTGTTTATTTACGACAGCCATTTCCAATCATGGGGGAAAAAGATAACATCTGTGTAATGTCAGAAAGTCTTTGTTCTAGTATGTATAAAATAGAGTGCTTTACAAGATTCAGTATTGTGTCATGCCTGAGAAAGAAGGCTAGTGCTTCAAAAGCTTGCATTTTCAATCATTTTAGTTAGCCAATAAAAGGTATTATTTTATATCCAAGATGTCTTCACTTTCATCTATGGCTAACATGGCACAATTCTCTACTACTATTTGTAAAGAACAAAGTACAGATTTTTTTTTATACTAATGCTGTATTATTATTATTATTATTATTATTAATAATAATAATAATGTGGATTTATATAGCGCCAACATCTTCCGTAGCGCTTTACAAATACACATACACATTCATATCAGGCTCTGGCACGTAGAGCTTACAATCTAAGCATATTTATTTGACACATACAACCTATCAGTGTGTCTTTATGATTGTGGGGGAAACCGGAGTGCCTGGAGGAAACCCACGCAAGCACGGGGAGAACATACAAACTTCTTGCAGATGAATTTAAACTCGGGACTTCAGCGCTGCAAGGCATCAGTGCTAACCTAAGGAATCTAGTATTCACCCCATCTGAGTTCTCTCTTTTTTTTTTTGTTCTTAACTCAGATACTTGCAGTGACTTGAACTCTGAGCTGCAGAGAGTGCTTACAGGCCTGGAAAATGTGGTGTGTGGAAGAAAGAAGAGCAGCTGCAACCTGTCTGTAGCAGACGTGGACCGTCACATTGAGCAACTCACCTCTGCTAGCGAGCACTGCGACCTTGCCATTAAGGTGACTTCCTGGACTATATGTCAGAGACATAACATGTTATTTGTTTATTGTATCCTCATAAACCTCCACAGTATACCAATGCATTACGCATTAATTTAATTGTCAACACAGTATGGCTTAGCAGCTTACTTGATCTCATGTTTGTAGGGAGTAGTTATTTTAGCATGCATTTCTTCTGATAGTTAACCGACACTCTCCTCTTTCCCTAGCTTTGTACTAATGAGATGAGGTAAGAAAAGAATGACTGTCTGTAAGATTTCCTGTGTCTGTTCTCCCCCAGGGTAGCTGAAATGCATTTGCTTGAAATTGCAAGAGGTTTTGAAAAGGTGGTCATTTGTAACACTGAATGTTTATCATCTAAGGAGTGAAAAGATATTAGTTCTAAACTCTTCTTTCATTTTATGATTTGCCTATTTTTAAGTATAATTTATTAAATTTAGTAGGCACTGTAATTCTGAGGTAAATAAATATTTTAGGCTTCACAACATAATAAAATAAGTTTTAAAGTTCATCTGTTTGTAATCTTACATTCGGTAGACAGTAGAAGAGATAGAGGGTGTGTTGGGCAAAGAACTGTATCCTAACCTTGCTGAAGAGAGGTCTCGTTGGGAGAAAGAACTGGCAGGTCTTCGGGAAGAGAATGAGAGCCTTACTGCAATGCTATGCAGCAAAGAGGAAGATCTCAACAGGACCAAAGCCACTATGAATGCAATACGGGAAGAGAGGGACAGACTACGCAGAAGGGTAAACCTAACCAAATTTTTTTCATTATTAAAATTAGTTCATTGGTTTGTTTAGAAACGTTTAACATACTCCATAGCCATATTTCTGGGATATTCGTACCCCAAATAAGCTTTACCAGTAATCTCACACATGTAAGTAATAATTCTGTAGAACCTAACAAGGACAAATATTTGTTTGAATAATTTAAAAAAGGATGTGGTTGCACTATAATAAAGCTTTAACAGTAACCCATACATGAAAGTAAGTATAATATGGAACCCATTTATAGTAAAATACAATTTAATATTTTATTTGTAATATAGAGCAAATAAAATGCTAACTTCTTTATATTTCTGCCTTTGTCTGTTGTGAACTTTGAGCACTATTCAACTGCAGCCTCCACTCACATTTCTGTCTTTCTGACCATAGATATCAAACAAACAGACCATATACTCTCAGAGCCATGGTAGCACTTTTGTTAAATGTGAGTCACGCTTGACAGTGCCTATTGTCAGTGCTGAATTTTACCAATAATATATAGACCTTAGTGCTAATTCTATAATAAATGTGTTTCAGTGCATCACATTTACATGTGTGAGGTTTCTGGTAATGCTTGTTTTAGCCAGGAACATCCGTTTTAATGTTCTGTTGCATATTCCTGTTATAGACTTGTGTAGATATAAAAATGCATGATTCCATTGATTCTCACATGATGTATAGAAGTCTGCCTAAGAGGTTACTGGAAATATTGGAGGATTGGGTTGAATTATTCAGATTACTGCTGAAATAACCAATGTTGAACACTTTTTTAAATATACTGTATTGTGAGTTTGGAAATTACGGCAAGGATTAATTTAATATGTACTTTTTTAAATGAATGTTGATTTAATACAGTAATATATTTATAATTTACCTGCTGCATGTCACTGAGGATTAACTCAATAATATTCTCATCATTTATGTGCCATGGCAGATTAATGTAATGTTTTTCTGGTAGAGACAACAAATTACTACCGAATAAAGTGTTTAATCACGCCGCTTTCTTCATAATTTCTAACCAAAGATATACCTGCGTAAAATTAGAAAATCACAACCACAAACCCTGCAGTTTCTTTCACTTTGTCTCTCCCTCCCCTTAGATCAGGGAGATACAAAGTAGATCATTGGGCAATCTCTCTTTCTTTTCCTTTATAATGAACACTTGGCATATCTGAGTCTGTTGCACAGGGGAAGTAAAAATTAAAACTGACTAGAGGGCTTGATTTCACACTTGTGTTTGTCATTTTAGGTATTACGTAAAAACAGAAGCATCAATTCAATCAACAATTCCTAGGCCATATTTTTAGGGTAAATTTACCCCCACCCAAAAAATTAAGATACCACTTCCATTCAGAGGCAATTCGGATTCTAAACTTACTTATCAGCCTATGTTCCATTGCTCTACTTCTACTGCTTTTTACAATCAAAGGAGTAGCAAAATGGGCTTGACCGGCAGACACTAAGTGATTGGCTGAGTCTCAGCCAATCAGTGAGCATCTGTCAGTGTCAAGGAACTCAATTGGTTGATTGCATTGTAGCTAATATATCCCAGGATATTTATAGTCAGAAGATTCTTGTACAAGTCATTCTGAATTGAGAAACCCAGTCGGATAAGTAGAAAAATTTCTATAAAAACTACAAGTCCAGTTGATCTAACTGAATACCACAGATAAACCATGACCTGGATGAATGAGAACCTTGACAAACACACCTGGCTATAATCCTACAAAATCTCTGATTTTGTGCAAGCAAACCAGTAAGGATTTATGTAGGTTTAAAGGCAAAGTGTAGTCACACCAAATACTGATTTATTGCATAGTACTGTATATAATGAGAAACACTGGTTTATAAGAATAATTAATAATGTTATAAAACTATAAACTAAAGTAAACTAAAATAAAATAAAACTAAAGCTATAAAACTATATTATTTTTCCATTCAGCGCTATAAACTGTGTCTTAGCTGTTGTAGAATGTTTGGATTGACATGGTTCAGTGCCCCTTAACTAACAATCTGTACAATGGTTTGAAAACTTGAAAAAATACATATCCGCTTTTGCTGTTCTGGCAGCCAATGATTATGCTACAGTGTGTTATTTAAAGGACAATTATACTCACCTCCCCCTAGCTCCTCTTCTTCCATAGTACCCAGGGTGAGGACCTAATTCGCGAAGTCCCCTGGGTATGTTTCTTAACTGCTTGAATACTTACTCAAAAATTTCTCTCTGCGCTCTGATCCTCCTCTCTGCCACTGTCAGTAACAGCTTGCTATATACAGTGATTTAGGTCCTCACCCTGAGTACTTAGCTGAGCAGCTAAGGATTAAAAAAAGGTGAGAATAATTGTCTTTTAAAATCTGTTAAACTAATCCCAAAGGCCAAACTGAGTTCAACCAGTCTTTATCTGTCTTTTTTTTATTTATTTATTTCTTTGATGTGTGTTAACAAAAATATTTATTGTTGCATTTACTAAAATTATATGTGTAAATGTTTTTGAACATCCATGCTTACTTACCATTTTGGATAAATATGTCTTTTATTATCGCTAAACCAGTAAGGGTAAAATGCTTGCAGTTGATTTTATAGTAGCAGATGGATTAAAACAAGTCTTTTTAGGGAAGCACGTAACATGGGCTACTACTCCCCCTAACATAGGCTCACTCTGCCAAGTGATATTGATTGCTCCACTGCTGCCATCAGTTAATTTGCTGCCTGAATGCAGAATGTTTCATTGCATTATGCTACACTTGTTCTGATCTGATAGCCAACCTGACAGATTGCACTGATTGTCTAAAGTGCAGCACAGGTCATGTGAAACCCACACCAGCTTATCGTCAATACTTTCTCATTGCTTTATTCCCAGCCTGCATTATTTACCATAGTTTGATAGAACTGCATTAGTTGTCTTCATGTTAGTGAAGAGCAAGAGGTGGCATTGTGCTGATGCCATATGATATCTTCTCAATAGCTTGTAAATATTGTTCTAGTTTACAAATATGTCCTTTAAATTTACCATTTAAATAATCCTTACAGTCCTGCAGCTTGGATGTAAAAAAGCAGTGACTAGTTAAGTTTGCTGTATCATGTAAATAGTGTGAGGACAGAGCAGAGACCAGAATTCAATTACAGTAGGGCTCATTAACACATGTACACTTTTTGCGATGCTTGCAGTTTGAGAAAAAAAACTTTTCTTTTTAAAATTAGTTGTTTCGACTATAAACATTGCAATGCAATAATTTTATACAATACATCGCTATATAGACATCGCATTTTTGTCTGTTAAAGCATGTTTACATTTTAAAGGGCAGGTCCACCCATAAATCTGTTTTTCTTACCTCTTCCAAAGATGCAGCTAGGTCCCTTGCCACCTGGGTACCGCGCACTGCTGCTGTTGCAAGCTCATTTCGAGCAACAAGGGTTTTTCTACTGGTGCTGCACGTTCTTCATTCTTTACATGTAAAAGTAATTTAGGCTAGTTTTTTCTGATTGTAGCCTGTAATAATCTTCACAAGGAAGACTAACATTCAGGTGCAACCTTGGAAAACTGAAATATCATAATACCATATTTTTACTGGTATTATGATAGCTATGTAAGGTGATGTAATTCCATAAGATTTCATGCTCAAAGAAGAAATAGTAAGAATGGGTAACATTTGGAAGGAATAGAATGGTGGCTGACCCTTTCCTTGAAAGGTAAGGTTAACAATCAATCTGCTTGTGTCACCTTGCTGTGAAAGTCAATGACAGTAATCCCTTTATTTTAGTAGTATAAATTCAAAATTATTTGCTTTTGTATTTTTCTGAAGTTTTAACAAATACGAGGAAGTAGGTAGACTATAATTATCTGAAACCAGCTCATCAAGTGAGATTATTTCACCCATTGTGCTTAAAAATTGTGTTGGATTTTTTTTTATCCCAATTATGATTTCAAAGATGCCACTACAGAGGCACTATCTTCTCTATATTCTAAAGTTCCTGGGACATTAGGCAGACATCCACACAACCATCTGGCCTGATCTTTTTTTGAGATCATGGTTCAATCCCAAATCAATGGGCCAGAGTGAAAAACATTATAGGAAGCTAAAACTGCCAGTCTCTCCTACTTTATAAGGTTTTATAGATTCAACGATTGAAGTACTGGTGTTTATGGCAAGCAGTGTTGCATTAGAACACTGTTGACTGTTGACTAGCCCTCTAGAGTATCAGGGAATCTTAGTAGACCCTTAATTAACCCCGATGGCCCCTGAGAATAATTGTAGAGCGACAAAGTAATAAAAAAGCAGAAGTGAATAATCAGAATGCAGAGGAAGAAATTGAAGAATTGAGAATTAGGTGAGGAAAGGGACTGTGTGGAATACAATTAAACTAATTACAAAACATTAACCCCAAGACCTAACAGTACATTGTGCTGGTTTTGTTCCATTTAAACTGTGCTCTCTCGCACCTGCACACATGGGAATATAGGCACTGCATTACATAGCAAACACATTTTAATTTCATATCTTTGCATATAAGATCTATGTAATCACAACAAAAAAGTTATGGGAAATTTCCATTTTAGGTTGGAACTAAAACCTCAGGTGTTTAATTGATATTTTTGCTGGGTTATTTAAATGATTTCTCAAGTTATTTTGGAATGAACTAAAGTGGGGAATTATCATTGTTTAATTTGTCAGGTTCCAGTTTTATTTACTGTAATTTACATTAAAGTACGTGTTATGGTTGGTGTGGTATTAAAATTGCATATTAAGCTATAGGTTATATATTGAAATTAGGTACCTCAATAGGTAATATATTAAAGTTTAGATGTAGTTTAAAGTGGAACAAGAGCTAAATTCCTTGCTATGTACAGTATATGCTTTGTAGATTGTTGGAAGGTGCTTGTGAATGTTTCATTCATCCAGGTCATGGTATATCTGTTGTATTCAGTTAGATCAACTGGAATTGAAGTTTAGTTCTTAAAGATATTTCACTAGTCATACAACTGGCTTTCTTAATTTAGCTGCGCCAACATGTGGCCCAGCACAGAAGACCAAATTCCTTGGGTCAGGACTCAGCTGTGTACTTGCATCTTAAGAAAAAGGAACATATGTTTGAAGATTGTAATGTCAACATCTTGTACTGTCAACAGGAACAGGATTGGTTCAAAATAGGTGTCAAGGAGGCCATTTATATCAAAATAAAGAAACCTAGCCTGAATAGAGGGGGGTAGGGTGGATTTTAACACACATTTTCTGCCATGTGCAATGCTGTTTGGGTGCCTTATCCTGGGCAATTCCTATAACACAATTAAATCACACCATTCAAAAAGGTCCCTACATCCTGGCTGTTATATACTTAAAGGACTACTCCACCCTCATAAGAACATCTTTTAGAAAGAATGGCCTCTTTAAAATATGTTGAAATATCATAGTTTGTCCTATGAGTTCATTACTGTATGCCTGCTATGCTTCTGGATGCCTCATGGAAACTGAGCAATACAGAAATCTGTACTGAGCCTGGGCATGCTCAGAAGAGGCTGATAGGGGATAAACATTTAGTCATTGGCTGTGATGTCAACTGTCAAATCCATAACTGACAGTTACTAACTGAAAGAACCAGGAAGCAGAAACAGGGGAAACAGGACATTGTGCAGGATTTCAGGTTAGACTTATATATTTCACATTTCAAACTATTACTGTGTAGGGTTTTAGGGGGTGATTTACCATGTAAGTTTTCATTTTAGGGCTGGACTTGCCCTTTAATGGAACATTCCAGGGTATTTATTGCAGACAGATTCTTGTACAAGTCATTCTGAATTGAGAAAGCCAGTCGGATGACTAGCAAAATGTCTTCAAGAACTACCGTAGATTTTAAGTCCAGTTGATCTAACTGAATACATCATAATGTTGAAAGGCTTTTGTAACATTCAGCACATTAGTCTGACATAACTAATTTAATATTGAACAAATTAGCACATTTTTGTATAAAATCAACATTGTTATAATTGTCAGATGCCTTTTTATAGCGGTGATCCTTTACAGCTATCTTATAGTTTTTCCTGCTGTTTTTCTGGTATGGCATCCTGTTGACTTATTTTCCACTGTTTTTTTTAACTGAATGGTATTTTCCCCTCCTGTTAGCTTAATTGAGAATGGTGTTTTAATTACAGCAGTTTATATTCATGTTTATATTAATTTTTGTTGACAAGAAATTACTACAGGTGAGTGAGTACAGATGGTTTATTTAAGATGGAGGTTGGGGATTTTATCTTTCAAACTGCAACGAATTTCAAAGTCATACAAAATGACTGCAGGCATTCATCATTTCAAATAATTAAATGTCCTTTTTCCTGTCTGCAAAACAGAAATTCCTTTCTGCCTTAGTTAAATTTTTCTTTTCAGATTGTTCTACTCACAGTTAGGGTGGAAAGAGTAATTGTTTATCTAGTGAGTGAAGGAAATGGTTGAATTCTGGTTCTGATAGACTTGGTGATTTTTTGCAGTGTGATCTTAATTTCTCTTACAGTGCCCAGCTTCTATGACAGGTATTGAAGCTTCCCCGACAGATACTCTCTGCATGTAATTGGAATATGAATTTCACATTGCTTCAGCCAAACGTACTTGATTGTAATTTTGCTGTTAAGGTGGTAGAATAGCAAATGGAATGACTTGCTGGGAGAACATATATGAAATTATAGATTCTTGCAATTTTTTTACTTACCTATGCCTTAGTGTATGTATGTAGACTTTTATTTCTATAGCTTTATATAGGGCCACTTGAGGGCTTATATATAATTCATTGTGTACAGTAATACCTACCGTAGATACTTGAGTATAAACCGAGGGTCTAATTTTTAACTAATAAACCAGGAAAACTTCTTGATTCGAGTATAAACTGAGGGTTGACTCCCTTAGATGGTTCCACAGACAATCCCATAGAAAGCCTCATACGCAGCCCTATAGAAAGTCCAATTTTAGTAAAGTCTGTGGAGTCACAACAGGTAAGTTCTGAGGTGCTTCCCCATATTAATCCGTGCCACATACGGTAAGTTGCAATATATATTTGAATTTTTAAGGAGGCACACTCATAGAGAATTATTCATATCAATAATTTATTCATGTGCTGAAAATACACAATATTTCGGGAGGTCCAACCCCCTTCCTCGGGGTCACACCTGAGGAGGGGGGTTGGACCCCCCAAAACGTTGTGTACCTTGTTTTCAGCACATTAATAAATTATTGATATGAATAATTCCCTATAGAATGTCCCATACACAGTCCCATACACAGCCCCATAGAAAGTCCCATACACAGCCCCATAGAAAGTCCCATACACAGCCCCATAGAAAGTCCCATACACAGCCCATAGAAAGTCCCATCACAGCCCCATAGAAAGTCCCATACACAGCCCCATAGAAAGTCCCATACACAGCCCCATAGAAAGTCCAATACACAGCCCCATAGAAAGTCCAATACACAGCCCCATAGAAAGTCCCACACACAGTCCCATAGAAAGTCCCACACACAGTCCCATAGAAAGTTCAATACACATCCCCATAGAAAGTCCCATATACATCCCCATAGAAAGTCCCATACACATCCCCATAGAAAGTCCAATACACATCCCCATAGAAAGTCCCATACACATCCCCATAGAAAGTCCCATACACATCCCCATAGAAAGCCCATACACATCCCCATAGAAAGTCCCAGCACATCCCCATAGAAAGTCCCATACACATCCCCATAGAAAGTCCCATACACACCCAATAGAAGTCCCATACACAAAGACCCATAGAAAGCCCCCAGCCCATACCACAGTACCCCATAGAAAGTCCCATACACAGCCCATAGAAAGTCCCATACACAGCCCATAGAAAGTCCAATACACAGCCCCATAGAAAGTCCAATACACAGCCCCATAGAAAGTCCAATACACAGCCCCATAGAAAGTCATAGAAATCAATAGGATTCTGTGTGTTACAAGGTACAGCTTTTGTTATCCCAGGGCTGTGTAATTTTATTCAGTTTATCCTTCAAGCTTCCAGATCAGCCAAGACCCGAGTATAAAACGAGGGGAGACTTTCAGGATGATTTTAAAGGTAACATTTCTCGGATTATACTCAAGTATTTAAGGTATATAAGTTTAAAATGAACTGAACCATAAGACATGAAAGAAGATGCCCCTGCCCTATAGAACTTACAGTCTAGTTAGATAGGTAACATACTGCAACTTAGGGAAAGGTAAAGTGCTGTAGTGGGAAATGTTTCCGTTTCAATTAAAACGGAACCAGGTAGTTGTCTGGCACGAGGGAGATTTAAGTTCCTGTTTAGTAGAGAGAAAAACAATGCATTCAGCAAAGTCTATTATTTACTGAAGGGGGAAAAGATTGGAAGTATTAAGGCCGGTAAATACAAGGTTACAATTTTCTAGACGTGATAGCACAATAGCATGCATAAGCATCATGGTCGTCTGAAGAGAGAAGAACCTACACTGCCTACCCTTAGGCATTGTGGCAACCAAATATGGTTTATGAGGGCACTGTCAACAGAAATAGAAATAATGCATGAAGCCAAATGAGGTAATGATGTTTTGCAATAAAACAAAGTTGGATAACAACAAGGATCCAAGAATAGAGCCTCCGAACTAAGAGGAAATGAAGAAGAGGTTTTACTAACATTAAACACTGAGTAAGTTTAGTTAGGAGGATTGGATAGGAGCAAGAATACTACTTCATTCCAGTGGCCCAATAAGTGAAGTAATCAGAGACCAGGCCGTAGTTAACTAGATGGTAGGAATCAAGCAAGGGTTAAGGCACGCTTAAAGGAAGAAGTGAAATTCCAGGTGATAGGGAGGCACTAAATATGTGCATTAGTATAGGGGGTAACAACATGATTACAGTGCTTAACTAATCTTACATGTAAAAGCTTTTCTCCCCCGAACACCTAGACATTCTTCTCTAGTAAGTTGCATTTAGTGCATGTAAGTAATAGATTCTGTAACAAAGAAGTTTTCCATGTTGTCGCCAGTACAACTTATAGCCCCTGCTGGCTTTAAAGAGCCACGCCCCCTGACCCTAGGATTCACTGTCTATGCACAGAGTTTCTAGTTTCTGTACCTGTATTTATTGTTGAGTTGCTGGTGGCACACCATGCAAATGCTATACTTTTAGGAACACACCGCCCAAGAAGTCACAAGTTTAAATCCCTTAGTTTACTTATGAGTTTATTGCTTTTTTTTTTGTTTTGCTTTTTTTTGTTTGATTTCGTCATGTTTCTAGAACAATACATAGTTTTGATATATGTGCAAACATTATATATAGTAGCTCTGTTTTTTATTTACCAACCAGCGTGAATTGCTGAAAGCCTTCCTTGAAGTAATACAACATAGTGAACTGATTTTATTGGCATTTACTGAAATGTACATGCTTCTTCTGCATGTGCACTGGTAAAGTGCTGGTTCTGGAAACAAACAGGCCATTGGGACACAGGTTCAATTCCCAAAGCTTACTTTTATTTCTTTCTATGATGTTTCTAGCAACATGTACTGATAGCCCACCTAGGAGCCCTTGTTGGATAGAGGTAGAAAGCTTTTTTTTTTTAGCAAGACACAGTATCGGATGCTGTAGGTTCAAGCACTAGTTGAGGTTTGTACCGTGTTAGCCATAAGTAAGAGAAGAAAATTAGAGCTTTGATACCTTTTATTGGTTAACTAGATAAAAAAATTAAGCAAGCTTTCGGGAGTCCTAAGCCCCCTTCATCAGGCTGGATGTTACAAAAAGGTAAGTTTGGGGAATTCTCCATACTTACATACTTATAGGGAGACTCAATAAAAGTTCTTATTGTTTAAAATGGTGCTAATTTTGCCCCAACCAATCAGATTTTATTTAACATTTGAAAGCTAACATCTGATTGGTTGGGGCAAAATTAGCACCATTTTTAACAATAAGAACTTTTATTGAATAACCCTGTTAAATGTGAATATTCTGTTTCTTACATCCTTGTTAGCATAGAAATAAACTGCAAATATTACTTTTATTTTTTGTAAGTAAAGCAAAGGAATTTATCTTTGTTAGGTACAGGGGCATTTGTAATCTGTTTCCCCAAAACCTTCACTGAAATCTGTGTTCTATGTCAGAGGGAGGGATGATCTCTGAGCTGTAACATGATTAGTTGTCAGCTTTTAGAAAGCAATTATGCAGCTTCCTGTGAAGTGTACTGCGTACACTTAGCTGGGTGTTCCCTAGTAATGTGAATTATGGAAGCTGACCCCTAGTACCCACAGGTTATTTTCATAAATCACCCAGCATGTACAGCAAAGGGAGAGGGGAGACACAACCTTTTGTATCTTTCTGAATATGCACTTTCTATTTGGTCAAAGGATTAAAACATTCAAGTAGCAGAGAAAAGCAGGTATCCCACCTATCCCGGATTGTCAGGGAGTTTCTCTTATTCTGGGGTGGTCTCCAGCACTCCCGCGAGACCACCCCAGACTTCCGGACTTGAGAGGAGACTTAAGTCTCCTCCCCAGTAATGCCCCTTTTTGGTGACCACACCCATAGAATGCCCTTCCTCGGCCCTAACCCCGCCTCCCACCACCCCTAGAATGCTGCCCCGACCCACCCCCACATGACATCATGTCCCATTCACCACGCCCCCTTACCCACCCTGCCTGGAAGCCTGAAAGGGCAGGGTGGGATGTCTGGGAAAATTTGGGCAAAAGAATCTGATTAGAATTCTGCTTGTGTAGAAAAATAGTTATGATTTGTTGTTTGTTTTTTTCCCCCCATAATTTTTATTGTGAGTAGTCAAAGAAATATAACAATATTAACAGTGCAGTTATACATTTTGTACAATTGTACATTTGTACAATTGTACATTTGTACATTCTCACATTAGCTTAAGTATAGTAATTTGTAACAAGAAAAAGAAAAAAGGTTGTTTGGTACATCACATAGGTTATCATTAAATATACATTGTAAACAGATATTATTCTGTGAGTTTCAAAGTAGAATTCGGTTTGCTGCACACCCCAGCACCACTCCGTTGAGATCATGGACATTTTTACCACTGCATCTGATCGGTGTTGTGTATTCCTTTAGTAGTTGGGGATGCCCACTGTTATTCTGTGCCCACCGGCATCGGTCATGGTGTAAAGCCAGGGAACCCAAGTATCATCATATTTGCAGGTTGAGCCTTTGATTAGATGGCTCAAAAGTTCGTTCTCGCAGATCCACCATATTTTAGAGATTTGTTTTTTTTAGTGTCCTGTAGTTTTATTTAGCTAGTAAAAACAAAGAGCTAATGTCTACTTGAAAGTGGAGAAAGTCATCTTGTGTACAGGACTTTAAACAGTATGCAGGTATATACGCGTATGTGGATTAAATGGTTTAAAGAGAATTAAAGAAATGTCAGTTGGGTGAATAAATCAATAGTATTGGTTAGGACAGATGAATTAACAAGTGAGTCAGGGTCCAAGTTGGTCATAAGAGGATAGTGAAGAAGCCAGTGCTGAAAGCTCTATGGCTTTAGTATTACAAACATACTCACACAAAGGTGTTTGGCTATCAAATTAAGAACATGGTGATCAGAAATGGGAAAGGGTTAAATTTAAAAGATGAGACAGAGAACACTAGATCCAGGAAGTGGATCCACATCCTTATATGTGCTAGTGTTAAGGGCCTTACAGATTTTAGACTATAATCCTATATGTGGCAGCCTGTGTCTTTCATTGATTCTCCAGTACAGATCACAAACAAACCTGCAGGAGTCGCCATACATTTATGATTATTGGGTAAAGTGGATGGTCTTGAACTTTTTTGTGTGTGTATTGTGCTTTTAGGGTATATATCAGCTGTAATTCAAGCACCTTCTTATCATAAATTTGCTGTAACTGGAGTGGTGACAGTTGGTATGTGCGGATGCAAAATTCCCTCTCTCAGTGGTGCCTCATTGTGATTACTGAGCATGCTTACCCTCACAGTCCGGTCTGATAAAGGAGACATCCGTTCCATCTTGTTATAAAAACAATGCTATGAGAAAACAGAAATGATGTGGTGTATGCATTCCTTCCTGTAATTTAAAACCAGTAATCTTGATGTAAATCGAAGTGTATAAAAAAAATGAAACAGTACAAGCTCAGATTATAATGGCAGTCAAATGTGTTGTTTTATTAGATATTAGCAGCCCAAGATATACAGTAGTAATGATTTTATGTTTCAAAGTAACACCAATTATTATTAACTATGCTGTAGGCTTAGCATGTGCAAGAAATAGGATGCTGGTTAGAAAAGCACATTTATAAATAAGGATTTAGTGCTATATAAGGAAAAATCCCATTAGCCAGTGGCTTACTTAGCATACTCTCTTAATAATACCCTGATTCCTAGGTTACATCTAAACTATCAACCACACACAATTCAGAACCCTCCAGGTGCTGCTCTTGCTCAATTGTCTGCCTCTGACCTGACTGGCCCCTCAATACTAGTCCTGTACCCAAAAAATCTTAATATTAATTAATTGATTGTCTCAGGCTGGATAACTAATTCATTTTTGATGGAATAGATAAAAATATCACATTCCTTCTACTAAAAATGTAAAGTTTTGCAATGTCTATATTGAGAACTGTGTTTAACCTACTGGTGTGGCCCCCTACACCAATCCAATTTTCTCATCCGGCCCTTGTGGAATTTAATTGCCCACCCTTGCTCTATACAATTTTTTGTATTGGTCATTTGTGGTGGAGCTTGCTCGGGGCAGGACAAGTCAATGAAAGATGATTATTTAATGTATTCTTGATTGCTACACAGGCATAAAATAAGCATGACATACAGCTTTATTTACTGAAAGCTACAATGCAAAACTTCTTCCTTAAAGGCATGCTAACCAATTGTATAAAGGTTAGTGTGACTTTTAGAAGGGTTTACAGGGTATTTTACAAAAGTCACCTGAGCAGCTGCTGAAAATCGATCTAATATCGAATTTGCCCTTTTTTTTCTCATGAAAATGTAACACCAGCCAAATAGCTAGTTTTAAAATCTTGCTAAAGTTTAGGCTATTTATTGAATAGGCATAATTGCGATAATAAATTAACACAGCATTTGCAGCCCTCTATAAATGATGCTTACCATGCCTCAAATCTTCCTATAAAGAGTGAATCATAATTACTTTCCAAACACTGTTTAAACTAAAATTCAAACTTTGCTTAGGGAATGACCATCTTTTTGTGAAACATCTGTAAAAATATATATATATTTTTTTTTTTCCTAAATCAGTTCTGACCAGATCAAAAGGTTTATTCCATTCAGTGTCTGTAATCATAGAAAGTGCTCTCAATGTTTTTTTCTTGCAGATTTAATTAAATTAGGTGTTTAATGCATTATGTTAACAGATTTTACTGCTATGTGGCGTAGTGACTAAGATGCCTTATGCATGCAGTGTCTCTGCTTCCTCTTGGATCATTAGAGCTAATGTAATCATTACCTTGTACTGGATACCTGCAGCTTTAAAACACTTGGATACATTCATGTTTATGTCTTACTATACAGTTGGGAACATGTGCAATAATATACTTTTGTATAGCAAAATGCTCCAGATTATCCTGAAAAATAAGACTCTGTAGCACAATTTATACAAAATATGGCGTGGGGAAGCTAAGCCAATAACAAGAAACTGTGAAATGCGAATAAAGCACCTGAAAGACTGCCCTGGTTTCCCAATGTGTTTTTCATTAGCATTTTCACATTAGTTTCCTCTCTAAAGGCCAGCTAAAGCTAAATACTGTAAATGAGCCTCAGTAGATTCTGGAATTCGTAATTGTATCTCGCCTATTTAAATAGAAGCATTGTAGAGAATCCACCTCCAGGCTTCTTGCTTTTTCTAGGGTAACTGTAGGCAGTAGCTTCACTTCAAGGATGCACACCATCAAATAAGCAATTTGCTATGGATGGCGATTTATATAGTCCAAAACAGGGAAGGAATTGACCGTAATTGGTTACTATTACAGCGGGAGGCCCGCTGGATAAGGAGGCTCGACACATTGTCCCCAGGCGGGTTGAATGAGCGATTATCCTTAGCAAGCTTCTTATAACCTTATTGATATGTGTAAAACTCTCCTATGAAAAAGAAAGTATCATCTTGTTGCTCAGATGGGTTAATATAAATATGTCCTCTTAATCTAGTTGATTGAAAATGCACAATGTGTAATATATCTTTTAATTGTATATATCTTGTTTTTTTAATACATTGTTCTTTTAGAATATTGGTATATGGAGCCTTCCCACGTAGGATCTTTTGATTCTCATGTGGGCGGATTGGAGGTGTGTTGAGGGAGGACCTATGTGTTAAGTTATTACGTCCCTTATGTAGCTCAACAGAAGTGATGTACTGTTAAGTCCTGATGACGGCAAGCTGGATGCCGAAATGCATCGACTGATTTTATGTTTCTAATGTCGCTAAGAAAAAGCTAAGTTTTAACTTTTTTCTAAAATCCCGAGGAGTGCTCTGTGTGTTTCCTGTTATATAACATCTGTGCACATGCAAAATTGGATGGAACACTGCTCAGTTGCTATTAGAGATACACCTTTAGCACAGCCTACCTTGATAGAGCAAGTATTGGCCAGCTAGTGAGATGAATGTAAGCACTTAGTGCAGGTATGGAAATCTACTGTTGTCACTGCTTATCCTACATGGGAAATATTAATATAAATACTTTTATTTGTCCATGGCATACCCAAGATTTCTATTCTTATACATTTATAGATCCATGAAACACAACTTGGCTATGGAGTAGGATAACCATGCTTTTCAGCCTCTACTAGCTTAACTGTGTTAACGTGGCACATGAGTGAGGGTTTGTAATTATGTTGCCTGTGGTCAGACGATTACTCTATGTTCTTTTAACTGAAACCTGATCTGCTACTTATTATAAGGAATATGTCTAGTCCCTGACTATTAAACTGGGAGAGCACCAAGTGATTAGGGCTTTCTTACTAGGCACTTAGGGCTAGACAGCTGGGGGACCAATTGAGGGTTACACAGGTTGTACCTTCTTCCTTCTCCCTCATCTGTATCTTTATTTTTCCTCTTTGAAGCAGATCATAGTTTTGCGTTGTGTGAGAATTTTTAACTTATTTATCAAAAGTTAAATATCACACCCTTAGCTAAATCTGCACTAGACTAATTCAAGTAGATTTTATAGTGGGAAATTCTCTGTTTCTCTATTTTGTGTATAGCTATAGACCCAACAATATTGTCAAAATAATTGATGAGTCTTTAATGGCCAAACAACTGACATCATTTAGCATTGTCCTTAGGATTTTTTTTCTTATTTCAGACATTGTATTTCAGTGAGGTGTTCAAAGACCTTTCCAAAGGATAAATACCTGCCATTAGGAAGGGGTAAACATTATCCCTCATTTAATTCAGCTTCTGCCTGGGTAGGTATTAAGCTCTACTAATAGACTCCTGAATGGTCTCTGGTGGTTTAAGGGTTTTAGAAGAAGAGATCTCAGGCAATATCTTCCTGTCTAATGCTGGCTATACACTTGCCCAGTAGTATGAGGCGTTGTTGATTACTGGGCTTGTGTTTCCCTCAAAAATGTGTAATGCCAACACCAATGAACTATCGACATGTGCGACCAGTTGTTCCAGTCTGAAAATAAATGCACATCCTTAACAGCTCCTTATGCTTTTATATAGGGACCTGATAATGAATATGGTACGTATAGCACCCAAGTGATCTACCTCTGAGTGCCATCCTCTGACACACCTGCACAAGTTCACCATCATTGCACTAGGGAGACAGGCCATCCAGAAGGAAGAAGCATGTTTTCTCAAAGGCCCTAAAAGTGATGGGAAAAGGGTGTGGGACCAGAGATCAAAGTTCAATGCATTCACTCTATTTTTTTCTCCACACCATGGGTAGATCAAAATGGAGGGGCTTTTAATTTAATTGTATAATTCTCCTATACGGCAGTGGCATAATGATCGGGCCTACAATGGCGGGGGTGCCAGACGACTCTGAGGGCCTGCGATCAGCTGTTTTTAAATGGCTGATTGTGCATATGAAGGCCCCTGCAGTTTTGTGGCTGC
Source organism: Hymenochirus boettgeri (assembly GCA_019447015.1). Lineage (NCBI taxonomy): Eukaryota > Metazoa > Chordata > Amphibia > Anura > Pipidae > Hymenochirus > Hymenochirus boettgeri. The sequence continues at coordinate 332,138,833 of CM033469.1, forward strand.
TTTAAGGCTTTCCTGGAAGAATGAAAATATATTATCTATAAAAATGTTTACATGTCTACAATCATAATGCAGTCTGTGAACGCATGAGAACCAATGCCATGGCACATGGAGCTTTTTTAAAGTAACATTTGCTGAGAAGCCCAGTAATTTTTTTTAATTAAATCCCCTCCATTTATTAATTCAAGTAATAACATAACAATACAAGGTTATCAGCAATGTTCATTGGTATTACATATTTTTCAAAGTTATACATTAGTTTTCTTGCTCATCGGTTGTTCCACTGGTGGACACCCCCCGCCCCTCTTATGCTGTTTACTAATAAACATTTATTCTTTTCCAAAGTTTTACAATATAGTTTGGAGACATTATGACCTAGTAAGAAGCCCAGTAATTTTAATGAATAATTATCAATAGATATGGCCATGCCTTTATGATTGTTGATGTATAAGGCCCTATATTTATACCATGTTGCTAGATATTATTGGTATTGATAGTCAAAGCTCCTTCGTGAAGACGTCTGACTTGGCTTTATGATTTTAGAACAGGGAAACACAAAGCAATCTTTTCCACCCACATTTATTTTTCGTGACGGAAGGTCTTTGAGGCACTAATGAATCGAACAGGTACGGGAATAAAATTCAGCTGACAGAAGCACTTGGTCACAGTTAAAAGAAATGTGTGCTTTCAGCCAGCAGAGTCCACAGGGTTGTCTGTGAGGATAATTAAACAGAAAACAGGCAGACTGGTTTCTCTTTCATGGTTTTCTTTTCAAGGCTGTTCCTTTGGGTTAAGTGAGGGATAGGGGATTTTCAACATTTTCACTTTTCAAGAAAAAGTGTTAGAGGCTCATTTTACAATAAAGACTACAGATATTACGCCAACTGTGGTTAATGTACATGTGTGCTTTATATATTTACACTTGATATGTATTTTTATGTGACTACTTTAGGTTTCTTCTGAGCTCCTGTAATATCAGCATTTTAATAAATTGTTTGTTCATGAGCTGGGCCCTCTTTGGTTTTTCCTTTCATTTTTCAATACATTGTTACCTAAAAGCCAAATATCATTCCATGCAGTAACCAATAAAAATGGAGCACACACCTCACAAAAGAAAACCATACTTTTACCTGTTCAGATTACAAGGTTTAGTTCTAACTTTCTACTTACAGGCACAGACAGTAGCAGAATATAATCTGATGGGTTGTTAGGTTTTACCATGAAATGCAGGTCAGCTTACCCACTGAATTTAGATCCATTAGAAACACTTAATTTTTCTTCTTCTGACAGAGGTTTTAGTAAACTGAACAGTTAGTACCAGCCATATATATTTTCTAGCTTGGTTTCTGCTTGTTCATGGAGACCCGAAGAGATGCCAGTTACTGGAAGATTATGTTTTATTGAACCTACTTATTAACATCCATTTTTAGAGGTTTTTATTTCTTGGCAGCGATCCATTACTTATGAGATTAGAGTAAATTCAGCATGTCATCAGTCACAGCTCCTTCGCCTGAAATATTTTTGGTTGCCTGCCAGTCTCTTATCACAAGGTCTCATGTGATGATGGGTAAAGGTACAAACAAGCACAAAGCCTGGATGCAATTTGTTCACCCAATGAATAAAATGTTGGTAATTACTTTAACATGTGTCCCCTGTCTTTGTCTCTTTTTCTTATCTGTGTTTTTTCAGTGTCCATCTAAGCATTAATGTAAAATTCCCATCCCCTTTCCTCTTTTAAGAGTGCAAATCAAACATGTATGTCAGTTTATAATCCATTGTAATGTATCAGCTTAGAAATAGATATTTATTTCCATGGTGAGGAAACCAGAAAAGCAAAACATTTTTACACATAAAAATGTTGGGGGTTCTACACTATCAACCACACAACATCAAACAAACAACACAGACTACCATATCCCCCTGACAAACCCATTCCGAAAACTTCAAGGAACAATCACAGACAAAACATCATAACCACCAACCATAACATATATTCTGAAACATAACACTAACTCTTTTAACCGGAATCATATAAGAGACAATAATACATAACCCCTCCCTTCCCATCCTCCACCCTCCCCTTCCCCCCTCCCCTTCCCCCCTCTTCCCCCTCCTTCCCACCCCTCCTACCAGGTAATATAAAACTTCTGGAGAAATATGGCAATAGTTATAAATACAAACAAGTCAGAATAACTGATATATAATGACTCCGTTATAATCTGGAAACACTGTATTTATTTGCCACACCTGAAGCTCTGTCCGACTTTTTATCATGTATCATGTGAAATTGTTTACATTGCTGTTCCATAATCCTCAAATAAAAATTTTTATGAGAAAAAAAATTTGGGTGGTTCAAGTAGATAACATACTTAACTGTAGCAAACAGTGCCAGGGGAATAGATTCAATGGGGAAAAATATTATTTTCCCTATCTACAAAGCACTTGTAAGGCCTTTTTTGTAATATGTGCTGCAGTCTTGGGATCCTATATATTAAAGGAACTTCTTTGAAATGGAAACATTTCAGAGAAGGGAAACTAAATGAATAATGGGAATGGAGGGGCAGACAGATAAGTCAAGTTAGGGCTGTTTACACTGAAGAAGCAGTGATTACGTTGGGATATGATCACTTTATACAAATATATCAATGGGCAGTACAATGAGCTTCTGGTTCATAGTTCACATAGGTGATTTTAGAGGATTCGTGGACATCCTTTAAAGGGTATCTGAAGGGAACCCTAGCCCACCCCCAACCACCATATTTGTTTAGGTAAAAAAGCAGCAGAACTCTACATACAGTCCTTCAATAGGGTTCCAGAGTAGGCTAAAGTTAGACTAGATGGTCATATCTTTTTATTCAACCTTCAATTGTAAGGTGATGCATTTTGGACTCTGTGTTAAGTGAATCCCTGTTGGAAAGGGATCTTGGAGTTTTGGTGGGTAACAAACTTAAAGGTAGCAAGCAGTGCCAGGCAGCTACAGCCAGAGCCAGCATGGTATTGTCTTGTATAAAGAGAGGTATGGATTCAAGGGAGGAAAATGTAATTCTCCCTCTTTACAAAGCATTGGTAAGGCCTCATTTGGAATATGCAGTGCAATTTTGGAATCCTGTGTACAAAAAGGACATCTTTGAAATGGAAAGGGTTCAGAGAAGGGCAACTAAATTAATAAGGGGATTGGGGGAGCTTGAATATGAAGAGAGACTGGAAAAGTTACAATTATGTATGCTGGAGAAAAGGTGCTTGCGTGGGGATATGATTACTGTGTATAAATACATTAATGGGCCATACAATAAACTATCTGGGGCATTGTTCACCAATAGAACATGTCAGAGGACACGTGGACATCCCTTAAGACTTGAAGAAAAAGGTTTAGACTTTAAGCTCGGAAAGGGTTTTTCACTGTGAGAATGGTAAAGCTATGGAACTGTCTTCCAGTGGACGTTGTTATGGCAGGTTCATTGGATAGTTTCAAAAAAAAGCTGAAAGTGTTTCTGCAAAGAAGGAATGTTACAAGTTACTGGTATTGATACATAAAGTACAGTTGATCCAGGGTAATTTCCGATTGCCACTTAGAGTCAGGAAGGAATTTTTCCCCCTTCATAAATTTGGTGGGTTTTTTTTTGCCTTCCTCTGGATCAACAGCTAGGCAGGAAATGAGGATATTGCTAAATGGGTTGGACTGGATGGACATATGTCTTTATTCAACCTCAAATACTATACTATACTATACAAATAATGTGACTTCTTTGGGTAATACAAGGTTGCTGATAAAAATAAGGTGTTCTAACTGTATTAGCCATATGTTCTTATATTGCAGCTATAAAGATCCACTAACAGCTAACAGACTGCTGGAATTTGTTGTTTTAAAAAAAGGCAATAGGACATTTAATAATTTCTCAACTAAGCCAAATTAATCAAACTTATTACTACATTCTTGGAGAAGATTCCCTCATTGCCGAATTAAAAAAGAAATAGATTCTAGGTTCTGTCCTTGACAGGGGTAGGTCCGAGTTGGACCAGATAAGCCTTTACTAACCTCAAACCCTCCCCTAGAGCCAATACCACCCTTACTCCTACCAGGCTTCTCCTTGGTTAATAACTGACACGACAATGTTTTCCCGAGGAAAAATTATACTGGCCACAACTTTATTGGGACAAATTATTTGCTTAAAATTATTCACTTTAAATTTTTGTTTGACATACGTAATAAACATTAATGAACCTGTAAATACTCTTTGATAAATAATTTCTTATTTTAAATACCTGTCTGGCAATGCAACCATATTTCACAATCCCTGGCCCCTTTCTATTCCAGCCCAGGAGTCACCATGTTGACATACAATATCCATACTTTTCTGTGGGCCCTTTCCACCCACTGAGAGGTTATTCCAAGCTTAGCCATTTGAAATGTCCACCAGATGGGTAACCCAATTTTAGGACTAGCCCCCCCAGCACTGCCACAGACTGCCTATCGAACAAAATTACAATCAAATAACATGCAAATCATACAAATAACAACCAAAATAGGGAGTGAGGGAGGGGAAAACTTTGTGCCATTCACCTGTCCTAATGGTGCCTTCCTTTCTTTCCCCCATGGCTCCACCTTCCCGCATTGCTCCACTGACCTGAACGCTTAACCCCTTGACCCCTGACCATCCCTGTCATGCACCCCGCCTGGTAGGTATACCGGCTTTACGCGAGCCTGTCCTTTCAGTAAAAATATTCCTAATTCATTTAGATATTCATCTAGTCTGCCCCAAATGTTTAAATAAGGAAGCCGATGTTGGCAATAAGACTACAAATATACTGCAAAACCAGACTTATGCTAACAGGGACAAGCCTTTCCCCCAATCTAAAAATCTGTGCATAGGTTAAGCACTACTGCAAACCTTGAAACTGCAATACTTACACAATTCAAATATGTTCATGAAAGCAGCTATTCATCCCAATGTTCACCTCCCCCTTATGTAGAGGTTGCCACCTCATCTTGTGTTCTTTTAGAGCTTGTATATGCTTAGAGGAGACAGCTTGGCAAGCAGAAGCCAGTCATTGGCCATGAGCTCATCTGCCATGGCTATGATTGACTGCTTTACCAGGAAGGAGAAGAGAAATGGGTATATGTATTGTATGTATGTAAATTAAATTATAGCAACACTGGATTTTTTTATAAACCTATTTGGCAACAAACTGCGTTATTTACATAAGTGTACAGTTTAAAAAAAAATCAAGGAAAATCTGTCTGACATATGGTGTTATTATTTATTTCTGCCTCTCTGTGTTGGATAACATAATAAAATGTTTTCCTGTACATCGTTTTTAGGTACGGGAATTACAGACCAGGCTGCAGAGTGTCCAGGCAACAGGCCCCTCTAGTCCAGGACGTCTCACATCTGCAAATCGGCCAGTCAACCCAAGCACTGGAGAGCTTAGCACAAGCAGTAGTAGCAATGACATTCCTATCGCCAAGGTGAGCCATTGTTCTTCCTGCTAATGCCTTGCATTATCTGAGATACGGCTCCTGGTGCACAGAGCAAAAGGATTAGTATGGGAATGAAGTGAGAGCACCCCTGAGATTTCAGTCTCATTTTCCACCTCCCTGATGCCTACGACAGCAGTTAACCTGCAGAGACAGATAAGTGAGTCTCACCACCCTTCTCACATTTCATAACCATCTTCTAGTTATGTGCTTTGGTATACAAAAATACAGAAAGGAATTTTCAACATTTTCTGTCTTCTGTGCTTACAGTAAAATCACACTGATTTAATTACTGGCAAATGTGCACATTTCTAAAATGTGATTTTTTAACAAATCTAATAGTGGTTTTCTGGTTTTATTCTTCACATTGGTTAAAAAACTTTTTTTCCACTTGGTGTTCAAAACAGCAGAATGTACCTCTTTGCCCTTTGCCTTTTAGAAGATGTTGTCTGGATCAATAACCTTTCAGTATAACTATAAAGCAATAGTCTGATATGTAACAGTCTGGCTTCTCTGTTGCGCCGCTGTAGCCTTTTACATACAAATTGTACCTGACTATACTCTTCAAGATGGTGGCAGTTACCTTTAAAATGATATTCGTAAAATGAATGATTTACATATGGTCCTAGTCTAGAAATATAAGCAGACATCCTGTTGACATTTATAGTATGACAGTATTGAAAGCTTTAAAGGAATAAGGGTGTCACCTTTTTAAAGCCAAATAAATAAAGTACTTCTGGGTTATGTTTCCATGGCAGCTCTTTTGTGAAATTCACTTAATTTTGGGGACTTTTAGAGCATCACAATAACTGACTGCCAAACCAGACCAGTTTTGCTAAAGGAAAGTAGCTGAAGACAAACTTTATCTTAGTTAACATGGCCTGAAAAGCAAGTTTACTGTGCATAGTTATATACTCACTTAGCTCTTAAAATCCATTGCATTTACAGGAAAAATGCCATAAACATTACCCCAAACCTAAAGTCTTTATGAATATTAGGCTCAAGCTAGATGTTTCCTTATATTGTGATGTTTTTTGAACCCTCATTCTAGAATGATTTAAAGCTTAAATTGATATAAAATGTTAGATTGTGTTTTGGATATATTTGATTATACTTAAGCTGGCCATACACTACCTCGACATTACACCAATAAGACATTTGATCCGAGATTAACGCTGAATCAATTGTAATGTTGAGAGGAGCAGCAGTTTTATCTGCTGGCATTTCCTGGCTGTATCAATATTATGGTCGTAAAAGCGATCACAAAATGATCAGACCAGATGGCATGACTCGCATGTTGGAAGGTAAGTTTGCAGTGTGTAATTGTGTTTAAATCAGTTTTTTGTCAGTTAGACAATTAATATTGTGCAACACCTTGTAGATTGCTGAGCGAGTCAAGCTTTCAAAGACCCGATCAGAATCATCCTCAACAGAAAGACCTGTCCTGGGGTCAGAAATAAGCAGTATTGGGGTAAGTGTAAAAGCTAATAAATGGATACTGTACTTTATGTAGCCAGGAAATGACAGAAAATGTGTGGATTATTGTAGTTCACAACTTTTCTTTTATAAACTTTTTACTGTTTATGCCTTAAAAGAAATCATTAACGATAATTATAAACATTTTAGCATTTACTACAGCCTGTGTTGCAGGTATCCAGCAGTGTGGCAGAGCACTTAGCGCACTCTTTACAAGACTGTTCTAACATTCAAGAGATCTTCCAGACTCTGTATTCCCATGGTTCTGCCATCTCCGAGAGCAAGATCAGAGAATTTGAAGTGGAGACAGAGAGACTAAATAGGTATATGGAATAATCTAAACAGATGGTGTTGGTAACAGATTGTGAAATGCCAATAACCTGCAGATATATGCATTATATGTCTTGAAGACCTAAATTTAAATTTAAAGATAGTAGAAGTTAAAAGGGAACTGTGGTCTCCAAACAAGTTGAGTTTAAATGAAAGGCCAGTTTCCTACCTTTAAAACGAGCGATCAACCACCTGTCTACGTGCTCCACACCCCAAGATATAAAGAAATTACTGACCAGAAAGTTAATGGGTGGGAGGCTGACGTGACATTCCTAAGGCTGCTCCTCCACCTCGCCACTGGTGAGCACAGCCTCAGACTTCAGTGACAGGACAGGAGACAGGAAGTCCCTCTCCCTCCCTGCTGTGTGAAGATCCCCTCAGAGAAGGTAAAGGAACCTACAGCCCTACTCTCCCACTATGTGAAAACGGCCTTTTCAGACAGAGTTCTAACTCTTAGTGGCGTACGGCACCCATGGGTGTGCGGGGCCAATGCATCCATGAGTGGGGGGGCTAAGGCATCCGCGAGTGGGTGGGGCCACATGGGGCTGTAAGTGAAGGGGCCATGGGGGGGCCTGCAAATGGGTCCATGGGATCCATGAGGGGGAGGGACTAGGGGGGCTTGAAAGAGGAGGGTGCTGCAAGGGGAGGAGGAGACACGGCAGATTGACTGTCATCCACTGACATGGTTTCAGAGCAGGAAGTGCAGGGGACCTGTTGATGCTGCTACCATATCACACACAAAAATGTAAAATCTTCAAAACAATGAAAATAAATTGCCAAAATTCTCAGGGGAGCAATTCGTATCAACTTACGTAAAGTCATTTTTGAAACACAGTTCTCCTTTAAAATTCAAAAAAATGAAAGCATAACACCACAGGCTGCCTTATACAGTGTTGTATATTTCTGGAGTTATGAATAGCCAAAAAGGTAACCTGGGTCATAACAAATATGTCACAGTAATAAAGGGTATGTCCACTTTGTCCACCAAATGAACACATCCCATTTCAAAATTATTGAAGAATGGGAGGTAAAGAAGACAAGTCTTAACTCCCATTCTTCAATTGATCTTGTTGTCGTGGATTGATTGTGAACTACACATCAATGCACAACGTTTCGGGGAGACAGGCCCCCTTTTTCAGGTCCCCTTGAAACATTGTCAGGGTTATTCAATAAAAGTTCTTATCATTAAAAATGGTGCTAATTGTGCCCCAAACAATCAGATGTTAGCTTTCAAATGTTAAATAATATCTGATTGATTGGGGCACAATTAGCACCATTTTTAATGATAAGAACTTTTATTGAATCTCCCTGTGTGTGTTGATATGTGGTTTACAATAAACACAAGTATTATGTTTGGAGTGCGACCCTCATTTGCATTATTTTATATTCATGTTCCTTGAAGTGTGGAATTTGAGGAGTCTGCACCCTATGTTGGACAAGAGTGCATAGAACTTTGTCTTCTTGATAAACCATGACTGCCCTCCTCCTCTGATTTCTGTGGCAGTTCCCAAATGTATCTGCGCTACTATTATAGCTTCTTCTATAGTGCTTATACAGTTGGGAAGAAGCAGTGGAGGAGTGCAGTCGATAGTAAGTTTACACGTTTCCCTGATAGCTCCTGTTAGATTAATTATAGAAATAGCTCCTCTACCTCCTGTTCTTTAATTAATGTGAAAAAGAGTATAGTAATTTTTTGAGTTAACATACCCTATAACAGATGGGACTGGGGAACTGACAACAGCCAATATGCGATGCTGCACCTTGCTCCAACTTGTAACTGGGGAGATACAGACCAGTATGGATGACATGACACCAGCTCCCCAGTCCCCAAAAACTGTGGTGTGATTTAGGATCGCCATCCTTTTCACAGTGTTATATTTTAAGCCTTCAGTTTTTCTTTGTAAGAGAATTATATAGATGTTCAGAGGATATCAGAGTGAACATGTTTATTTCTATACTGCTGGATGACATGTACTGCTGGATGAAATATTGCTACACCTTCTGTGAGTTGAGTGTCGAGCATCCCTGGTTAAATGGGATTAAACTGTTTTAAAGTTGCACTTAATAGCAACAGATCTCCCATTAACTTCAAAACAAAGATAAAGGAATTGCACATAGTGCCACTGGCCAAAGCTCTTGTTATAAAAAGAAGGATGCGGTTATAAAAAACATGATACCTGGATTCCCAGTAGGCTTGTTCTTTAAAAGGTATACAGCACTTATTGCAGATGTAATGGTTTGCAACAAGCTGTTTCGCCTGACAATCTGTAAAATAAATGTAAAAAAAGTTCTAAAAATCTCTCTTGCATTGCAGTAAATCAGCCCTTAATCTTACTGAGAGCTCTATCAATTGTACCATCTGTACTGCAGGTACAGCAGCAAAAGAGATTTACAGTTGATATCCTCTAATGGGAGCTTGCAACTTTGTAAAGTTCTATTGCAAATATGGTTGGCCTTTTAAACAGTGTCTGTACATTAGTATTTGGCAGAAAGAAAGTCAGATTAGTTGCTATAGATCTTACCAGACGAACCTCATAAATTTACTTTATGCAGTCATTTGAGAGCAGCTTCTTAGAAGGTTGGCCATCTGACTGTCTGCACATACAGTTCAATTAAATTTTTTTATGACATATTGGAACAATAAATCACATTAATTCTCCTTCAAGGCTTTTTGTGCAGTAGTTGTGTAGAAAACCCCCACCATGTTGCCACTGATTAAAGAATGACTAGAACCAAAGGAAGTAGGTAAAAAGCTTTTAGATTTATGTTGGGTTTTATCAATAACTATTCTATCATAAGAATTAAACCATCTGAATGGCTTCCTTTGCAATTACTAAAGGCCTGAAAACATTCTATTGTGGTAATGTGGTAAACATTGATGAAAAAGTGTATAATTATATTACAGCCAACATTGCCCAAGACCACTGGGATAAGTTGAGCAGAGAGGACACTTGTTTAAAACATATATGATTACTAGAAAGTGATCAGAAAAAGTCAGAAAAGTTTATCTGTCGTTTAGTAGTCTGACCTGCTGTAAATGCAACATCCATTTTTGGTGAAAGTACTGACTGTTTGTGCTCATATATCTTTTGTGTTCTTTCTCTGTCTGGGTTTTTCGGCATGTGTTTGGCATTCACCTCTCATTATAATATTGAAATATAATAGGCCCAACTTAAACTGCTATGTAGTGCCCAAGTTGTTGAAATGCTAACTTCCTTTGCATACAATGGACGTATTAAAGAAGGATAATGTAATCACGCACAGAACATTTTGTTTCCATTTATGTATTGTTATTTCAGCAGACGTGGTGAAGTTTATACAGCTACAAAGTACTAGAATGCTTTACAGTGACCCCAGGGCCAGGGTAAGAAAGAGTCTATACAAGAGGAATGTGTGTATAGAACCGAATGAGTTGTACCCTATGACAAAAGGCTGGTATAATTATGGTTTTCTAAGTGCTTATTGATCTTGAGTTCAGCCTGGTTTCCATTATTTGTTAATCTGTGCTCACTGCAAAACTCTCCTATGCAAAGGAAAAAAACAGGCAGTAATTTACATAAGGGGATAAAAAATATTGATCCTTTTCTCCACAGTCGCATTGAGCACTTAAAATCCCAGAATGATTTGTTGACGATCACGCTGGAGGAGTGTAAGAGTAATGCTGAAAGAATGAGCATGCTGGTGGGAAAATATGAATCCAACGCAACAGCCCTTAGGCTAGCTCTGCAGTACAGGTAAATCTATGTAAATGTTTTAATAAATATTCTGCTCTGCTGTTTTTTTTCTTCAAATATTTAGACAAAGGTATATTTATTGTTTATTTAGCTTGTAAGCTTCTGTGTCCTCAAAAAGAATAAGCCTAGCGCAGCAAAACAGTTACTGTTAAATAAGCCATTTCAAAATGGCTGAAACTTGTCCTTAAGGTATCATCATGTAACCATATTTATCAAAACAAATGTTTAAAGGGTTCACTGGGGCCAACTGTTTTATTTAATATTCTAAAGAAATCAGTTGAATAGTGGGATGTTCTCTGTGTACAGCAATCATTTTGTTCCAGACTGTTCTATGTTGTGAACAAAGCAACGTTAAGGTTCAGAAAGAATACGTCTCTTGATTGTGGTGAGCGATCTATATCATAAAAGACTTGTAAAAGCAGTATTTCACAATGCAGGGAAATAAGAAATCATTATCATCACTTTTTACGTAAAAATGGGTGGGCAAGTTAAGAGAGAAAAAAAATTTGGCTTTGAATTTTTTTATCTAATTTAATTTGGCATATTAATACATTCTGGCTTATTTATTAAGAGGTGCAAATGTTTTCCTGTGCTAATAATCTGCAACAACCAATCAGATGTTACCTTTTTTCTGATCTACTACAGTTAGAAAACGTCTGATAATATCTGATTGGTTTGGCAAAGTAAGTACCTACAAACCTACACACAAACAGATATATCGGGCCGACCAACCAATATTTCCATATTTCGGGCGCAGATGATTAATGTAGATCATTCTTTCGTCCAAAACGGGCATGTCGGTAAATCACGGCTGATCATGCTGTCTCCTATGGACATCGTGTGTAACAGCCTATGCGTAACAAACAATAGTTAGCAGAAACAGCTGTTCGTCATATAATCGTGCTTTGCGGGTTCTGGCCTGTGATCTCACATGTGTTTATACCTTAAGTGTATGCAGTACATTTCAGATGCTCTCTAGTGCATCACAGTAGATCAAAACAAGGAATCGGCAGCCTTACCCCCTAGAGCTGACAGCTAATCATATTATAGCACAGAGACCCGTCTCAGGCCGGAGATCCAGCCCCTCACACTCATATGAGAGATTTGAAAGTGTACAATTGGTTTTAAAAACAAGCTCTTTTTCCGTCCCACACATTAATTTGCTTTTCATACAAAAAAGTAATCTTTGCAGTTTGATTTTATCAGGCATTGAGGTAGAAATAAAATACACCGGCAGTGAGTTGTACTGGAAACAACATGGAAGCCTTTAATTCTTACATGAATATAAAAGCAACTTACATGAGAGGTATCTTGCAATATTCTGGGGAGAAATGTAATGCAAGGAGTAAGAAATATTGGGTGTATGTCTGGGATAATCTGGGCTCAAATAATGAGACTACCAGAAATTAATGTAAGGTTTTGCTTGTGAAGGTTCTCATTCATCCAGGTCATGGTATATCTGTTGTATTCAATTAGATCAACTGGACTTGAAATGTAGTTCTTGAAGACGTTTCGCTAGTCATCCGACTGGCTTTCTCAATTCAGAATGACTTGTACAAGAATCTGTGGCACATCCGAACAACACACTGAGGCAGCAATTGGTACATCCGAAAGACCCAATACCTAAACACAGAAAAAGCGACATCATATATGCAGTGCATGCTTGAAGAATGCTCTGATTTGTATGTGGGGGAACCAAACAGCAACTGCATCAACGTATGGCCCAGCACAGAAGAGCCAATTCCTCGGGTCAGGACTCAGCCGTGTATCTGCATCTTAAGGATAAAGGACATACCTTTGAAGATTGTAATGTTAACATACTGGCGAAGGAACGTGACTGGTTCAAGAGAGGTGTTTAAGGAGGCCATTTATGTGAAAATAAAGAAACCAAGCCTAAATAGAGGTGGGGGGTTCGACCCAACTGTCTGCCATGTACAATGCTGTTTTAACACCTTACTCTGGGCATTCCTATAACACCTCTTAGCCACTATCTAATCACACCCTTAACACCCTGGCTGTGATATGCTAATTGGGATTTCCAGGTTACATATTGCCACAGATTCTTGTACAAGTCATTCTGAATTGAGAAAGCCAGTCGGATGACTAGCGAAACGTCTTCAAGAACTACATTTCAAGTCCTTGATCTAATTGAATACAACAGATAATGTAAGGTTTTTCTATAGTATTTGAAGAAATTGAAAACCATTGGATCAGGCAGAAATCGCTGTAATATTCAGACGGGACCAATCTTTATCAATACAGACGTTCGGTCAGTCGAGCCAAAATATTGGAAATATCATCTACATCCATCTGACAGACAATTGGTGAATGTATTGATTGGCAGACCTGTCAGTTAGCATATTTGGCCATCCATATTACCTGTATCTTTATTATTTATTTGTGTGATTTCAGTACATCCCTTGTTGATTTGCCTACAAAGTGTATATAAGTTCATTCATAAGTACAAGTCTGCATTGCACTACTACTTGATTTAGTGGGGAGATTTATTCGTTGAAATTACTAATTAAAGCAAGCTTTTGTAGACCTCTGGTGGCTCCAGTACTCATGTCATTAGCTTTTACCAAAGGGGCTAAGGGAAGCCTTGGCATCTGTACAGTTATTATTTGGGGGACAGATGGGTTTAATAACACCAAATTTAAACCATGTAGGTTATCCCAATTCCTGTTCTTATTATATTAGTACGTTACAGTGAATGGTAATTTTATTTGAGTCCAGTTGTTGTTCTTTGGTGGTGTTTTTAGAATTTTAAGCATTTTTTATCATCATTGTATACCTTAAAATTGCCTTTTTTTAATTACAATATAATGTGTTCCTACCAGAACCTTACCTTACCCTTCACCTCTCTATACACTGATGTTTGGATTTCTGTCTGAAGAACTAGTCTCTCTTTTAAACATAGAAGTTTGTTTGAATCATGTTCAAATTGTTATATTACTCTGCAACATGAAATATTGTGTCTTAAATTGCCATCCTTAAGCTCCGCTTTAGAGGTGGATTACAGGAAAGCTTTTACTTCTATTCATCCCTGTAAAGTGTTGAGTCTACAGGTTAATCCATTTTCTTGGCATTTCCTTCTCCTTTTACTGCCCCCTCTTTTTTAATCCTCGTTCTCTGCAAAATGCTAGCCTTTAATAAATAACAGATGACATTATGACACCTATCAAACTGTATAAAGCTTGGGAATTTAAGTTCAACTGAGGGTCGTTTGTGTGCTACCTGTGAAATGTGAGAACCTCATTTCTTGTCTTAAGTTATTGATTCTGTTCATGTCTTCTTTTTGTGGTCTAGTGAGCAGTGTATTGAGGCCTACGAACTGCTGCTAGCCCTTGCAGAAAGTGAGCAATCGCTTATCCTTGGACAGTTCCGAGCTGCTGGAGTCGGATCAGTAGGTGAGCTTTTAGAGGCATATGTTACATAAAAACTTATGTGTTAGAGATAGAGAAGTATTTGTCTTACAAAATAGTTTAGTTAGTCTGCTGTTGTCTGAGAATTACATGTTTGGGAATTGATTGAAAAACAGAATCTATTGTGTAACTATAGACTTGTTATGCAGTATTAACTAAAAATAATTCAATGACAAAATCTATGTTTAGAGTGAAAAATTTTAAATTAGGCTGGTGAAAATCAATTCAGTAATAAAATGTAGATGCAAACCTCTGTCTTTTTGGTGACGTCACTCCCCTCAGCATGCAAGTATAGAGTTTCTAGCAACCTAATGATAGGATCACCCATACCATGTTGCATCTCCAGTGGAGAGTAACACTTTATAGTCTCACTAAAACCTTCAAAATATATACGCACTTTTGTGAGAATAAAAAAAAACCCATTTTTCTTCCCATTTAAAGGGCATGTCCACCCCCAAAACTATAATCCCCCCAACTACTACTACTACTACGCCCCACCATGTAGTAGTTTATCCTTACCTCACATCCCAACTCCATCTGGTTCTCCTGTAGTCCCCCCCCAAAGTTCCAAAACTGCCCACCAGGAGGCTAGCAGGTCCATATAGGACACTGCCTGCTACCTGGCCTCCCGGAGATTCCTGCCATGCGTGCTGCAGCCCTTCTCCCCCCTCCCTCCCCTCCCTCCTCCCTCCCTTCTACTATCCCTCCCCCTAGCACAAATCCCCCTTAATATCATGCTCCCCCATGTCTCCCAGCCCAACCGCATGTTTTTTTTTTTTAAAAAGCTCCCCAAACTCTTACTTACCTCTCCGCTTTCCTCCGCTGCACTGAATGACCGGCGCCGCGTCCTGATTGGCTGCCGCTCGCCCATCACAGACGCGACTGCCGGTCCCGCCCCTCTGCTTGCACCTCGCAAGCAGAGGGCCGGCAGTGCGGCGGAGGATCGAGGGGAGGTAAGTAGAGTTTGGGGGGCTTTTTAAAAAACAAAACATGCGGTTGGGGCTGGGGGACTGGGGTTACATATATAAATTTTTATTTTAGGGGTGGACATAGCCTTTAAATTCAAATTTGCTGTATTTTTGAGATTACAAAACAATGTGAGATGTCAACTTTATCTAATATAAAAAAGATTAGTAAGACTTGAACTCTATATACATTTTTTACTAATTTACCCTTTTTTGCTGTTTCTCAGTTAATTTTCTTAGAACAGCTATTAGCTGGTAGTTATGATTTTGTCTCAGGTCTCATACCAGATGAAGAATGCCCAATAGACCTCACAGAAGATTAGCATACTGGCTAATAAAATAAAAAATGAAAAGCCTTAATCATAGTAAATATAAATATTATTGCTATAACTTAAAGGGCATGTTCACCCTTAAAGAAAAAACTGGTGACTTGGCAGTTGTCCGCCCACACTCCCAACTGCTATCCCAGTTTATTATATGCATTTGTAACCAGATATCTTATAAGTTCTATTCCTTTCTGGCAAAGGTACCTGCCTCCTCCCTCTGCTCAATGAGCCTTTATAAGTGTGAGCATGTGCAGAGGAGGCAGCAGGGGAATCAGCAGTCATTAATTTGGTTGTGATGTCATTAGTCACTGCCTTGATTGACTGCATGGAGGGAGGGACCAGCTAACTCTTCCAGAATGGGGACAATAATTATCCTTAAATATCTGGTTCGTAATGCAGGTAAAAAAGTTCAAAATATATCAGTTGGGTTTGGAGGTAACTGACAATTTACCAGTTTTTTTGTTTTAAGGGTGTACATGCCCTTTAACATGCAATTTTATTCTTATTCTTACAGCTGCCAGGTCATCTAATGTTGCATTTGTAAACATATATATGTTTGAAGGGAGGCACAGTGCCCCCTTCCTCAGGTATAACCAAACACTACAAAATGCATGCTATTTATAATGACATCATTTCAATTATAAGTGCATAACCCCTCCCTCTACCATTATTATTATTGATTTATATAGCGCCAACATCTTTCGTGGCGCTTTACAATTACATTGTCATACATTACATACAGGGTAATATATGTTATATAAAGTCATACATATTTCATACACAGGTAATACATAATATAAGTAAACAGAGTGTGGAGTTTCTTACAGCAATACCGTAATACAATAGGAGAGAGGACTCTGCCCAAAGAGCTTACAGACTAGAGGATATGGGGGCGAGACATAAGGTGACAGGAATCGGTAGGCTGTAAATAGATTGGCAGTGGAGCATGAAAGGCAGGTTTTAAAAGTGCCAGTGCAATTAAAAAGTGCAATATTGTATAAATACTTAATTATAATGTGATCTTACATACAAATGTTAACATATCATACTCAAAAATTGAGTGTAAAACATAGGTATAAAAACTTCATATTATACTTAAAAAGTGCTACTGTGATCTTGTGCTTTATGTGAATAAAAATATGATTAAAAATGTGTTCTGTGTCTCTCTTAAAGGACAACTCCACC
The DNA here is from genome assembly GCA_019447015.1 of Hymenochirus boettgeri. NCBI lineage: Eukaryota > Metazoa > Chordata > Amphibia > Anura > Pipidae > Hymenochirus > Hymenochirus boettgeri. The sequence continues at coordinate 332,155,747 of CM033469.1, forward strand.
CTCATAATAACATCTTTTAGAAAGAATGGCCTCTTTAAAATATGTTGATATATCATACTTTGTCCTATGAATTCATTACTGTATGCCTGCTATGCTTCTGGATGCCTCATGGAAACTGAGCAATTTAGAAACCTGTACTGAGCTTGTACTGAGCCTGGGCATGCTCAGAAGAGGCAGCTAGGGGATTAACATTCAGTCATTGGCTGTGATGTCAACTGTCAAATCCATAACTGACAGTTGCTAATTGGAAGAACTAGGAAGCAGAAACGGGAAACAGGACATTGTGCAGGATTTCAGGTTAGACTTATATATTTCACATTTCAAACTATTACCGTTGAGGGTTTTGGGGGGTGATTTACCTGTATGTAAGTTTTCATTTTGAAGCTGGACTTGCCCTTTAATTATCATTATACCAAAGGTAATACAAGATTCCTTGTGCAAAATATTTCTTCAGGAATAACATCTCTTAATCATAAGGCTCGCCAAAGAGATGTTATTCCTCAATAAATATTTTGCACAAGGAATCTTGTATTACCTTTTTGTATAATGATAATTAATTAAGAGAAACACATAACAAATTATTAATCGTATTTTTATTCACATAATTTTTAAGCACAAGATCACAGTAGGATTTTTTTAGTATATGAAGTTTTTATGTATGTTTTACACTCAATATTTGAGTAGAATATTTTAACATTGTTTGTAAGATCACATTATAGTTATGGTATTTATACAATATTGCACTTTTTATTTGCACTGGCACTTTTGAAACCCTCCATGGTAGAGGTCGGGGTTATGCACTAATGATTGAAGTGATGTCATTATAAATAGCATGTATTTTGTAGTGTTTGGTCACACCTGAGGAAGGGGGCACTGATCCCCTGAAACATTGTTATATATGGTTTTCAGCACCTGAATAAATTATTGTTTAAAAGCACTTTTGAGTGTGCCTCCCTTCAAATATATATGTTGATACTTACCTGATGTGGCACAGACTTTAGAGAATGCACCTCACAACCTACCTGCCTGGACTCCACGAATTCGCTTTATTTGCTGCATTTGTAATCACATCTATTTATTTATAAAGGTAATATTTTTATCTGCACCCATTTTTCTTCTTTTTTTAAAAAATTTGTTTTATTCTAAATCTAGCAGAGCAGTCTGGGGATGAAAATGTCACCCAGATGCTAAAGCGAGCACATGACTGCAGGAAGACTGCGGAGAATGCGGCAAAAGCGCTGCTCATGAAACTGGATGGCAGTTGTGGAGGAGCATTTGCAGTCACAGGATGTAGTGTGCAACCCTGGGAAAGCTTGTCCTCCAATAGTCATACAAGGTAAACCTAAACATAGGACCCTTAGTAATTCCCTTTTTCTAATGTACAACTGTACATATTGCATCTGGAAGAATGCAAGGTTGTAAACCTTTTTTTAGAGGCAGAGGGAATGGGTAGAAGAACTCCATTTTTCATTAAACCTGTTTTACACAGGAAAACTGCTTACATCTCTGCATTGGCAAATGGTAGTTACATTACATGGCCTATAATTTACCGCCAAACTCATCCACTCTGCATCTTAGTTTAGTCTGCAGAGGTACATAATTGTTTTTAATGGTAGAATGGGAGGTTGCATTATGTTTTCTAGATAGCCCCTTTCAGAAATGTGTTATCTGTGTAGCACCCCCCGTAGAAGTTGGCTTGTAACAACTGGGATCACTTTTGCCTCTGGCGACACCCAAATCCCTAAAAGACAAATGTTATGCAATTCCTATATTTGCATTTATTAATAGCATACTTCTGTTCTAAACAATTTAAGTTTAACTTTGTATAACAACAAAATATATGTATTGTCTCTAAACACTAATGTGAGCTTATAAACTGACATTATACAGTAGCTAATTTGTAGCCTTTACATATATGACATTATAACAAGTCAATATAATGCAGTATTAGCATATGTAAATAGTTGTAATTTTATAAAGTATTTTCCAAAAAGTGATCTCACTACTAACAAGCGTTGCCAGCTGGATGCAATAGGCCTCCTAAAATGGACGGTTATAATGTAGCAAATACGCTGCAGCAGCTCCTCATGTAAACAGGTGCTGTTAGTCTAGATACAATATTAGGCAGAACACTTTTTATCCTTTATAATAAGGCCCAGATACAGGTAAACAGGAGGTTTGGTGGGGCTGTAACAGCAGTTACAATGACGGTCTTATGGAGGGCACAGTGTCACTTTACACAGCCTGTACCTTAGGGTTTGTTTGCTCTGACAGGAATAATGTCTTTCACCACAGCTTTCTATGATGGCAGTTCTGTCCTGTTTCCTCAGCTGTTTTCTCTATTTCACTCCCAGTCTGATGTCTGTCACTAGATGGAAGCAGCTCAGGTCAGCTTTATTCAGGAAATAGCTCCAATCTTCACTGAACTTATTGACTCCACTGATAACCTTTTAGAATCCAGACTCTTTTACCACCTAGGGCAGCATAGATCCTTTCCTGTTCCTCAGGAGTCCATACACAGCTCCTCTTTGTCTTTCTTTACCTCAGAGACCTCTCAATTTTTCTTCTTCCAGCCCAAAATAGAAACTCCTTTTTTATTGGCTACCTCCACACAGAGCAGACTAGGCAAGCAGAAAGGGCATGTTCACCCCCAAAACTAACATTTAATCCACTACTCTTTTCTCCATGGTGCCCTAACTCTTTTCACATATTGTAGGGGACCCTAGCCCACCCTCAACCACTAGATTTGTTTGTTACAAAAAGCAGTAGTAATCTGTAGTAATTCTATGAAAGTCATTCAGTAATACCAAGAGAGTATTACTGTATATTAATTGATGCTAATGCTTAGAGACCCTCTATAATATTTTCATAGACCCTCTATAATATTTTCCATGTCTGCATTGCAGGGTAAGGTTAAATTTCTTTCTGTACATTTGTAATGATCTTTATGTAATAAGAAACTTATAAACATATTTTTCTGTCTTTGTAAACCCCCTAGAAAATTACTGTATTACCATCTATATATTCAATGTATAAACTCAGTCTACCTATAGCTTGTGTGAAGAGAGTATCAATAATGCAGTGTCTAGTGTGGCAAAGCTGAATAGTGATACAGTTACAGAGGGTAAACTATCAGTACCATCATGATGATCTGAAATATTTATGTCTTTGCATTGCTGTAAATATTTAAAACTCACATACTCTTTGTACTAGATGAAGGGGAGCGATTTATACCTAACCAGGTAATCAACCTGAAAAGGAACTATATTGTTCTAAAAGCTTGTTATGGTTATCATCTAGTAGCCAATGAATATATCGCCTTTACATTTATTATGTGTCATTTTAACATTACCATGTAACTCTTGGCCTGGCTTTTAGAAATGCATTTGCAGTTGATATGTTGCTGCTGCTGGGTCTGGAACAGGAAGACGTTGGGGACCTTAAGTGGTCCTTTTTATTATCCTAAAAGTTTACGTGGCTAAGGACATACCTTTGTTTTGATGTGATCTTAAACTAAACAATAAAAGTATTTAATTTCCCAGTCCAGTCTTCTAAAACACCAGTGAAGTGTCACGCTAACTATAGTTTAACAATGGAAAGAGTCCGAAAAATTTAACGTGCTTTAATAATCGTGCTAATAACACGCTGTGCCCCCCTTCCTAATGATTATTAAAGCAAATTGAATTTAGAGCTAGGCCACACTAGCGTGTTTGCGCACGCATTTTGCACTTGTGATTGTGCCCGCGATTTTCGGCAAATTCCCGCAATTTCTGATGCGCATGCGATTGTGCGTCCGTTCGTGTTTTGGTAACGCATGCGTTGACGATTTTTGGTGCGTTGACACATGCGTTTCCATAACGGAAAACAGCAAAATCGCATACGCAAACTCAAAACGCACAAGAATCGTGCGATAACGCTTGCGATTGTGTGCGATTTGGTGCGTCGTAGTGTGGCTTTGGCCTAAGAGTGCTCCTCCAAGTTATCCTACCTGGACTCAGCCTGATTATATATATTATCTCATTACTTCTAAAAGGTTTTTAGCGTTTTCAAGCAAAAAAAAAAAAAGAACCAATTGTTTACTGAAAAGAAGGTGGTGTGGATAAGTAGGCAAATCCAAGAGCTGTTCTCAGTTAAGTACTTTTTTGTTGGTTGATTAGCCATTGTTTAGACAGGGCAGCAAGTGTAACTTTGTTCTTTTTTGGGCTAGGACCTAGGGTTTTCTCACGCATTTACAATCATGCTTGCTATCTGTCAGCGTGGCCACATTGCATGCTCTGTGCTGCAATCCATTTTTGCGGATCGTATACTCTCCTATTCTGGACTATTGTACAAATCGCATCACTAACAGATGGTTAAGCGTAATGGTCCAGATGGCATTGCCGTCTAGTGCGTTGTGGTCTCAGCCTAATAGGGATTGTTTACATTGCGCATCTCTGTGCACTTTGTAATACATTGTAATATATGTAAGTGCTCACACTTTAATTATATAAACAGAAAAACACAAAAGCACAGGAAAATGCAAAACAACAAGCAAAAAAAGTGTGTCATTTTTGGGGTGTATTTGCAATGCGTAGATCGAACAAGCCCTAATCCTGGAATTATCTTCTCACTGTCTGCTGTTCTTGGTTTTATCATGAGATTCCTTGGAAAGCACTTTTGGCCTTCATTTTAAATTCACTGCATGTCCAATGATCCTCACAACAAGTGACAGTTACTTCTATTGCACAGAGGAAAGGACGGTGCACTCATTTTATGGGTGGTTAAGGCAATTACTTGCAACGGTGTTAACAAAACATTTATAGAGCCCAGGCATTGAACACATTTGCCATTAACACATTTGTATTTATTTGAGTTTCTGTATATTTATTGATAATGTATTGATAGTTAATAAATATGCAGCTTTTATTTTGTGTAAAAATATACTGGCTAAATTTTCGCAGGGAGGTGTGATGTGAGGCACTATTGCTTCTTACCTTCCCAGTGATCGTAGCATGGGAAGTCAGTAATGCCTCATATGTATGTATTATTTTAAAGTGCCACTTGGGTAGGCAGCGCTGTACATTGTAAAATACAGAGTATACAAACAAGGGGATAAGTGCAAGCAATTAAACAAATAAATTCAAATCTCACTCCAGCACTTATACCCATTCCATTGTATCTGTATTTTACCCACTTAATTAGATTGTAAGCTCTACGGGGCAGGGGCCTCCTTAGCTCTTGTGGCAAGGTTCTAGCACTTCTATTTATATAATTTATATATTTATGTACTGAACTTTCTATGTATTTATCCCCCTTGTATGACTTTATTGTATTTCGTTACTGTACAGCGCTGCGTCCCCAAGTGGCGCTTTATAAATAAACTATACATACATAAATTCAGTTTCATACATGGGCTACAAATACATACATATTTCATTCTAATTCTGTCTTATCCTTTGCATGTATTTATTTGCTGGTTTTACAGAAACATCACTCTGAAGTCCCTTTATACCTTTCTAAACTTATGGCACATTACTCATTCTGGGGGAAAAGAAATACCCATTAATTCCGTGTCTGTCTTAAAGGGAAACTAAAGTCCTAAAGCAACCCACCTTCTTTTTGATCTACCCAGGATTAGGACCTTAAATGTTAGTTTTACCCTACTCATAGGTTTACCTTAAATTAATTAAAAACATATAGCTGAAGTTGCAGCTCTCCATCCGCTCCTTTCAGGACCCACCTGAAAGCTGCCCGGCTCATTCATTTCTCTTCTCGCTTCTCTAATGCCTCTCCTCTCTGCCAGTCCCTTCACTGGTTGCCCATCACGCAAAGGATCCAGTTCAAACTGCTTACCTTATTCTATAAAGCACTATCCAACTTAGCCCCTCCATATATCTCAGAGCTGATCCAGAGATACCGTCCAAGGCGCAACCTCCGCTCTGCAAATGATACCCTCCTCTCATCCACCCTTGTCACCTCTTCCCATGCCCGCATTCAGGACTTTACTCGTGCTGCCCCTCTGCTCCGGAACTCCCTTCCTCCGTCTGTCCGTCACTCACCATCCCTTAACACCTTCAAACGTAACCTTAAAACCCACCTCTTTAGGCAAGCATATAACCTGGCCTAAACATTACCCCCTTACTACCCAATATGATCCAACCCGCCTTTCACGCTCCAATGCCAATCTATTTACAGCCTACCGATTCCGGTCACCTTATGTCTCTCCCCCATATCCTCTAGTCTGTAAGCTCTTTGGGCAGGGTCCTCTCTCCTATTGTATCACGGTATTGCTGTAAGAAACTCATCACTCTGTTTACTTATATTATGTATTACCTGTGTATGTAATATGTATGACTTTGTATAACATGTATTACCCTGTATGTAATGTAATTGTAAAGCGCCACGGAAGATGTTGGAGCTATATAAATCAATAATAATAATAATAATTAAGAGATACAGTACACAGTGTACTGTGCAGGGGAATATGGGCTATAAGTGAATTATGTATAAGAAGGTGGGTTACCAATACACTGAAAATTATATTGTGGAGGGGAATTAGGTAGGTTAGCAGTACACAGTATAAAGATTTAGGTAAGTATTTTATAGTGTATGAAAGCAAATGTGATAAAGTAGCTTTACAATTTAAAGCAGGTGAACTTTGCTGGGGGCCCAATGATTCTAGTTATACCTCATAATAAGGGTCAGAGATCCCACCCGGGCCTTAAACCTTAAAAAACCAAATTTGCTAACCAAAAAAACCTTGGATATACCTTTTTTATTACCACATAGATAGACATTCCATTTTTAAATTAATATACACACATGGAACCACTTTTTTCTTGGAAAAAATTATGGGAGGTCACTTTATTAAATTAACACAACATAATTCACAAAAAACACAATTTCAGAGTCCCCTTCTAAACTAAATGCGGTCTTCCTCCCCCATGGCTGATTGGTATTACCTGGCTCGATTAGCCCCAATCGCCCGCCGCCCTTGCCAGCTGAGTCCCCCTGCACATCAGCTGGCATTGACTGGTATTAGTTAGCCTTTTCAGCCCCAGTCCTTTTTTCCTGTTTTCCGCCCTTGCCAGCTGAGTCACCCTGCACATCAGCTGGCCTTAACTGATTGACATTGCCAATCATTCTCCGCCCTTGCCAGTTGAGTCCCCCGGCACATCAGCTGGTGTTTTGGTGGTCTAGACAATCGGGATTCCCTTTGTCCGTACCTACCCCAGGTGCCCCTTCTGGTTTTCCCCACCTTCTTGCAACCTGAACGCAAAGCACAGTGCTGCCGGTAGGATCCCATACTGCATTTCCATGGTACCTCTTAACCGCTGTCTGGGGGAGGGGGAGACCGCATTCCGCCACCAAAAGGAGGGGACTCCTGCCGCCATGACCTCAACTAGCCACTTTTTCCAAAAATTCCTGAAAACTATTGCCAATCCAACATCAGACAAATGAACCCCTGTCTGGTCTGAACAGCCCTTTACATTTAAAGTCAATATCGGGATGTTCAATAACCCCTCCCTTTAAAGGACAACTCCACCCTCATAAGAACATCTTTTAGAAAGAACGGCCTCTTTAAAATATGTTGATATATCATACTTTGTCCTATGAATTCATTACTGTATACCTGCTATGCTATTGGATGCCTCATGGAAACTGAGCAATTTAGAAACCTGTACTGAGCAGGTACTGAGCCTGGTCATGCTCAGAAGAGGCAGATAGGGGATTAACATTCAGTCACTGGCTGTGATGTCAACTGTCAAATCCATAACTGACAGTTATTAACTGGAAGAACCAGGAAGCAGAAACAGGGGCAACAAGACATTGTGCAGGATTTCAGGTTAGACTTATATATTTCAGATTTCAAACTATTACCGTTTAGGGTTTTGGGGGGTGATTTACCTGTATGTAAGTTTTTATTTTAGGGCTGGACTTGCCCTTTAAAGATTCCATAAACAAGCACATAGCTTTATTCACTTACCTTCTAACTTTATTTATTGCTGCTGGAGACCTTACCCCCCTCCAACTTAATCTTGGAGTTATATATGACAATACAATTTTACGGTTCCTCCAAATAACTTTGTATCTAGCCAAATGCTGGGCAATTGCATGCCCAGCAATAAATTCAAGAATTTCTCCACCACCAAATCAATTCCCCCATCACAGACAATCAATATGACTGGCTGGCCCCATTTTACTTCACACTTCATTAACTTACCACTATTTATATCAGTATATATATATATATTTTTTTTTTTTTTTTTTTTTTGGAACCGATATTTAACGATTAGAAACGGAGTCTTATATAGATTTCCATCCACCATCCAACGATTTTATTTCCCCAACTGACTTACTATCCCTGACTGCCACAGTCGCCGCCCCAATACGAAAAGAATGTGTACCATAACTACTACTGTCAAAACTTGCCACACCTAGGGCCCTCTTTAATATTGATCTAAATTGCAATTTAGATAATGCTGTTAGATCCCCGTGCATCCAACATGAGCCTACTGAACTGGGTCAAAGGGAAAAGAACTTCTTTATCACTCTAACTGAGCAAACTGACCTATGACTTTTGGGCAGATACATCCACTCACCTCTTCCCTCTTGATATTTTTTATCAGTACCTGCTTTTACCCTGGATTCCCCCCTCCCCATCCTCATACTGTTCAACAGATATAATATAGGGCCCATTAGATGATGTTTTTCAGCAAACTCGTTTCCCAAGCCTGACTAGGCATCCCATGTGTCCCACTTAGCCCTTAGCCACTGATTTAAACATCCCTGGAACATGCTTCGCTTTAAATGAAATATTATACTGCATACACTTTAAAACTAACTTTCTCAAGTTATCGTAGCATGATCACCGAAAGATAAGTTATTTATAGCATACACCACACTCATATTGTCTATCTACAAAATGTACAGCTTGGTTGGCCAACCAATCAGCTTGCATATCTAGCGCTACTACTATTGGAAAAAATATCAACTTAAAGGAGAACTAAACCCAATTTTTTTTTTTTTATACTCCAGAATCTGAAAACAACCCCCCTATAAACACCAATAAGCTATAAAATACCACTTCGGTAAATTAAGTAAATGTAAGCCTGGTAAGAACTGGATGAAGTATCTGTGTGTATGTGCAGTGTCAGACCACACCTCCTGACCTCAGTCACATGCTTCCTTGCTTTATCTGTCCTGTAGAAGGATTGGCTAGAAATTATTAATGGGTGTGACCAACTGTAACCAGTTTCTGCCATAGCTAAGGACAGAGCATGTGCAGAACATAATGGTCGTTGACCAAACTGTGTGATACTAGAATGCTGAGAAGTAAAGCACAAACCATATGTTACTTAGATACATTTCCCAGCGCCCATATCAAAATGAGAGGTCAAACACAGATTACTGGTTATATATCAAGGTGTTCTGCCTTCTGGTTCAGTGCTGTTCTGTGGCTTTAGTTGTCCTTTAATGAATGAATTATCTTTCCACAGCTGTGGCCACCTTCCTTCGTACCAATCTCCCTAACCTCTTGAGTCTAATTCAATGCCCAAAATTTAAATAACTCGTAAACTGTCTTTTCATGGGCAATGGGGACCCCTAAGCCGCTGTGAACTTCTTACATGGTCTATAACATCTTGCTACACACATCCAACCCAACAAACAAAAACTCATCTAGATAGTGTGCCAATGATGAAAGACCCGCCTTATGCAAAACACACCAATGTAAAAAAAAAACTGCTAAACTTCTCAAAATAAGCACATGAAATAGAGCATCCCATTGGCAGACATTTTTCAACACAGTATTCTCCCTAAAATTTGCCACCCATTAAGTTATCCAGGTGAAGTGGTAGCAGCCTAAATACTAACTCAACATCTATCTCAGCCACAAAAGATTTATGGCCGCACTGTTTGACAATATCCAAAGCCCTGTCAAAAAGTTTGATAAAGCACTGAACATCTAAATCCTGTGCATAATTGACTAATAAGCCCTCTGGGTAAGACAGATGCTGAATCATCCTGGACTTTCTGCTTTCCTTAAACGGGCCAGCCACCCTTCCCATCAAGAATTTTTTTTTTTTTTTTTCTTCCCTCAGGTCGCTTGCGTATTGAGAGGCCTATTTAAAGGGGAACTGTGGTTCAAAAATGACTTTAGGTAAATTGATAGAAATTGCTTCGCTGAGTGTTTTTGTAATTTATTTCCATTGTTTACTTTGCGTAGTTTTGAAGATATTTACATTTCTGTGTGTGATATGGCAGCAGCATCACCAGGTCCCCTGCACTTCCTGCTCTCAAACCATGTCAGTCAATCTGTCCTGTGTCTCCTCCTCCCCTTTGCAGCCCCCAGGTCCCTTCCACTCATGGACCCCATGGTCCCTCCAGTTGCAGGCCCCCCAGGGTCCATTATCTTACAGTCCCATGTGGCCCCACCTACTTGCGGGTGTCGAGGCCCCGCCCATTCAGGTTGCCGTGGCCCCGCCCACTCAGGTTGCCGTGGCCCCGCCCACTCAGGTTGCCGTGGCCCCGCCCACTCACGGGTGCCGTGGGTTACTCAGACACCCCCCTCCCCTACAGAAAACTCTGTGGAAACAGCCTTTTCAGGCAGAGTGAGAACAGAGTGAGAACTGCCTGTTTTCACACAGTCAAAGAGAAGGGCTGTAGATTCCCTTATTTCTCTGTCAGGACTTCACACAGCAGAGAGGAGGAGGGACTTCCTGTCTCCCTACACACTGAGGGAGGTCTGAGGCTGTGCTGCGCGGCGGCACCTGTGCAGGAGAAGCCTCAGGAATGTCACACTGTCAGCCTCCCACCCATTAACTTTCTGGTCAGTCATTTTTTATATATTGGGCTGTGGGAGCAGTAGAGAGGTGGTTGATGGCTGTTTTTAAAGGTAGTAAACTGGCCTTTCATTTAGCTTAACTTGTTTGGAGACCACCGTCCTTTTAAGATTATTGCATTTCCTAGCTCCTTTTACCGCTTTTACAACAGGACGACAAAACCAGACTTAAAACCATTGAACAAGAAACTTGCTATTTACTTGTCGGATATTTTTCCAACTAACTACTTAGCCTGCCCATTATTGGTGTTTGCGACTTCCCAGTCTTTAAAATTATATTACTGAAGATAATTATTTGTCTTGTGTTTGTATTACTGAATTGCTATTACTGTTATAGTTGCACACACAATTTTAAGTAGTTGTGTACCCTGAGTAATGTTGGGCCGTTTCATGTATTTATATTTTTTTTTTATTTATTTTTATTTTTTATTACCAAAACCTAAAGATATACATAAGGGCAGAGAGAATTTGAGTAAATGCTTATGTGGCCATTTGTAAACTTTTCATTAAGAGTAAAATATATAAAATATAAAAATGTTTTTTACATTAATGAACCGAACTCAGCATATAATCCAGTTACACATACCCATTCTACTTATATGCCCTTATGCACAGGATATAATAATCAGAGGTAACAAAATGGGTAGTGATGGTTAGATTAATGTATGTGTGATATTATGTGGATATATAATGACACACAACACTATACTGAAGATATTTATATATATTAGTGAATTTTAAAATGTAATATGTATGAAAAGGTTAATGACTTAAGGTGGCCATACATCTATAAGATTTTACTTACCCGACCGAGCACTACACGATGTTCTACGATGCTGCCGGAAAGCTTCTCCCGATCTTACATTGGCCAACATGCGATTGCAAAATCCCATTCATTTTGCGATCGCATGTCGGTTCGAATGTAAGATCGGGAGGAAGCGGTTCCAGCAGGGATCGAAGGAACATCGGGTGGTGCCTCGGTGGGTAAGTAAATCTTTAGATGTATGGCCACCTAAGTCATTAACCTTTTCATACACTATAAATTTAAAATCACTAAATATTCAATATTTCAGTATAGTTGCTATAAATTTTCTTGCGTGTAGTCACAGCCAATACTAAAACCTTGAAATGTACAATTCTGATATCACTTAAATCTAATTCAGACAAAGATATATTTGGATTTTACACTGAGGATTTTTCTAAATATTGCAGTAGGTAATATATTTGCAGTAGTAGGTAATGATATATTATATATTGCAGTAGATAATATATTACTTATATACTGCAGTAGGCAATACACATATTTGCAGTAGGTAATGATATATTTTATTACTGCAGTAGGCAATGACATATTACACTATATATTGCAATAGTAATTATATATTACATTATATAATGCAGTAGGTAATATATCATATATTGCAGAGAGGTAATGATATAATATTATATTGCAGTAGGCAATTATTTTGGATAATCCAATTTAATACTTCATATATTTTCACTTATAGCTACATCTTACCTGCCATACTTACAGTATATTGCCATGTACCGTATATACTCGAGATAAGGCGAGGGTTCAGGCTGTTTTCACAGACTTTACTGGTCAGTCATTTACTGATGGAGGAATCCGGCTGCCGCGTCCACTGATGGTCGCATCCCTGATGTCACTACTAGGCGCCGGGAAACGAGTAGTGACATCAGTGGATGCGACCATCAGTGGATGCGGCAGCTGGATTCCCCATCAAGGTGAATGATGTCGGGGCCCAGACTCTCCTGCAACTATGGAAAAGGTAAGGCTGCAGCTTTACTTGTAGTGAGAGAAGATGGGTGCAGGGAAATAGGGGTTAATTCCTGGGGCTGGGGGGGGGAGAGTAAGGAGTCAGGGACAGGGTAGTGGTTTTATTCCTGGGGCTGGGGGGAGAGTAAGGAGTCAGGGAAGGGTAGTGTGTTTGGGGTTAGTGTGTTGCGTTCCATCATGATGTTTGTAAACTACTACTCCTCTACTACTCTACCCTTGACTATACTCGAGTCAATGGTTTTTACTCATTTTGAGGTAAAAATGGGTACTCGACTTATACTCGGGTCGACTTATATTCGAGTATATACGGTATATGGATATCTTTCAGCACTGCTGGAGTTACCCAGATTATATCTTTTTTTCCATATTAACTGTTTTACCGTGTAACTAATGAACATTGACAGTGAGGTCTATATTTCCCAATCATCACAATTATATGTCTATTATATTTAAAAATTAGGCTGGCCATCTACAGATTAGAATAGTAGTTGATTGTCTGCCTAATATGATTTTGTACTGAAACAGTAATAAGTGGGCTGGCCACCTATTCCCCTGGTTGAATACTGGCAATATCTCCTTGTTTTTAAAAAATCCTCCTAAAGGATGATCACATACTGAACTGTGCTCCTGGGGCCCTGCGTATTCAGAATAAGACTGTTCTGTCATAACTGCAAACTGCTGTATCTTGTGTAACTGAAAAAACAAAAGAAAGGTTAGTTTGATTTTTTCTTTCTTACAGTCACCTTATAAACCCAAAACTCCTCCCCCCTTTTCCCCCGCCGAAACGCTTGCTCCGCCCCTTTCTTTCATCTGGCTCAGGTAAGGGAATCCCTTGTTCCCTTTTTCCCTATCCTGCACTTGTACCTAAATGGAGTTTGAAGCCCTGCCGTGATGCCCTCCCTTGTCGTGCCGCCTCTCTCTTCCCTTATAACATCCTGTTCCACTCTGTGTTTATTTTGTTTCGACGAAGTGTACTCTGTGCAACGCTTGTTTCAGCACCCTCGTCTCTCCGCTGAGATATCCTCCTATCTTTATTTTACGCACAATCAGTCCCCTAAACTATCCCACATTTGTTGTCTATTCTCACGTCCTTTTTGATCGACCGTCTCCGTGTTCTTGGAGCTCTACATCCGGGTGGGGCCCGCTATAAGTTGCCCAAAGGGAACGTCATGACCGGTCAGAGGAAAGGACTTCACACAGCAGAGCGGAGGAGGGACTTCCTGTCTCCCTCACGCACTGAGGGAGTCTGAGGCTGTGCTTAACGGTGGCACTGTGCAGGAGAAGCCTTAGGAATGTCACATGTCAGCCTCCCACCCATTAACTTTCTGGTCAGTCATTTTTTTATATCTTGGGCTGTGGAGCACGTAGAGAGGTGGTTGATGGCTCATTTTAAAGGTAGGATATTGGCCTTTAATTCAAACTGGCTACTAATAGCCCCACCATGTAGTGTAATAAAATCCTTACCTCACATCCCAGCTCCATATGGTTCTCCTGTAGTCCCCCCCAAAGTCCCAAAAAACTGCCCACCAGGAGCAAAAGTGAAACAGCTGTTAAGATTGTAAGAACTTATGCAAGAAAACACAACAGTGATGGTAAGGACTCGGGGGAAGCCATTTTGCACTGGGAGAAACGGTTACGGCTATCAAAGGCTCAATATGATACATCGGCCAGGGATTTGCAGGATTGAACATTGGAGAACAAATCCTTATGAAACCTTTACCTGGGCATCGGACAGGCCGTTGGAGAATGGGTACTTGTTTGCAAAAGGTTGCACCACTCTTATCTTGTGAATGTTGACGGCACACTCTATATCGCTGCAATCGTGTGTATTTACGGGTTGCAGAAAGACCTACATCACAATATCTCATTGATAGGCCAAACTCGCCTAGTACAACGGGGCACATGTGCCCATTGAATGTGAGGAAGGTACAGAGGCGATGCCTCAGACCAATGGTACTGAAAGTTCTGAGCAAGCAAGTATACCTAACAGTAATCAAGCACAAAACATGCCAGTAGAAGGTGGGAAGAATCCAGTAACTTCCAAGAGGGCTAAAGGAATTTGTTATAAGGGCCAGTCTTCACCTGCAGTGGGAAGATGTTCAAAGCCACCTATGAGACCATACTATAGAATGCATTATTTCTGTGTCTCATCAAAATTACAATGTTCATTTATTAATACTTAAAAGGGGGATATGTTATGTAAGTGCATTCATGATGAATCTCTTGGTGTTTACTTCCTGTTTGACTGTTTCCTGTTCTGTTGTGTGTAACACACTGTTAACATGGCTTCTGTGCAGTAATCACTTGTGTTGTCTTTACTTACACCACATGAAACAAAGAACTGTCACTCCAGAAGCAGAAATTTTACATGTGACCCATGCCTGACCTCTTGGCTGCCTGCCAGAACACTATATACAACATTTAAGAGAATCAGCTGAGAAATGAAAAATCTGTCTAAAACAAAAACTTCCAACTCTGCAGTTTACCTTGCAATGTTTCCTGTCCTGGCCTATTCATTTCGCATTTGAATGTTGACTGCAAATGCCATGGTGATGTCCTTAACATCCCGGAAATACAGTTGGAAGTTTGTGCTGCATTGCCCAGCCCCGGAGTATGATTAACTTCATTAACGCAGGTGATACATACTGTATCAGCACAGCAGATTTAAAATTAGAGACGCATGGCAATGCAAACTTCTGTGCGGCACACCTGCTTTCTAATGTGAACACTTGTGAATGATAGTTCCATTGAATTTTATAGTGTATAATAATTTTTGCACTTTATTGAAATTCATAAAATTAATATTCTATATTTTAGTAAGATGTGACAAAAATGTAAATTACATTACCAATAATTTTGAGGCACACAGAACTTGAGAAAAGTTGGTATGATGCCTGGTTACTTTTCTGGAGCTTAGAAGGGTAACCTTGCAGTATCTAGCATGGTGATGAATTCCCTTCT
The DNA here is from genome assembly GCA_019447015.1 of Hymenochirus boettgeri. Taxonomy (NCBI): domain Eukaryota; kingdom Metazoa; phylum Chordata; class Amphibia; order Anura; family Pipidae; genus Hymenochirus; species Hymenochirus boettgeri. Next base: position 332,171,328 of record CM033469.1, read on the forward strand.
CAAGTCTGAAGTTGGGTTGAGTGTTCCCCTTGAAAGGTTATTTTGTGTGCAACTTGATATTGAAGCAGTGTGCGCGGTCTCATCATTTACTAATGTGTTTGATGGGGCCTGATGGCCGATAGAAAGATACTGACACCACCTGGGAATGAGGAAATGCATTCTTTACAATATTATCTTTCATTTATATGAGAACTAATGTAAATTATAAATGTGGCAAATTTGCTTGGGTATTTGCCACATTCAGGGTCAATGAAATTGATGTATATTGAGGAGAACTTGACAGGCCTAGTACAAGGGTCACCCTATTTTTACTACAAATAGTCTTCTGATCAAATATACTGTTGGGTGTGCTGTTAGAATGTAACACCACCGTCATTTCAGCAAAAAATTCACAAGCAGGTCAGATCATATTTTCATCTGATTTGGACCAAAATTTGACAGAGGCCCGTTGGGCGTGAGGGAAATTTCCGTCGTCCGATTGACCGAGAGTATGGCGATAGAATTGGTCAATTGGCCAAATATATTGGCCATATGTACGTATGCGAAAATAGTGTGCCTACTGAGAGCAAACTCTAACAATTAACACATTAACAATGCAAAAATGAATTTATTATCTGTGTGTTTCCTGCTAGCTTCATTTAAACCTAGAATGCTTTAGATTTCTTTTTACTAGCGTTTATGAGGTTGTGAGTTTAATAGAAGAAGAGTAAATATAAAAGCTTAACACAAAACACATTGGGATGGTATTCCCTTGGTGTTAAGTGAGATCATACCTCTTTCCAGACAGACTGTTAATGAATGACTAAGCCTCCTTAGCAGATGATTAGGATTCCCAGGAGACTGCCCAGGCTGGTTTCTAACATTCCGTTTTACATTAACCCTCCATCTGCTGGTCACTCTCTCATTCAACATTAAACTATTTTTCTTTTCATTATTCATTGGAATAGGTAGGTTTCAGAATAGTAAGCCGTAAAAAGGAGACTGAAATGTCTAATGTAGGAAATCTGTATGTAATGATGGAGATGGTGTGAAGGGTGTTGCTCCTTGCTGCTAAGGGTAAATCTAGATTCTACTACCTTTTGAAGTAGATAATTTCCAATTAACCTCTGTTGAAAATAGACTGTCAATGACTTTTCCCCACTGATCTGTGTAGTCCACCCCTCATTGCTCTTTGGCAGGATATTTTTAAGGTTTCTTATATCTAGCAGAACATCCCCAAAGTAAAATGATCCAAGGAGCTATTCATTAATGCACAAGAGCAAGGGAGTCCCAAAGCCCCATGCTTCTGACACTGACCTATGTTAAATGCTATAGCACACTATCCCTCCTGTATGGAATATCACAGATTAACCGCACTCACCGATAGATCAAATAATACATAAAACAATGTGTCCAGAAATATGGTAACTAAATAAACCCATATGAACAGTACAAGCAAAAGGTCACCAAGCGAGAAGGGAAAAATGAGTTCTTGGAAGCTTAATAAATGCAGCTGAATATTTGATTTGTGTTCAGTCTTCCGAATAAGTGGAACTCTGTAGCAATCCGAGAAGAGTTCGTGCCGTTCAGTAAACAGCAGAATGATTTAAGAATAAAAAGATGACATTTACAGCAAACACTGTAGTCTTTATAAGCGATATATACATCAGTGATGAAAACCTTCCCCAACTCCGTGCAATGACGGTTTCTTTTCTGGGCTGTGTCTAAAAACCTCCCAGCGGTAAACTACAGCACTAACACTCAGAACAACCTTAACCAGTTGGGGGGGAAAAGAAAAGTTATTTAATAATTAAAATTAATCATCTCTGTCTTCCCTACAGTGTTTTCTGTAATGTTCCATATCCAGTCTGGCATCTGTTTGTATTTCATTTTGGCCTTTGTTTGCATTTTTAACACAAAAAGGGGATACCGAACATTTTTCAGTCAGTAATGTTTTTTTACTTTGTCTAGCCATTACTTGCATGCACTCCATATGAGAACTGTACAGATAGCCATGTTCATTCATTTGTTTCTAGCATTGCGAACATGGCATGAGCATGGTAACATTCTTCTAAGAACTTATCTGGCCATAGAACATATGCCAACAGATTCAACGTTTAATGATCGGTTCTATCAGCTGTCTGGAGACAAAATAACCTTCCGACAAACCTACTACTAACCGGCCTGACCCATTAATTTCGAGATTTATCTTAAACAATGTCTTCCTAAGTTGTGGAACATCGGAGGAAGAACACTGGAAGATAATGATACATCTGGCAGAAATTACATGAATTCGATCTGATCCAACCGTCCAATTGATAACATTGGGGCCAGGTGTTTGGTCCAAATGTATAACATAGGCTATAGGAATGTTTAAAATCACCATGCAGGTCTGGTGTGAAAAAATATTTTATAATCATGAATTTCACTTTTTGGACTAGGGAGAGTATTATTTCATTTGAATTTTTGTGGAGAGACTGTATTGTAAAGTAGTATATATCTCCTCAGCACAGCGGTGGGGGGTGGACGCTTGGTGGATTATTGTAGGTAGTGCCATTGCAGTTGTGTAAAAAAAAGTGGCTCTTACATTGCATGTTGTCGCTACATTTGGGATGGAAATACTTTGCAACTGACATTATACTTGCAAGTAAATAATACAAATTGTGAAAATGGCCAGAGAGTGGCAGATAAATTCATGTTGATAAATGTAAGTTGATTCATTTGGGGTTTAACATTCCTTAAACTGCCTATGCTATAAAGAGCTGTGGTAAGTTAATCTCTGTGGAAAAACAATTTGAGAGTTCTAGCTGATGGCTGGTGTAGTAAAACGAGCCAGACAGCAATGGCTAGAGCTAGCAATGTCTTGTATAAAGAGGGGTATAGATTCAAGGGAGAAAACTATTATTCTCCCTCTTTACAAAGCACTGGTAAAGCCTCTTTTGCGAAAATGCAGTGCAACTTTGGTATCCCTTTTATAAAAAGGACATCTTGGAAAAGGAGTTGAGAGAATGGGGAATGGAGGGGCTTGTCTATGGAGACATGATGGGGCTTTTTATACTCGAGACTGACGCATGCATGGGCAATGGTCACTTTATACAAATAATTAATGGGACATATAAAAACAGGGAGAATGGTAAAGCAGCTGTAGTAGGAGATAGTTTCAAAAGTGGGTTGGATAAGTTAGATAAGTTTCTAAAACAAAAAAATATTGAAAATTAATGGTATTGAAATATACGTAGATAGGTAAGTGGTGTAGGCAGATCCAGAAATGAGGAGACTCCTAGAGATCTCAATTCAGCAATCTTTATTCACACATAACATGTTCGGACACATTTGAGAAAGGACCCCTGGTCCCGAAACATGTTATGTGTGAATTAAGATTGCTGAATTGAGATATCCTAGAGTCCTCTCATTTCTGGATCTGCCTACACCACTTACCTATCTACAGTCTTAGTGATTGGACAGATCACTGCAGATATCCGGACGCAGTTTCAAGGCTTATTAGGTTGCAGAACTGACTTTTGCGTATTGAAATATACAGTTCTTGTTGATCCAGTGATTTTTACGGTTTGCCATTTGGAGTCAGGAAGGAATCCCCCCCCATGCTGTTTTTTTTTTTAAAATTTATTTTATTCCTCTGAATTAACAGTTAGATCGGTCAGCTACAAAGATTGGACTAGCTGGATGGATGTTTATTCAACCTACAATACCTGTTTTCATGTTACTTTTCTTCTGTCACACAATGGAAAACATTAATCTTTTTAAATGTAAAAAAACCTAAATTCTTTATTGCTTTTGTTGCTGATTTTTTTGAATATCGGCATTAACAAGAGGCAATTTATTCTTTTCTACTGTTGACAATGTAGGTATTGGATAACCAGAAACCAGCTGCAGGTGAGTGATGTTCGATGTGTGCACTGAAGCCCTGTACCTTCAGGATGAAACCAGCTAGAGGAATGAATGACACACCAGTGGCAATCTCAATATTTCCATCACATTACCACTTTGAATGATTCTATGCTAGGACACTTGGCATAACAGCATATTGTAATAGAAAGGGAAAGTTTAAGTAAAACTTTGAATTTGGCCTGAAAGGCGCATTTTGGAAGGGAATGTTGGTGTTTTGTGCTGCAGATTTTAAAACTCAATAATGCCAATGATGAGGAACATTGTTGTTTTTACTTACCCTTTAAATATGGCTGTCACGTGAATTAAAGGTAAGTCAGTTGGTGTGTGTACTCGTGTCAGGTTGGGAAATAAAGACTAACTTTTTGATGATATAGTCAAAATGTGTATTTTTTTTACTATAATTACCCTTTAAATATGATTGCCACATGAATGAATGGGTACCTCAGTGTGGTGTATGTACCTGTGTCGGTTGGAAGTTAAAAAAACATTCTTTTTTGATTATTAATCAAAATGTATTTTTGATTATAGTTACCCTTTAAAAATGTCTGCCATGAAAATGGAAGGGTAGGTCAGTAGATCTGTTGTATTCAATTAGAATCACCGGACTTGAGTTAAGTTCTTGAGACGTTTCGCTAGTCATCCGACTGGCTTTCTCAATTCAGAATGACTGTACAAGAATCTGTGGCACTTATGTACCTTGGAAAATCCAATTAGCATATCACAGCCAGGGTGTTAGGGCGTGATAGATAGTGGCTAAGAGGGTTATAGGAAAGCCCAGAGTAAGGTGGTCAAAACAGCATTGTACATAGCAGACAGTCCGGTTGATCTAATTGAATACAACAGATTTACCATGACCTGGATGAATGAGAACCTTCCACACGGCCTCCCCTAGTGTCACCAGTCGAGTGCTGCAGTACCTAGGAGCACCGGGGGGGGGAAGGGAAAACCACAAAAAACAACGGGGGGGAAACGAGAGGCAAAAGGAGTGGGGGGGGTGACCGCGCGGTACCGTTCGTCATGGCTGCCACCGGAAGGGAGAAGAGGGCAGGAGGGGTGTACCGGGGGCCGGTGGAAGGGGGAAAACACAACCGGGGTGGGGCCAGGAGTTCCCGGCTGCACACAGGGGACGGGGACGGGGGATCCGGGAAGGAGGGCGGCCACAGGCCTGGAGCAGGAGAGCCGGCGGTGGGGGCCCTGGGGCGGGGGGGTAGGGCGGTTGGGGTACAACCAGTGAATAACGAGCGGGGAGTGAGGAGAGGAGCGGAAAGTGGGGGTGGGGGGACGGGAGGACCGGGAGGAGGGCGGCCCACGGTGACGGAAGAAGGAGAGCTGGGAGGGGGGGGACCGGGGGCGGGGGAATATCACAAGGGGGGGAGGGGGTGGGGGGAGGGTGGGGGAGGGGGGGTGGGGGGGGGGGGGGGGGGGGGGGGGGGGGGGGGAGGGGGGGAGGGGAGGGGAGGGGGGGGAGGGGGGGGGGGGGGGGGGGGGGGGAGGGGAGGGGGGGGGGGGGGGGTGGGGGGGAGGGAGGGGGGGGGGGGGGGGGGGATGTAGGGAGGATGGGGGGGAGGTGGGCGGTGGAGGGGGGGGGGGGGGGGGGGGGAGGAGGGAGGGGGTGGGGGGGGGGGAGGGGGGGAGGGGGGGGGGGATGGAGGGGGAGAGGGAGGGAGATGGGGGGGGGAGGGGGGGGGGGGAGGGGGGGGGGGGGGGGGAGGAGGAGGGGAGGGGGGGGGGGAGGAGGGAGATGTGTTATTTTTTGTTGTTTTTTTTTTTTTGTTGTTTTTTTTTTTGGCTTGTGTTGTTAGTTTGTTGGGTTTGGTTTATGGTTTTATGTTTTTAGCTATTTTTTTTATGATATTTATTTTTGTATTATTTTTGATTTTTGTTTTTGTTTTTTTTTGTTTATTTTGTTCGTGTCGGTTATGTTTCGTTTTTTTTTATTTTAGTTTTTTTTTTGTTTTTATTATTTTTTTTATGTTATTTTTTATTTTTTCTTTTTTTTTGTGTGTATTTTTATTTTTTTTTTTTATTTTTTTTTTGTTTTTTTTTTATTTTTTTTTTTTTTATTTTTTTTTTTCTTTATTTTTTTTTTGATTTTTTTTTTTTTATTTTTTTTTTTTAGTTTTATTATTATTAGTTTTATGTCTTTTTTTTTTGTGGTTAACAACCATTTTTAAACTAAACTTTATTGAGGAAAATATGTACTCTCAAAATTAGTTTCTTTTGAACTTATAGTTACCCGTTAAGTAATGTCTTCATGGGAATGGAAAGGATAGTCAGTAGGTGGGCCCTGTACCTCGCGCGTCGTGTGGGGGGTTTGGGCCCCCGGTATCACCATTGTATTTTATAACATGAAACAACTGTTTTGCAAAATTCCACAGTTTTGAGATTGTTACCATTATAGTCTATGGAAATAAAACAAAATGTTCAGGAAATTTGTTGATAACGCCGTAACCACTTTTTGCAGATTCCTTAGCTAGAAGATAGCAATTCTCCTATATGCCTCGCACGTACTGTATTTACGAATTTCATGTCTCTAGCTCAAAAACTGTGGGAAGAGATACAGTCTCCAAAAAGCAGAAGAATAAAGTTGGAGAAGAAGAAGAAGAAGAAATAGAACACAGTTTATTAGGCTCTTTCAAGCCAAAATTAATTAAAGGCAGTCACCCCCAAAACTATAACCCCCCCAGTTCAGCCTTTAATGCTATAATTTAAAGATAGCACAATATTTCCCCAAACAGTGCAGTTTTCATGCTATAAATTTCTTGCGTGTAGTCACAGCCAATCTAAACCCTTGAAATGTACAATTCTGATATCACTTAAATCTAATTCAGACAAAGATATATTTGGATTCTACAATGAGGATTTTTCTAAATATTGCAGTAGGTAATATATTTTGCAGTAGGTAATGATATATTATATATTGCAGTAGGTAATATATCACATTATATACTGCAGTAGGCAATACACTATATTTTGCAGTAGGTAATGATATATTATATACTGCAGTAGGCAATGACATATTACACTATATATTGCAATAGGTAATTATATATTACATTATATAATGCAGTAGGTAATATATCATATATTGCAGCAGGTAATGATATATTATATATATTGCAGTAGGCAATTATTTTGGATAATCCAATTTAATACTTCATATATTTTCACTTTATAGCTTACATCTGTACCTGCCATACTTACAGTATATTGCCATGTACCGTATATACTCGAGTATAAGTCGAGGGTTTCAGGCTGTTTTCACAGACTTATACTCGGGTCAGTCATTTACTGATGGAGGAATCCGGCTGCCGCGTCCACTGATGGTCGCATCCACTGATGTCACTACTAGGCGCCGGGAAACGAGTAGTGACATCAGTGGATGCGACCATCAGTGGATGCGGCAGCTGGATTCCTCCATCAAGTGAATGATGTCGGGGCCTAGACTCTCCTGCAACTATGGAAAAGGTAAGGCTGCAGCTTTACTTGTAGTGAGAGAAGATGGGTGCAGGGAAATAGGGCTTAATTCCTGGGGCTGGGGGGAGAGTAAGGAGTCAGGGACAGGGTAGTGGTTTTATTCCTGGGGCTGGGGGGAGAGTAAGGAGTCAGGGACAGGGTAGTGTGTTTTGGGGTTAGTGTGTGCAGTTCCACTCATGATGTTTGTAAACTACTACTCCCTTCTACTACTCTACCCTTGACTTATACTCGAGTCAATTGGTTTTTACTCATTTTTGAGGTAAAAATGGGTACCTCGACTTATACTCGGGTCGACTTATATTCGAGTATATACGGTATATTGGATATCTTTCAGCACTGCTGGAGTTACCCAGATTATATCTTTTTATTCCATATTAACTGTTTTTACCCGTGTAACTTAATGAACATTGACAGTGAGGTCTATATTTCCCAAATCCATCACAATTATATGTCTATATATTTTAATAATTAGGCTGGCCATCTACAGATTAGAATAGTATTGATTGTCTGCCTATATATGATTTTGTACTGAAACAGTAATAAGTGGGCTGGCCACCCTACCTTTCCCCTTGGTTGAATACTGGCAATATCTCCTTGTTTTTAAAAAATCCTCCTAAAGGATGATCACATACTGAACTGCTGCTCCTGGGGCCCTGCTGTATTCAGAATAAGACTGTTCTGTCCATAACTGCAACTGCTGTATCTTGTGTAACTGAAAAAACAAAAGAAAGGTTAGTTCTGATTTTTTCTTTCTTACAGTCACCTTATAAACCCAAAACTCCTCCCCCCTTTTCCCCCGCCGAAACGCTTGCTCCGCCCCCTTTCTTTCATCTGGCTCAGGTAAGGGAATCCCTTTGTTCCCTTTTTCCCTATCCTGACTATTGTACCTAAAATGGAGGTTTGAAAGCCTGCGTGATCCTGCCCCTTATCTCCGTTCAGTCGCAGTTGCCTTTGCCTCTCTCCTTCCCTTTTATTACTTATAATGTTTATACTGATAAGTCCGTTTTCTCTGAGAGCCTAAGGTGGTGTGCGTATACAGTGCAAGGGAACGTCATGACCTGTCAGAGGAACAGTGGAGGAGCACAATCGCAGTTTTCTGTGTTCGCTAATTTCTACTGGTTGTTTAATTGAATGCAATGTAAGACATAGTTCCTTTAACTCCCGTTCTTCAATTTAACTGAACAAATGTAAGTATATGGTAAGGTAATTTATATAGTGTGGAGATACCCTTTAATAGGCCATATAATAAACTCCCTGGTGCATTGTTCACCAATAGGTCATGTCACAGTAATTGTGGACATCCTTTAAGATTAGAAGAAAAGAAGTTTCATCTTCAGGTTAGGAAAGGTTTCTTTAAAGTGAGAATGGTGAAACTGTGGAACTGTCTTCCAGCAGATGTGGTAATGGCAAGTTCATTCAATAGCTTTAAAATTGGGCGTTTTGACAATTGTATGTATAGTTTATTTATAAAGCCCCACTTGGGGATGCAGCACTGTACAACAAAGTCATACAAGGGGGGCAAAACTTGTGCTAGCCATACACCTACCAATAAGATATTAGATAGACTTGACATTCTATATTCAAATCTATTTAGCGAACTTCAAAGCTGAAACAGCTGTTAAGATTGTTAAGAACTTATGCAAGAAAACACACAGTGATGGTAAGGACTCGTGGAAAGCCATTTTGCACTGGAGAAACGGTTACGGCTATCAAAGGCTCAATATGATACATCGGCCAGGGATTTGCAGGATTGAACATTGGAGAACAAATCCTTATGAAACCTTTACCTGGGCATCGGACAGGCCGTTGGAGAATGGGTACTTGTTTGCAAAAGGTTGCACCACTCTCTTATCTTGTGAATGTTGACGGCACACTCTATCGCTGCAATCGTGTGTATTTACGGGTTGCAGAAAGACCTACATCACAATATCTCATTGATAGGCCAAACTCGCCTAGTACAACAGGGGCACATGTGCCCATTGACTGTGAGGAAGGTACAGAGGCGATGCCTCAGACCAATGGTACTGAAAGTTCTGAGCAAGCAAGTATACCTAACAGTAATCAAGCACAAAACATGCCAGTAGAAGGTGGGAAGAATCCAGTAACTTCCAAGAGGGCTAAAGGAATTTGTTTATAAGGGCCAGTCTTCACCTGCAGTGGAAGATGTTCAAAGCCACCTATGAGACCTAATCTATAGAATGCATTATTTCTGTGTCTCATCAAAATTTACAATGTTCATTTATTAATACTTAAAAAGGGGGATATGTTATGTAAGTGCATTTCTATGATGAATCTCTTTGGTGTTTACTTCCTGTTTGACTGTTTCCTGTTCTGTTTGTTGTAACACACTGTTAACATGGCTTCTGTGCAGTAATCACTTGTGTTGTCTTTACTTACACCACATGAAACAAAGAACTGTCACTCCAGAAGCAGAAATTATACTATGTGACCCATGCCTGACCTCTTTGGCTGCCTGCCAGAACACTATATACAACATTTAAGAGAATCAGCTGAGAAATGAAAAATCTGTCTAAACACAAAACTTCCAACTCTGCAGTTTACCTTGCAATGTTTCCTGTCCTGGCCTATTCATTTCGCATTTGAATGTTGACTGCAAATGCCATGGTGATTGTCCTTAACATCCCGGAAATACAGTTGGAAGTTTGTGCTGCATTGCCCAGCCCCGGAGTATGATTAACTTCATTTAACGCAGGTGATACATACTGTATCAGCACAGCAGATTTAAAATTAGAGACGCATGGCAATGCAAACTTCTGTTGCGGCACACCTGCTTTCTTAATGCTGAACACTTGTGAAATGTATAGTTCCATTGAATTTTATAGTGTAATATAATTTTTGCACTTTATTGAAATTCATAAAATTAATATTTCTATATTTTAGTAAGATGTGACAAAAATGTAAATTACATTACCAATAATTTTGAGGCACACAGAACTTGAGAAAAGTTGGTATGATGCCTGGTTACTTTTCTGCTAGCTTAGAAGGGTAACCTCTGCAGTATCTAGCATGGTGATGAATTCCCTTCTCTCAAGTCTGAAGTTGGGTTGAGTGTTCCCCTTGAAAGGTTATTTTGTGTGCAACTTGATATGAAGCAGTGTGCGCGGTCTCATCATTTACTAATGTGTTCTGATGGGGCCTGATGGCCGATAGAAAGATACTGACACCACCTGGGAATGAGGAAATGCATTCTTTACAATATTATCTTTCATTTATATGAGAACTAATGTAAATTATAAATGGGGCAAATTTGCTTGGGTATTTGCCACATTCAGGGTCAATGAAATTGATGTATATTGAGGAGAACTTGACAGGCCTAGTACAAGGGTCACCCTATTTTTACTACAAATAGTCTTCTGATCAAATATACTGTTGGTAGTGTGCTGTTAGAATGTAACACCACCGTCATTTCAGCAAAAAATTCACAAGCAGGTCAGATCATATTTTCATCTGATTTGGACCAAAATTTGACAGAGGCCCGTTGGGCGTGAGGAAAATTTCCGTCGTCCGATTGACCGAGATATGGCGATAGAATTGGTCAATTGGCCAAATATATTGGCCATATGTACGTATGCGAAAATAGTGTGCCTTACTGAGAGCAACCTCTAACAATTAACACATTAACAATGCATAAAATGAATTTATTATCTGTGTGTTTCCTGCTAGCTTCATTTAAACCTAGAATGCTTTAGATTTCTTTTTACTAGCGTTTATGAGGTTGTGAGTTTAATAGAAGAAGAGTAAATATAAAAGCTTAACACAAAACACATTGGGATGGTATTCCCTTGGTGTTAAGTGAGATCATACCTCTTTCCAGACAGACTTGTTAATGAATGACCTAAGCCTCCTCTAGCAGATGATTAGGATTCCCAGGAGACTGCCCCAGGCTGGTTTCTAACATTCCGTTTTACATTAACCCTCCATCTGCTGGTCACTCCTCTCATTCAACATTAAACTATTTTTCTTTTCATTATTCATTGGAATAGGTAGGTTTCAGAATAGTAAGCCGTAAAAAGGAGACTGAAATGTCTAATGTAGGAAATCTGTATGTAAATGATGGAGATGCTGTGAAGGGCTGTTGCTCCTTGCTGCTAAGGGTAAATCTAGATTCTACATTACCTTTTGAAGTAGATAATTTCCAATTAACCTCTGTTGAAAATAGACTGTCAAATGACTTTCTCCCCACTGATCTGTGTAGTCCACCCCTCATTGCTCTTTGGCAGGATATTTTTAAGGTTCTTATATCTAGCAGAACATCCCCAAAGTAAAATGATCCAAGGAGCTATTCATTAATGCACAAGAGCAAGGGAGTCCCAAAGCCCCATGCTTCTGACACTGACCTATGTTAAATGCATTAGCACATAGTCCCCTCCTGTCATGGGAATATCACAGATTAACCGCACTCACCGATAGATCAAATAATACATAAAACAATGTGTCCAGAAATATGGTAACTAAATAAACCCATATGAACAGTACAAGCAAAAGGTCACCAAGCGAGAAGGGAAAAATGAGTCCTTGGGAAGCTTAATAAAATGCAGCTGAATATTTGATTTGTGTTCAGTCTTCCAGAATAAGTGGAAACTCTGTAGCCAATCAGAGAAGAGTTCAGTGCCGTTCAGTACACAGCAGAATGATTTTAAGAATAAAAAGATGACATTTACAGCAAACACTGTAGTCTTTATAAAGCGATATATACATCAGTGATGAAAACCTTCCCAAACTCCGTGCAATGACGGTTTCTTTTCTGGGCTGTGTCTAAATTTGACCCCTCCAGCTGGTAAACTACAGCACTACACATCAGAACAACCTTAACCAGTTGGTGGAGGGAAAAGAAAAGTTATTAATAATTAAAATTAATCATCTCTGTCTTTCCCTACAGTGTTTTCTGTAATGTTCCATATCCAGTCTGGCATCTGTTTGTATTTCATTTTGTGCCTTTGTTTGCATTTTTAACACAAAAAGGGGATACCGAACATTTTTCAGTCAGTAATGTTTTTTTCACTTTGTCTAGCACATTACTTGCATGCACTCCATATGAGACTGTACAGATAGCCATGTTCATTCATTTGTTTCTAGCATCGCGAACATGGCATGAGCATGGTAACATTTCTTCTAAGAACTTATCCTGGCCATAGACATATGCCAACAGATTCAACGTTTAATGATCGGTTCTATCAGCTGTCTGGAGACAAAATAACCTTCCGACAAACCTACTTAACCGGCCTGACCCATTAATTTCGAGATTTATCTTAAACAATGTCTTCCTTAAGTTGTGAAACATCGGGAAGAACACTGGAAGATAATGATACATCTGCAGAAATTACATGAATTCGATCTGATCCAACCGTCCAATTGATAACATTGGGGCCAGGTGTTTGGTCCAAATGTATAACATAGGCTATAGGAATTGTTAAACTCACCATGCAGGTCTGGTGAAAAAAATATTTTATAATCATGAATTTCACTTTTTGGACTAGGGAGAGTATTTATTCATTTGAATTTTTGTGGAGAGACTGTATTTGTAAAGTAGTATATATCTCCTCAGCACAGCGGTGGGGGTGGACGCTTGGTGGATTATTGATAGGTAGTGCCATTGCAGTTGTGTAAAAAAAAGTGGCTCTTACATTGCATGTTGTCGCTACATTTGTGGATGGAAAATACTTTGCAACTGACATTATACTTGCAAGTAAATATATACAAATTGTGAAAATGGCCAGCAGAGTGGCAGATAATATTCAATGTTGATAAATGTAAGTTGATTCATTTGGGGTTTAACATTCCTTAAACTGCCTATGCTATAAATGAGTCTGTGGTAAGTTAATCTCTGTGGAAAAACAATTTGAGAGTTCTAGCTGATGGCTGGTGTAGTAAACAGAGCCAGACAGCAATGGCTAGAGCTAGCAATGTCTTGTATAAAGAGGGGTATAGATTCAAGGGAGAAAACTATTATTCTCCCTCTTTACAAAGCACTGGTAAAGCCTCTTTTGAGAAAATGCAGTGCAACTTTGGTATCCCTTTTATAAAAAGGACATCTTGGAAAAGGAGTTGAGAGAATGGGGAATGGAGGGGCTTGTCTATGAAGACATGATGGGGCTTTTTATACTCGAGACTAGACGCATGCATGGGCATATGGTCACTTTATACAAATATATTAATGGGACATATAATAAACAGGGAGAATGGTAAAGCAGCTGTAGTAGGAGATCGTTTCAAAAGTGGGTTGGATAAGTTAGATAAGTTTCTAAAACTAAAAAAATATTGAAAATTAATGGTATTGAAATATACGTAGATAGGTAAGTGGTGTAGGCAGATCCAGAAATGAGGAGACTCCTAGGATATCTCAATTCAGCAATCTTTATTCACACATAACATGTTTCGGACCACATTTGAGAAAGGACCCCTGGTCCGAAACATGTTATGTGTGAATTAAGATTGCTGAATTGAGATATCCTAGAGTCTCCTCATTTCTGGATCTGCCTACACCACTTACCTATCTACAGTCTTAGTGATTGGGACAGATCACTGCAGATATCCGGACGCAGTTTCAAGGCTTATTAGGTTGCAGAACTGACTTCTTGCGTATTGAAAAATACGCTACTTGTTGATCCAGTGATTTTTTACGGTTGCCATTTGGAGTCAGGAAGGAATCCCCCCCCCATGCTGTTTTTTTTTTTTTAATTTATTTTATTCCTCTGAATTAACAGTTAGATCGGTCAGCTACAAAGATTGGACTAGCTGGATGGATGTCTTTATTCAACCTACAATACCTGTTTTCATGTTACTTTCTTCTGTACACACAATGAAAACATTAATCTTTTTAAAATGTAAAAAAACTAAATTCTTTATTGCTTTTTAGTGCTGATTTTTTGAATATCGGCATTAACAAGAGGCAATTTATTCTTCTTCTACTGTTGACAATGTAGGTATTGGATAACCAGAAACCAGCTGCAGGTGAGTGATGTTCGATGTGTGCACTGAAGCCCTGTACCTTCAGGATGAAACCAGCTAGAGGAATGAATGACCACACAGTGGCAATCTCAATATTTCCATCACATTACCACTTTGAATGATTCTATGCTAGGACACTTGGCATAACAGCATATTGTAACTAGAAAGGGAAAGTTTAAGTATAAACTTTGAATTTGGCTTGAAAGGCCGCATTTTGGAAGGGAATGTGTGTGTTTGTGCTGCAGATTTTAAAACTCAATAATGCCAATGATGAGGACATTGTTGTTTTTTACTTACCCTTTAAATATGGCTGTCACGTGAATTAAAGGTAAGTCAGTTGGTGTGTGTACTCGTGTCAGGTTGGGGAATAAAAGACTAACTTTTTTGATGATTAGTCAAAATGTGTATTTTTTTTACTATACTTACCCTTTAAATATGATTGCCACATGAATGAATGGGTACCTCAGTTGGTGTATGTACCTGTGTCAGGTTGGAAGTTAAAAAAACATTCTTTTTTGATTATTAATCAAAATGTATTTTTGATTATAGTTACCCTTTAAAAATGTCTGCCATGAAAATGGAAGGGTAGGTCAGTAGATCTGTTGTATTCAATTAGATCAACCGGACTTGAAGTTAAGTTCTTGAAGACGTTTCGCTAGTCATCCGACTGGCTTTCTCAATTCAGAATGACTTGTACAAGAATCTGTGGCACTTATGTACCTTGGAAAATCCCAATTAGCATATCACAGCCAGGTGTTAAGGGCGTGATTAGATAGTGGCTAAGAGGTGTTATAGGAACGCCCAGAGTAAGGTGTCAAAACAGCATTGTACATAGCAGACAGTCCGGTTGATCTAATTGAATACAACAGATATACCATGACCTGGATGAATGAGAACCTTCACGGTAGGTCAGTAGGCGTGTGTACCTGGATCAGGTTGGAAGTTAAAAAAAACAATTTTTTGAACTATTAGTCAAAATTAGTTTTTTTGACTATAGTTACCCTTTAAGTATGGCTGCCACAGTAATGGATAAGTAGGTCAGTAGGTGTGTACCTGTGTCAGGTTGGAGGTTAAAAACACAAACTTTTTTGATGATTGATAAAAAATTTGACTTTAGTTACCCTTTAAGTATGGCTGCCACAGTAATGGATAAGTAGATCAGTAGGTGTGTGTACCTGGGTCTGGTGGTATGTCTTTTTTTGTTTACAACCATAAAACTATCTTTTATTGAGGATATATCTAAATAATTTTTTTTGACTTTAGTTACCCTTTAAGTAGGGCTGCCACTGTAATGGATAAGTAGATCAGTAGCTGTGTGTACCTGGGTCTGGTGGAGGGGGGTATGTCTTTTTTTTTTGTGTTTACAACCATTAAAACTAACTTTTATTGAGGATATATCAAAATTAGTTTTTTTGACTATAGTTACCCTTTAAGTATGTCTTCCATGGGAATGGAAAGGTAGGTCAGTAGGTGGGTGTACCTGTGTCTGTGTGGGGGGTTGGGGGTATCACCATTTGTATTTATTAACATGAAACAAACTGTTTTGAAATATCCACATTTGAGGATTGTTACCATTATAGTCTATGGGAAAAAATGTCAGGAAATTTGTTGATAACGCCGTAACACTTTTGCAGATTCCTTAGCTAGAAGATAGCACACTTCTCCTATATGCCTCGCACGTCTGTACCGAATTTCATGTCTCTAGCTCAAAAACTGTGGGAAGAGATACAGTCCAAAAAAGCAGAAGAATAAAGTGGAAGAAGAAGAAATAGAACAGTTATTAGGCTCTTCAAGCCAAATTAATTAAAGGGCATGTCCACCCCCAAAACTATAATCCCCCCCAGTAATGGCCCCATCATGTAGTGTAATAAAATCCTTACCTCACATCCCAGCTCCATATGGTTCTCCTGTAGTCCCCCCCCAAAATCCCAAAAACTGCCCACCAGGAGGATAGCAGAGTCCATATAGGACTCTGCCTCCTATCTGGCCTCCGGGAGAAGTTTGGCATGCGTACTGCAGCCCTTCTCCCCCTCCCTCTCCCTCCCTCTCAGGATTCCCTCCCCCTAGTGTAAAACCCTTTAGATATATGATTCCCCCTGTCCCCCCAGCCCCAACCGCTCTATTTTTATTCTTAGAAAGTGCCCCAAACTTTACTTACCTTCCCTCTTTCCCCCGCCGCAATGAACTCCCGGCAGCCGCGTCCGTGATTGGCTGCCACTCAGCCAATCACAGATGCGGCTGCCGGTCCCGCCCCTCTGCTTGCATTTTCTCGCCTGGCAGTGCGGCGGAGGAAAGAGGGAAGGTAAGTAAAGTTTGGGGCACTTTCTAATAATAAAAATAGAGCGGTTGGGGCTGGGGGGACAGGGGGAATGTTATATAAAAAAAAATTTTCAAGGGTGGACATACCCTTTAAACATATTTGAGCTTGATTGTTGAGAGTGCCACAGTGTATCCTGATATCAACCTCTTGATTTCCTAGCAAACTACTGTATTTCTGTGTAGAGTTTTAAAGCATAGGTTTAATAAAAATCCAGTAAACAAAAAGAAAAAAGTGCCTCAGATTTCTGTACTCTGGCCACTTTTTTTTTAATTTATTTATAAATAACTTAGAAGTGGATATTAAGAGCAAGGTATTGAGAGCAACACAGAGGTTTCCTGATATAATTTGTAATGTCAGAGTAATTCTGGAACATCGTGGTAAATGATGGATATTATGGTGGCCAAGGATGCAACAATATGGTCATACAATCACCCATAAGCGGGTTGACAATATTACCATACATGGATTGTGTGACTGCAATTGTTGCTTGTATGGTCACCTTATTGGGCCGCACTATCGATTGCGTCGTACTGTTGGTCACGGTTACTTTTGCTACACCCAACAATGATTTGTCCCGGTCGACTGTTCGCTATTGGCGAATGGTCAGCTAAGACAAATGTCACGAAATGTGTACCCAGCCATAGTCTACAGGAGCATCTCCATAGGATAAAGTGTTGGAAACATTTTTTGTAACTAGGCACCACCTCCCATAATTCCATTAGTCCAGACCAGGATATTTGGGTTCACCAACTAAAAACCCCCATATACTGTAGTTGTGCCTAGTACATCCTTTAATGGCTGCCACGGGTTTGCTAGCTTTGGTTGTATCTTAAAAAATGTTTAACTTATTGAATACAAAATATAACCTGTTTTGAATTTTAAATATTAACTTTGCAACACAAGTCAACTAAGGAAAATATGAATATTTATACTTGTAAATGATATACAGCCAGAGATGACACAACTCATACTATTTAAAAGTGCCGTAAAATGTGTCTTTTGCTCAAATTAAATTGTGTCCTTAGATACATTACAGTTTACTTATTTTGAGTAGAAGGTGCTAATAGATTGTGGATTTAGAATTTTCTAACTGACCCCCACTCAATGAACTTAAAAGATGCACCCTGGGAGAAAAGTGTAATTAATTAATGATACTCACATCTAAAATGTGATGAGCTGTGGCACAATATGTAAGGAGTTTATTACACTAAAGGGAATCAGTTAGTGGGGGGAGTGGAGTTAAATCATTCCTTGTTCTTGGTCTCTTCTGAAATTCAATATTTAATTGCCCTTTTAGGAAAGGAGCTAATTAAAGTGAAACCTACGTGTGGAGTATGTTTATCACCTAATGGCAGGCAGCATTTAGGCTATATTAAAAAATAATGGCATAATATAAATGTACTATATTTTATATATTCATTTATGAGCTGAAGTGTTCTGAAATCCTACAGCCCTGGGCTTAACTAACATTTAGCTGATTACATAGTAGTTCCTGGGACCTGACGGCATGTGCAGCACCATCTGCATATTGTGGGTTATTGCCAGAAATCTAAACAGCTGCATTCCTTGGTATTGTTATCAATAATAATGTACACATAGAGTGAGATACAGACTTTGATGCTTTTATAGATTAAAAGGTTGCTGTTGCTGGTGAAGCCTTTATTGTTTATACGCTAATGTAAATGGAAAAGTTGTGTAGACAGAGTATTTTCAAAATGACCCTTTGCATTCCTAAAGTGAATCTTTAGGCCAAGGGAGGACTGGGACCTTTTGGCCTGGGGGGCAAATACAACCAAGTGGCCCTTTCAGAGTAGATCGCAACATTTTTACCACGCCCACTTGACCACACCCACTTTGCTAATGTCATACACTTTGTTTAGGTTACACCCATTTTAAAGACCACTATTCCCATTTTACATAGTTGCCTGCAACATTTTCAAGTGTATGATGTGGATAAAGGAAAATTATAGTCATAAAATCTTCCCCCTCCCCCTTACAAGTACTCTGGGTGGGATCCTGAATCACTGTCCTCACCCCTGCGTACACTTTCTAAGTCAAAGTTATACTTACCCAAAGTTTCCTTTGTTACTAACGAACTGGACGGCTGACAAACACTGCTAATGAACTGGGGAGCTGACTAACACTGCTAATGAACTGGGGAGCTGACTAACACTGCTAATGAACTGGAGGGCTGACTAACAATGCTAATGAACTGGAGGGCTGACTAGCACTGCTAATGCACTGGAGGGCTGACTGGTAAATGATCTGAAGGAGGGGTTTTCTGTTCCTTGACCACGTTAGAGCTAGAGGCATACGCTGTGCCATTGTAACACTTAACTTACTAATAGCTTCTGTGGCAGCCCACATTTTTCTTTGTTGACCAGCCCAGGGGGTATTTGCCACTCAGCTTACTGGTGTGAAGTCACGCTCCTCCAGCTCCTCACACATCCACTGGCTGTGTACAGTCACAGCGTAAGACCCACATACGGAGGGTAGCAGTGTTTTCCAGGAGGAGTTCGGGGAGAGTCCTCGGTGCAGGGGAGCAACAGTCTGTGGCAGGAGAAGTGGTCCTGTCAAGGAAGTCCTGCAGAATGCACGGGTGAAGAGAGCCAGTGAGGCCGAGTAAGACCTAATCCCTTTGGGCAATTCAGACTGGAGCTCAAAATATTCATATATTAAAATCTGTAGCCCAGGACTGGTACAATCTGGGGCAGGATCGATGTTTGCCACATTATAATCAGTATTACTACCTGGTAACTTATGTCTGCTACACTGCTACATGTTGACTATTTATAACTGTGGGTTCTCGGGACTGTGAGACTTTGGATCTATATCTTTACAGGCTTTGTGTATGGCACTTATCTACAGCTGGGAGGTTTGGTTACAATTGTTACTCACAGGTGGAAATGTACATTATTCTGGAAATAGGCTGCTAACTTTCTCCTTAGGCTCCTCTCTTTATGGGCAGTAATTTATATGAACTGTTACCTTTATATTCTGCTTTTAGAAATGGATGTATTTTGTATTTTGATGCACTTTGTGATGTAATATTTATTGGTGTTGCTTAGGGATGCACAGGTTTGGGGAGGGTTTCTAATAAACTTTGCATATTTTTGGACATAAAATCTGTGTATGTCTGATTTATAGTGGTTATGGTCGGAGTGTTGTTTTGGGTTTAGGGCACCCTCTGGGACTATTCCAGGGTGTCTTTCTTATTGTTTTTGGGGAATAGTATTTGGTATACCCATTAGCACAGCACAGAGGGGTGTGGTAGACCTGTTAAATAGATTTATATACAAGGTGGTGCGGAGGAATATTTTGTCCTGTATATTTAGTAAGATATTTTGTAATGTGTTGCTGGACATACATGTTCATGTTCTATGTCTAAGTGATAAATTCTAGTATCCATACTCATTGGTTATATTTTTTGGTGCTGATTTAGATCATTCATTTTCTTTATATATCTACTGTTATTCTCTGTGTGTTTACTTATTGTAAGATAGAGTTGTTTTAAAGCATTAATTAGCACTTTATATACATATTGCACATTATTATTATTTTTTAATTATGTTAGGCGGATATATTTCATAGTCTGGGTGTTTTCAATTGAAATAAACTTGATTAAAATGGCATTGATGCTGTAATATGATATTTATATGACTCTTCTTCAGTTCAAAGCAAGAATTTTAGCTTTGAAGAAAAAATGTTTAATGATTGAGCAGATAAATGAAGAAATCTAAAGAGCTCCATTTAACAACCCACTTAAACCGCTTTTATTGTAGAACAAGTTATTTTATAAGGACTGATACACACATAATAATGTTGTGTACCACAGGGCTCTGTATTTCTGATTTCTGTTTAATCTGTTTACTGTTAGGCAGGCATTATGTATATATGTTTTTATATTGTATCACAATATGCTTATTAATTTGTACCAGTGTGTGAAAGGGAGAGACCGGTAATGTTTTTGATGGCATACATCCTTTATCAAGTGTGGAGCACTGGTGGAATAGTCCAGAGATTGTGGATTGAGACCCTAGATTGCTTCTATATACATGCTTATTAAATTGCTGTCTTTTGTTTCCTCTCCACTGGTAATCGTCTGATTCCCTCTACTGGACTTTTTCAAATGGAATTTTTCACTATGTAGTAAACTTAAATTTAAATTAAATGTTCAAGAAAAAAAACAACTTCAACTTAAAATCTCAAAGAGTTAAATAACATGAGCCATCAACTCATGTGCTCTGGTTCCTGAGATATTTGCAGAAAAGTGTTTATAATAATCTCCTTTTTGCTTCTGGGTAATCACACACTAATTACACACTAATTACAAATGAATTAATGAAAAAGGCAAGAAAAATCATTTAATGGGGGACTTTTTTACTAGACTAAGGTCATTCACTGATTAAAGTTCTTTCCCCGTATTTTAGAATATCCTTTCAGTTTGTTAGTAAATGACTGCATGTTCGTTGTACATAAGAACAGACATGAACATGTAGAACAAACCTTAGACATACCTTCACTAGTTAATCTTATCCTTTGACTTTATTATTTATGAACCTTAAAAAGTTAAATTAACAGAATGTTATTTGTGGGGTTTTTTTTAGTACTACAAGTTCAACAGCCAGTAGCTGTGATACAGAGTTTACAAAGGAGGATGAACAGAGGTTGAAGGATTACATTCAGCAGCTAAAGAATGACCGGGCAGCTGTTAAGCTAACCATGTTAGAACTGGAAAGCATCCACATTGATCCTCTGAATTATGATGTGAAACCAAAAGGAGACAGCCAGCGACTTGACCTGGAGAATGCTGTCCTAATGCAAGAGCTCATGGCCATGAAGGTAACACTCTAATGAGAAGAAATCCATAATAATAATAATAATCACTGGATGACTGCAGTTCAACCCCATATTAAATATACATAACAAATATTATCAAATTTTTGTGCCCCACAAATGATTAAGTAGAGCAGGGACCTAAATTATTATTCTAATAGTCCCCTCCATTAATTCTGTCTTCTAAAACAGTTTACCGTATATACTCGAGTATAAACCGAGGTTTCCAGGCTTTAAAAATAACCTGAAATCTGAACCTCGGTTTATACTCGAGTCAATCTCTTACCTTGGAAGTGGGTATTGTCAGCAAGGTTTCTGTGTTTGTTGACGACACAAAACTTTGTCGACCATTAAAAACTTCAGAGGATGTGCAATCATTGCAGGGGGATCTAGATAAGGTGATGCATTTTGGACTTCCAAAATCCTTGTGCTACTTATACTATAAATGGCTCTGTGGTAAGTGAATCCCTGTTGAAAAGGGATCTTGGCGTTTTGGTGGATAACAAACTTAAAGGTAGCAAGCAGTGCCAGGCAGCAACAGCCAGAGCCAGCATGGTATTGTCTTGTATAAAGAGAGGTATAGATTCAAGGGAGGAAAATGTAATTCTCCCTCTTTACAAAGCATTGGTAAGGCCTCATTTGGAATATGCAGTGCCAA
Source organism: Hymenochirus boettgeri (assembly GCA_019447015.1). Classification (NCBI taxonomy): domain Eukaryota; kingdom Metazoa; phylum Chordata; class Amphibia; order Anura; family Pipidae; genus Hymenochirus; species Hymenochirus boettgeri. The sequence continues at coordinate 332,193,476 of CM033469.1, forward strand.
TTTTGGAATCCTGTGTACAAAAAGGACATCTTTGAAATGGAAAGGATTCAGAGAAGGGCAACTAAATTAATAAGGGGATTGGGGGAGCTTGAATATGAAGAGAGACTGGAAAAGTTACAATTATGTACGCTGGAGAAAAGGTGTTGCTGGGGATATGATTACTGGTGAAAATACATTAACGGGCCATACAATAAACTATCTGGGGCATTGTTCACCAATAGAACATGTCAGAGGACACGAGAACATCCCTTAAGACTTCTTAAAGAAAAAAGGTTTAGGCTTCAAGTTCGGAAAGGGTTTTTCACTGTGAAACTATGGAACTGTCTTCCAGTGGACATTGTTTGATGAGTTTCTGCAAACAAGGAATGTTGCAAGTTACTGGTATTGATACATAAAGTAGAGTTGATCCAGGGAAATTTCCGATTGCTACTTGGAGTCAAGAAGGAATTTTTTCCACCTTCATAAATTTGGTGGGTTTTTTTTGCCTTCCTCTGGATCAACAGTTAGGCAGGAAATGAGGATATTGCTAGATGGGTTGTACTGGATGGACGTATGTCTTTATTCAACCACAAATACTTTACTATACCTTTCAGTAATCTGGCAGGCCGTTCCCTTCCGCATCCTCCGTTCTGCCAGGTGACGTCACAACTCGGTGCGTCTCTCTTCTCGGCGCCCGGAAGTGACGTCAGGTGCCAGAGCAGAGGATGCGGAGCGAGCGGGCGCCAGATAACTGAAAGGTAAGAGATTGACAAGCAAAGTAATGTACAGTTAACAGTGAACTGGGGTGGGGGGGTAACAGTAATCACTGCAGTGGCAATTCCAAAATTACAACTCGCAGCAACTAAAGCATGCTGGGAGTTGTAGTTTCCATCTGGAGTGCCAAGGAATGGGGGTTACTGTATGGGATTACTGTACATTTAACGGGCAACTAATACCTCAAAACATTACAGAATCAGGAGTATGGTATCTATTGTTAAAAAGATTGCCTTCTCGTTCTGTATTATTTTGTGGCTTTAGTTGCCCTTTAAATTGCAAAATAAAGACAGCAGAATTCCAATGCAGTAGACCCCATACTGGATTTGGCTATTATTATTATTGCAACTAAAGACTCAAAACAATACAGAATCAGAAGGCAGTAGTAGTCACATTTTCTACCTTCGATTTATACTCGAGTCAATCAATTTTAGTCCTTTTTTCAGGTAAAAATAGGTGTTTATACTCGGATATATACGGTATTTATAGTCAGGGGCGTCTCTAGGGTTTTTGCCACCTGAGGCAAACTTTTAAATGCTGCCTCTATGTACCACTAGGTGCCTTGAAATGTGCCACCACAACCAGGGTCGGGTGTGCGTGGCTTCCAGAAATGGCAGTGGTTAAATATTTGGTCTTTTTAAACTTCACAGCAGTATTTATACAGTTCCTCAAAAAGACATTTATCCACACCATAATTCCTGTAGAATGGAAGATTTTTTTCCCAAGAGATTTGTAAGCCTGCCACCTAACCTAACCAAGTTGCCCGGCTCACACATATAGGTACATATAACATGTCCTGTTACCCGGATCAAATACACTGGTACATATAACATGCTCTAATGCCCAGGCCGCACATATAGACACATATAACATGCCTTAATGCCAAGGTCACCCAAACTATGTTGAAAATTAGATTTGCCCAACTCTGCACACACAGATAATTACCCCACTTTACCTTTGACGATCAGAGCAGAGCCTACATGAAGGTGGCAGGGAAAAACGTCCATGAGTGTGCACACACTCACAGATCCGTGATTTTATTTTCCTTCTGCTCTGCCTGCTGCTTTTCTAAAAAAAAAAAAAGCTTTGCCTGCTGCCTCTGATATTTCACAGGGGTGCTGCCCTGAGCATTTTGCTCATATTGCCTCATTAGAGAGACACACCTGTTTATAGTACACTTACATGGAGATTCTACCTTGTACTATTGCTTTGACCTTGTAGCACGAAATTTAGCCTGGGGTGGATTTGGGTGTGAACCCGGCACTTGTCAGTGCTTATTACCTAACTGTGTTGAATGTTGATTACTGCAACATAGGATCTCAGACAGGTAAGGAACATATGTTGAAGCGCCCCTAAAACCTCAACCTGTCAAGGTCTAAACTTTTCAAATCTGTTCCTTAATGTACGTACCAAGCCTTGTCCCTTGCTTCCTTTTGCTGCTGTTCTGTGAAGGGGCCAGATCGTCTGTGATTGACTGAGACACAATTTTTCAGTTTTGGAGGTGGAGATACCCTTTAAAAGCATCTCCCTGCTTTCTCCCAGTTTCAAACACCATGCTGTAAAAATATTCATAAATGCTTGTGCCATAGAAAAATTGATGCATATTAGCCACTGATATATAAAGTTTGTGATTAGTGATATTATTTATTCCTAATGGGGCAATTCATTAAGTGCAGCAGTTGTCAGGAGTTCTAACTTTAATGAGTTCTTGCAAAATTTAGAAAAATTGTCCGCATCTAGAATTGTATTTGGCCAGATTAAATTAATGAGGACTCTAGTTTGATTTTTAATTATCTTGATATTCTTGAATGTACATATATGCATATACTGTAATCTTTTTATATTATATATATATATATAATATAACATCAGAACCCAGGGCACTCACGGGACTTCAAAGATTACTAAACATCATTGTCGGAACTGCGATAGCGACGTTTCAGCCACTACATCGGCTGTCCTCAGGATCGATCCTGAGGACAGCCGATGTAGTGGCTGAAACGCATCGATCGCAGTTCCAACAATGATGTTTGAGTAATCTTTGAAGTCCGTGAGTGCCCTGGGTTCTGATGTTATATACTAAGTTGTTTTCCGATGTGGCACCTGGGTTATCCACTATATGGAGGAGTGCAAGAGGAGTTTGGCGGTACAAATATATATATATATATATATATATATATATATATATATATATATAAATTTTTATAGAATTTTTTTTTACTAGCTGGCCAACTAATTTATAAAAGATATAGAATTGAAAGTGTGTGGTGGATTTTATGAATTTATACTATTGGTTATTGTCTGGTGCATTAGAATATTCTATATTATTTTTCTTGGAATACTGTATATATTAATACTCTATATTAATAGAGAATCTTTTACTGATTCCATTTTTTAAAATAAGGGCAATTTATGTGTTCATGCATTTTTATTGGTTATTTATGTAGCAGGTCTTGAAGAAATACAAAGTGGTATCTGTCCAAATACGTTAGATGTTTTGGTATAAGACGGTTTCTAAATTATATGAATATCAATTGCTAGAAAGATCACTTGTTTGTATTAGTTCTATCATATTCTAAGATAGACAGCAGGCATGTGGAGATAAAAAACAATATGAAACCATGGCCATATAACAGAAGTAAGGCACTACTTTACCTGGATGCTTTACACTTACTCTTGGATATTTATCTATACCCACGGTTAATGTATTATTCCGTCTATACTTGCTCTGTCATCACTTCATTGAAACTCACAATGCTGCATTAAGCTGCTCAGTCAGATTGATGATGAAGTGTCAGACCTTACTGGAAAGTCATAGCAGTGGAGAGAGACTCGATCCATCAGTTCTGACAACATATCCTTGAATCAATGGTAAACAGTGAGTCTCTGAAGGCTGTACCACAACATTTAATACATTCACCCCCTGCCGTGTGATAGCTTATTCTCTGTTTTCCAGTCTTGGGTGGATCTGATTTCTACTTTAAATTAAAGGCTATATGTATGTTATTTCCAGAACATTTTGAAATAAATGTGAAGCGGTGGGTTTATTATTAGATTACTAGCACAATTTATAGAAAGAACATTTTTTGCTTATACTATCTTATAAAGTAATTAGAATTTTTCAATTTGATGCTGTTAATATTTAAGCAAATTATTAGTTTTAAGCATGACTAATTGCTCAATGTGAGGTAAAGCACATATAGTAAATTACTTTCCAAACTTATTACCAGACTTAGTATAGTGGCTTCCACCACACTTCACCTGACATCCTGTTCATTTACTTGTCCAACAGCTACAAACCATTATCTTTCAGGCTATAAGTAACATATAAAGGGGGTTATTCAATAAAAGTATTTATCGTTTAAAATGGTGCTAATTTTGCCCCAACCAATGAGATGTTAGCTTTCAAATGTTACAAAAGTACTGATTGTTTGGGGCAAAATTAGCACCATTTTAAACAATAAGAACATTTATTGAATCTCCCTGTTTATTTGAGGCCCTTACAGATATTATTATTACTTAAAAGAGCGATTAAATAATGATTAACAATATGACCTTTTCTGTGACACTATTTCGTCCTGTTTGATAGTGGTGAACAGGCGGCTGAAAGATTTGGATGTGTGTACCTAGCCTAACAGTCTGTAGAACATCTCTAGGCTTAAAACAGATCTGTTTCTGGACACAAATGTGCACATCAGTGATTTTGAAATTGACTTGGTCAAACTGATCCGTTTAAACAAACCCACATTGAGGCGAACGTTATCGTGATTTCTATATTAACGAAAATCGCAAGCGAAAACACGTGCGTAAACACGCGAAAAGTGCACTAGAGTGGCCTAGCCCTAACATGCCTTTCTGTGCAGAAACGGACAAAAACGGACCCAGTGTGAATGATCAATCCCTACCTGTTCTCAGCATTGTCAGGATCCCCATAAATTGCAACAGAGGCAACTTAGATTGGGGCAGGCCATGATTTGATTAAATAATTGTGTAATATCTTAATTGCTATACAAGAAAATAAATACATATACGTCCATACTGGATGACCATTATCAAGGAAGTAGATTTATCCATTTGATACAATCATTCTATAATTACAGGAGAGAAACAGGTATTCTTAACATTCCCATGTGATGTCAGAACTATAAAAAAATGGTCCTAATACAGTCCGACATCTCTACCCTCAAGAGGTAGCAGTGTGATAAAGCCTGTAACAGTGATGTTCCTGAAACGTGAGAGTAGGTAAAAAGGCTGAGAGATGAGTTCAGCAGTATTTAACATGTAATGGGTAGCTTTTAAATCAGGTAATATAGCTTGAAGAGTTCATGCAAAGTTTACTTGCTTCCCTGGATCTATAAATTATGATAAAATATTCTTGAATACTTCATATTTAAAATGCCTAATCTTTCAAGATGACTATAGCTGTTATGTTTAATTTATCTATCACCATTTAATATACTTTGAACTTTTGAAACCATTCAGTTGCATCTTTACAGATGTGGCAGTCTAATAAGGAGTTACTGCTCATATTTCATGCCTAAAGACAAAATGACTTTAGGAACATACAAACTATGAATTTGCTTTGTTAGGACTCCAATTCCTCACATTATATTTGTAACTGTTTCCTCCCAGTGTCTGTTTTTGAGGTTTAACGATTGTTTGAGTCTATTAGAATTAGTATTACTGTTTTGATCTCTTGGATAACTTTGACTGTACTTTTTATTGTTGTTCTTATCACATTATCACATCAAAGAAGCTTTGGGTTTAATTAGAAGCCTTGAGCTGCTCAACAAATATGGGTTTTCAGTTAAAAAAAATCAGTTGTTGTTTCAGCTTAATGGAACGGGTTATTGCAAATATTTTTTTTTTCTTATAAGCATTAACCCTGCCTTCCTATAAAGTCACCTATCCTTTGAGCATCAACTATTGAAACAGTTGGTGCATAGGAACGGCTGAGAGGCTAACAAGCTCTTAAAGCATCTATGAACCTTTCTGGCAAAACAAACTTGAATAAGCCAATAGAAAACAGAATGATTAACGTTGTCTGCTAGATACTCAAGTGCAGTTTTTACTGACTTTGAACCCAGAGGCACCATTTAGTTAATCACACCTTCTTGGCTGCCTACCATGCTCAGTGTGCCTTACCAAGGAACAAAGTGAGGAAATATTCAACAAGCTACTCTGTATCCACATGTGATAAGGGTTTATGGGGGAGTGAAAGATTTTACTAACTGAACTGAATTTCTGGTTTGGGATTACTCGGACAACAAGTGACTCAATAGAACATACATTTCTGGTTAGTAGGGTGAATGTGTTAGAAGCATTATTATCTGCAGATGAACATACAGATAGGTACACACACTAGTGATAAAGCCCAGATACCATTGGATCTGACAGTATCAAGCTTTATCGCTTGTGTGTGTAGAGGCTTTCCCAAACAAGCGCACAGCCACGAACATTCCTGTCGGCCAAGCTGTCGTACGGGAAAAAAACAAACATTTCCCTTGCCCACTAAAGTGCATAAGGAGAACGCTTGGGACTGTGTGTATCCAAATCTTTGAAAATGACAGACAGGATCTGCATCTTTCAAAAATCTGTACTGTGTGTACCCAGCTTAATGCCTGTATTCCTGACACTGACTATTTAGGCCTGTTACACAGGGGCCAACTATGGGCGTGCCTTTGACGCTTGTTTAACACTTTTCTGTTGGCAATCATAAAGGTTTTCACCAGACCCCCGAGCCCCAACCGCCCGCCGATCCCGACAAACCCGCAGCGAACGGCCGTTACGGCCGATAGTCACACGTGTGTATGCATTCGGTCGGGGGTCGTTTGTCGATCCACCTGGCGGATGTAGATTGCACTGATACCCAGGGTTGTTCTTTTCTCTTGGAGTCTATGTGGAATGCCTCTACTGGGTAAAAAGATTGGCAGATACTGTTGCTGTATTCTCTATAGCTATCAGATTCTACTGAATAGCAAACCCTATAATCATATTGTTGTATATGTACAGGAATGTATACACGCAGTATATAATGTAATATTAGAGATGAATAACACACACTTGTTACCTGTTGTGTTAAAATTTCTTTAATTCAAAACTGATCATGTTTATATAGTGAACAAACAAATAGAAAAGATAATGCACATTCCTAGGCCCCATACAATATCATATTATCTGCACACTGGCAAACATTATAAACAAAGGGGTTTTAGTATACATTACTGTGATCACATGAATGAAAAGCCTTCCAGCCACATCAAGGTAACCCCAGTCTGGAAGGTCCTAACTTCTAACCTTTTCAATTTCTTTTACTTCAGTTACCATTAGCAAACTTTTGCATTTCTCATTCTTACACACTGGATCCATATAACAGGCTCTATCACTTCCCCCCAGTCCTTTGGCTTTTTAAAATGAGGGAAGAGGCCATCCAGTGCTTTATATTAAAGGCGTAGGACCTCCCATAAAAGGGGCGTGTTGGGGGGTGTTATAACCACATGGAGGCCAATCTGATACACATATTGCCAACATGTGTAGAGAATACCTATGTGTTACATCCAACTCCGGAGAAAAAACTACTTAGGCAACAGGAAATCGCAATGTAATCTACTGTAGTTGTACCAGAGCAAACAAATAGAAAATATTTTCACACAACAACTTTACTTTGAGCAGGGCAACATGTTGGCAAAATGGTCAGCACATCTGGCACATTCTTCCACACAACAAAATCTTATCCTGAATACAGAGGGTTTGTTTTTTTTTAGTAACAATAGCTCACATTTTCTTGCAATTCATAAACCTATAGGACACATTGGTTGTTCCAATTTATTCTTAAATTTACACTTACCTATAATGTCAGGTAAGGAATTTTTAAACTACATAGTGGGGCCAGTAGTGGGTTAAATTTTAGTTTTGGGGGTGGACGTGCATACATAAAAAATAAAAAATAAATACATAATGATAAATAATAATATAATATACATCTGCATTTTTTATTTTTCTTCTATAAATTCACAGGGAGATGAAATAGGTGCTAATTTTTCCCAAACCAAATTGTTAGGTTTCAAATGGTAAATAACATCTTATTGGTTGGGGTAAAATTAGCACCTCTTTTACCTAGTTGTTAGGAATAGCTTATTTGCATTTTTGGGCAGGGGTGGTTGGTTTAGGTTGGGTACACACAAGTGGACTATTTGTCCCGACCGAGCGTTCGTTGCGAGTGCTTAGCTGGGACAAATGTCTGTCGGTAGCAGCAATAGTGGCCACGACAAATAGTTTGTGCGACCGATCGTGTGGTCCCATCGGGAACCGCATAATCGGCTGTGAATTACAGACACATCCGATTGCCCGTTCGTCCGATCCATGGTACAATGGAATTACAATGAGGATATTACTCTATCACTTAGCTGAACATTCATTGTTTGTACCTTTTCTTTTAGAGACGCTGTGATAAGCAGTGATCCCTCTGTGGTTTTTGCCAATTAAAGTGTATTTACTGCATCTGTAATAATCCTAAGTGCAGCTGTTTGTCTCATTTGTTTAGCAAGGCTGGTTTTTCAAATATATCTTTTGTTTAAAACATCTTGTGACTGATGTTTGCTCAATACCATTTAATAAATGTCTTTTCTTATGCTGCTGAGTATGGCATTTCGAAGTAACCATACAGCGCTTTTACATCTCTGGGCCTCCTTCATCACAGCTACTCTAGAAACAATGATCCCATGGAAAAGTCCTGCTTTAGAGATAGACTATCCATTGTCAAAAATCTGCATCACACACTGTAGATTATTGAATTAATAATTATTAGGACATCCTTAACTTTCTGTTATAATGTCCGCTATAGACAAATATCCTCAGGATGTCATCTGTGTAGTTTTAACCCTTTAACATGCCATTTTACATAGTTCACGTCTAAAGCTGGGTACTGACAGGATCGGCCCTTACTGTTTTTGATCTGGATAAGTGTTTGCCATCTGCCATGCTATATATCAGTGCATGGTTGTGTGTCGTATGTGTGTGTCCATGTATGTGAGTATCAGTGTGTGTGTCCATATATGTGGGTGCAAATATGTCAGTGCATGTTTGTGTGTCGCATGTGTGGGTATGCGTATGTGTGTGTATGTGTGGCATAGATAGATAGATTTATAGGGTGACACGGATGGATAGACAGATATACAGACAGATTGATAGAAAGATACAGATTGACAAAAAGATAGATATACATGGATAGAGAGAGAGAGAGATAGATAGATAGATATTAGATAGCTATACAGAGAGAGGCAGGGAGATGGATAGATAGATATATAGAGATGGATATATATATCCAGAAAGAGATAGGTAGATAGATAGAGAGATAGATAGATAGATAGAGAGATGGATAGATAGAAAGATAAATAGAGATTGATTGATATAGAGAGTTAGATAGAAAGATAGGTAGCTATATATAGATGGATGGATAGATAGCTATACATGCATGGAAAGATAGAATAGAAATAAATGTGTGCACTCTACCTTCAAAAGTTTACAGTGCCTGGGTGTTGCTGCATTTGATTCATGTATATCCAGCAAAGTAAAATTCCAGAGCACTCACTGGACTTGTATTTTCCCTTCTCAGCCATTTATTTGCACATGAAATACATTTTTTTTGTACAAGACCTGTGAGGTTTCTGGATTTTTACTTTGTTAGATAGATTAGATAGATATAGATAGATAGATCAATAGAAAGAAAGAAAGAAAGACTGACCAGTAGATCAGAAAGGTAAATACAAACACAGATCATAGATAAACACTGATATTAGCATACCGTACTGCGTGGTAAAATTTGCCACGAGGTGTATGGGTCTGAGGTGCGTAGGGTCCACGGTGGCCCTTTGAGTAGGCAGGGCCACAGGGTTCTGAGTGGGTGGGGCCCTGAGTGATAGGGGCCACATGAGGTTGCAAAGGAAAGGGCAAAGTGAAATGCAAGGGAAGGGGCCAGGTTGGGCCTTCAATGGGGGGGAGCGCCACGGGGGTCGCAAGTGGATGGGGCTTATGAGTGGGAGGAGTCTAGGGGGGTTGCAAGGGAAAGGGACAAGAGGGAGGCAAGAGCATATGCCAACCACAGATTAGGAGGAGGAAGTACTATTTCTGGCTGCAAAACCGGGACCTCCCAACCCTCTAACTTTTTAATCAGTGATTTCTTCACATCTTGGGCTGTACAGAGAGGTGGTTGATGGCTCATTTTAAAGGTAGGAACCTTTCATTTAAAATCTACTTGTTTGTAGACCACAGTTCCCCTTTAACTTAAGCTGTCTACACACATTACCAATACAATGCAAAGTTAGTTGCATTAAATGGACTATTAAAGGGTAACTGTGGTCTCAAATTCTTCCAAACTAGTAAGAATTATATAAAAATTCCATCACACCTTCAAAACCTAAATCACATCTCTAGATAAAATTTGTGAGAAGTTATTGCTGGAAAGGTTCAGCAATGTAACTTCCTGGTTGAACGCTTCCTGTTTTTAGCCATGTGACCAGCTTGTAGTCATGTGACCAGCCTCTGCCTGGATTAATAGGCTCCCCTTCTCAACTGTCAATTTTTTTCCTCAGGTACTTCCTGATTTCCCCAGCATTAAGTCTCAACTGAGCATGCTTCTCCCCCGGGGGAAAAGTGCCGGCAGAGGTCAGGTGATGTCACTCAATCTACTGGAAGCAGGAAGTTTAAACATTCGCCCCAATGTAATTTCTCTCAGGCTCCAGCCAGAGATGTGATTGTTGGCTCAGTATAAAGGATATACCACAGGCTTTCATTTAACCCTTACTTGTTTTGAGACCACAGTTGCCCTTTAAAGGCTATGTCCACCCACAAAATAAAAAATTAATATCATGCTCCCCCATGTCCGATCGACCCTTTTTTCGTGCCCGATCGGACGAAAGGACTATCGGAAGGGTGGAAAACCTAGTCCTCGGTCTCTGCAGAAGATGGTTAAGGATCCTTCCTCCTGACACACGAAGGGCCACGTGGAGCTCGCTAAGATATGTAGAGAGGCGAGTGGATACAAGGGGAATCATCGACGGGAACAGCCGCGATTTCGTCAGGAGGAAAAATCGCTAGGTGTGTACCTAGCTTTACTTGTTTTGAGACCACAGTGCCCTTTAAATTCACTTCTGATAATAGAGAGTGCAACTTACCTCCTATTTTAAATAATAAAAATATTAAAGGTCATAGAAACGTTTAATGACAACGTTAAGAGGTGAAATGCCATAAATTGACAAAATAATGTTCTGTTCTTTTAACTAGCAACCACGTGTTACCAGAACAGCCAGTCTTGCTCATTTACAGCTCAGATGTAGCATTCTATGGCTAATCAGAGAGGTGGCTATAAGAAAATCCCTGTATCTGACATTTGGTTCTCATTAAAGTATATTGAAAACTAATGTAGCCAACATGGAGTTAACAGTATGCTTTCAGCACTGGTGGCTTTTCTACATGTATGTGGTATGTGACTGTATTGTATAACAATGTACAGACCTCTACTATATTATTTTCCCTATATTTACTTTATAGGAAGAAATGGCAGAGCTTAAAGCACAGTTATACTTGCTGGAGAAGGAAAAGAAAGCTCTGGAACTGAAGCTCAGCACGCGAGATGCTCAGGAACAAGCGTATCTAGTACACATAGAGCACCTCAAATCTGAAGTCGAGGAGCAAAAAGAACAGAGAATGCGATCACTAAGCTCCACTAGTAGCAGTAGCAAGGACAAGCTGGGAAAGGTTTGGGGCAGTTAAATATTTCTGTAATCTTAAACATTACAAATACGTATGTTTATGTAACCAAAATCCAGATATTTTAAGGCACAGTATCCAGCAATATAATACATGCACTGCCTGTTCTTACCACAGCCTGCCACTCAACATATCCACTGCTTCTGTCATTCTTAGAACCATTGTTCTGCTTATGCTGGCCATATCCTGGCCTGACGTTACTCAGGCTTCAGGCTGGGTATGAACGTCGAAGTAGAGTAGTGCCAGGTGCATTCTTGCTTCCCTGAAAATGATCGGGCTTTGTGGTTTTCTGAAAATTGCGAGAACATCGATGGTAACAACTCAGTGTATGGCCAGCTTTAGTGAATCATAACCCTGGTCATTGTTAAAGGGCATGTCTACCCCCAAAATGACACTTCCTCTAACAGCAGAGCACCCCCAAACTCTGAAACCTTAATACTCACACTACTCACCAAGCGCTATGTTATGACTGCTGCTCCCCCCCCCACCTTCACCTCCTCTGAACGCTGAGATTTTTTAAAATTATTATTATTCTATTATCTATTAACAACATCTTCTGTGGCACTTTACAATAGCATAGTCATACATTACATAGAAGGATAATACATATAATACAAATTCATACATTACATACAAAAATAATTCATAGAATGTACCGATAAGTACACAAACTAATAAGTTATTTACAGCAGTTATTTACAATAGGAAAGAGGACCCTGCCCAAGGAGCTGTGATATGCGGGTTGGATCAGGCTGAGAGGGGTAATGCCTAGGCCAGGTTATATGTATACAGGGTTAGGGGGGTGCTCTACTGGCAGAAGAAATATATTTTCAGCCAGACATGCTCTTTAAGTAAAGTGATAAGAACACTACAGGTTACACTACCCCCATTACTTGCTGATCACTGGAGAACCAATGCTGAAAGTGGCTGTCAAAGAAATGTCCCCCCAAATATTCAAAAGATGAGGTAATCTTGCTCTGTTCTCACTGGAGACTCCTTATGTAATACATTATTATATATATGTGTAAAACACTTCATAAGCCAATAGTATAAATGATAGATGACTCTCATCTATCATTTGTACCACTGGTATCACATGGGCTATTCAAAAAATCTTTTTTTGTTTTCAAATTTTTATTAAATAAAAAAAATGCATACAATCTCAAATATTGTCATGTAGTATACTTTTTACAATCGAGTATTCATTTACAATTAAATGTGATAACTTTTAACATTTTATAACTTTTAACAATTTAAATTGTTGCCGAGGGGCTATTCAGAATTGTATCAGATTTCTGTTAAAAAGGTATTGAGACTGGACAGGTTTTCGATTTTTGGAAGATTAGATGAAATTGATTGTATCTGCTAAAATAAATCCTTATTCATATCAGATAATTACCGTATATACTCGAGTATAAGCCGACCCGAGTATAAGCCGAGGTCCCTGTTTTTACCTGAAAAATTAGGATAAATTGATTGACTCGAATATAAGCCGAGGGTAGAAATTCTGACCACTACTGCCTTCTGATTATCTGACCACTGATCTGATCTGACCACTACTGCCTTCAATATTATTTTGATGCTTAAGTTGCCCTTTAAATAGACAGCAGAATTCCCATACAGATGTTTTGGAAACTACAACTCCCAGCATGCTTTATTGGCTGGGAGTTGTAGTTTCCAAACAACTGTATGGGAATGCAACTGCAGTGTAGAGCCCCCTCCCTCCCCTCCCGGGAGATTTCCTCCCAAATTACCAGAAATGTCGCTGAGGCTCCAATGTTGCTGAGGCTGAGGCTCCAAATCCGGCTGCCGCACGCTCTGTAAGTCCTGTGGATTGCCGGCTGACGTCACTACTCGGCGCCTCTCACTGCCCGGTGCCGAGTACTGATGTCAGCCGGCAAACTCACAGGACTTACAGAGCGTGCGGCAGCCAGATTTGGAGCCTCAGCAACATCGATTGCGGTAAGGAAGACCTTGACTCGAGTATAAGCCGAGGTTAGGTTTATTTTAAAACCTAAAAACCTCGGCTTATACTCGAGTATATACGGTATATCACAATCAGACTAGTCTATATTTATGGCTTATCAGATAAAATAAACATATTACTGAATTTTGGCTTTAGTGTGTGTGTGTAAGCTCTAATCAAAGGTTGAATGCAACCTTTTTACTAACTTAAATCTGTTTCTGCGGTCTTGTTTAGGATTCCACAGAGGGTTCTGCATTGTCGTTGTCGGAAATAAGGACGTACAATGACAGTGAACTTGCTTCAGAGCTCACAAATGCACTCAGAAGGTAAGCCTGAGCCACACTGCAGAGGTAGACTATTTGAAATCTTCATACCTTCTGAAAACATACAAATCAATTCTTCCCAGTAATTTGTTTAGCCAAATTTATATTTTTAGTAGTTTCTTATGGTCAGACGGACTGACGTTCAGTTTATTGATTGGTAATCTGTCATGCAGGAATATCAGCTTATAATTGACTTATGTGTGCCTTATAGGGCATGCTCACCCCTAGAATAAATGTTTACACCTGCACTATCACCCTCCAACCCCACTTACGTAATACTTAACTTTCTCCACAACGCTTCTGAAAAAAGGAATCTTACCCTGAAGTTTGCTGGTCACTCACTGCTCTCTGCTGCCTTCTCAGATTTGTGAGCTATAAGTAAGCTTGTGAGTCATTGGCCGTGACAGTGATTTTTAATGTGGAAGACTGGTAAGGGACTGGTGGACTTCAACAGACTTGATTTGTATCTGTATTAGGGAAAAGAGGGAAGTCCATTGTGCATAGACATTAAATGGTGGATTGTTCTTTTATCCTCTTTGATTAATGTAATGAATTCTAATTTCTATCTATTGATCGTTATAACCTTAGCCACATTGATCATGTCCACTTTTTAAGTATAAAGCTTTGTTTTCTTGGGAGCTCTATATTGAAGATAATGTTTCATTTGATTGTTATTGATTTAATAATAATTTCTAAGATGTTCATCCATAACTTATATAATCTATATATATTTACTAAAAGAATATATCTTGTAAAATGTACTGCTTCTGTGTTACATAATGTAATTTGGGTAAATGTGCTTTTGGCAGTCTATATTAACTATGTGTTCTTCCATTATTTCATATAATAGATAATGGCAGTAATATTGGAAAGTGCTTTAGTCATGCAAAAAAATGTGATAGCTTTACAGTAGAAAACAGGATGTGGGTGGGGATTAGACACTTAAGCTGGGTACACACATGGGTGATAAAAGGCAAATCACTTTGGAATTTGCTGATTATTGCCTGTGTATAAAGGGACCCAATAGTGGACACGTAGTATAGGGAGTCACCCACGATCGTAGGGTGTGTGGTAGTCACAAACGATCTCACTGTACTTAAACTACTTAAATATCCCTGACTGTCAATTGATTTCAGGTAGTTTATGTTGTTAAAAAAGTAGTAAATACAGAGGGTGTTATCTACTGATGGTAATACATACAGTAAATACTGCCGTCAGTTAATGTAGAAAAAAATCTACAGGCTTATGTAGGGACTGTATCTGGTGGTATTTATATTTAACAACGTACACACGTGCGATCGTGGGTCCTGACCTGCGACGCACGATGTGTCCGAACGCTCGTTGCCCGATCGACCAGGCAGATCTCTGAATGACCGGCTGTTTGGCCGATAAATGGCCCATACACGGGCCAATTATCGTCCAAAACAAACATTCGGACACATTGTGCATCGCGGGTCGGGACCCGTGATCGCACGTGTGTACGAGGCTTAACTCTCTTGTCCCTTCTCGCTGGCTTAATCAGGAAAGTGATTTAGCCAGCAGTATTCAACAGCGTATTGTGTGTGCCAAGGGGGGTGCTTTGGAGGGGGTGTTAGGTACCAGTAACAAATCTTGCACAGGGTGCTATTTATCCTTAGGCTGGTCCTGTCGTACACAGGGGTCAATTATGACCCTTTGTTTCTGACTGACAGACTATTGTGGCACCAACAATATTCAACAACCAATCTTAATAGGTTGTGTGATCAACTAAAATTAACTGACATGGCCGTTTTCATATTTTTAGTAGCTTTATTGCAGGGAGAGGTTGTTGGGAAACAGAAGGTGTATTTCAGAGGGGATGCTGGGAATGTCACAAGCTGTATTGCAGGGGGAAGTGCTGTGAGACAGAATGTGTATTTCAGAGGATTATATAAAGACATACATCCATCAAGTCCAACATTTGTACCCTACCCAAAATAACCGTCTAACAGTTACATAGTAACATAGCATTGGAGGTTGTATAAAGACACACGTCCATCTAGTCCAACCTTTATACCCTACCCATAATGTCTGTCTAACAGTTACATAGTAACATAGTATTGGAGGTTATATAAAGACATACGTCCATCTAGTCCAACCTTTATACCCTACCCATAATGTCTGTCTAACAGTTACATAGTAACATAGTATTGGAGGTTGTATAAAGACACACGTACAGCAGTCCAAACCTTTATACCCTACCCATAATGTCTGTATAACAGTTTACATTAACATAGTATTGGAGGTTATATAAAAGACTACCCTCCATCTAGTCCACCTTTATACCCTACCCATATGTTTGTCTAACAGTTCTAGTAACATAGTATTGGAGTTGTATAAAGACACACGTCCACTAGTCCAACCTTTATACCCTACCCATAATGTCTGTTAACAGTTACATAGTAACATAGTATTTGAGTTGTATAAAAGACACACTCCATCTAGTCCAACCTTTATACCCTACTACCCATAATGTCGTATTAACAGTTACATAGAACATAGTATTGGAGGTTGTATAAAGACAAACCCTCTAGTCCAACCTTTATACCCTACCCATATGTCTGTATAACAGTTACATATAACATAGTATTGGAGTTTGTAAAGACAACGGCCTCTTCCAACCTTTATACCCTACCCATAATGTCTGTATAACAGTTACATAGTAACATAGTATTGGGAGGTTGTATAAAGACACACGTCCATCTAGTCCAACCTTTATACCCTACCCATAATGTCTGTTAACAGTTACATAGTAAACTATATTTGGAGGTTGTATAAAGACAACCGTCCATCTAGTCCAACCTTATACCCTACCCATAATGTCTGTATAACAGTTCATAGTAACATGTATTGGAGGTTTATAAAGACATACGTCCATCTAGTCCAACCTTTATACCCTACCCATAATGTCTGTCTAACATTTACATAGTAACATAGTATTGGAGTTGTTAAAAGCACGTCCATCTGTCCAACCTTTATACCCTACCCATAATGTCTGTTAACAGTTACATTAAACATAGTATTGGAGGTTGTATAAAGACATACGTCCATCTAGTCCAACCTTTATACCCTACCCATAATGGTCGTGTATAACAGTTACATAGTAACACATGTATTGGAGGTTGTATAAAGACACGCTCATTAGTCCAACCTTATACCCCCCATAATGTCTGTATAACGTGTACATAGTAACATAGTATGGGGTTGTATAAGAGCACAAGTCCATCTAGTCCAACCTTATATCCTACCCATAGTCTGTATAACAGTTACATAGTAACATAGTATTGGAGGTTATAAAACAACGTCCTCTAGTCCAACCTTTATCCCTACCCATAATGTCTGTATAACAGTTACATAGTAACATAGTATTGGAGGTTGTATAAAGACAACACGTCCATCTAGTCCAACCTTTATACCCTACCCATAATGTCGTATAACAGTTACTATATAACATATTATTGGAGGTTGTATAAAGACACACGTCCATCTAGTCCAACCTTTATACCCTACCCATAATGTCTGTATACAGTTACATGTAACACAGTATTGGAGGTTGTATAAAGACAACACGTCCATCGTAGTCCAACCTATACCCTACCCATAATGTCTAACATTTGCTAAATTCAATGCTGTACACATACTGGTATATATAATGTTAGCGCTGACAAGACCACAAGACAAAACTAAATAGACTTCTCCGGGAATCTTTGCAGGACACTCCCGAAGGATCCAGGAGTAGTGGGATACCTGGTACAATATGTACCATTGTGTTTATATTATTTATTTACTAGACATTAACGGGCGCTAGAAGCCCAGAGACCCCCCTCAGTGTCCCAAGGCCAGAGTGATGGTCTGTAAAACAGTCCCCCCCTCTGAGACAGTCTCCCCACTCTGAGACAGTCCCCCTGTGAAAGCCCCCCTGTGACAGTCCCCCCCTCTGTGACAGTCCCCCCTCTTTGACAGTCCACCCCCCATGACAGTCCCCCCTCTGTGATAGCCCCCCCAGTGACAGTCCCCCCTGTGACAGTCCCCCCCTCTGTGATAGTCCCCCCTCTTTGACAGTCCACCCCCCGTGACAGTCCCCCCTCTGTGATAGCCACCCCTGTGACAGTCCCCCCTCTGTGACAGTTCCCCCTGTGACAGCCCCCCCTCTGTGACAGCCCCCCCTCTTTGACAGTCCCCCCCTCTATGACAGCCCCCCTCTTTGACAGTCCTCCCTGTGACAGTCCCCCCTCTGTGACAGTCCCCCCCTCTGTGACAGTCCCCCCCTCTGTGAACCCCCTGTGACAGCCCCCCCTGTGACAGTCCCCCCTCTGTGACAGTCCCCCCCTGTGACAGTTCCCCTCTCTTTGACAGTACCCCCCTCTGTGACAGTCCCCCCTGTGACAGTTCCCCCTCTGTCACAGGCCCCTCTGTGACAGTCCCCCCTGTGACAGTCCACCCCTCTGTGACAGCCCCCCCTCTTTGACAGCCCCCCTCTATGACAGTCCCCCCTCTGTGACAGTCCCCCCCTGTGACAGTCCCCCCCTCTGTGACAGTCCCCCCGTGACAGTCCACCCCCTTTGACAGTCCCCCCTCTGTGACAGTTCCCCCTGTGACAGCCCCCCCTCTTTGACAGTCCCCCTCTCTTTGACAGTACCCCCTCTGTGCCAGTCCCCCTGTGACAGTTCCCCCTCTGTCACAGGCCCCCCTCTGTGACAGTCCCCCCTGTGACAGTCCCCCCCTCTGTGACAGCCCCCCCTCTTTGACAGTCCTCCCCTGTGACAGCCCCCCTCTGTGACAGTCCCCCCCTGTGATAGTTCCCCCTCTGTGACAGTCCCCCCCTGTGACAGCCCCCCCTCTGTGACAGTCCCCCCCTCTGTGACAGCCCCCTCCTTTTTGACAGCCCCCCCCCTGTGACAGTCCCCACGTGACAGTTCCCCTCTCTTTGACAGCCCCCCCCCCCCCCCCCCCTTTCTATCTATGACATTCACAGACAGGAGTGTTGGCAGATTGAAGGCTGCACAATCCCTGCAAGGCAGCAATTTGCACATAGGTTTGCCTCTGTTTGGCAGCACAAGCGTGCACAGACTGTTCTTGTAGCCATGGGAACGTAACGCTTACGCTCCCATAGGCTGTCTGAAGGCAGAGCAGGGTCAAGTTATCCCGACTACGGAAGAGACGCATGTACGCAAGTGTTAAGTTGTGCACGCGTGTCGGGAGATTCGCAAGCAGGCGGGCATTAGAAGGAAGAGGAACAGATGCCTGTATAGTGTACAGGCATTAGAGGCTTTGGATCTTCTGAAATATAGCAGAGATAAAGCTGAAATTCAGGGTATGTGTATAATTTAACTCACTATACTATTTGAGGCTATGTTGTATTTTTCAGTGGAGATACCCTTTCAGTTAAAATATTGCACTGTCTGGACTATCCTGTGTGTACTGGGCTGTAACAAAGAGTTTCTTTGATAAACATTAGTCCACTGGCTCCTTCACCTCATAATTTATATTTATAGGAGAAAGGAAATATTAGACTGTTGCTTCCATTATAATTCAGGCTACTTTTAAAGGCAAAAAGAATTTATTAAGTCAGTATATCACCAGGCCATCAACTGCCACCTACTTACATATACCTGTAGGTTTTTGTTTTTTTTTAGTTTTTAATTTCCCCTGTAGAAGAACACACTATATAGAGGACCCATTTCACATTGTGATTTTGCTCACTGTGGGAACTGTGGTCTCCAAACAAGTTGATTTTAAATGAAAGGCACAGTCCCGACCTCTACATGCTACACAGCCCAAGATATGAAGAAATCACTGATCAGAAAGTTAGGGGTTGGGAGGTTCTGAATCTGTGGTCACAAATACTAGTTCCTCCTTCTAATCTGTGGTTGGCACATGCTCAGGAGAAAGAAAAAGCTGAAGAAACCAGGAATAGGTTGAGTTAGAGCAACTGAAGGAGGACTTAGAGGAGGCAGATGGGAGAGGGAGGGAGAACAGCACAGCCCACAGCAGGGAATGTGTAAGGTCTGTAAATTTAACTTAAATGTCACAGGGACTATCACATGGTTTTAGAGTAAGAAGCAGGAAGTGCAGGGGATCTGGTTATGATGCTGCCATATCACACATTATAATGTAAATATCTTTAAAACTATGTAAAAAAAATAATGAAAGTAAATAGCGAACATTCTCAGGAAAGCAATTCCTGTCAATTTACCTAAAGTAATTTTTGGAAAACAGTTACCATTTAATTTATTCCCCTGGTTGCACACTGCAAATTTGAAAGAGAAAGTGGGTGTTGAGATTTTTTTATAGATACCTTCAGAGTAGACAGTGCCTCACAGTTGAATTTAAACCCCTTGTTATTCCCTGCTGTTAACATTAGTGAGTTGGCATTTCAGGTTCTTACAGTCGTTCTTCCCCAGATACACCACATCCTTGGAATGTTCCTAACAGTAATTTCTACTGATTGGCTGTTGGATGGGTCAAACATGCTCAGATCTCTACTGAGCAACTAAATCAACCCAGGCAGTGGGTCAAGGGCAAGACCATAACGGTCTCTAATAGGGGTCCTCCAAACAGGAAGTCAGTATTTCAGAAGCATTTATTTATACACAGAGAAAATGCTGAATGGGCAGGTTAAGGTCATTGGGATGGAAAAATACTGTTCTTTTTTTTCTTAAAGGATAAATGCACTGTAAAATCAAGTTATGTTTATTTGGAAGCTGCAGCTTAAAAATAATGTTGCCATATTTTTTTTTACCTATGTCTCTCCAGAGTCTACTTTTGTGCAGTGAAAGTTGCTGACATCTTGTTACTGGTT
Source organism: Hymenochirus boettgeri (assembly GCA_019447015.1). Taxonomy (NCBI): domain Eukaryota; kingdom Metazoa; phylum Chordata; class Amphibia; order Anura; family Pipidae; genus Hymenochirus; species Hymenochirus boettgeri. Next base: position 332,214,105 of record CM033469.1, read on the forward strand.
TGCTGAATGTTAAGCTCCGCCCCTCTAAGATTTCCTCTGCTTTCTCCTGCTTGAGCCTCAAACAGTAATGCCTGTGAGTTCCGGAACTCACAGGCATTATCGTTTGAGGCTCAAGCAGAGGAAATCTCAGAGGGGCGGGGCTTAACATTCAGCAAACCAGTAACAAGATGTCAGCAACTTTCAAGGCACAAAGCTAGGCTCTGGAGGGGCATAGGTAAAAAAAAAAAAATATGGCAACAGTATTTTTAAAGGTGCAGCTTCCAAATGAACATAACATGATTTTACAGTGCACTTATCCTTTAAAGGGCATGTCCACCCCCAAACACTAATTTAATAACCCCTTACTGGCCACATCAAGTAGTTTAAACAATCCTTACCTTACATCCTGCTCAAAATAGTTTCCCCCGCTGTGCCCCTCCAGTCCAGGAAACTGCTGTGTAGGAGCAGTGTGTGACTCATGCTGTGCCTGAGACTTCCTCAACCTCATCAAGGTTGAGGCATGCTCAGTGTCAGCCCTCCCTGCCTCTCAGCCAATTACGGACGCGGCTGCCGGTCCCGCCCCCTGCTTTCAATTCCATGCAAGCAGAGGGCCTGAACACTGCAGCAGGGGAGAGAGGGCAGGTAAGTAAGAATCGGGGGACTTTCTAACAATTATATTAATGCGGTTGGGGCTGGGGGAGCATGCCCTACCACATATCAAAAGTTAAATTTTGGGATGGACATGCCCTTTAAAAGTATATGTATTTGCACTGAACTTCCCCTTTAAACCTGTACTTATACTAGGTACATTGATGCGTTAGTGCTGGTGTTAAGTGGGAGCAGGGAATCTCTTGGTACATTTCCACAAATGTGGCTAAATGTGTCCAGCCTAAATTCAAGCCATTTATTCAGTCTAGCATGACCATTGCTTATGAGACGATGGTCAATGAATAAATTAAACAATTTATGCAGGGAAAGGAGGATGCATTGCGCTGAACACAGCCAGGGAATGAAGTGTAAATATTCAATTTTACAAACAAAGCCCTGTAGGAAATTGGACTGATACCTGGAGACAGTGTCAAGCTTTTAGATATTAATTTCTTTATGATGGCATCTCAGACAAAAGCTATAACTGGATTTCTCGCAGCTGCGTTTCCATAGTGAGGCTTACCTATTTCTCCTTTCTGAACAAAAGGCAATTTAAATCCCCTCTCCTGTCACTGAATATATTGTCTTCAAAATGAATAGGATAATATAGTGGGTTTCCACCTTGCGCCTGCAGTTCCTTATCCATTTCTCAGACTGTGCATCCCATGAAACCCTGCATTACATGAAATATGGATATACTTTCTCCATTATACGCTGATGAGGCACCTTATTTTGAAGTGTGTGAGATACTGTTTGTATTTGAATGCAGTATGTAGCTGCTGGTGCCTAGTCTGGTAATTAATAAAATAGTATAAATGATCTGTTTTTTTTAATCAATACATCCCTGTAGCCCTGAAATCGATTCTGTTTGATCTCACATTGTATAGTTCTTTTCACTTCACACTTGTTTGCATAAGGACTCCCTATAGCTGGACAGAAAGTGGGTGTCCACTATTTCCTCCATCTAGATCTCTTGGGTTTGGTGTGTCTGTGCACTGTGTCCCTTAGTGTGATAGATAAAATAATAAAAATATAGTATGAAAAGTGTCCAATATCATTCGTGATATATCAATAGTAAAAAACATACATTAAAAGAATAAAACACAATAATAAAAGCACTATTACACCACAGTCTGGGATTTGGCCATCCATAAAATCTCACAACCACTTGCTGGTATAAATGAGTGAAGGTGTCTTTATTTAGTGCAAATAAAATGAGATTTAAGAGCATATAAAATCATATAAAGTGCATCTGTATCTGTGATGCAGAAATTATGCAGTACTCACTCTTTATATTATAAATACTCCTGAAGAAGCTGAATGCAACTGCGAAATGCGTTGAGTACTGCCTAATTTCTGCAATTTTAACAACCCCTGGTTTATCAAAGATCAGACTGGGGAACAATCATCAGAAATAATCTGCCCTTGTGTACCATGAGCCTTCAGTTGCTTTTGATTTAAGTGATTGACTCATTGCTAATTCTCAACTAAAGTAAAGGACATTTTTATGTTTGTTAACCTCTACAAAATACTTTCCACTCTCCATAAATAAATCTAAAGGTGAATTTAGGATGCTCTTGTTTATTTATTATACCATAGATTGTTATTGTAATTAAATTCCATTCCAGATTGTTAAAACCACAAGACCTCTGGGAATCCTAGAAACAACCTCAATTTCTCAGCTTTGTGGTTGTTCATTTTGGTTTTGTTTCAAAGTTTGTTGTTTTATGTTTCAGTTTATTATGAAAAAGATGAAGAGAAAACACTGACCCTTTCTGGCCAGAAATGTGAAGTGCATTTTTCTTTCTCTAAAGGAAGGAAAGATTTTCATTTTAAGGCACATTGGCTAATTGCTGTTTTGTCTTTTAGTGGTCTCTATAAAAGTAACTACAAACAGGGAGAATTGGAAGCTATTTACTATCTATTAATGTAGATTGGCATTTCCCAGGCTGTGACTGTCTGTGGGAAGTATAGTAAAGTGTTTGTATTTCAATAGTCACACCCAATAAGATCTGATTGGATAAGTTCTGAACACAGTAAAAACACCAGAAAGCCGAATATTAGGCTGCATACACACGGGGAATTTATTTGTCCCGACTGAGTGTTTGCTACTAGTGAGCACTTGGTCGGAACAAATGACTGTTGGTTGCGGCAATAGTGGCCGACAGCTCGCATGACCGATCGTGTGGTCCCATATGGAACCGCACAATCACCTGTGATTTACCAACAGGCCCAGATCGGACAAACAGGCGACCGAGCTCGGTCCGACTGACCGATACACGGAACTATGTGTACACATTGTCATTGTGGCCATCTGAGTATATTATGTTTACAGGGTAACCATTTTGAAATAAAAAATAATAAAAGTGGTATAAAGGTGACACTTTAGGTACACCACCTTTCCGTGAGTATATGATGCAATTCCTAGTTCCTTTGATACTTTTTATAGGCACTTGTAAACATGGCTGTAAGGATGTATATGCCTGTATTTATACTATTGGTTCCCACGTTGCCTTTATGAACCTGCAATCTGGGAAAAATTGGATTGTAGCTGTCTAATGTGTAAGTATTGGTAAGTGTACTCAACAGATTTTTTTTAAGTTTAACTACTACTGGAGGGTCCCATTGGGAATATCATAACATATATATGATGTCAGACAATCATTCAGTCTTCAGTTAGTCTGTTTATGATGAATTAACCTTTTATAGGTAAGACAGTAAGAGGATTTACTATCCATGCAGACTGTTGTATAACATGACTTTGTTTTGCCAACTCACCTTCTAACCAACAGCCTTTCTGTTTTCCTAATTCAGGGAAAAGAAATTAAAATCCCGGGCACAGGAGTTGGTAAGTGCCTTAGAGAGACTTACTAAGAGCAGTGAAGTCCGGCACCAGCAATCTGCAGAGTTTGTTAATGACCTGAAGAGAGCAAACAGGTAAATTCATGGCCACAATCACAGCTGCTTTCTTTAGCAGGAAATGTGAGTGGGCTATTTATCTCAGCCTCAGAAATCCTCTAGATCTGTTTTATTTTATGTCTACTTAGCAGATTAGGCTTTAACCGTTTAACACAGCACCATCATTCCTAACCTGAAGATGAAACTTCTGATCTTTCCACGAGTCCTCTGAAATGATCTATTAGTGAACAATGCCCCACAGAGTGCCAGTTAATGTATTTGTATAAATCACTACGCAAACGCTTATTCTCCAATGTAAACAGACCGAACAGTAACATCAGAAACATCTCAACAGTAAACACTGTGGGAAAGTTTAGTTTTTATGCCAACCAGAAACCATGGCTGAATAAAGATGTCAGGGGTCTTTTGAAGGCTAGGACTAATGCCTTTAAATCGGGTAACCCCATGCTGTACCAAAAAGCTAGGAGAGACCTGAGGCGAAAGATTAACAGAGCTAAATATGAGAATAAACTAAAGTTGGAAGATCGGTTTAAACTGTTTAAACAGGCTGGTGGACCGGTCGGAAAATATTAACAAACACTGCCTCTCCAGGCCCTGTATCAGGGTTAAACGATGACCAAAAATTTTGTGAGGAACTGAACAGATTTTACTCGAGGTTCGAACCACCTGTTCCTGATTCTATAGATGATCTTTTTGTTGGTCAGGAAGATGCAGGGTTATAATTATAACTCAGGAAAAAAATTTGTTGATTTTGTGTAAGGTGGATACCCAGAAGGCCGCTGGACCTGATGGTATTCCAGGTAGGGTTTTAAAGGCTTGCACACAATGGGTCAGACTACACAAGAATATGTCTTGTACTTGCCGCACAAACATTGGGGTTCCTCAAGGCTGTGTTGAGTCCCTTGTTGTTTTCTTTATTCATATCAGGCTATATACCAGTGTCCACCAATAACTATCTGGTGAAATATGCTACCTTATTTGGCCTCATTACTGATGAAGATGAGGTTGAATACAGGGCTGAAGTCGCGTCGCTGGCCGTTTGGTGTGAGGCAAATAATCTTCACATCAACACAAGTAAAACTAAAAAATTAATTATCGATTTTCGGAAAATCTGGAGCTCACCAACCCATTCATATTGCAAATTCTGAGGTGGAGCAGGTGGAGAATTTAACATTTTTAGGGATTTATTTTAGTGCTGACCTGTCCTGAGGGAGGCATATCAAGGAGCTAAATGGGAGAGCCCAGCAACGCTTGTATTTATTAAGGAAACTGAAGTGGGACCATGTGTCTCCAGAGATTATGTTAAGCTTTTATGGGAGCATGATTGAAAGTATACTGAGTTACGGTTTGCTATCCTGGTATGGCAACCGTATTAATCTAGAAAAAATGTCCCTGTAGCGCATTATAAAGCATGCTCAGTACACTGTTGGATTTGACTTAAATTCTAGTGACAATATTTTCTGTAAGCGTAGGGTGAAACGTTTAGGGGGATTATGAGGGAACCCTCCCATCCAAACAACAGCTTTTTTAATTTGCTCCCATCAGGAAGGCTTTTTAGGATTTTTTTTGTAAGACTGACCATTTTAAAAATAGTTTTAATCCTTCATCTGTAACTTATTTAAACTGTTGATTACATTTTCTTGTATAACGCTGTGTAATTTGAACTTTCATGGATTAAACTGAATCTGAAGCTCTTCCATTCCTATTATTAATTTAGTTGCCCTTCTCTGAACGCTTTCTTTTTCCAAGATGTCCCATTTATATATGGGATTTCCAAATGAGGCCTTACCAGTGCCTTGTAAAGAGGGATAATAATATTATACTCCCTTGAATCTATTCCCCTCTTTATACAAGACAATAGATTGCTAGCCCAAATATTTTTACAACAGAGATTCACTTAGCACATTTATATATGGTGTTGGTAACATAAGGATTGTTAAAGGGTATGTCCACCCGAAAATAATTTTTTTACGGTAGTGTAGGGGCCCCCCTCCCAACCCTAACCGCCAGGGGAAAACCTGGTCAGAAGCTCCCTAACCAGCCTTTGTTCCCATGGCCTCAGCCTTTAATGCTATTTCTGCCAATGGAGTAGCATTAGGGGCCAGATCGGCAGACGCGGCTACCAGCTATTGAGAAAGAAGGAACGCAGTCTGGCAAGTTTCTGGGCACAGGGTTGTGTTTTATACCATTAACTGCACAGACAAGGGATACGGAGGGTGGAAGGGCTCCCCTATGCATGCCAGACTCCTCCAGGAGGACAGGGAAGGGGCAGAAACCACACAGGCAGGCTCATATTCAGTTTCTTGGACTTTGAATAGGAAGTACAGGACAACCATATGGAGCAGAGGAGAAAGGTAAGAATTATTGTAACACTACATAGTGGGGCCAGATTTTAGGACATGCCCTTTTAACCCAAATGCATCACCTTACATTTCTCAACATTGAATCTCATCTACCACTTTGCTGCACATTTTGACAATCTGTAAAAAGCAATGTATAATATGACAACAGACAATATATACAGACAGGCTTATCCACGTGCACTGCACCAGTTGTGGGTACTGGGAAATGGATTTCACTTAATGACAAGTTTCATTGTCCAGATGCTATGGTGTGACCAACTTTCTCCAAAGGATTTTCCAGTTTCACCTGCTTGTCCCTTGTAGACTATACCTAGACCACGTAGGTTAGTACAAGGGTTTTACAAGGTGTTATTTTTAATGTAACAGAAACCAGTATGGCTGTGCACACCAGGAATCCATGTCACACCAGAATTCTTATTGAGAAATTGACTTTTTGCATGGTAGTTGGAGCTTTGTCCCATTGGTTCTTGGTAAATGATCTTCTCTATCACAGACCCATAGGTCTATGTTATTATTTTAAGCGTTAAAGAAATAATCAGAGAAAATGGCATAAAAAGGGTAAATCATCAAAGAAATAAGGCAACATAGTACTGCGGTGTCTTGTATGTTAAAGTAGAATTGCAGAGGTAATCTCATTATTGTTTATTTGTTCCTGGGCAGTAACCTTGTTGCAGCTTATGAAAAGGCAAAGAAGAAACATCAGAATAAACTGAAGAAACTGGAATCACAGATGATGGCGATGGTGGAACGTCATGAAACACAGGTGCGAATGCTGAAACAAAGAATAGCTTTACTGGAAGAGGAAAATTCAAGACCTCACACCAATGAGACCTCACTGTGAAACCAACGCTCTAATATGTCTGTGCCATTGCAAGTATCCTTCAATACAAAATAATAGCTTGTTGCCTTTATATAAAAAGGTTCTTTCAAGAGGATTAGACAGAAGCTTTGCCACCTTGCTGGCAACCATTGATTCTGCCCACTGATAACACGTAACCTCCTTTGCATTACATACAATGAGTTTTGTGTGGGGTACACTTTATCTTCCTATCCAAAATCATTTTAGCCTGTCAGTGAGACAGAAAATAGGAAGAACTGGCACAGGCTCTCTCTGTGGTTATCTGACGCCTTTCTGTTTGTTAAACACTGGTTTGTGCCAAACGAAGTCAATTCCTGTGTGGATGCAAGGGCCCTGCAGCGAGTGGAAATGTTTTGGGCTGCATAGTGACCAACATCTGATACTTTCAGCGCTTTAGAGCAAAGATGCACCTTCAGTTAATTCACTTTATGAACTGTTTTTCATACTAGATGTCTGAACAATGCAAGACACTGTCCCAGGATCATTACCAGCAGAATGTTAGGTTGTCTAAACGAATATTGACATCCATTGGTTGCTGAAATGCTGGCTCCCTTAGTATGCTAGGTGGATCATAGCGTGGACATCTCTATGATGTAATATGTATGGTACATCAGAAACACATGTATTCTGCCTTCGCAAGGCTGGAATATGGGACTGGCTAGTACTGAACCCATCAGCTTTATTTAATAAACTGTGAGTGGAAATGCCTGGAATTGTAGTTATGGGAGTTGTCAGTATGCAATCATTCCCTTTGTACTTTATGTGTGAGAGTCCACCCTGGAAATGTCTGGTGCTGCCAGTATATTCAAACACTGTGCCATAGTTCATGAACATTCAGAAATCTATATTGACAGAGATTTGTCATAGGTATCCCTGATAGCAGATCTTACACCTAAGGTCTCTCTACTTATCTGGGGAAAAGGTGACAAATTACCTAAAAATAGCTAGACAGGGATAAAAAGGCTAAAATAAGTTTTAACCCACTATATGGATATAGCTTCAAAGTAGCTTATTGGCCCTCTGCCTGTCTGAACACACAACTTTATGCAACAAATCAATGTGTCTACATCCAGGGACTGTTCTAGTTGGTAGGATGTGGTTTCAGCTGATGTGTCACTGATACTTTTCTGGGTAAAAACTGCAACAGAAAAAAACCCCAAAAACTTCCCAACACCCCCATGAGAGGGAATCAAAAGCAAAGTATACAGTAGAAGTATTGCACTTGGTTTTAATTAATTAAAATTTTCTTTTAAATATGATTTTTTACCTGGGTTCTGTTGCTTACCAAAAATAGTAACAAAGGAAGTTATTACATGTACTGTATTTGCTGAGCCATTTTATTTGCAATTTCTTACCAAAACCACGTTGTGCTCCTCCCAACTCACTCAGATGGGCAGCGCAGACACGCCAGTTTTATTAAAATATAGTGATTCAGACCCTATCAGGTCAGGAACCCACACACTTTTCATCGATTTAGCATTTGTTTATCCTTAATAAATATTGAAGTTTTATTACCTGTCTAACAAATATATAAATACTGTTAAACAAGGGCACACACATCTTCATACATACACAGGGAAGAAATTTACCCTGCGCATAGCTGCATTGTGGAAAGTTCTAAAGAAGCCTTGATCTTCTGTCACTCTACAGCAATAATGTGCTACTGTCCACATTTGGAGACCCTAGGGAATTTGACCAGGGGACAACCAGGAAGCATAACAGAGCCCACTCAGTATTTTATTTCATTTTGGTCATCATGGCCAGTGACTGCATGGTCTACCCAGGGTTTCTTCCTCTGATCTTCTCACAGCTTTCAGGGGTGGTAAAGGAGGGCAGTGGAACATTAGAGTTAAAGGGCATGACAACCATCTTAACTTAAGGTGGACATTCCCTTTAATAATTTTTGATGCTCATTGGGAAGTTGAGTATTACGATCTTGAGTTTGAGGGGGGGGGGGGTGGACAAGCATAATATCTCAGCCACTCGGTGTCTCGGCTGCCAGTCCGGCACCTTCTGCTTGCTTTATGCATAAAAGACAAGCAGAAGGCAGCCATGGGAGCTGGTAAGTAAAGTTAGATGCCGAATTAAAGTGTTTAGATTATGTGAGGTCTAGGTTATGGTGGGTTTCCAGTAGGCACAAGAATGTTTGTTTAGTGGGTGGACATAACCTTTAAAAGGGCAACTTTGGCTCCAAAACAACCTTTGAAATGCTAAAGCCCATTTCCCAGACATACAAGAGCCTATTCCTACCTTCTAGATGGTCACTAACATGTATGTCGGCTTTAAAGTTGGGGGCGATTTTAAGACTAAAATATAGTGGTAATTTCCTGGCTACTGTCTCTACACCTAACTACAATCCAACTGCCCCTTGAGGCAAATAAATTGGCAAATGTGTTTTTTCTCTCCGTTATTTCTTTATTTTTCTTTCTTCCTGGCCTACAGCAAATTCTAATTTCCAATTTCCCTCTAGCGCAAGTTAAATGGTCACACACGGGTTAATATGAATAACTTTACCACAGCTGATTAATATGAGGGCCCTACTGACTATCATTTGAATATATTGCCTAGGGAAGCTCTATATTATGCATTTATGGTAAGATTGATTTGTAAGATGTATGTGGAGGAAAAATATGTTAAAGGAACAGAAGATCAGATACATTTTCACGGCAGCTTTACGGTTTGTTTGTTTTTTTTCTAGCAATAAAGGGCTTGCTTTAACCCAGGTGCCTCAGAGCATTGCTTCTATCTGTGGATTACAGAGTGATCCCTTTGTATCATTTACTTTTCCTTCTCGTTTGTTGAAGGGAGGGAATTGGATGTCCAATCTTTTTCTTTTTATTAGCCAATATGAATGTATTCTTACAATGCTAAATCTGTGTCTGCATTGCCAGTATTGTGTCTTTTATTGGACTTTGTATACGAACGCAGACCAGCGGCAATTCCAGTGTCTTTAAGATTCCATGTTTGTATCTTTTATTCATTTCCAGCCTAGGTCTTTAATTTGATACAAAAAAATGTAAAAAAAACAAACTGCATTTATTTATACAGAGCAATTTATAAAACTGTTTATTTTACAAATGTTCTTATATTCAGAATAAATACTTCATGTAAATAATTGGAGTCCCAGGGTTATTTTATTATGTTGCTTATCTCATAACTATCATTTTCTACACAAGATGCAAAATGAAATTTAAAAAAAGGGCACTTGAAAGTCAATAGACCATTTTTAATGATATTGAGAAAATTATTAAACTACTAAACCTTCCAACTTAGCTTTTTTCTTTTTGCACGTAATAGGGGAAAGGAGAACAAAAAAACAAAGTTTGAGTAACAAACTCTCTGCAACCTCCTCAGCATGGAAGATTCCACTCATGTGCCCTTCCTTTTACTCTGAGCTCACTTTAAGTTCTGTTTATTCCTTTAAGCTGACATTTGCCTCCTCTGACAGTAACTTGTTCCTTCATAAATTGTAGGTATGTAGCCTTCAACATTCACCTTTAAATAGGTTCACAGTTGAAATATGCATTACACAGAGCTGTGTCGAGATCTATTAAAGGGTAATGATAGCAGTTATACCAATTGCAGCTCTGCTCAATGTTTCTTCTATAAGTTTACCAATTAAAGGAGTATTATTGGAGGGTATGCATACATATTCTATAAAATTGGAACAGGAGGATGGCTGCCAGTGAGAAATTTTGCATAAACAAACATTCTTCCTACCCTTCAACCTGGGTTGCAAGATCTGAACTGCACTCATTGGAAAGCGATTATATAAATGTAATTAACAGGGTTGCACTGATTACAAAGTTATTGAATTAAACAACACTAATTCTAACGCAGTTTTATCATGTGTCACTGATCTGACAACCCTGCCGCCAACATTCCCTTTAAAATAGATTGTGTTTACTTCATTATGCTTTACTTGTAGCAATGCAATATGTTGTTTCTATAAAAAGGGTAATGAATCTTACAATTGTAGACTTTACTGGGTTACCAGGCAGATCAGCAATACACACACCCCTTTAACTGGTGCAAAGATACATCCTGATGCTGCAGAAATGCTCACAAATATAAAGGGTTAACATGTTTGTTTCATAAATGTGTGCGCAAAGGGTTAAGAGCTTCCCTTCCAGCTGCACCACACAACTTGAGCACAATCTTATTCCTAATCATATTCCCTGCTCTTTTTGATGATTGACGTGAGACATTGGCAGTTGACTGTGTCAACTGTTACATGCATCTTAGCATCAAATAGGGGTGGGGACACAAAAAGAAACCCAGCATGTGCAGAAGTTTTATGGCTGTGACTCCCAAGACGAGGCAACACTAGGAAGCAGCAGTAATATCAGATTTCTACACTGAGGGCTAGACCACACTGCTGCGTTTTCTGTGCGTTTGCGCTTGAGGTTTTTTCCAAATCATTGGAATCGCGGCAACACACCAAATACATGCAGTCTTGGTGCGATGAGATTGCGATTTGCGTTCCGCATTTTAAATCGCAAGAGGCTGAATTCAGAGAGAGACAATTATAACTATAACCTATAAATTTTAGGTTTTATTTGCCTTTAAAAGGACAACAATATCAAAAAAAATATTACATATCCGCACTTCCAGCAGCTGAAATCACTTACTCACATTTACAGCTGTGCTCCCCTCCTTTAGATATCACACAGCAAAGATGAGTGCTAAAAGCCCGCCTCCTAGATGGCCTATGGCCATGGTTAACATAGCACTTATCATTGGCTGGTGGGAATGTCTGTTACAACCTCTCTCCTCCTCCTCTGCCAGTAAAATAAACTTGACATGTCCTGTTGCTAGGATACAGCCTACATAATTAAGCTGATCATGGGTGGGTGGAGGAGTGTTTTCTGGCATGCTACCTAAAACTTCTTATATTTCAGCTGTCAATCAAGTTCCTTGCTCTCAAAAACTATTCTTTTGTGAGTAGTTTTACTGTAGCTGGAATGGTGACAGAGTTTGGAATGCTGTGTGCAGGCTTGACAGTTGGTTTGTGGGAAAAAAGTCAGGTTGGATGAAAGTGGGAGTGGTTAAAAGGTGGGGGGGGACACTGCTCCTAAACAAAATGTGTGCTGGATTGAAGGCATGCAGCAACACACACAAATCAGAATAAGTGCTACTTAAATGTATTAAATTATAGATTAAGATGAGGCAAAGTCATTTTTTCAGTATAATGTCCCTTTAAACAAAACAATCCCCATTTATCTGAAAGCTTTATGGTTATGGTATTAAACAAACCTCACATTTTTGCACCATTCAATGAAAAGTACTGTCATATCGCTGCTTTACAACCCCCATTATATGGTGCAATAGTCCAACACTGATTGAATTCGGCAGCAAAGATTTGCAGCAATACAGTATTTTGACAATAGCCTGTAGAGTGCTAAAAATAAATAATTATAAACAGGGTATCTTAAAAGGACAACTATACTGACAAATAACTTTGTCTTATCCCAAGCTATAATTACAGGTAAGCAGCACTTAATCTGATGTGTATGTTGCTGTAGGCCTTCAATACAGTACTTTTTTGCACAGTCTCAGCATCCCACTTAACCGATGACTCAGTTATCACTATGAGGCAGCACTGGCAGAGGGAATTTCCCACCATGCAGTTCACACAACTGTCCCCATTATAGTTACAGTAAAACTGCAGCCAGAAAAGTTTTAACAAAGCACTTGATTGACAGTTGAAATGTTGCGGCAGATCAACAAAAAATGGTGTAGTAATAGTTGGGAATAATTATAGTTGCCAGTAATGGGCGGGAGTTCTCTATTTCAAAATTAGCATTACAATTAGGTTTTATTAAATAGGAGAAAAGTTCCAGTCTGTCAGACTATGGCAGGATATACACTGTACATGATTCGCTTACATAACCATCTGCACTCTAGGTAGAACTTTTGCAAATCATAAAAAAGATGAGCAGTAATGACAAATTCTGTAAACTTTTTTGAGGTTCTGTTTATTGCTGTAACAATGTTTTTGTGTAAATAAAAGAACAGCGGTTGGTAAAAACAGTATTTTGTGAGTGAGCTGTGCAACACAATTATTAACATGATAACGAACGTCCTCTTAAAAGCAGTACTATTTATATATTTAGTTCATCTTATTTGTCATAAGGAAATCAATTTCACAAAGTATGATCAGGCAGCAGAAAAATCACCTTTGTGATCATAAAGAACCCAATGGACATTCATTTCATTTAAATGACATGTCCACCTCATTACTTAATTTTACCATCTGCTTAAGCATTACTTTACTGGCACAGCTCAATCCCTAGCTGGCCAGTAGACACCTCCTCTGCAGCTTTTAGAATTGATCGACTGCCAGACCCAGAAGCTGCAGAGGAGAGAGCAGACTAGTGGAAAGAGGTCGGCCTGTGTAGGTAAGTTTAGAAGCATTTTGGTAAATGTAAGTAAAGCAAAAATTGTGTTGGTGGGGGGCAGCATTAATCAGATGGTAAAATTAAGTGAGATTAGCTATGCCCTTTAATTCACCATTCACATAAAAACTAGAAAACTTGCTTGTATTACATGCTTAAGTTTCATTCTTCTGGTATTTCTTGTTGGACTTGCACCCTCTAGATGCCACTTAATTACTTCCCATAAGCATGTTGTATTTTGTTAATAAGCATTATTAGCACTCAAGATTCAAGCTATTATTGCTAAATATCATAATCTGGCCATAGAGATAACACAATTCCTACCCAAAATTAATATTTATATAATTGCTGCTGTTCCTAAACCTCTAGATTAGAATCATGACAAATATGCCTAGTATTAGCGCAGCAGCTACTGATGCCCATTTCCCATCTGTATTCAATACCTGCTGCCTTCCAACCAGCCCTTAGCATTCCAGACTTCAAACCTTGTATACAGCTCAATTTAGAATACATTTATAAAGTTAAGAATTTTACATACAGCCCCAAATAAAGCTACAACTAAGGAGTTTTAGCCTAAATGCTAGCAAACAGGCTCTAACAACTGGAATATCAAACTTGTGCACAAGCAGCAGCTTGGAACCACAATTCTCAGCATTACATTCGATTACAGGTTCCAGATGCTGGAGAATATTTGAAGTTACCAATAAGAGACAGGCACATTCCATTCTGCACTTAAAGCAAAATATTAATCTTAATAAGTTTCCCCATAACACATCACATTATAACTTCACTAATTCATGATTTCTTGGAGAGGGAAGTTCACAGTATTAATAATGAAGTCATGATAAGAAGAAAGAAAACACACAAGACATGCGTTTCAGAATTCACATTGCTTTAAAGGGCATGTACACTCTAAAAAAGAATTTGTTACTGGATAGCTGTGCTTTTAAATCTAAAGGAGTTGTGTTTTTTTTGTTCTATCACCCTCCCATACCCTACCTTTACTGCTTAAAGGACAACAATATCAAAAAAAAAAAACAACATCACCCCCATTACATGTCCACACTTCCAGCAGCTGAAATCATTTACAACTGTGCTGCCTTCCCTTAGATATCACACAGCAAAGATGTGTGCTAAAAGCCCGCCTCCTAGAAGGCCCAGGGCCATGATTACCATAAAACTTGCCATTGGCAGGTGGGAATGTCTGTTACAACCTCTCTCCTCCTCTGCCAGTCAAACAAACTTGAACTGTTGCTAGGATGTACAGCCTACATAATCAAGCTGATTAAGAATGGGTGGAGGAGTGTTTCTCACGTGCTAGTTTTGAGTGACAGTTACAGGCAGAGAGAATTGTAACACCCCCTTCACAGCATGGCTAATTGAAGGCAGAGAGAGGCTCGAAATCAAGAAAAAAATGTATGGGGAGGGCTGCATACCTTTACTCTTTTGAAAGCAGTTTTAAAAAAATGCATTGAGGCAATACAGTTATCCTTTAAATGTTGCCGTCTTCCTCCTCCTCTCTAATCCTGTTTTTAGGACTGCCCCCACGAGTTTCTTCAAATCTCCAACATGCCCTTTGCCAAGTAATAGCGTGGCCGTTTGAAGAGCGTACAATGCGACATCAATGTGCGCACGCCACCAGGACTTTGCCGCAAGCATGCAGTCTTGGGTACAGTGTGATGCATCACAGAGCCACATGCTCGCAGCAATGCCATCATGACGTGCATTGATGTCACACCTTGCGATCTTCAAACGACCGCGCTGTTATGTGGGAAAGGGCATGTTGGAGATTTAAATAAATAACGTGGGGGGGAGAAAGCCAGCAAAATTCAAGCAGTAACGGTAGGGTATGGGCAGGTGAAAGAAAAAACAAACAACCCCTTTAGATTTAATGCCACAGCTATCCAGTAACAAAATTATTTTTACAGTGTACATGCCCTTTAAGCTAAAACAGTGCTACAACAGTGTTGCTAATAGTGATAATAGTGCAGCCGTATCATTTTATTACCTACAGAACCTACACAGAAGTGAATACATTAGTAAAAACTATCAATACCTGACTAAAAGTATAGTTAGCAGTTGCAATCTCACATTGAATGAGTTCCACTATCTGTCACTTACAAAAGGCTTGTCTAGTTAAATCCCTATATTAGATACTTTTGGCCCTATTTATAAAAAATCGCTATTGTTATCGGGAAAATAGTGATCGCTATTTTACGATTTCACCATTGTAGATTTACGATGGCGAAATCGCAGAATAGCATTCGCTATTCGTAAAATAGCGATTGCTATCGTAGAATAACGGTCGCTATCACCGAATACTGACCGTTATTGTCCATAACGACCGTTATTCTACGATAGCGAATGCTATTTTTTACTATAGCAAACGCTATTTTACGATAGCGAACAAAGGGCCCTATTTATAAAAATCGTTATCGTAAAATAGCGATCACTATCGTAAATTTTTTGTTATAAATAGGGCCCTTTGTTTTGCAAATCCGTTGATGAAGTCCTGCCTCCTGCTTCAAGCCGGCCATGACAGAGTACATATCTGGAAGAGCCAGTTATGAGCCGCTCTGCTCCTGCACTCGTTACCGTCTTGAAACAGAAGGCATGACTTCCAGTGAAGGATAAGCTGATGTTAAAGTATAGCTCAGCGTGGAAGCATCATATCAAGGTAGGGTTAAAATGAAAGTCTACTTTTGGGGGTTAATTAAGCTGAGCAGCGTTACTTATTTTTTGGGTGTACATGCTCTTTAAGTTCCATTTTCCAATCAGTGGAGGAAAGGACAGAGATTTCTTGCAGGTTTGTAATTAGCATTATAAAAGATCTATTTGGGGGGGCTGGGCTTTTTACACAGCTCATCGTGTGCTTGTCACAGACAATGCATGGTTATTGTATCAATGGCACTTCCCCTTTAATAAACAGCTCCAAATGTGGACTGGAGTCATTTTTACTTACTTTTAGGTTACTAAAGCCCTGCTTACGTCTGCCACTCCTGGAATGATTCGATATGAACCACAGATTGAGGTTTGTGTGGGTGGCTTTAGAAGACAACAGTACAATCCCTTCTCTGCCCAGGTACACAATGGTCTTGCTTGTAAGGAAATTCATGACCATTCTTGTGTTTTAATCTATTTTTCCTCATCCTTGCCAGGATTTTATTATAGAGGGAGCCAGGTAAGTCACACTCTAAAACAATTATTTGAGTTTTTTACATAGCAAGCCAATACACAGAAACACATTTACATATAAGGGAGATCAATCAGCTGGAAAAATAAATACGATACTCAGCATGATAAGTAGAAAAACTAAATATAATGAATTAAAACTTCCAGCACTGGTAGCCTTCATTAGTTCTGCAGTGTTCTATTATGTCATACATAATCAGTCTGATGCAATTCAAAAAGGAAATTCTCTACAGTAATTTTTTAGTAAAAAAAATGAAGAGTAAAAAAGGAGCAAGTTTACTTAACATTCATCTTAGGCTGCCTAGAAACCGGGCCTACTAAATCTGCCCGACTGGTGCTACAATATTACTCCTAGAAACATAGCTGAAGGCTGTCGCAGGAGAATGGGAGGTTTGCTGTAAACAGCTGGAGAACTGCAATTTGGATATAATCAATACAATATCCACAAGCTCACCAGATGTAACTAATTATTACACTACCAAAGTCTGTACCAGACCTGACTGCACCCAATCAGCTTTATTTGCTCTCCTGTGATTAAAGTGAGCAGAAAAAAACAGTCTTCTCTCAAAACACTGCAAGAGTGAACCCGCCACATTTCCCTTAGTTTGATGTGAATTAGAACAGACATAGAAAAATTACAACATACTCTGAAATTCACAACCTAAATAAAAGTCCCTGAAGGAGATGCTACGTTCTGCATATTGTACACAGCAACAAAAACACAAGGACAGGACAAGTGGTAAACAAGTCCAGATACTTCACAAACTAGTCACATTATTTTGCAGATACAAGCTTGTTGACAAAGTTAAACATACAAATCATGAAAAGAATCCATCAGCTACCCAGCTGTTATAGAGCTAGAACTTCCAGCATAACCCTGACTTTGAAGCTTGCAGTGCTATGAATTGGGAGGCTGAAGGTTTTTTCGTCTCTGATCTTAAGAAAACCAAGGACACAATGAATTGAACTTGCTCATAAAAAATAATCTCATCGATTAAAACAGTGCAAGAAAGCGAAATGGAACTGAATACAATGAACATTATAAGTAATCCAAACTGCCTAGTGAATCCCTGTATATTGATTAAAACTACCTGAGGAATATAAGGCTTAATAATACCCACTTGGGTCCATCAGCTTAATAATGTGCAGGGAGCTTATAGATCACATGATTTCATTATAGCATCATGGTCAAAGTGGAAATTCAGGAAAGCTCTAGAGTTAAAGTTAAATTGAAAAGCCTCATTGCAAGTGTCAGAGGTTTCCTCAGTGTCACATTGCTGCTCATCATTGGGGTAGCTTGTGTCAAAAGTAGAATCTAAAGAAGAAAACACAAAATATTTATTGTAAATCAGTATTTTATTCATTGCAATCAGCATTTTAAAGAAAACAATACTGAATTTCTCTGCAGAATCTGCACAGGTTTGCAGCTTGTACACAGGTTAGTTTCTATCAAGTTTTCCCTCTGGCATGTGGAAGTTCAAATAAAAAAATCAATAAACTCAGCAAACAGAAAAACGGTTTCCATATCCAGGGTTCATTCACATTTTGCCATTTTTTTTTTCCAACTGTGAAAAATTTATAAGCAAACCGTCAACCTTTAACTAATCAGGTGGCTGCTTGCCCAAAGGCAAAAACAAGCGACATTTAATGTTAGGCCACTTTTGCGCATTTTAACATGCGATTCGATCACTTGGCCAATCGGACTGGCCACACTAGGTGGACTGTGATAAGATCATTGGAGCACATGGAGTCTAAATATTGGTGTGATTTGCGTGTGCTCCGATACACACATGCTCAGTGTGGCCGATCATGGCTCCTTACAGTAAGAATCCTGGATAACTTGTCACTTTGAATAAGAAAAATACAAATTCCATTCCCTTAGGCTTTGTTCACACTGTGGAGCATTTTAGTGCAATTTCCTGTGAGAACATCACATCAAAACGCTCTGCACATGGGAGTGAATGGCACCATTCACACCTATGTGCTGTCGTTGCATGTACACTGCTTGCAGCAGTTTTGAGCGTGAACGCACAGTGGTGCCATTGAAAACAATGGTCGCTGCTATACGTTAATGCAAAAGAACATCACACTGAAATCCCTAACGCAATGTTCCGCTGCTTTAAAACAACGCCGTGTGAACATAGCCTTGGATTAAACTGCTACAGAACAGCAGCTGTGCAAGTTGCTTTCCAAACCCTTGCAGTAAATCAAATCATAGAATTCATTTCTAGTTTTAAGGAGAATTTATTTAAACCCCTTTCAAGTGGAGCAACTTTATTGAAAATCAAACAATGACTACACAGTGAAAGAACAATAAAGGACAACATTTAGCAATATGCATCAGTCGTTACTAGGGTAAAACCATCCAATTTGTGTATACAAAGATAAAAAGTGGACAAAAACATAGGTACAGTGGTTAGAGTAACAGCAAATACATCCCATAGTTACTTATGTCTAGTCTCAAGAACAACACAAACATGAAAAACAAACAACACTGATCTGCCCATTGCGTGGATAACCCTGAGACATTCATTTTAGTTTTAACACTTCCATCCCAATCATTGGGGGTAAGAGATGAGTGGGCTAGGCCCCAAAAAAACATTTTTAACGCATTTGTGCACACAATTTCATTTAATGATTTCGCATGTGATTCCAAATAACATGGATGTCGCGGGAACGCAAAAATTCCTTTTATTTCCGATGAGCATCCATTTCCATTGTGGTAACGCATGTGACCACCATTTTTTTTGTGCAGTGGCATTTCCATAATGGAAAATGGAGAAATTGCATGCGCAAGCAACAGCGCACACAATCGCACACGCAATTGCGTGCATTTATACACGTGCGATTCTGGTGCCTTGTATTTGGGCTTCAGCCTTAGGCATACTTTAAACTGGAATAAGAATGCTTTCAGGCCTAGTCATCATGTGCATGGGGAGAATGCTATCAATGCTACATTATTACACATTACACCCCCTATGAATATAAATATATAGGGCAGAGTTGCATTGTTTTCAGCTTTCCATTGACAAAGTGTAGGAATGACGGCCTGCATCTACATTCTGGCAATTCCTTTTTGGGCTATAAAGTGGGATTCTGTCAGGAATGATTTTCTACATGTACATGTTACATAACACGTAAGAGGCAGGCTTTGGGGTCTAGACCCACCAGGGGGACTATACATGGAGAAAAGTTATTACTTGCCACCAGTATCCCTGCAATTGGGCATGTCCAAGGTAGGTGGGAAAAGGTACCAGGAACCTGTCGGCAAAATCATAGGGGGCGTTGTTTGAGTACTCAAGGTCAATTTAGTTTCTTGAGTGATAGATCGGACAAATTCAAGGACTGGGATTGGAAAGGGCAAAACAGTCTCTTTAGATTATCAGGACAAGAATCACAACAGTCTAGGATATTAAAGAAAGAAATCCCCACCTAAGCACTATACTCACCTGCTTCAAAAGCGTCATTAAGTCTTTTGGGATTGAGTTTCCTCTCCAATTTCTACAACAACAAAAAAAGGACAATATATTAGAAGTTAAAATAACAAAACAAATGTGAAACTCATTAAATGGTTTATAGGTTAAAGGGCATTTCTACCTCCTTAAACTTTATACTCCACAACCAGGACACCACAAAACCCTACTTCTGCAATACTTATCTGGCTCCCTGGCATTCCTGAAAAAAGAAACCTTAAAATCCACGATCCCTCATCTTCTATCCATTGCTTGTCTGGAGGGTTAGCTATGATGTCACAGCAAATAAAACGATGGCTACAAAAGATGCCTTCTTTATGGATGCGAGAGTTCAAAAAGAGCTCTTAAAGCCTTGAAAGGAGGCAGACAGAGTGCGGCAAAGGGGCAGTCAGATTTGAAGGTAAATACAGTACAGTACATACTCTAGTATAAGCCTTAAAAACAGCCCTCGACTTATTTTCGGGTCACTCACCTCCAATCCTGCAATCCATCTGCCGTTCGCGCTGCATCAATGGTGTAGGGATCACCATAGTAACCATACTGGTTGCTATGGTGCCCAGAGCACAAGGGGGCCCCGGCTGGGCCGATTCTTGTTGCCTGCATTTTAAAAAAAAAAAAAACCTAACCTGCTGCACTGGGCCAAGCAAACTGCCTCCAATCATCCGGTGTATTTTTACTCACAGTGACTTTGCAGCAGAACACTTTCGGCATGCAGCAAAACTTTCCCCTTACAGGAAGCCCTAGATTACAAAACATGGCACACTGTACCGCCCATCTAGAATTGTAAGCATTTGATTGGCTGCAGCCTGCAGAGGGGAGTGAGCAAAGAGTCTCATTGGCTGCAGAGGATGTAGGGCGGGTGGATGGCTTTATTGGATGAAGTGCAGAGGAAATGGATTGACTTGTCTTACTGGAGATTGCAAAGGGAAGCCTGACAACAGAAAACCTGATTGGTTGCAAGAAAAACAATATTTTAAAAGTATGGTGGCAACTATTCTGTAACTGTAAGTAAATATATTTATTTTTAACAAGCACAGTGTGTGAGAAAAGGGGTGCTGGTGACTGGATTATTGCCCGAGAGGCAGGAACATAGCCTGGGAAGGAAATGGGAGTCTGTGGGGTTTTTCTTGTGGGTTGGGGGCCCACATAAAAGTTTGCTATGGGGCCCTTTGATTTCTAGATGGGGGGCAATAATCCCCATACAGTAACCCACAATTCCTTGCCACTGCAGATATTTGGAAACTACAACTCCCAGCAACTAAAGCATGCTGGGCGTTGTAGTTTCAAGACATCTGGAGTGCCAAGAATTGGGGGTACTATTGTTAAAGATTGCCTTCTGATTCTGTATTGTTTTTAGTTGCCCTTTAAATGGACAGCAGAATTCCCATTCAGTAGTCCCATACAGTAATAGCCATACTGGATTTGGCTATTACTGTATGGGACTACTGTGTGAGAATTCTGCTGTCCATTTTAAGGGCAACTAAAGTGTCAGAACAATACAGAATCAGAAGGCAGTAGTGGTCATAATTTCTACCCTCGGCTTATACTCGAGTCAATCGGGTTTTACTCATTTTTCAGGTAAAATAGGTACCTCGACTTATACTCGGATCAACTTATATTCAAGTATATATGGTATCTTCTTTCGGGAGTGCTGTGAAGCAAGGTAAGTATTGCAAGAGATTTATGTTGCTAAATTTGACAAAATGCAGAGAATTGGGCTTTGTTTACACTAGGACAGACAAAAACAGGACTAAAATGCACTGCCTGTTTTTGTATGCTCTTTTTCATATATCTATAGTATTAAAATGGGTCCATTTTTGGAACAGCAGATTTTTTTAATTGACCAGAATGCAGCAAGTTCAATGCAGTTTGAACGGTAATATAGAATCCTATGTAAAATTAAGGGTCCGAGTGTGAACAAAGCCTTAATCACTAGGTTAAATTATAGAAAATACAGCCTCAATTCTCACTAGACATGCCAGTTTAGAAAACACATCCACAAAGGAGATGCATCTAATCCTGCTTTTCTACCGTTATTTTCTTCATGACCTACACATATATTTTCTAATATGTCAACATTGCATTTAACACTATTAATACTTCCCTACTTGCTCTATTATCACTGGACAGTTTCACAGAAAGGAATGAACGGATTTGAAATGCTTTGTATTTTTTGCTCAGACTGAGGGATTGGTATGGGTGTAGTAAGGCTGAGTTTGCACACAAAGCACGGGTAGCCCAAAAGTGTCACTACCTAAAATAGAAATGTAGAGAGGTGTGCTTTGCTTTAGCCATGTTTTCTGGATTGGCGCTAGATTATTGCACAAAAATGCAATTCATGTACTCCGTTGCAAAACCTTCAATGAAAGCAACACAAATTATATATATTCTCCCTAGGTATCCAGGGTTCTTTATTCTCTTGATTGTCCTCTTACCTCTCAGATAAGACGTTTACAGGGAGATTCAATAAGTTCTTCATCGTTTAAAATGGAGCTAATTTTGCCCCAACCAATCAGATCTTATTAACATTTGTAAGCTTACATCTGATTGGTTGGGGCAAAATTAGCACCATTTTAAACGATAAGAACTTTTATTGAAAAACCCTGTTAGTGTTTCCCACTCAGCCATCTCTGCTTTTATGTCCACCCGCTTTCTAAAACTCAACATGGATAAGCCGAACTTGTCTTTTTCTCTCCCTCTAGATCTACCTCCCCTACCTAACACTATTATCAACATCAATGACACACCAATCTCCCCAACAACTTACGTGCGATGCATGGGAATAACCTTTAACTCAGAACTTTTCTTTAAACATCACATTAATACCCTGTCTAACACCTTTCAGTTACAGCTCAAAAACATCTTAAGCATTCATCTCTACTTTTCACAGAACGCTACCAAAATTCTAGTTCACGCCCTTTTTATCCGTCGGCTGGACTACAATAACATCCTCCTGTGCAGTCTATCAAGCAACCGACTGGCACCCCTTCAATCCTTAACTCTGCTGCCAGGCTCATTCAGCTCTCTTCCCGCTTCTCACACGCTGGCCCTTCTGTCAGTCTCTCCACTGGCTTCCCATTACACAAAGGATCCAATTTAAGATGCTAACCTTATCCTACAAGGCTCTCTTAATACAGCCCCCCCAAGGCGTAACCTCTGCTCTGCTAATGATTGTCTTCTCTCATCTACTCTAATCACCCTCTCCCACACCGTATTCAGGACTTTTCTCATGCAGCCCCTCTGCTTTGGAACTCCATTTCTCACTTATACATCACTTCATATTCTCTAATGCAACCTCAAAACTGTAGTCCTCTCGACTGTAAGCTTTTTTGAGCAGGGCCCTCCTTCTATTTACCACAGTAATGCTGTAACTTACCACACTGAATGCTGCTGGAATAGCACTTGAATTATTTGCACTACCCTTGTATGTACCATGTATGTTTTCCATGTATATTAATGCTACTTTAAAGTGCCATGGAAGATGACAGCATTAATAAAATCTACAATAATAATATATGATACATTAATTGATTTATAGATAATATATTTCAGCTATAAATCAATGTATCTACATATATTTATCTAAAATCAATGTATCTACATATAAGTATACACCTATTTCACTTTAGGCTGTACAAGGGGGGTTCCTAACCAAGATGTAGAGCACAAGGCAAACAGATCTCTAGTTAGTCAAATATATAAAATGAGGAGGCGTCCACTCAGCTGTAATCTGCTGATATTTTTATTGTGACATGTTTCGGGTCCACACCGACCCTTTCTCAAGCAAAACACCATAGTGCAATACACAATTAAATACCCTTTGTAGCTCCACCCCCTTTGTATGGTAACCCATAGTGTTCAAATTTCAGTCCCATAGTTGAAGTGTCCAGTATATATTGGTGATCCGTAATTCCAAGATACTCCTTTGGCTATGATGGCTATGATGTTGAGTCCATTTTTCAAAAACCCATTCTAGGTGCCCAAAACACATAAATACATTATATTCACAAATAAAACCTTGTGTAAAATCCATGCATACTTTGTGTTACAATACTATACTCTATTGCAAATACGATCAAAGGGACCTGTGCAATAAATAACTCCAACATTTAAATACATTATATTTAAAAATTAAAAATATGTGCTTCCATAAAATACCAATCAAAGTGCAATAATTAAATCCAGCATATAAATCGATTACGTGTATAGTTCCATAAGGTGATATATGTCATAAAACTTTAAACCTTTATATAAACTTTATATAAAAATACTTTTATATAAAAAACAAATAATCTCCACGTACCTATCTCGCAGTTTAATAATATGACCTATAAAACAAGAATATATCTAATCAATCCACATATCTTAGTATAAAAATGGTTTAATGGACCATGTATCATTCAGTCCTAGTGGACTCAGGCTATGCATACTTTTAATCCACCTGGCTTCTACTTGTAACAATAGTTTTTTGATATCTCCCCCTCTGCTGGCCTGTTAACCTTGTCTAGAATACACCACTTCAATTGTGCTGGGGTGTGGCCTTTCTCATGAAAATGTCTAGCTATAGAGGTGTCTGATTGAGTTCTGGGGTATAATTTCTAATATTCCTTTATGTTCTTGTATTCTTAGTTTCACTTGTCTCGTGTCTGTCCAATGTATACCATGCCACATGGACAATTAACCCTATACACTACTTCTTTAGTATCGCAGTTGAGTAGTGTCTCATTGGAATATCATACCCTTTAGTGGGGTGACATACCTTTTCACCTTTAATTATGGTGTTGCAACAATTACAGTTAAGACAAGGTACTGTGCCTCTCTTCTTACTGATTACTCTATTTGATTTAACTGTAATGTCTGAAGGACATAATCTATCTCTGATGTTCTTCCCCCGTTTGTAACAAAATCTGTGGATCCTTAAACATCCTACCATATTCACCATCCGCTTGCAATATTGGCCAATGCTTCTTAATGATCTGCTCAACTTCCTTACTTTAAAGCCATATTTAGACACAAATGTAATTCTTTTTCCTTTCTCTCCTGTATGATGAGCAGTATTAAACAGGGTCTCCCTATTAATTTACTCACTTCTTCCTTTGCTTCTCTATGGCTTTTTTCGAGGATCCACGCTTCAGGAACCTATCACTTATTGTATCAGCTGTTGCTGCATACTGTATTCCCTTGATACAATTCTTTTGGCCCTAATGAGTTGGCCTTGGGGATACCCCGAAAGGTGCGGGGATTGTGGTAACTCGTTGCATGTAGTAAGTGGTTGCGATCGGTTGGCTCGGTACAACTCTGTATGTATACCTTCTGCCCCGATCTCAACCACTACATCCAAAAATGGGAGACTTGTTCCTGATACTGTATGTGTAAATTTTATAGTAGGATGCATTTGTTTGCGTTGTCGACCATTTCATGTAGTTTTTCCAAGGGACCTTCCCAAATTATCAAAATGTCATCCACAAAACGAAAAAAAGATTTTATAAGCCTTTGTACTTATTATTGTGGAGAAACATACTAAGTTCTAGGCCGTGTACAAATATATTTGCCAAGGACGGAGCTACCGAGGCACCCATGGAAGTTCCTTGGCACTCAAAAGTACTGGTCTTGGAACTTAAAGTAGTTTTTCTGTAAAACAACTTGTAGGCAATCTAGTAGGAAATAGACTTTTCTTGTAGGCATTTCTGTATCCAATAGTGCTTAGTCCACGCACTGCAATGCCTCATCCTGAGGTATGGATGTGTACAGTGCCTGTATGTCTATTCCACACAAGATTGTCCTATTCGTAACTGACCCAACTTTCTTTAATTTGATCAATAAATCTGTAGTGTCCTTTAAACATGTCGGAATGCGCTGTGCTATAGGTTGTAAATAGCTATCAACGTACTTCCAAAGTGGTTCTAATATGGATCCAATACTGGATACGATGGGTCTTCCGGGGGGATCCCACAGGTTTTTGTGTATCTTTGGAAGCGTGTACAAAACTGGTATTCTTGGGTGATCTACCGTACCATCGCTTCGTACTAGTAATACACCATCAAAGTGCTTCTCCAATAGGAGATAATCTTTTTATTGCCATGTGGGATCCACTGGACTTATAATGCTCCTGTTTAGAAAGTTGTCCCATAATCTCTGTAACATAGTTACTTCTATCCAGTACTACGATAGCTCCACCTTTATCTGCCCCCCGGATAATTAAATCTTTGTTGTTACTCAGGGTTTTTAAGGCTTCTCTTTCCCCTTGGGTTAAGTTGTTTCTCATATTTGTACTTCCTCTTAAGTTATTAACCTCTTGGGTCACTGTATTAACAAACACTTCTAACGAGGGACTCTGTATATCGGGAATAAAAGTGCTCTAAGTTCTAAACTCCTTATTAGGTATCAATCTATGTCATTTTTAAAAAACATGCGTAATTTGATAAGTCTAATAAATTTATGGAAGTCTATTTCCCAGTCCATTCTATCTTCTTTATGCACTGGTACAAACCCCAAGCCTTTATTTAATACTGATAGTTCATTCTGACTCAGACTATGGCTGGATATGTTTACCACCAGGTCATTTACCTGTTCTGCCTGGCTCGTCTGGGGTACATCTGCCAACGGGGTATAGTTCGTCTGGCTTCCGCTCCTTTCCCTGTCGGCGTTCCTCCTCCCTCTGCGTCCAGATCGCCTACTCCTAAAAAAGCTGCTCATTCTGTTATATGGCCGATTCTTCCCCACTGCTGGACGATACTCCATACCGGAGTAGGACAATCTTGTGTGGAATAGACATACGGCACTGTACACATCCATACCTCAAGATGAGGCATTGCGTGCGTGGAGGAAGCACTATTGGATACAGAAATGCCTACAAGAAAAGTCTATTTCCTACTAGATTGCCTACAAGTTGTTTTACAGAAAAACTACTTTAAGTTCCAAGACCAGTACTTTTGGCAGTGCCAAGGAACTTCCATGGGTGCCTCGGTAGCTCCGTCCTTGGCAAATATATTTGTACACGGCCTAGAACTTAGTATGTTTCTCCACAATAATAAGTACAAAGAGCTTATAAAATCTTATTTTCGGTTTGTGGATGACATTTTGATAATTTGGGAAGGTCCCTTGGAAAAACTACATGAAATGGTCGACAACGCAAACGAAATGCATCCTACTATAAAATTTACACATACAGTATCAGGAACAAGTCTCCCATTTTTGGATGTAGTGGTTGAGATCGGGGCAGAAGGTATACATACAGAGTTGTACCGGAAGCCAACCGATCGCAACCACTTACTACATGCAACGAGTTACCACAATCCCCGCACCTTTCGGGGTATCCCCAAAGGCCAACTCATTAGGGCCAAAAGAATTGTATCAAGGGAAATACAGTATGCAGCAACAGCTGATACAATAAGTGATAGGTTCCTGAAGCGTGGATACTCGAAAAAAGCCATAGAGAAAGCAAAGGAAGAAGTGAGTAAAATTAATAGGGAGACCCTGTTTAATACTGCTCATCATACAGGAGAGAAATTACATTTGTGTCTAAATATGGCTTTAAAAGTAAGAAAGTTGAGCAGATCATTAAGAAGCATTGGCCAATATTGCAAGCGGATGATGAATATGGTAGGATGTTTAAGGATCCACCTAGATTTTGTTACAAACGGGGGAAGAACATCAGAGATAGATTATGTCCTTCAGACATTACAGTTAAATCAAATAGAGTAATCAGTAAGAAGAGAGGCACAGTACCTTGTCTTAACTGTAATTGTTGCAACACCATAATTAAAGGTGAAAAGGTATGTCACCCCACTAAAGGGTATGATATTCCAATGAGACACTACTCAACATGCGATACTAAAGAAGTAGTGTATATGGTTAATTGTCCATGTGGCATGGTATACATTGGACAGACACAGAGACAAGTGAAACTAAGAATACAAGAACATAAAAGGAATATTAGAAATTATACCCCAGGAACTCAATCAGACACCTCTATAGCTAGACATTTTCATGAGAAAGGCCACACCCCAGCACAATTGAAGTGGTGTATTCTAGACAAGGTTAACAGGCCAGCAAGAGGGGGAGATATCAAAAAACTATTGTTACAAGTAGAAGCCAGGTGGATTAAAAGTATGCATAGCCTGAGTCCACTAGGACTGAATGATACATGGTCCATTAAACCATTTTTATACTAAGATATGTGGATTGATTTAGATATATTCTTGTTTTATAGGTCATATTATTAAACTGCGAGATAGGTACGTGGAGATTATTTGTTTTTTTATATAAAAGTATTTTTATATAAAAGTTTATATAAAGGTTTTAAAGTTTTATGACATATGTATCACCTTATGGAACTATACACGTAATCGATTTATATGCTGGATTTAATTATTGCACTTTGATTGGTATTTTATGGAAGCACATATTTTTAAATTTTTAAATATAATGTATTTAAATGTTGGAGTTATTTATTGCACAGGTCACTTTGATCGTATTTGCAATAGAGTATAGTATTGTAACACAAAGTATGCATGGATTTTACACAAGGTTTTATTTGTGAATATAATGTATTTATGTGTTTTGGGCACCTAGAATGGGTTTTTGAAAAATGGGCTCAACATCATTATTGAAAGGAGTATCTTGGAATTACGGATCACCAATATATACTGGACACTTCAACTATGGGACTGAAATTTGAACACTATGGGTTACCATACAAAGGGGGTGGAGCTACAAAGGGTATTTAATTGTGTATTGCACTATGGTGTTTTGATTGAGAAAGGGTCGGTGTGGACCCGAAACATGTCACAATAAAAATATCAGCAGATTACAGCTGAGTGGACGCCTCCTCATTTTATATATTTGATATACTTATGGTCTGCAAGAGTGGGAGCAGAAGAGTGAGGTGCCCTAGACGCCATCCGGACGTGCCATTTATTAAGTTGTTGCATATGAGATCTCTAGTTAGATAAACCACCTGAAAAGAACTATTAAAACTTTATACTGATAATCCAGTTAAACCAGCCTTATTGCTTACCAAAATACTAATCTGTGGCTTTGCTTGTAGATTGTGGACACCATTTGCTTTCTTTTTTTGGCTTGGAGAATCCTGATGTTGCTTTTTACCATTATTTTTAATGTTTGGATTCTGCAGGACAAAATGTAATTGATACATTCTATGCATCAAGTTATACATTTAAATAAAGTCATAAAAGTGAAGTTTAAAAAGAAAGGATACAATGGAATAACTTTGCTTATGTCAAAAATAATTATCAAAAAAACATTTGATTCTCTGTGCCATATATTGGGGTGAAACACCAAGTTTCCTGTAATGTTAATTGGTTCTGTTAATACAGCAGGAAACAAAATATGGATAATAGATAGGTGACAATAGATATATGGATAATATAGCTAAGTGCCAATCTAGATATATGGATAATATAGATAGGTGACAATAGATATATGGATAATATAGCTAAGTGCCAATCTAGATATATGGATAATATAGCTAAGTGCCAATCTAGATATATGGATAATATAGATAGGTGACAATAGATATATGGATAATATAGATAGGTGACAATAGTATATAGGATAATATAGTAAGGTGACAAATAGATATATGGATTATAGAAGGTGACAATAGATATATGGATAATATAGATAGGTGACAATAGATATATGGATAATAGATTAGGTGACAAAGATATAAGGATAATATAGCTCAAGTGCCAATCTAGATATATGGATATATATAGATAGATATATTATACCATTATCTATTGTCACTATCTATATTATCCATATCTAGATTGGCACTTAGCTATATTATCCATATTCTATTGTCACCTATCTATATTCCATATATCTAGATTGGCACCTATCTATATTATCCATATATCTATTGTCACCTATCTATATTATCCATATATCTATATTGTCACCTATCTATATTATCCATATATCTATTGTCACCTATCTATATTATCCATATATCTATTGTCACCTATCTATATTATCCATATATCTAGATTGGCACTTAGCTATATTATCCATATATCTAGATTGGCACTTAGCTATATTATCCATATACTATTGTACCTAAGTGTCCAATCTAGAATTGGTAATATAGCAAGTGCCAATCTAGATATTGGATAAATAGATAGGTGGACAATAGAATATAGGATATATAGATAGGTGACAATATAGATATATGGATAATATAGATAGGTGACAATAGATATATGGATAATATAGATAGGTGCCAATCTAGATATATGGATAATAGATAGGTGACAATAGATATATGGATAATATAGCTAAGTGCCAATCTAGATATATGGATAATATAGATAGGTGACAATCTAGATATATGGATAATATAGATAGGTGACAATATAGATATATGGATAAAAAGGTGGCAATATAGATATATGGATAATATAGATTAGGTGACAATAGATATATGGATAATATAGATAGGTGAAAATATAGATATACTCCACCCATCTTTCATAGACTGATATAACTAGATATTCTCACTGCATTTCTTTTTTCAGCTTTAGGTTGTGTCCTCCAACTCAATTTAAAGCAAAACTCCCCCATACACTGTGCTATTGCTTGGTTTCAATAATCCTAATTACAGTTCTGTTTAATTCTCAGGGACTGTCTAAAAAAAAAAAGCTTAGGTGGTCTTGAACCATTAAAGCATCATTTGTTCCAAAAATATAATAATAAAAAGAAATAATAAAATCTTAGGTTTACTACATCTAAAATTGGGTAATGCCACACTATTTGCTAAAGAAAATGGCATGCTATTTAATTTATTTAGTTATAATGGATTGTGGACATGGCTGATATGGTTATACTGCAATCTATAGGAAATAGTTTGTACTGCATACACCTGTTCCAATTGATATGCACACATTCCAATAAACAGGAAGAGAAGTCCCGCTTACCCTTTACAAAATTTCAAATAAACAGATTAAAGCCCTTCTTAATAGAGAGTATATTAAAATTTTATTTTAGTGCCTATAGCATTATTTTTATGGCTATACCATTTGAAAATCCTAAAATAATCACTTTGCAAAGCAGGAAGAATGAATAAGCCATTTGCTGTTATTGTTTTGTTTTTTTAAAGTATACAATTTTTTACCTTGCCTTTTAAAATATCTGCCATTTCTACAGGGCTGCCATGTGTAGAAAGCTTCTGCTGTTGCTTGGCCTTTGTTAACTGGTCTGCTGGAGCTAGCTGTGAAAACTGAGGCATGCAACGTATTTTGGGCCTGTCAACAAAAAAACAGAATGCAAAATAATTACAGCTGTTAAGAAAATCAGACCAGCAAGATTGTTTACAGACACAAAGCCCAGATAAAAAAATTCCAATTAGGAGTAGTAGCTAAATACTATTCTTACTTGGACTTTTCAAGAGTTGTTTTGGCAGGAGTGCTGTTTGCAGATGCAAATCCATTATCACTGTCTGAGGAATCCCCAAAACGTCTATGAAGCCAGTCCCGCAATGGCCTAGGAAAGAATCAACAAATTACAGTGCATTATGGTTCTTTATATACATTACATGAAAGGACAACTATACTTCCACTGAAAGCATGCTTCGAATTGTTTTCTAAAAATAAATCATTTTTTTCCTCTGTATACCAGAACATTATAGAACAAGCAAGTACAGACAGAACAATGCATTGTAGCAATAGTGGTATAAAGGATGCAATTGCACATTAGTTAATTGAAGAAATGGTTCTGATAAAACTAAATAAAATATCAATTAAGCTCCAGATAAAATACATCCTCGGGTTCTTAGGGAGCTAAATTCTGCTAATCTAGAAATCTAACTTACGGGGATTTCTGTTTCCCAGTCACTTCCATGGCAGCAGTCACCAAACGAATACCCTCCTATTGCAGTCAACTGAAACAGGAAGAACACCCATTAATCTATTTTAAATAGCTCCTTCTCCATTTACCTAGTGTTCTAGTTCAAAGCTGTAAAACAAAAATATGATTTGGGAGGCTTTTGGTGACTGCTGCCATTGAAGTGACTGGGAAACAGAAATCCCGGCAAGTTAGATTTGATTTCTTGTTTTTCCCCAGTCACCATTGCAGCAACGCCACCAAACGGATTATACCAAGCAAAATAAACTCTAGGGCAGGTTCTCTGTTCCAAACAAAATTACATTTATTAATCTTATATTATACAACAGAGTGCAAAACTTTTCTGCCAATCTGGCATTCTGATTCAGTAGCACTTCCATCTTGTAGTGCTTGATTAACGTCTTAGCTGAAGTCCACCTTGCGGTCTTACAGATCATCTCCATTGGGGCCTCTGTTTGGGCCGCCCAGGAACATGCGATTCCTCTGGTAGAATGCGGCTTGAGTCCTTGTGGGATCTTTAAGCCTTTTGTCTGATAAGCCTTCTGTATGCAAGACACAATCCACCAGCTCAAAGTTCTCTTAGAAGGTGGATTCTATGTCTCCCTGGCACTATTAAAAGATGTTCAGACTTCATACACTAGCACAATCCAGTGTATGAAGTTGTTTTTCCATCTTATTTTTTGGGTCTGGACAAAAAGATGGCAATATCACTTTAGGTAAAAAGTTTAAAGCAGGTCTTAGTTTCACTTTATCGTCCATATACTGAATATCTCAACTCTGCAGGCTGAAGTAACCCCAATAAAAATAACTACTTTGAGAGTTAGGAACCAGATTGAGGTAGACTTGAGGGGTTCAAAAGGCGGCTGGGTTAATGCCTAAAGAACTAGTGGCAGACTCCAAACTGGTGTTTTTTTCATGAATCTTTGGTTTTATCCTAGCAAGGGCAATAAAAAAACTTTTAATCATTCAGTCAGTGGCTAAGTTTTTTTCCAATAAAGCAGAGAAAGACGAAATCTGACCTCTTAAGGTACTTTCACTCAAATTTATTTTGTACCCTGAAAATAGAAAATTGAGACAAACAAAATATTGTGCATTTACGTGCTGAGCGAACACCTCCCAAACTTTATAGTATTTTTCAGAAGTGAAAGACTTTCTAGATTGAAGTAAAAATTTAATAATTTAATTCTCCTCTTGGAGATTACAATTCTTTATTCTTTGCCTTACAACTTCCAGTCCGCTAGTTGGACGTGTTCCGAATATTGACGTGGACCCTGAGTCAACAAGTCTTTTACTGGACAAATCATAAAAGGAGGTTCCATGGCTTGGGACAATAGTAGCGGAAACCATGGCCTCCTTGGCCAATGAGGAATTACAGCTATCTGATCTTTCCTCTTTGATTTTGATCAATACTTTCCATATCATCGGAAATGGGGGAAAGACATAAAGCGATCCCTTGCTCCAATCTTGTAGGCATCTACTGCTTCTGCACTTTGAGGGAAACCGCGTGTAAAACCTTTTGCATTTCCCATTGTTTTCTGAAGCCATAAGATCAATTTTTGGCTGTCCCCATCTTTCCACTATGTCATGAAACACTGTTGGATGAAGGCTCCATTCGCCTGTTTGGATTCTTTCACGACTTAGAAAGTATGCTTGAATGTTCTGCTTGCCTGAATGAAGAGGGCTGAAATGCTTTTCAGATATTTTTGTGCCCACTCGAAAATTGGTTTTGCTTTTAGCAGCAGTCTCCACCCTGTTCCGCCCTGTTTTTTTTATGTAAAGAACTGTAGCCATGTTGTCGGATTTTATTACAACAGAGTTGGTCCGAATCTGGTCCTTAAAGCTCTGAATCGCTAGGAAAACCGCTCTCAGTTCATATGCCATTTCGACCACTGGACAAGCTGGATAGCTGCTGCCATCAATTCCATACTTAACTTTAGTTGTCTCTCTTCTGGTAGCTTTATTAAATTTTCTTTTGTCACAAAGTGTGCCCCCAGAAATACAAGGTCCTGTACTGGAGTTAAGTGGCTCTTTTCTCTGTTGATTATCCAACCGTACTCTTTTAGGATGTTTAATACGGTTACCACATCTGTTTCTGCTTTGTCCTTGGTTTCTGCCACTATTAAGATATCATCCAGGTAATGAAAGATTGCGATTGAGAGAGACCGAAAGGCAGGCATACGAATTGTACATGCAGATATCCCACCAGAAATCTCAGGAACTTTCTTGATTTGTCTCAGATCAGCACATGAAAGTAGGCATCCTTGAAATCCACACTTACTAGCCAGGACCCTTTTCTTAATACTTTTATAAATGAGCCTAGGGACTCCATCTTGAACTTTTTGTATGTGACAAATTTGTTTAGATTTCTTAAGTCCAGCACTGGTCTTGACTTTTCTGATGCCTTCTTGACCAGAAAAAGATTGGAGTAGAAACCTCTCCCCTGTTCCTTCACAGGGACTGTTTCTATAGCTCCTATTTGAAAAAGTTAAGTAACAATCTAGATTCAGGTTCCATTCTTCTGGAGATCTGACTCCCTCTTTGGATCTGAGAAAATCTTGAGGATGAGAGGCGAACTCTATTTCGTATCCCAGAGACACTATTGATTCACCCATCTGTCTGAAATATTCTCGGCCCAGATGATGGAATAATGAGACAGTCTTCCCCCGACTTTTGTCTCCTGGACCAGCGTCTCCCTATAGCTGGACAAAGGACTAACTTGCAAAACCTGAAGGTCTCTTGTTTGAACCTCTGAAATTTTGTTTACCCGACCTCCAACTTGCTTGTCTCAATGCATCCTTTCCTGGTCTATAAAACTTCGCAGAAAGAAAGGACTTACTTGCCCCCTGAGTAAAGTCTAGTCTATGACGTTTAAAGTTTCTCTCTTGTGGTAGAAAAATTCTCTTTCCTCCCGACGCTTTATTAATGATTGAATTCAATCTTTCACCAAAGAGTAAATAACCTTCAAAGGAAAGTAGGCACAGGTTATTTTTTGTAGTGGTGTCCGCTTGCCAAGGTTTTAACCACAGCGGTCACCGGGCAGCCACTGAAAGGGTCCATTGATCTGGCTGCAAGACTAACCAAATACACTGATGCTTCTGAGAGAAAGTCAATTGCCAATTTTAAGTCTGAAAACATCTCCAGTAATTTAGGCCTCTTAACATTAGAGTTGACCGCCTCCTCAATATTCTTCATCCATACATTCATAGATCTAGAAACGGAAGTCATGGCTACTGCCGGTCTAGACGAGGCCCCTGCTGCAACAAAAGCTTTTCTTAGCGAGACTTCAACCCCCTTTTCCATAGGATCTCTGAATAGGGCTGCATTGTCTACAGGTAGTGTAATTCTCCTAGCTAAACTGGCTATTGCTGCATCCTCCTTTGGAGCTGAGTCCCAATATTGGGCAACTGACTCCTCCATAGGATACTTTTTTAGATTAGACATGACAAATCTCGTCTGTCTTTTTCCATTCTGAAGTAATAATCTCTTGGATCGAAGAATGAAGAGGGAAGGCATGGTATTTCTTCTTAATCGATGGTAATAATTTATCCACTCCCAATTATTTTGGTTCTGCAGTCGCCAAAGCCATGGTGTTTCTAACTGTTTAAACAAACATTCAATAATATCTGTATCAAAATTAGTTTCCACTTCTACCTCTTTCTTCTTCATCATCTGAACCAAGAGCTGAGGGATTTTCTGAATACTCTGATAACTCAGCTTCCGAATTGTCTGAATCAATCTTTCCTTCCTTTTCTTTTTCCCGGATTCTTACATAGACTCATTAACAGCAGACTTAATAAGTTTCATTAGGGAGTCCAGAGACTGTCCCAGAATGGGTTTACCAGATGCTCCAGCCTCCTACTTATCTTTACTTTCTCCTTCAGAAGGTTTGGATTGCTTATCAGACATAGAAAGTCTGTGGAGAGACAGAAAAACAGTTGTCAGCACCAAGCAGCCTATACCTCTGCTCTCTTTACATACTCACAACTGCTTACCTAGATCCCTTAGAGTGACCTTTAACGGCGCTCCCAGACTCCATGCTGGAATAAAAACAAAAAAATTCTATGAGCTGACAAACCAATCCCAAAGAAAAAGAGTATTGAAAATGCACTTATATGGGACCAGCAGAAGTATAAGCCAGCACTACAGCAGGAGAAAATCTGGGGCAGAGGCAAATCAGACCAGACAGCAGCAACACACTGCAGGAACAAACAAGCAGGGCGACCAAAAGGGCGAATTCATGGGCTAAAACACCTTTAAATAGATAGGACACACCCCCAGCAAAAAAACGCCAAACAAAATTGACTAATACAGCCGGGAGGAGGCTGGGAAGGCCGGGAACGTTGGTGACTTCTGGTACCGCGCGGCCGCCATATTGGAAGGGGCAGCCATGCGATCTGCAGAGGGACAGTCTTCCAGACCTGGTCACAGGGTCTTAAATTCCTCTTGGTTCAGAATGCATCTGGCGACCGGAGGAGCATCTAATTTGGAAGCAGAAGAGACTCCAATTAGGTAAGGGATCCACTGCGATGGTTGGTAGCAGACCGCAAAAACAGGAAGAAAAAAAACACGGGTAAATGGAGGAGGAACTATTTAAAAGAGATTTAAAAGGGTGTTCTTCCTGTTTCAATTGACTGCAATGGAAGGGGGATTCATTTGGTGACTGCTGCCATGGTGACCGGGGGAAAGTTTGAGAGTATGTTTCAGGGACTGACCTTATAGGTAGTAATCAGCATGGACATGGATTTATAAGGAAAAGGCTTGGGTGGTACATTTGTACATAGATAGAAAATTGGTAGATGGATCAGATGCAGGGTAGTTTTTAATGGTGCTTCGGCAATGTGGACTAGAGTGGCGGGCCACAGGGTTCTGTTTTGGGGCTACTTCTAATAAATCTGTTTGATGGAGAACAAAAGCTTTTCTCCCCAGAAAACCTTTACACTGTAAGATTCTTCTATTTTAAGTTATATTTAGTACATGTAAGTAATAGATTATGGCTTCCATGTTATTGCCAGTACAACTAACAGCCCATGACATCATTAAAATTCAGTATTCACTGTCTCTATGCACAGAGTATTGTCTATACAGATATCTACATACCAACATAGATTGTCACATTGGGTCCTGATAAGACTTTGAAAACTGCTTGTTACCCGGCAGTTTATTTACCAGTTAGTGTGATTTGCTGGAAAATAAACTGTAACAAGCAGCTTTTAAAGTCTCATCAGGGACTTACATTTCAGTGTGTATGACATTTTTTTAATTATTTTGCTCCTAGCTAAAGATAAAGCTTCTAAATGTACCTGGATTCTCTACTTATTTAGTGGTGGCGCACCTGACAAGGTACATGTTTTAGAAGGTCACATGTTCAAATCTGCAACACTTAGCTGGGGGTTTACCCAGCTATGGTGGATTATGGGAGCTGACCCCTAGAGCCCACAGGTAAACTTCATAGGGAGAGGGGAGACACAGCTTGTTGTATGTTGGTAAATGTTCTCGGTCTATTTAGACAATGTTGTCTGGAGACTTAAGTTCTGCTTTAATGATTTGGAAGTAGGTATTGTCAGCAAGTGTTTGAGGATGACACAAAACTTTGTTGATCATTAAAAGCTACAGATGATGTGTAATTGTTGCAGGCAGATCTAGGTAGATTGTCACATTGGGCATTTAAGATGAGGTTCAATGTTGATAAATGTACGGTGATGCATTTTGGGCTTAAAAATACTTGTGCTAATGACACTTTATATTGCTCTGTGTTTAGTGAACCTCTGTTGGAAAAGGATTTTGAAATTTAGTGGATAACAAATTTAAATGTAGCAAGCAGTGCCAAACAGCTAGAGCCAGCAACATATTGTCTTGCAGTGTCAGACTGGCCTGTTAGGGCACACCAGGAAATTTGAGACCAAGGGCCCACCAGTTTAGGGGCCACCTGACTTTTCATAGACAGATTGGATAAGTTACAATTATGCACACTAGAGAAAAGGTGCTTTTCACTATCTGGGGCATTCTTCCCCAGTGTCAAAGGACACCCTTTAAATGGCACTTCCATTCATAAAGCTGGTGACTTGTAAGTTATCCACCCACAACCCAAACTGCTATTTTTACCAGTTTATTACATGCATTTATAATTAGTTATATAATAATTTATTTTCTATTGTGGCAAATGTATCCACCTCCTATCTATGCTCAATTAGCATTTTATAAGCTTAAGCATGTGCAGGAGACAACAGAGGAAACAGCAGTTAATCATTGGCTGTGATGTCAGCAGTCCTAGCCTTGACTGACTGCATGGAGGGAGGAGACAGCTTACTTTGCCAGAATGAAGGCAATAATTATCATCAGATATCTGGTTAGTAATGCAGATAATAAAGTTCTGAATATATCAGTAGGGGTTGGGGGGCAGGTAACCGACAAGTGACCTGTTTTTTTTTTTTAACTATAAAACAGTCTTCCATTGGAAGGGGTGATGGCAGGTTCATTGGAAAGTTTTAGAAATAAGCTGGATGAGATTCTATAAAATTGGAGATAAATAAAATTGTTGATCTAAGGATATTTCTGATTGCCACTTGGAGTCCTGAATGCATTCCCCCCCCCCCCCCCATTATACTGGTAGTTGTAAGGAGTCCAGATAAAAAGAGAGCAGTAATGCACCTGCACCAGAAGACAAATTGTTATTGCTGAAGACGCCAGACGCCATTAAACCTGGAAGATATTTAATTGCATGAAACTAGTTTCTTGCATAAAAGTAATGAGAGTTGCTTAAAAGACAAGTATACTCATAACTAACTGGTCTAATTAGTAAATCTAATTTACATACCTGATAAACGGAATAACCATGAAAAATTTGTTTGGAGCCATTCCCAGTTTAGATTTTGGGGTCATGTCATTTTTATGGCATGGCAGTTTTTCTATCGGAAACCACTCAATGTTCTAGCAAAAAGCAAAAAAAAAAAACAACATTAAATATAGATTTTCTACAACACAAACACAATTGGGGCTTATTCAATAAGAGGTGCAACTAAACTAATGATCTGCTCCCAATGGCCCTGGATACACAGGAAGACCATTTAAAGGGCATGGACACCCATCTTACAAAAATGTAGTATCTAATAGAACACCCCCCAAAAGCTAAGATCCGTTTTACTTACAGTTTGCAAAGATGTTCCCCCACAGTGTAAGAAGCCTTACAAACCACCGATCCAGCTCTGCTTAGCCCAAGCCTCTGCTGTTGCTGCACGTGCCCTTAACATGCCCGAGCAGCAGACACTCCTTTAGTATTGGCCGTCAACCATTGGCCATCGCACTGGATCGGTGGTTTGTAAGGCTTCTTACACAGCGGGGGAACATCTTTGCAAACTGTCAGATACTACATTTTTGTAAAAGGGGTGTACATGCCGTTTAAGATGGTTAAAGCCAATCAGTCACTTGGGGCATTGTGCTCTGCTTTATATCTTTTCTTTTTCAATAAACAATGCATTCTGGCAAATGTAATTGGTACATTAAGTTGAATGAGCAGTGTAATATTTCCTAGTACAAATGAAGTCGTAATTCGAGTAATATAACATACCAGTTGTGCGACATACAATAGAGATCTCCCATGTAGCATCTTAAGTGCAATAACCTCTTATACTATGGTGACCACAGGGAGACTTTCCCTCATGCTTTGGTGATTGTCTCTGGGTGGTTGCATCTTAAGTTTACACACTCTGGTTTATTTCTTGAAATTTTTACTGGGGTTGGTTATGCTATATTTACAATATGCACCGAATGAGTCAGATTCTTTATGGGAGACTAATTTTACAAGATTCTAACTTGTATCTAAATAATGGGAAACTAAATGCCATGGCCCCCACTGAACACTCCGATCTGTGTAATGGCGAAAGACTAAAAGAACTATGCATCATTGGTGGAAAACCTAACCCATAACACCCCTGCTCCGAGATGTTGATATCCCTTACCCAACGATCCAAAATAACAGTAATTAGACTCCTATGAGGCCTTTGATTCAGTAGAATGGCCCTTTCTATGGGAATGTATGCAACATTTCGGAATAGGCCCGATTTTTCAAAATTGGGTACAAATTCTATACGCACACCCAAAAGTCAAAGTAAAGGAACAACCTCCGACCCCTTTTCTTTAGCCAGAGGAACCAGACAGGGCTGCCCCCTATCCCCATATTTATTTGCTTTAGCAATCGAGCCCCTGGCAATTCAGCTGAGATCACACCCAGACATCTCTGGATTGACGCTAGGCCAACACACTGCCCTAATTGGCTTATACGCGGATGACCTAATCATCTATCTGGGAAACCCAGACAACTCCCTTCACGCAGCATATGAACTTATCACCCAATATGGTGCAATCTCTGGTCTATATATTAACTGGTCCAAGTACTATATTTTACAACATAGTATGTTATACATCCCAGACTACTTCTTCAAAAAGCTCCGGAGTCAGCTACTTTCTTTCTTGTAGAATGGGAGGAGAGCCAAAATTAAATATAAAACACTTCTAAACACCCGAAAACACAAGCTGGACTGGCCCTACCAAATTTCCAGATGTACTATCTAGCTGGCCAACTAAAATACTTTAAATTCTGGATAGTACCTGAACTGAACGATGGAGACACCTTAACACCACATTTGTATAATATGGAGGGCATGCTATTGGCATACCTCCCAACACATCCTTTAGTTTTCCTGAGTAGCCCAACATACACCCTACCCGCAGAGGCACTGAACTACATATACACACAATACAAATTATGGAATGAGACACAATGATTAATTACACTGATATACCTAAAGAAACCCTACAATTACAACTTTCCCCTTCTGCAGTCTCTCAATATAAATTACTCTATGGAACGATTTGGAGTTACTAAATTTAGTCATATTCTTAAAGACAACCAATTGATCACATTTACAGAATTAAAGCAGAAATGTAAGGTATGGGAGGACTTCCTGTTCCAGTATCTACAACTAAGATACTGGCTGCTGACTGAATTTCAGAGCTAACATCCCAGTCTCCCACAACCCTGTTATTAGTTTACTTATGCAGGGGGGAAAAAGACACGATATCTAATCTTTACACACACTAATCTCTACAATGCACAAATGCCAGATGACACCACCTCTATACTAGGAAAATGGTCCCACCACGTACCCTCACTTACATCCGAGAACTGGGAAGAACTAGCTGAAACGCATGTCCAAGCATTCCCCTCAGCCCCAAATGGGCTTATGCAATTTTACATTCTCCATCAGGCTTATATAACCCCCCTTAGGAAATCTTGTATGAGCCCTAGATATAACTTTGAATGTCCCAAGTGTAAGCAAGAGAACGCAGACTTCTGGCACATGATCTGGGCATGTCCCAGAGTACAACGATTTTGGGGGAAAGTCCTACACTAACTCTCCGGCATACTCCTCTGCCCAATCCCATCAGACCCTAAATATGTATTTTAGGAATACTAATAATGGATATTTGGAGTAACGCCCACCTCACTCTAATAAGAGAAACCTTATTCTATGCCAGAAAAGTCATAATCCTTCAGTGGATAGTAATCCTTGATTACTAAATGCTTAGACTAATATATACGGGTCGAGGCTGTTCAGACAAATTTAATAGTATCTGGACGACGTGGTATGACAAGATTTGGACACTGGCACCTTCCCCAGACATGAATTTGACAAGATAGCATGGGAACACAGGAGTCTGATAAAGCTGATATCTTTAATGTGTCAGATGAACCCCACCCACCTACCCTCTTTATGTACTAAAACTAACTTACTTCCATAAAAACAACTTAAACTATTTGAGGTATGCCTATTACTACCTAATCCAAGTTACCCTCACCATATATTTAACCTGATCATTAAGTAGATTTATATCTACACTAGGCATAAGCTTCCAACGCACCAAAATGTATGTAATTTATTTTTGAAATATATAAATCTCTCTGACATATCTATATCAATGTAAAATGGCATAATTACATTTGAATATAATGCATTTGTGTACAATTGAAGCTTAATCATGCCAATCAATAAACGAGTTTTAAAAAAACCCAAAAAACTCCCAAATTCTATGTATGAGGCATTTATCACGCTTATCCTAAAAGCTGTAAAGAATCCCCAGGAATGTGCTTCAGATAGGCCCACCTCGCTATTAAATTTGGACTACAAACTTCTAGCTAAGATTTTGGCTAATAGAATAAAACAAATTATCACTACCATTGTACACCCGAGTCAACCTCTATAAATATATGTAAAATCCTTATAAACTCCCAAGTAGACCATGATAACGCAGGCACAAGAATTATGCTATCATTTGATGCACAAAAAGCCTTCGACTCTGTTGAATGGTCCTTACTTGTGGGCCTGCCTCACACGCTTTGGATTTGGCCCCAAATTCAAGAAATGGATACAACTGTTATACACCCTACCACAAGCAGCAATAAGAATAAATGGTGCCATATCTCATTCATTCCTTTTGGAAAGAGGAACTAGGCAAGGATGCCCATTATACCCATACCTATTTGCCCTAGCAATAGAACCACTAGGTATAAAACTTCGCTCCTCTACACAGATTGAAGGACTTAGATTGGGAGCTCACACCTCACTACTAAGCCTCTATGCAGATGATATGATACTTTACCTTGCAGACCCCAACAACTCACTTAAAACTGCACATAATTTAATATCTGAATTCAACCCACTTTCTGGACTTTAAGCACTCTTCCCCATAGACCCACAGGTCGATAACCCTGTCGGTTAGAGCACTGGTCCCAGTGGTGGAGAACTTCAGATACTTGTGAATAAAAATACTTAAATCCCCCCCCCAAGATTTCTTTTCACTTAATCTGTCTCCGCTTCTCGACCTAGTAAGATCAAAAACAGGAATATGGAAAGACCTCCCTATTAATTTGATAGGTAGGATTAATTTAATTAAAATTATACTCCTGCCCAAGATTTTATATGTGCTCCAACATAGTCTAATATTTATTCAGAAATCTTTTTTCACCAAACTACAAAGTAAGCTGAACACTTCTCTGGGGCTCAGGAAGATCTAGGGTTAGATTGAAACTCCTGCAGAGACCAAAAAATAAAGCAGGATTAGCCCTGCCTGATTTCTTACTCTATTATCTAGTATTTAGTATATTATCTAGTATTTCTTGAGTCCAAATCCAACAATCTCCCGCTGAAAGGAACTCCACAGACAACAAAACAAAATATGGAAATTAGTTAAAAATATTTACAACATTGGACATACACTAGAGCAAAGCCCCCTGTGGCATAACCACACATACCCCTCACTTGCTGCACTTCCCACCGCTAACTTCTGGAAGAATAGTGAAATCACCCTTTTCTCCCAGATCATACAGGATAATAAAATACTTTCCGAGACAAAGAATAGACTTAACCTTACAAATGCCTCCTAGCTACAATATCTCCTATTGTCTAATTTCAGATTTCCAGAGCGATACCATACATCTAAGCAAACATACAATAGGCCAGATACTGATCGGTGGTGGGGAGAGGCGCCTGATGTCCAAAATATATAACTCCTTACTCAATGCTAAATTGGAGACTGATACCACAAGCAGTCTTCAGAGGACTGGGAAGATCTTGCTGAAAGCCATCTTCTTGTGTCCCCGTAGGCTCCTAATAAACTAATGCAGTTCTATATACTGCACCAAGCATACCTATCACCTCATAGACTTAACAGTATCTCCCCTTCTCACTCATCCGACTGTCCCAAATGTTATCAGACGCCGACAAACTTTGGGCACCTACCATGGAACTCGCCCAAGATTACTAGATTCTGGTGCAAAGTCACCAACTACTTATCTATATTACCCTGACCTATAATCCATGATC
Organism: Hymenochirus boettgeri; assembly: GCA_019447015.1. Lineage (NCBI taxonomy): Eukaryota > Metazoa > Chordata > Amphibia > Anura > Pipidae > Hymenochirus > Hymenochirus boettgeri. The sequence continues at coordinate 332,257,680 of CM033469.1, forward strand.
CTAAGCTATGTATATTGGGAATCCCAGACATAGATATTTGGAACAAGTACAAACTAATATTCATAAGGGAGGCCCTGTTTTACACGAGAAGAGCTATAATCTTGACATGGATGTCCCCCATAGCCCCTAAACTAAAATGTTGGAAGACTATGATAAATCAAATGCTCCCATATTTGAGAATAACCTATGTAAATAGAGGATCCCTAACCAAATTCGACAGAATTTGGTCCCGTTCGAACTCATGATATTAAGAGGCATACCACTGAAAGGTATATCCTAAATAATTTTGGAAGGAGATGTTCTCTGAATGTATTTTTGGGTTACCCTTATAACAAGAAGTGTGTCTCCTGCATACGGTAATTACTTGGTGTTCCTTGGTGTATTCTTTAAAGGCTTAAAGGGTATGTACACTGGAAAAAAATGTTTTTTTAAACTGCCCATTAGTGGAGGCTATAATTCATCCCAACAACCCCTGTGCAATTTATTTGTTGATCTGCCACTCATTTCTATCCAATCTAAAACATCTTACATTTCAGCATTTCTGTAAGCAGTTTTGCTGTAGCTGGAATGATTTGACAGTTGGTGTGCTCTATATGCTGTGTGCAGTTTTGACAGTTGGTATCTGGGAAAATTGTCAGGTCAGTGGTCAGAGTCTGAGCAAAACAACTACTGTATTGAAGGCATGCAGCAACACACAAAACCCACAGTAAGTGCAACGTTCACGTATTGATTTATAGATTAAGATGATGCAAAGTCATTTTTTCAGTATACATACACTTTAAGTTCTTATATGAATTCAAATCCTGTACATTGTGGGAAATACAGGTGAGGGTGGTTTGTGGCTTGGACATAGATAACACAGTATATTTTGATAAACAGTTTCAATAAATACCCAATACCATAAAAAAGCATTCTGTAAATGCCTTATTATACTAATAACATGAAACAACAATTATAAAGAACTATAAGTTGATGAACTATAAAAGTAAAATTTAAAACAAGTTGGGAGGGTCATCAGGCCTAGACTCATCCATGCCAGGGACTCTCAATGTGTGGGTAGAATAGGTAATCACTCGTATTCCCATCATTAGGAGTTGGGAGGAGTTGTAGGGTGGGGGATAGGAATGCTATTTTGGTGAAATATATCTCAGTTTGTGTTTCAATAGATTGGTAGTGGCTAATCTGGCCATTAAATATTTCAAAACATAGTTATCCGTCCATTCACTGATGTAAATATTAAAGGATAAGTATGCTGTAAAATAAAGTTACAGCTTCTTTAGTCTCAAAAGGTAATGTCCGTTGGTTCTAAGCGTGCACGCACATGATGTTACGCGAGTGCACGCGTGCGCTTGAAGCTGACGGACATTACCTTTAAGGACTAAAGAAGCTGGAAGAACCAGGATATCTCAGAGGAACGGAGCCACACATTCAACAATAGAGAATCAAGATGTCACCAACTTTGAAGGCTCTGGAGGGGCATAGGGAAAAAAATTACAAAAGAGTCAGAGGTGTATTATAAGAGATAAATGTACCCCCTGCAAAAAAATGATATGGATATTAGAAGTCACGTTGGATTTCCGTTCAGTTATATGGTTACGGAACTCCTTAGTGACTTCTAATATCCTAATAATTTACAGCTGGGGGTACATTCTCTAGCATATAATCAATGAAAGGCTAGTTGGTATTAACATAAGAAGCATGAAGCAGGCTGCTTTGGATTTAATGTAGCCAAGCATCGTGTATTTAAAAAACTGCTACATAGACTTGTTATAAGTAGATTTCATGTGTGTTCAATATGTAGATTTTCATGTGTGTTCAAGCTCAATCTGTCACAAACTCCACAAGATTTTTCTAACCTGCCACAGTCTACTAGCCAAAATGTATTAAAAATTGTTCAAATCTGCTACTGTCTCACAGATTGCATCCTATCTGCATACCCCTTAACATTACTTCTTTAATATTTACACTTAAAGAAACAACATAGTAAACATTGCAGGGGTATGATAATGAAGTGTACCTGCTTAGTGTTAAAATCTACTATTTATGAATAACAGCAATAAAACAACAAGACAAAAGAAAACTTTGAAAGTAAGAGAAAGATACAAGATGAGTGGGGGAAAAAAAGGTATACATGCCCCTGGAAAATTTATTGCGCACACCTGTATTAATTTGTACTCATGTAATAACGTGTATAATTTAATTTCTTTCATACCAACAGTGTATATTGAATATAATACAATTTTATTCATTAACTATATTCAAATTTGATTACAATAGTCCATATTTAAAGACAAAAATAAAAATGGAAAAGTACCCGAATTTCTCTTCTTGTTTTTGGATTGAATTTTGTGTCTTTTGGTACTCCAGGAATGATATATAAACGGGCAAGCTGGTCATTAATCTTCAGCTCAATGTAGTCATTATTGCACATACGATCTTTGATGTCGAAGCCAGTCTCTTCAAAAACCTAACAATGGCAAAAAAGCCGATTGATCATCTACTAATGTCATAAAAGACAAAAACAACCCCCCCGACCACACACAGAATAAAATACACCGCAGATCAGAACTGATCACCTTATATTGATCTCTGTCCCCATTGTTTTTCTACATTTTTGCTCAGGAGCAAAGACTTAGAAACAGCAAACAGTCACACACTGACTGCTTGTTACATCAGATAACGGCACTGCGATCTGGAGATTGCAGTGGAGTACCTCAAGTAGACCACCAGGGGCAGCAGATGGGTATCACTAAGGGAAGTCCCTGGTAAAGGAGGAAGTTCTGTGACATCACCGGGGTCTCCCTTACAGCATAACTCTTCTTGTCTTTGTGGTACTGGCTTCCATTATGCAGTCACAACTTCTAGGGCTGCTAGCTCCAGATTCCCCCATAGGATTTTGACCAAACTGATGGGGGATTGAGGGGGCTAGGCTTAAAGGTGCAGTATGCAGTAAAGTGCCCAGGGCCGCTCTTAACTGCGATCAGGCTGCATGCAGCCGGCATGTTGGGCACCACTGCCTTAGGGGTACCTGGACCTCTGGAAGATTATTATATTATTGGTTATTTTGCTTGCAAATAAAGTGTTATGGGGCCAGAATCAGAAAGCTGTATATGGAACAGTGCTAGCCCTAGTTTTAAGTATTCTTCATGCAAGACATACCAGTTCACAATAAACATTTGCAATCATCAACAGAACAAACACTGTTTACCTCACGGGCAGCACAGTCGTGAGGGGCTTCTTCTTTATTCACCTTTCCTTTGGGAAATCCCCACCCAGATTTTGCTAAATATCCTTGAACAAGCAGCACCTTAAAAAAATGTTATTAACATAAAAATGAAAACATTTCATGTAACTAGGTCTTGTGTAGCAATTTACAAGTTGAGATGATACTCTAGGAGGTTTACTGATAATCTATATCTTTAAGATAACCTGTGCCTTTTTAACTTCAGCTGTGGCTAACTGCAGCTTGTTCCTTTTAAGGACATGTCCAACCCCAGAACTAAAAATTAACACACTACAGGCCCCACTGAGTAGTTTTAAAAACTCCTTACATCTCTGCTCCTTATGGTTCTCCTGCAGTGCTTGTCCAAAGTTGCAAAAACTGAAGAGTAGGAGGTGTCTGTGGGTCATCCTGTCCCTTCTTTGTCCTCTGGGAGGACTGTGACATGTGCAGGAGAGCCCTTCAACCCCCCCCCCCCCCCCCATCCCTACCCCTCCTTCCAGATCCCTGCTGGCTGCTTCTGTATTCTTCCTACAAAATCCTTTTCTCTAATGTACCCCACCCTCAACAGCCAAATTACTTTTGTAAAGCAAGCCCCAGAAAAATACTTACAGACCTTAGTTCTCCCGGCTGTCTGCAAAGCCGGCAGCAACGTCTGTGACTGCCTGCAGAGAGCTGCAAGCAGAGCGAAAGGGAAAAGAAGGTCTGTAAGTATATTTCTGGAGCTTGTATTACAAAAGTAAATCAGCAGTTGGTAGTGGGATGGGGTGCCCAACACTATGGAAAAAGTTTATTTTAGGGGTGGACATACCCTCTTTAACTGCTGAAGAATATTTTTTTTTTAAATTTGTTTTATTAACCAACATGGATAATTTCCATTAACTTGTACAAAGTATTATACAGTATATATACAACAAAGCAACATCCAAGCTCCAAGCATAAAATGTCAATTGTAAAACATAAAACAATCAACATACCGTAATTAACATTTTTCAAGATGAATAAGGATAATCTGCCTTACACTCTAGTGTTTTGGTTTTTATTAAAGGGTATGTCCATCAAAAGTTTGTTTCTAACTGATTTACTGAAGAACAGGCGGTTAATGCACTCTCTTACCTCCCGTTCTTCAGTAAATCTTACAGGAGGAGGAGACACTTACCCGCTCCAGTGCCGACTTCACTGACAGTCTCCGACGCGTCCTCGCTCCTTCGCACGGTGTGCGCACAGGACTGGAGATGCGTTGGAGACTGTCAGTGAAGTCTGGGATTTCGGCGCTGGAGCGGGTCCATGGGTAAGTGTCTCCTCCTCTCCTGTAAGATTTACTGAAGAACGGGAGGTAAGAGATAGTGCATTTACCTCCTGTTCTTCAGTAAATCAGACAACAACAAAACTAACTTACATTTTTGATGGACATACCCTTTAAGTGTTACATTCTGTTACTGTACTAGTTGAATCCCACCATAAACGCCACATGATGTGAAATTTATGAGGGGAGCCAAATGTTTATATATGATTTCATAAATTTTTATAGACATTTTTTATCAGAGATCATCATCCCTGTATTGATAGCTGCTGAAGAATATTAGACTCAGGAGGAGAACATAATTGCAAATACAACTCAAGCCGCATGATCCGACAAACCAATAAAAGGACACAAGGTGTCATGCTTAACGTGCAATTATTAATGTATTGCTCTTTTAAGTCCTCAGCTTAATAAAACATTTTATGGAGTTGACATCACAAAACACAGGACAGTTAAAGGTTGATGGGTAAGTCCTGCAGTTAAAAACACGACTGTTGCATTATAACAATAATGCAGTGAGGTTGCTACTATTTCTTGCAATTCTATTCCAGTTAAGTATATTTTTAAGAAATGAATATTTCTCACTTTAAAAAAAATTAAAGGGTATGTCCACCCCCCCCAAAAAAAAACTTTTTATATTTGGTTGACAACCCCCCAAAACCTAAACCTCACGAGGTTTATAAAACCCAAAGATGCTTTTAACAGTACCCAGACTTCTTTCCCCCGGCACGCTTCAGCTTGCTTCCGTGCCTTTGCCATGCACAGAAGCAAGTGAAAGGGGCCGGACCGGCAGTGTCTCCTGTGAATGTCTGAGACATTGCATTGTCTGAGACATCAACAAGTACAGTAACAGAATGTAACACTTGATTAAAACCAAAACTCTAGAATATAAGGCAGATTGTCCTTATTCATCTTAGAAAATGTACAAACTAATTATGTTGATTGTTTTATGTTTTACAATTGATATTTTATGCTTTTTTCATAAAACAATTTCCATTTTCAGAAAATGTTAAACAGGGAACATACCTTATAGCCATTTATAGAGCTTGGGTGTTACTTTTTCTTATTTATACTGTAATATACTTTGTACAAGTTAATTGAAATTATCCCTGTTGGTTAATAAAAAAATGGTGGACATACCCTTTAGGTTCAAGTAATTGCCCAGTAGCCTAAAAATTAATTTCCTTTGTGGGTGTTGCTCCTCCTCTTCTTCCCAATGCTTCTGTTTACACCTCCTGGTAAAACAAATCTTCGAGCACTAGCTCCATACCCTTGACTGGGGCTTACATTACCGTAGACACATAGTATTGGATGTTGAATAACTCACAGTTGATCCAGAAGCAAGTTTTTTTTCAAATTAAAATGAGAAAACCAAGATCTGCTGGGAACTGTAAGCTAAACTCGTGTCATTTAAGGAAACATTAATTCTTTATAGCTACTGATACCATTATTTATTTTAGGTATGGGTCCTAGATCAAAGGCAAGACCATTTTTCTAGATAGGAAATAGTTTTTGTATAGCTTCAGTGCAGTACTTATGTATATTTTATTTATAAAGCACCACTTAGGGACGCAGTGCTGTACAATAACAAATGCTGACCATACACTAGTTCAGGACTGGACAAATCCCGGTTGACATGGCGACTGAAATTGTTTACTGGTGACCAGGTGTTAAAAATCAGGTACCAGCTTTAAATTCCCTGTCAGAACTGCTCTATTGTTCATTTTATTTGAGCCCCTATTTCCCATCCCTTTCACTATGTTCAGTACATTAAACATTTGTAAAATTGTTGCTGAAATCTAATTTATCAGATAGCTCAAAATGACTATCGTGTGTATTTCAGCTGTCAATCAAGTTCCTTAGTATTATAAACTCTTCTGTTCTGTACAATTTTACTTTAGCTGGAATGGTGACAGTTGGTATATAAACTGCATGTTGGGAAATTCCCTCTCCCAATGATGCTTGGGATTACCTTACAGAAAGTCTAGCAGGGGGCTGGGGGAATGAGCTTGAGCAAAACAAATACTGGATTGAATTTATGCAACAACACAAAGACATCAGAGAAAGTGCTGCTTCCATATGTACATTTTTATAGATTGAAGTTATATACATTTATTGATTGAAATGAGGCAAAGTCATTTTTTCAATTTGCAATTTCTTAAAATTAATAGTATTTGTGTAATGGGTTAAAGGTGACTGGGTGGAGCTAAGGTGGATGGGGTCTCCTTAAAGGGCAACTGTGGTCTCAAAATAAGTTAGGGTTGAATGAAAACCTGCAGTATTTCCTTTAAAATGAGCCGAAAATCACATCTCTGGCTGGACCCTATGAGAAATTACATTAGGGTGAATGTTCAAACTTCCTGCTTCCAGTAGGTTGAGTGACATCACCAGACCTCTGCCCCGCCTGTCCGCTCTGGGGGAGAAGCATGCTCAGTTGAGATTTAATGCTTGGGAAATCAGGAATTGACAGTTGAGAATGGGAGCCTATTAATGCAGGCAGGGGCTGGTCCCATGGCTAAAAACAGGAATTCCTGAAAACGGGAATTGTTCAAGCAGGAAGTAATATTGTTGAACCTTTCCAGCAATAACTTCTCACAAGTTTTATCTAGAGATGTGATTTAGGCTATAATTTGAAGGCTTTATATATAATTCTTACTAGTTTGGAAGAATTCAAGACAGATTTAGGATCAGCTGTAACATCAGTCACAATGGTACCAGGCTGGGTGATTGTCTGGAATGTCTGCAGTGAATGGGCACCTTAAGATAGAGATAGCTTCTATTTTAAGGTGAAAGCAGCAATATTTGCTTTTCATTACTAATTAATTGGAAAAACTTACATTTTCAAAACTCTCATCTAGAATAATGGCACCATAAGTTGGCACTCCCATTTTGTATTCTTTCCAGTCATTAAGGACCCTCTGCACATCTTCACCAATAGGAAGTAAAAACGGACAATGCTGAAAAAGTATCAGTTATGTAAAGGAAAAGTAGCAGTAAAGCAATTATGGAGAACACAAAGTTCTCTCAATTATGTAAAGTTAGTATTTTTCACTGTATTCAAAAACACTAAACTGAAGCTCTTTCTGCATTTAGCTGTAAGTACTAATGTTATCTTTTTCTCTGATCATTTTCCCAAATTATTTGATCTTTATGCAGACTTCTTTCTATACTGTGTAAACAGAACCCGTGAATACAATTAAACAGAGAGGAAAAAGTGAGTTGTGAGTGCTCATGACAAAATGCAGAAAGACATTATGGAGAGAAGATCAGTAATCGAACTTTTAACACTTTTATAATATATCTGTAATAAACCTTTCCTAAAAAACAGAATTTTTTTTAGGAAAAAAAAGCTAAGATTTTCTCCCTTCCAAACATTTGTTAAGTATACCCTATCTAGAGGTGGGTGATGTATTCAATTTGCTTATAGCATAAAGGACTGACTATCCTTTTGTAACAGACGCCAGCTTCATTCATCATTCAATGTACAGGTCATTTTAAAGACAATAAAATTCCTTAAAGGGCATCTCCACTGAGGAAAAAGTATTTTTTTTTTTTGTTTATTTTAAAGTACACCATCCCCCAACCCTTCCCCTACCTTTTTTCCCCAGAATTCCCTTTCGACTGATTGCAGCAGCATGGGAAAGTTGTGCAGGTTCCTGGGGGTGTGTCTTCCCCTGTGCTAAGAGTGCTGTCACTCAATGCGCATCATCATGGTAGCAGACACACCCACTTGGCTGCAGTAAGAAATCCTTTCCTCCCTGACTCTCTAAGTTCATTTTTACAGCTGATCATGCAGAGAGAGACAGGGGAGAAAAAGTTAAAACCCTCTTCCCACACTACTGTAAGTAGAGGGAACTTTGTTGTTTTTAATAGATTTTTTTTTGTGTCTAACTCAGAGGGATGTTTGATTTGATCAATGATTGATTTCATAGGTGATGCTGGCAATATGAGGCAATCTGGTATGGGAGGGAGTGGGAGAGAGAAAAAGATAGTACCTGATTACTTTTTAGTTCATTAATTAGTGAAGTCAGCAAGCTGCTGTGATGGTGATGTGATTATTCCTCCATTAATCAGTGAACTCAGTAGCTTGAAGAGAGAGAGAGTGAGTGAGTGTGTGTGTGTGTGTATAGAATCGACCAACCAGTCAGATCACACAGAAGACAGCAGTCCCGACAGATCCTCTCACGTTCTGCGCATGCACTAAAGGAAAACGCGCGTCGGACATTTCCCATGCAGACAGTCACTAAAAGTGGGCAGACCTGCACCATCCACAGCGTTCTGGGGGAAACTCATTGGATTTCTTCTAAAACTACTGCTCAAAGACACAGGATACTGCAGGTACATTTCCACCTTACACATATCTATCCTTACAACCCAGGTGACTTTTATCAGTGGAGATACCCTTTAAAATAAAACCATCCTCATCCCTGGGTTTGCGTTAGATCAGGAGTAATACTTACCTAAACTTGCTCACAAGTGCAGTCCCCCAATGCTTTTGTTCGGGTCTTGGAATATAGGAGAAACTGATCTGCAAGAAGTGTATCTCCCTATTGGCTAGGTCCTAAACTAAACGAACCAAGAGGGCTGGACCAGAATGGAAGTTTTAATAAATATTAGGAGCCTAAATGTATGAGGATCTGTCAGTCCCCTAAATAATTTTAATGGGAGCCTGGTTGAAATGGATTTTGCATTTAAATCACTTTCATTTCCAGAGATAAATCAAAACAAGACTTTATAATTTGATATAAATTTGAACAAAAAAAAAAGGATATCTGCTTTTGCAAAATCTCTTATCCCACACTGAGGTAGGCCTGGAATGTTCTGCATCCAGAAGTCCAAGTAAAACCAATGGGCCAGTTCAATTTGAAAGCACAGTCTGATAGCATTGTCCCTTTCTTCGCTGGGAACGTGTAAAATGAATCGACTGTCAAAAAGAATAAAAGACAAATAAAGGTAGCAAAAATATTATTTACTAAAGCAATGTTTATGTCTCTAAGCATGCTTCAGAGAAGATTGTAGAACGAATCAATGACTGGCAGAAAGATTTGCGGTTATAACCATGACTGCAGACGGAGGTGTTAATATTGGGAAGGGAACCAGGCATGAATAAAGACATATACGTCCATCTAGTCCAACCTTTATGCCCTACTTGTTAAACCTACCTAGCAAATTGATCCAGAAGAAGGCAGGGAAAAAAAAACCAGCAGAAAAGGGGGCAAAATCTTTCCTGACTCGGAAAGGTTCCATGGGTCTACCAAATCTACAGTGTATCATTTTTAGTTTAGTGTGTGCAAACTAAATACCAGGGGTCTGACTGTAAACCAAGCAGAAGACTGATCAGTCCATATGATTTTTCATCCTGCTGGTAAATAATGGCAAATTGTCTACATTTTAATAAAGTGCTTAGTTATGAATGAAAAAGGGTTGATTTCTCCCAAACAACAGACTAACAGTTTAGTAGCTTGTATGACAACAACTTCATGAAACATATATATTAATTATACGCATATATTATGCCATAATTTACGATTCACAGCTCTGCAGTTTCTAAAGATGTTTCCTAACACTATACAGAACAAAGGCCCAGGTTTGTGCCTGAGCGAGGCAAGAATATGTGCTGCGACATGGTTAGCTGTCAGCTCTTGGCCCGACAATTTGGAGACAGGATAGGCTGGAGCTTCCTTGTTTTGACCTGCTGTGCAGGAAAAATAAGAGCATGTGATAGATATGGTGTACACACACACTCCTGGAACCAAATTAGGTGAATTGTGGGAAATGTCTTCTAGTATCCAAAAATGCATAAACAACCATGGGTGGTTGACAAATTCCAATAATCTTTGATGTTATATGTAAAAAAAAAAAAAAAAATCTTTAGGGAACCACAAGGCAGCCCCTTTATTAGAGCAACACAAGAGGATTTTGTTAGCCATTGTTTGAACCAGGCAAAAGTTGAGTTTTAGCAGGTGCTTGGGGTTCTATACTTATATATCCAGGACATTTGAGTGGTATTTGCTGAAATTGACAAGACCATAACTGACCTTACCCTCTCTCATCATTGTAAACACACTTCAAATTCCATTGTCAGGCTCTAAAATCAGTTTAAAGGGACATGGTGTCTGTATTTTATAATTCAATGGAAATGAAGTAAACAGGGTGTAGGAGAACTTGCTGCTACCTACCAGGGAATTATACAAAGCAGGTAAGTCATTTACAAACCACATTTTAATGATACAGGTCCTTTAAATTCGGAAATGCCACCACCGCCGTAGCCGGTAACCCATACACGGTCAGCATGTGGAAAGGAGGGTCAGTATTTTGAAGCCTGGTGCAGGCTGTGCATTGAGTATCACAAGTTATCGGTAAGGGACGGGAGCTATAGTAAATATCACTGCTGAGACGTCCCTGTGCTTATCGTTAGCAGTATGGCAGCAGTCACCTGCACAGGTCGTCGAGAACCCCGTCCGGCAACTCCAAGCGTTTTGTATCCATTTCGGACAGACACACATCACGACAACTGCTCAGCCTAAAATCCCGGCAGCTAATGGGAACAGGAGGAGGTGGAGCTAAGGAAGGAAGCGCAACCACAACACGAACTGTATCCGTCTACGTCACTTCCGTAAACAGAATTGAAGAGATGGGGTGGGGCTTTCGAGGTAGACGTAAATAAAGTTGAATTATAATGCAACCGATTTATTATAAATTATGGTTGATAAGAAAAGGTATGATGTAAGGGAACGTTAGAAAGGCTCCATAGTAACAGGAAATATTCCCACGGCCACCAATACTGACTGGTGTATATAAAAGTGTGTGAAAATATTAAAGGGTATGCCCATCCATTTTATAACCTTCTTTTTTACTGTTTTACTTAAGAACAGGAGGTAAATGCACTATCTCTTACCTCCCGTTCTTCAATAAATCTTGCAGCAGAAACTAACCGTGTATCGCTCCAGCGCTCGCGAGCTGGCAGCCTCCAACACATCCCCAGTCCTTTTCACTGTGCGCACATGCACACATAGTGCGAAGGAGCGTGGACAGGTCAGAGACTGCCAGAGAAGCCGGCGCTGGAGCGATCTGCGGGTAAATTTCTCCTGCTCCTTATACCATAGGTTTCTCCTGCTCTCCTGCAATAGTGGCTAAGAGGTGTTATAGGAACGCCCAGGGTAAGGTGTCAAAACAGCATTGTACATGGCAGACAGTTGGTGTCGAAACCCCCCACCTCTGTTTGGGCTTGGCTTCTTTATTTTCACATAAATGGCCTCCTTGACACCTCTCTTTAACAGATTGTAATGTTGACACCTCTCTTGAAAAGATTGTAATGTTAACATATTGGCAAACGAACGTGACGTTCCTTTGCCAATATGTTAACATTACAATCTTCAAAGGTATGTCCTTTATCATTAAGATGCAGGTACACGGCTGGAAGACCCGAGGAATTGGCTCTTCTGTGCTGGACCATTGGTCTCCCCCACATACAAATCAGAGCATTCTTCACTGCACTGCACTGCTTATATGATGTCGCTTATCTTGTGTTTCGTTATTGGGTCTTTCGGATGTACCAATTGCTGCCTCAGTGTGTTGTTTGCTTTAAAGCAGACAGGGATACGGTGTTTATTGAAGATTCTTCTTAATTTTTCAGAGACCCCTGCTACATATGGGATGACCATGTTCTTTCTCAGTCGGATGACTAGCGAAACGTCTTCAAGAACTAAACTTCAAGTCCAGTTGATCTAATTGAATACAACAGATATACCATGATCTGGATGAATGAGAACCTTCACAAGCACACCATGCAATATTTCGTCCCGTGTATCGCCCAGTGTATCGGTCAATTGGGCTGAAATAATCGCTTGGGTTTACGCCTGTGACCGACCGTTTGCCCGAATTAGATGAATGGCCGATCGGACATATCTGAAAAACCATGGAAAGCCGCGGAAAACGGTCTGCGGCGGCCATTTTTGCAGCGACCAACAGTCCTTCCTCCTGGCTGACTGGTCGGAAGAGCTAAACCAAAAGGATTGCACCATGTGTATCCAGCTTTAGTTTAGATTAAATTTATTTTCACAATACTATATACAGAGTCACTATGGCATCATTCTCTCTTAAAAATGGACAGGGATACACATTTTTATGGTATGTGTAGCCTTAGAAAGCTTATGTATTTTTGGTGACCATTGTTCCCCTTATGAATGGATTTCCACCAGGTATTACGGTAATATACCGCTCACTCTGGCAGTGTTTCCAACATGCAAATCTGTCCCGAAAGCTTTTCCCTAAATGAACAGTATTACATAATTGTAATAATTCTATAAAAAAAAAAAAACAAACATAGAAAACAGAGAAGTAAAAATTCATAACATCTTTATAGCAACAACAGTAGCACTCCAGAGCACATATAAACTTTCATACACAATTACAATAAATACATAATACTTATGCTTAAGTAATTATAAGACTACAAAGTGGTGGAACAGGGTTATCTGAATTCAGTCCTCAAGGGCCCAAATATGACAATTAGTCATAGCCTTATTTAATTAACATTTAGAAGCCAAATTGATGTTCATTCTATCTTTCTACTTCTTCTCTTTTTTATGCCATACATTTTTGGACTGTAATGTGTTGCAGGCCTAATCAACACTGATTACCTCTCCCTTACATGTAGCAGATGTAATCAGTGCTGATTACCTCTCTCTTCATTAGGTACTGCTGTTCGGAAGTTACACTAAAGCTTCGTACACATGCTTTGTCCCGATAAATGGCCCCCAATTGCGTGCACACGCGTGGTGAACGGCCGTTTCGGCTGATAATCGCATGTGTGTATGCGTTCATTCAGGCATCGTTTGTTGAACGTTGTGGAGCGATGGCCAATGGAACACATAAACACTTGCTATTATCATCCGAAACAGCCATTTGCCCCCCCGTGTGCGTCAAGATTGTTCGTCGGGGTAAAGATTGTACGTGTGTATGAGGCTTTACTTACACTCCTTCTGACACATTCATAAATATTAAAAAGAAAAATCTAAAATTACAAAATAAAAGCACAATAATAAAAAGTTTTTTGAGGTTTGAATTTTTTTTTAAAATGATTACGTTTCTCGTTGGTAAGGTTTGAAATTTATACACCCTCTTTCATGAAGAAATTGCATTGAATTGTAAAAATTCAGCACACACACACCAGTTAATAATAATAAATAAAAACATCTTCCTCTATTTTTAGGGAAAGTTACCATTGACCCAACTTGCAGGAGATGTCACCAAATATGAGGATGATAGATAAAAACAACCTTTGTAAAAATGTATACAAAAGTAGTAAAATCACAGACTTACAGTTATTAAACCTCTATTAAAAAAAAGCTTCAGTACTTGTAAAGAACAAACATTCTATCCAAACTTTGTGCATTTAAATTTAAAGGTATTCACAGTATGTATGAATGTATGAATAACTTTATTTACAAGTGGGGGATGAGTATAAAGTGCTTGAGATGGCTAACAATAATTTATTGTGCAGGTTCTCAGAAGGGTAGGATAAAAGATTAAATTTAAAAGTATTAATGGATGTCATCTGACATAGGGAGAGAGTTCCAAAGGTAGGGAGCAGCAAGAGAGTATGGTTTAAAGCGGGAGTTCATTGGGGTTGTGGAGAAGATTGTCTTGTGAGGAACGGAGGGCATGGCCAAGAACATATGGGGACAAGAGAGAAGATTGATAGGGGGTGCATTAGATTGAAGAGATTTAAAGGTTAAAAAAAGGGTATTAAATAATAATCTTTGCTTGATGGGAAGCCACCCCATAGACTTCAGTATCGGGGTTGCAGGTTCTGGCTTGGAGGAGAGTGAAATGAATGTTACAGTAGTCAGGACGGGAATGTGAAAAAGTCAAAAATTTGGAGAAAAGTTGGAAAAAGAAAAGTAATAGCATGATGGATATGCTGTTTATATTGTTATGGTTTACATACTAATCTTTCTTTCTAATTGCCTTAAGGGTCAATAATTTTGTCCAGTATTGTAAGCCTTTTTAAATACAGCCCCCTCCTCAAATCTGTGTAGCAAATGGCAAATGAAGATTTGGCTGGCCAGAAACTGGTACCAGCTCCATAGAAAGTTGGGAACAAGAAGAAGAACTTACTATAGCATAAATTAGAACTAAATGAAGACTGTTGCAAATAATTCTAATTTCTATCCAGCTCTATTTACTAGTTTTGAACATGTTTATCAGAATTATATTAGACTGATACCAACCAGAAGGGTAGTCAGGTCTATGTGGACAGTTGGAAATTGTCCACACATACTGTTATAGAGCCCACACAATGGTTATAATTCATGCTTATTATACTAGTAACTCCGAAATGTCATGTATAATATACATTATTAACCCATACAACAATTGCTCACAGTACTGCCTACTGTGCTAAGAATTTATACAGGGATACATTAAAGGGAATGTCCACCCCTCTCTACAAAAATCTATATCTTGTACAATAACCCCCAAAACCTGGACATCGTTTTATACAAAATCTTTAATTTTGCTCCCAGCCAAAGATATTATACTTACATGCGCCTCGATCCACCGCCACTTCCGGTCTCCTCGCTCTGTCTCCACTGCGGCTGCTGTGGGTTTTTTTTTATGTTTCCGGGCAGGCGCAGTGGAGACTGCTCCAGGTATGGTAGTCAGTTATTGGCCGTGACGTGGAGGACGAGCATGTAAGTATAATATCTGATGTCCAGGTTTTGGGGGGTATTATACAAGGTATAGATTTTTGTAGAGAGGGGTGGACATTACCTTTAAACAATATTTATACTATTATGCGGTTTTCACCTGTAACAAATATAAAGTATGTATACCTTGTACATTTATATGGCTACGAAACTCCTTTGCGACTCCTATTATCCTTATACTTTATAAAAGGGGTTATATAATTCACTATATTATAAAACAAGTGATAGTACAAGTTATTTAAAAGGGTGCCACTGATTTGCCCTTTACCTCAGCCAGCAAAAAGTCTAGGGGCATAACTTCCAATATTCACAGATTCTGTGAAACAGTCCTAGACTTTAACAATCTGCATAAGTTTTTGAAACTTATGCAGCCCACTTTTAAAGCTATTCAATTAACTTGCCATTAACACATCTGCTGGAAGACAGCTCCACAGTTTTACCGTTCTCACTGTAAAAAAAACCTTTCCTAACAGAAGATGAAATTTCTTTTTTTCTAATCTTAAAGGATGTCCTCAAGTCCTCTGATATGACCTATTAGTGAAAAATGCACCAGGCAAATCGGGCAACAAGGCCCGACCAAACGTCTGTTTCAGCTGACAAATCACCCATGCATGACACAATTGTTGTCGGCTGTAACAAACGATCATACACATCGTGCACCATGGGTCGTGATCGCATGTGTATAAAGCCTTAGGCAACATGGACATACGTTTAAAGATTGTAATGTAATGTCAACATCTTAGACAAAGAACAGGATTGGTTCAAAAGTGTCAAAGGAAGCCATTTATGTCAAAATAAAGAAACCAAGCCTGAATAGAGGTGTGTGTGTGTGTGTGTGGGTGTGGGGGGGGGGGTGTCTACCCGAAAACTTCAACTAATGCTGGGAAGTTTTTAAACATCTGGAGGGCAGCAATTTTGAAATCTCTGCTGTAGAGGGATGTCTGGGTAGGTGGTGTATACATGATCTGCATTTGCCTGTCAGGGATTCATTATGTCCAAGAACTGTGATCCATCCATATAAAATTGTCATTGAACTGATGAGAACATCCAAATCTACTTACACAGTAGAAAGTCCTTCCTTCCATTACTGTTACAAGTGTACATGTAATAAGGGCTAGGCTACAATAGTGCATGGAACATGGAAATCGCGGGAAGGCAAACATTCCTGCGATTACCTATGAAATTGTGTGTCCTTTCTCGTTTTCCGTTCAAGCATTTTTTTGTGCAATCGCATGCGTTTTCTCTTTTAAAAAATGCGCAAACGTGGAACATGCACGAACGCAAAGAAATTGTGTGCGAAAACACTCGTGATTGCATGTGCGATTTGGTGCATTGTAGTGTGTCTTCAGCCTTACATTAGCGCATGCCTAAACGTACAATATATAAGGGATAGTGCACCCTTTACAGTGTAATATAAGGATATTACGCCACCGAGGAGTTCCCTGACCATATATATATA
Source organism: Hymenochirus boettgeri (assembly GCA_019447015.1). Classification (NCBI taxonomy): domain Eukaryota; kingdom Metazoa; phylum Chordata; class Amphibia; order Anura; family Pipidae; genus Hymenochirus; species Hymenochirus boettgeri. The sequence goes on from CM033469.1 coordinate 332,274,374, forward strand.
GGACAGGGAACTCCAAGGTGGCGTAATGTCCTTATATTATAATGTGAAGGGACGTATTATTTCTAATAATAAATAAGTATAGGATTCCTTTACCCCATTCGCATTTTAAATTCTAGCCTTGTCCCTATTTCCACCTTAAATCCCCCAAGCTACCTTCTGTAACTTAAACATAGTAGAAAGGAACATCCCAGCCCAGCATCTATGCGGTTAAACAAATCTTTGTGGAGGAGGAGAGATACATTGGTTATGAAATGACAGGAAGTAACTCCAGCAGGTTCTGTTAAGCTGGGTACACACGATGAGATATTTCGGTCCGATCGGCCGATAAGTTCAGTGTATCAGTCGATCGGACCGAAATTATCGCATCCGAATACATCCATGTCTGACCGATCGTTCGTCCGAATTGGACATGATGGAAAACCTCGTCCGATTGTGCAGTCCTCTATGGACCGTACGATCGGTCGCGGTAACTTGCCGCGACTGACAGTCCTTCCTCCTGGCCGACCGGTTGAAAGTATCGAACGGTCGGTCAGGAGGAAAAATCGCTAGGTGTGTACCTAGCTTAAAGGGCAATTATACTCACCTTCCCTCCACTCCACATCTTTGTGCAGTAGCTTTTACCCAGGGTGAGGACCTGCTGTAGGTTACACGAACCCAGGGGTGAGGACCTAGCGGTTCAGGTCCTCACCCTGGGTAAAAGCTACTGTACAAAGGTGTGGAGCGGAGGGAAGGTGAGTATAATTGTCCTTTAAGTGAAGTTAAACACAGCAAAAAATGCTGAGTCATTGTCCAGGCATGAACACTGAAATGGGCGGAGTAGTGGGATATAAGAAATGAGTCACTTAGTGACATAGCTGAGTGATTTTTATAAGGATATACACCACTGCAGCTCCCATTACAAAATATCACACTTATGTATTATATTCTTATTACATATCATGAAAACCCATAGGAGTGCACCACAGAGATGTTACTCTAATGACCCATTGACTGGACTGGGACCCTTGACTGCGCTGAGATCACTGCAGAGCTTATCCCAGGGTGTGGCAGCTCAGGTTTCAGGACCGGACAGTCTATGACTGACAGCTCGTCTACACGTTGGCCCCACCCCAGCCCTTCCCTCTCCCACCACATCATTGTGGGGGAACTGCGCCTGCGCTTGGTTTTTCAGACAGGCAGATCAGCCATCGCGGTCCACGCACTGCTTATTTCCCATCGCTGTCCACGTTGTTTAAGGGGAGACCGGACCATGGCTTCAGCGCTGAAGGACGGGTTCGAGAAATTCCTACACCAGAAAAACCTGTGTACGGACCTGCTGGAGAAGATCGAGGCCAAAACTGGGGTGAACCGGCGCTACATTGCACTGGGTAAGAGACCGGTTCTCTCTTAGCCCCTATAGCAGGGTGCCAGCTGGAAGGAGCCTAGGCATTCTCAGGGGGTCCGGGCAGTTCAACGAGCAACAGTTGGGGGAAGGAGGAGGGTGGGGGCAGTTTCTAACTGTCCTCAATTTATAGAATCAGCTGACGGGAGCTCGTGACTGTGACCGCAGAAGGCTGCGCACGGTGACTGGACGGGGGTAGCAGTGTGCAGCTGTCACCCACTGAGTCACTGCTGGCAGGATCGTGCATGGGGCAGATGATTGGCTGTCTGCAGGGTGTAAAGTGTTTATCAATGGCTGGCATTGAATAGAGATCTGGACAGTAATTCTTTCATAGTTTTTATGGAAATACAAGTGGGGAAAGTGAGATTAAAGGGCATGTCCACCCCCAAAACTATAATCCCCCACTACTGGCCCCACTGTGTAGTGTAATAAAATCCTTACCTTACACCCCAGCTCCAAATGGTTCTCCTGTAATGTGTGTCCAAAATCCCAAAAACTGACCACCAGGAGCCTGGCAGAGTCCATATAGGACTCTGCCTCCTGTCCCCCCTCCGGGTGAATTTTGCCATGCGTACTGCAGCCCTCCCTCTCCCACCCGTTTTGGTCTCCCTCCCTCTAGCACAAAACCCATTTGTCATATTGTAGGGCTTCCTCCCCCAGCCCCAACCGCATTATTGTTATCTCCAGAATACCCCCCCATCTTTACTTACCCTCCCTCTTTCTTCCGCCGTTCTGAACGAGGTCCGGGACAGTGGAGGATAGAGGGAAGGTAAGTAAAGATCGGGGGAGTTTCTGGAGATAATAATAATGCGGTTGGGGCTGGGGGAGGAAACCCTACAATATATCAAATAAAATTTAAAAGGGTGGACATGCCCTTTAAAGGGACAGATCAGTGGAAACTATCAATATTTGTTAAATTGTTAGTTTGTGTAATGCCTTCTTAGATATTCTACATATTCTCTCCCATTTTGAAAAATCAGTTGATTTCATACCCTTTGCTGTATCCTGCTGTTGATTAGTGAGCTGACATTTCAGGTTCTAACGGTCCTTCTTCTTCCCAAGATGCACCACATCCTTGGAATGTTCCTAACAGTTATTTCTAATGATTGGCTGTTGGATGGGTCAAAGATGCTCAGATCTCTACTAAGCAACTGAATCAACCCAGGCGCTGGGTCAAGGGCAAGACCATAACGGTCTCTACTAGGGGTACTGCAAACAGGAAGTCAGTATTTCGGTTGCATTTATTTATACACAGACAAAATGCTTAAAGGGCATGTCCACCCCCAAAACTATAATCCCCCCAACTACTGGCCCCATCATGTAGTGTAGTTTAATCCTTACCTCACATCCCAGCTCCATATGGTTCTCCTGTAGCCCCCCCCCCCAAAGTCCCAAAAACTGCCCACCAGGAGGCTAGCAGAGTCCATATAGGACTCTGCCTCCTACCTGGCCTCCGGGAGAAGTTTGGCATGCGTACTGCAGCCCTTCTCCCCCTCCCTCTCCCTCCCTCTCCGGATTCCCTCCCCCTAGCATAAATCCCTTTTAATATAGTATTCCCCCTGTTCCTCCAGCCCCAACCGCTTCATTTTTATCTTTAGAAAGTGTCCCGAACATTACTTACCTCCCCTCTTTCCTCCGCTGCACTGAATGACATGCAGCCGCGTCCGTGATTGGCTGCCGCTCAGCCAATCACAGACGCAACTGCCGGTCCCGCCCCTCTGCTTGCATTTTCTCATAAGCAGAGGGCCGGCAGCGCGGCTGAGGAAAGAGGGGAGGTAAGTAAAAGTTTGGGCCACTTTCTAAAAATAAAAATGAAGCGGTTGGGGCTGGGGGACCAGGGGGAGTACTGTATCAAAAATTAGTTTTAAGGGTGGACATACCCTTTAAGTGGCAGATTAAGGTCATTGGGATGAAAAAATACTGCTCTTTTTTCTGAAAAGCATATGTATTTGCACTGAACTTCCCCTTTAAGGGAGAGGTCCCTCTATTTGCGTTGTGTAGTGCGTTTAAGACAATGCATTTTGTTGGCATTCCAGTCCGTGTGCATGGTGACAGAGACAAGATTTTCTATGCGTTTGTTCGCATTTCCGGTCCGTTTGCGTTCGTGTTGAGTTTTTGAAAAATCAAAATGAAATACCAGAGAAATGGCAAAAAGTAAGTTTGTCCACGTTTTTTTTTTTGGGCGTTCCCATAGACATTATTAAAGTGCGATTCTGACACAGACCAAAAGTCGTGCACGCATGCGGATGAAAAACGGACAATAGATTTGAACACAAATTATACAGTGGGAACTGATTCTCGCAATTTATTTCATATTTTAAATTACATTGTGATTCGCAAGAAACAAGCAAAATGGAAAACGGAACACAATGCAAATAGTGGGACCTCACCTTAAATCCATGTACCTGATTGGTTTTCCATGCTGAAAGGGATGGACAATATTTACTATTGCAGGCAGTGTAAACTATGCACTTGTAAATTATTTGGCAAACCTGAGCACACATCAAATAAAACAAATAAAAAAACAGATGGTACATAGGAATTGGGGTATGATGGATGCAGACATTAAACTGTCCATCTTCACAGATGGTATCCACTTTATTTTCCAGTTAAGGTCTCTTATTTATTTAACAGTCATGAAAAACCTGACAGATTGGGTTATAAAAGGAAAAGGATCAATGGAAATTAGCAATTTCCAACCTGGCACCCTCTCCCAGACTTTAATATTGTATTTGTCTTAAGGTGTTTATGCTGGATATTGCCATTTGGTGAATGCCAGGGAAGACATGGCATTGCAGGAAAGGAGGTATTGCCAGTTGAGGTACAACCATGATTGTGATTGTCAACTAAAAACTTGGCTAACCATGTTCTCAGATGACCATTACATCATTATTACTATAGTGTTGGGTGGTAAGTGTGCAAGTTGCACTAGGCCATATGTTTTTGTTACATTAGGCTGAGGCCACACTGCAACGCACAGGAATCGCACACCAAAATGCATGCGTTACCAAAACGTGAACAAATGCACAATCGCATGCACATCGTAATTCGCGTGAATTTTTGCATTCCCGTGTTTTCCATTTTACCAAAAATCGTGTGTGCAAACGCAAAACGATAAACACGCTAGTGTGGCCTCACCCTTAGTCAACCTCTCGACATTGCAATAACCACTTGGGCCAACCATTTCATAATCATTTTGCCCTTAATGTTCATCACAAATAATCTGGCAGCGAAGGAGGAAGGGCCCAGACTAAGGAATCATTCATACTTTACACTGTAATATGTATGAAAATTCATATCCATTTTAATGCATCTTTATAATAAAGATAACACTTATAACACTTGTAAATGCTACAGTGCATTTTAATTCATTTTCCCTGTGTTTTTTTAACATGCCTTTTTGGTGTTTTGCTGTTGATTGCTTCTTATCACTGTGGAATACCTTTCTATGTGTTTTAATCCACTGCCCTTATGACTTCTATTGGTGCCTGCTAGTCTCTGAATTGCATAGAATTGTATGTAGGTGCAGCTCTGTGTTATCTCAATGCACATCAATACAAGCCACAAGTGGTAACAGGGCCAATTAATTTTTCTGCAGAATCTGCTGACCCTGCGATATCGCATACTTTGGATTTGCACTACAAGGCACTGAAATATACATAGTGTAAATGGGCATTGAGGCCGCTAGTACATGGTGTACATTAGCTTATCACAGCAGAGACTTAGCTCACAATCCACTGCAAATGTGACAGCCGTGCTGTGAATGCGACAAAGACATTTACTTTGGCTGTCCCATGTGACACTTCTCGTCGTAACTCACCTTAAAGATTTCTGTTTTGTTGAGCTGGAGTTTTCACTTTATTAGAACAGTAGGTATCTTATTGTTTACAGAAAGGCAGTGGATGCATTTTACTACCCCCTCCCCACCAGTCAATTTCACGTTCCATCATTGATTCAATGAGAGATGCGGTATTACATCCTAACGTGCCTAGAATAATCCCTGCCCTGGCAATCCTTTATGGCTTTGGCTCTTTGGTCATAGATCAGTGATGGCGAACCTTTTAGAGACTGAGTGCCCAAACTGCAGCCCAAAACCCACATATATTTTGCATATTGCCAACACGATAGCTTAACATGAATACTGAGGTTTTACTTCAGAAAAAAACAACTCAAAACAGATATACAGTTGATAGAATTGATTATAGATACACATTGAATGTTGTTTGCACTATACATTTTGATACACCGTTGTAGTGTGCTCCTTTGATTTAAGGTTATATCAACCCCAGGGTAGGGGTGTTTGGAGTATTGCGCCTACTGATTATTGGCAATTGCCAACCATGGCGTGTTACAGTGACTCTATACTTGTTTTAAACTCTCTTGTTACCAGAAAGGCCATGTCTCTGCCTTTCTGGTAACAAACTCTGGTGAATTCTACTGTGCATGAGTGCCCACAGAAAGGGCTATAGGTTCGCCACCACTGTCATAAATGATCTAAAAGTAACTTGAAATCCTTTTGGTGTGTCTGTGACCAGCTTTAGATGTTCGTTGCCAGGGGAGCTAGATAAAACAAGGCCTTGCAAATACAACATTTTGGCCCAGTTGACCAATAAAATGAAATATCTGCTGTCATTTCTGACTGATTGCTTCTGACTGAGGTTAGGCTAAAATGCATTTTTCTGAGTTTTATATATAACTTTTATAATTAGTCCCTAACCAAAGAGTGAAAGGAGGAAAATCTTGCACTACAGCAGGCTCTGAAGACTAGTACACACGTGTGACTGTGTACCCGAACGAGTGGCCGCTTAATCGGCCTTCAGTGGACCATTGGGTGTGCTCATCACGTGTGTGTACTAGGTTATACTTCCCTCCCCTTAGCACACCTTAAGCTGGGTACACACGATGAGATATTTCGGTCAGATCGACCGATAGTTCAGTATATTGTTCGATCGGACCGAAATTATCGCATCCATATGTGCCCATGTCCGATCGACCGTTCGTCCGAATCGGACCAAAGGACGATCGGACAGGGTGGAAAACCTCGTCCGATCGTGCAGTCCTCTATGGACCGCACGATCGGTCTCGGTGACTATCGGACGCGGCTGCTTTTGCCACGACCGACAGTCCTTCCTCCTGGCCGACCGGTCGAAAGTATCGAACGGTCGGTCAGGAGGAAAAATCGCTAGGTGTGTAACTAGCTTTAGATAAATCTTGTTCAGAGCAATCATTAGCCAAATGGGATTAATCTATACTGTGGAGGGAGGGGCGTGATCAGGAGACCTCCCAGTGTGGGGAAACATTGCCTTTAACTCCCTGACATTATTAAGAAATACAGCCGGACTTAAGCTGGGTACACACATTGTTGTTCGTCATAGTGTGACCTCTGCCTCAGGCTGAACTTTTTAGCAAATTCTTTTAATTTCAGGTAAAGCTGCATTTGTGGCCTGGTTGTTTGGGGTGCAGTGATCTTAATTATTAGGCATTACTCAAATAATGATTTGCTTAAACAGACCGTATTTGGTGTCTTTATGTAGACTGCCCAGAGGGGTAAATGTGTTGCATGCCTAATTTTAGAACAGATCACTTTCTATGACTTGCACATCTGAAGACAGTTTGTATGCAAATCACTGGTGGCTTAGAAGTACTGTTCTGTATTATAACGTGCATAGTTATAGTTCATGGCCGTGTATAACTGGTTGTAGGAGCAGTTTCTATATGTGATTAGGAAAACCATTATTCTGCTCCCTGTAGATACATTTGTGTGCAATATATATAAGGGGGTTATATAATATATAAAACCGTGCTGATGAGGATTACCAACCAACGTTAGAGAATTTTAGTCTCTACACAGGCTCGACATTTGGAGCGATTTGGACATTTCGTTTTGGATCTCTCCAAATGTCAAATCCTAGTTTCCATTTTTCCTATCGATCGCTTGACAATGTCAGGGCCAGGCGGAAAAATAAATTCTGCCAACCCCATCTTCTTTTCCAATCTCTCTGCAGGATTCAAGCTGATATCTGCAGAAAGATCGAAGCCTCATGGTAGAACTGTTCTTCTGATCGGATTGTTGATTATTCCCTCAATCGTAAATTCAATCGGAAGAAAGTCTGCCCGTGTATAGCTAGCTTAACAATCGATTGCAATTGTTTATAGATCCCCAGCCTGTTATGTTCTATAGGGGAACATCGCTACCTGACATTGTCCAGGAAAAAGAGTTCTTTCATCTGACAATCATCTAAAATATACACAGGGCTTCAGGTTTTAAATCTTTTGCCTACTGTAAAGACAAAGGGTTGAAAATAGCATTTTGCACCTCGGTGTTGTGTGAATAACGCAGTTTATCTGTCTGGAGGGAGAAAAAAGCTGGAAAGTGAGCTAATCTTTCCTGCTGGCTGCACAAATTCTGTTTGATTGAGAAAAAGAAAATGTGTGATGCCCAATCCATTATAAATATCAAGAAAATAGTGCACCCATGGGTCATTCAGTACGTTTATTTAAAGAAGAAAAAAAATCCCCAAATCTTAAATATTGGGAAGAATAATAGATATTTATTTACCTGGGGATTCCTTCGGCATAGGACAAGGGATGTCGCCCCACTCAATGTGGGAATTCCACCCATACTCATTGGGCAGGGTAGCCCAGCCTGCAGCCTTGTGACTGGAGGAACTGGGGGTGCTACTTGCCCAACTCCCTGGGAAGAGATTTCACAGATATGAGTTTGTTAGGTAAGAAACTCAGGGTGCTTGATTTCTGCCTTATCTTCCCCAAACATTAAGATTTTCAGTTTAGTTTTCCTTTAATTATCCTTAATGGCCAATTTTAAGTTCTGTGTCTTTGAGATTTATCATGCATGAAGGAAACAGTTTTTTCTACAGACCACTTGAAGGGCAGGTGTGAGGTGAGTGAGTTTACACAGCAGCCTGTTAGTTTGTTTTTGGGTGAAGAACCTGTGGTAACATGTAACCTTCACCTGTTTAATTTCTGTTACAAACATCCATTCCATGATTTAGTACCTGTGGTAGGAAAAAATGAATAAAGCATTGTATGTATTTATCTGTATCAGTATGTATTCACCGTATGAGATTAGACCAGTTACAACTGAATGTTCCAACCTGCCGATCCCTAAACAGACAACCTCTGGGAATGGTCTTTTCATACTGACAGCTGCCTGAAACACTGGACAAAGGAAGGGCCGACATCAGTTGCTGGGGGGAAAAATACCACCAATATGTCAGGCTGATCAACCAAAATACTAGTTGGTCGTCCTGAAATATCTGCTTGTGTGTGCCTAGCCTAAGATTGCATTATTTTACATGGGTTTAATGTTCTTTAAGTTAAAAACTTAGAAGGTTTTGCTGCACTCCTGTTACTCAACTACAACTTCCACCCTGTCAGGTGACGGTAAGAGCTGGGATTTAGCACTTTGTTAAACAAAACAGCTCTATGTAAAAATTTCCCAGTTTAGCAGCTGTGTCCCTGAGAGAGAGCTAGAGAGTCTCAGCAGAAATGTGAGAGATGCTGGGAATGAGGTGGCCAATAGCCTGCAAACAGATCATACAACAGTTGAAGCTGTGAGTCTGGAAATGCATGCTATTTGCATGTGGAGGAGGAGATAGAGGAAGGACGGGGAGGTGATTTTTGGCAATTGTAGAGGTGACGTGCAGTGCAGAGAAATCCAGCCTTCCAGTCCTAAAGATGTTGCGCTTCCTGGCAACAGGTAAGCAGTGCTGTTCTGTGTTTCTTCTAGAGGGGCCCAAACTAAGTTCAATACAAAGCCTTTTCAATTGAAGGAGTATGAGTTTTTGTCTGTAGTGAGATTTTATTTAAACTTGTTAGGCCCCTTATATTCATTAGATAGGCAGGACAATTTAGCAGTTCAGTTGGTTTGAAGCTTCTTCTTTCTCCTACCCATGTGGGTGGTAGGCTGAGAGACAAGTCTGTGCTGATGGTATGGTCTGCATTCCATAACACCTAAACCAGAAAGACAATCAACAAAGTTAGGGTGTGTGAATGAAATACACCCAAGGCATTGCTGGAAAATTCTACTTGAAAAGGCTTGTTTATTTGGTTTGGTTTGTTATGGTAAAACAGGCCATTATAAAGGAAAAAGGGTGTTTTGCTTGAAAAATCTAATTCAAGGAATTTATAACTTTCTCACAAATATTTTACCATTAAAGATGTAAATTTACAAACATCTGTATAAAGACTATGCTGGTCCTGATCCATTTGCTTTTGCGACTGTAACTAAGAAAATAAATTCAATGTAAAGCCTACTTCTAAAAACTGTATTTATTTTAATTATTACCTATCGGATCGTTTTCTGAAACAGTGTCCGTCTTACAGGAATCATTGGGATTCTTGCAATTTACCTTGTGATTGGATATGGAGCGTCTCTACTCTGCAACCTGATTGGATTTGGTTACCCTGCATACATCTCGTAAGTGTGGCATTTTTTCTAGACCGTAATTTGTCATGTATCGCCGCATCATAGAAACGATTTCTTTTTCTGTAACTTGATTCTAGAAGAAAATGTACCTGGGAGAGCTACAAATAATATTTGCTTTACATCTCTGGCTCCATTACTGATTACATATAGATGTATGTATTGATAATGTTTGTAGATTTACCTCCCAGCTCTATAGAAATCTATAGATGAAACTTTAGTTTCAAAAATATAAAGCCAGTAAAACAAAATGCATTTTTGGAAATTTCCTTGAGTACCAGATAGTGTAATGGCAGTTCTAATCCAACACGGGCCCCAACCCTTTCTTGTTTGCACACCTATCCCGGTACACAGAAGCCAATTTTGGCCCGATATTTCTGTTCAACAGATACACGTTTGGCTGGTTGGTCATTTGGCCTGTTGAAAACCTCATGAGCAACCATATGTCCTGGCATTTTCACTCATTGAGACGTATTGATTTTGCAGAAAAGTTAGTTGGGTGACTGAAAAGAAACATTTCCAGCACTGAGCATGTGTATATCTTTTCTGGTTCTCTAAGTGAGAAATAAATGTCAGTCTGTGGTGGGTCTGACAATGCAGGAATATATGCAGTGGCCCAGACAGTATGCTCAAGTATTGTGTTTGTAGAAAAACTGATTTTTCAACATAGGGTATAGTTTACCTTATGGTAATCTGGATCTTAATATAGTAATAGTTAAGAAGGATGCTCTTTCTGAAGCATCATAAGACTACTTCAGAAAAATGTATTGGAATTATAACAGATTTCATTTTTTAAAAAAACGACTGTGGTCTCCATACAAGTGGTGTTTATTAAAAAGAGCACATGCCTACCTTTAAAATGACTCCAGGATCATGCTTCTAGCTGCAGTCTATCCAATCTTACAGCAGTATATAGCAATTAGCAGTGACATCACCAACACCACTGCTCTGTCCCCAAGTCTCAGGTTTGAGCATACCCACTGCTGGGAAAGTGCATCATCAGCCCTACCCCCAAACTTCATAATCCTTTTTAAAGCTAGCCACAAGCCTGAAAATATTACATACTATAAGTATGTCTTTATGGTTGTGGGAGAAACCGGAGTGCCTGGACGAAACCCATGCAAGCACAGAAAGAACATACAAACTCCTTGCAGATGTGTCCAAGTGTGGATTTGAACTCAGGACTTTAGTGCTGCAAGGCCTCAGTGCTAACCACTATTTTTACACAGCTCATCATGTGCCTATCACAGATTTACATATACACAGCAGACAAGGAAGTGTAACTTAACAATCCTATAACTTAAGATCCAGAGAAGCTACAGATCTATATATAAGTGAACTCTTTTCAATAGAGGGCACTTGTATAGAGACCCCAGTTACAATTTAACATATTAATAAGCCTAAAATTGGCTTATGTTTGAGACTAACATACGATTATGTTTACTGCATTCGTGTTGGTACATAAACCTTCACATAGCGGACAGATAGGATCAGGGCTTTCTTGGTTGCGTAACTGTTTGTGAAGGATGACTGATCCTCAATATTTGTATACTGACAGTCCCCAAGTAACCTTATGCCTGTTTATATGATCTGGAAATTAGAGGTAACATTGTCTGAGATTGCTTAATGCACAGCAACTTACATTACTGAACATACTCGACATATAGCACAGCATGGTCTGTAATGCAGAACTAAAGGCTAAATATAAATCTTTAGAAGATGGATGGCTGGCCAGACTTGGGGGCTGGTTTTATTTTCAAGGATATTTTTTTTCTCTTAAAATCTAATCTGCTGTCTTGTCTTCCTTTAAAGTTTTATATTTGTTCTCTATTAATATGTCCCAATAACTCGCTATTTTAATTGTTTACCTGCCTTAGTGCTGCATTAGCATGAAATAAAACATATGACAGACCAGAGTTTTGTGAATCTATGTGGAAACAAAGAAAGAACTACTCTCTCTATAAATGTAAAAATGGCGGTGATTGGTAACTGAATAATAATACAGACCATAGGGACCTAAAAGCTGAAGAAAATATAATTGGGAGTAAACAATAATGATTGCACCAATGCAGACAGATATCCAAACACACCCAAGTCATGTTTTTAAATCCTTTTAATGACATTAATTGAGGGAATATATACTATTAATAGGTCGACGTTTACCAGAGCAAGACAAGACATGAAATATAAGACAAGAAATGATAATATATGGTCTTTTTAAATTAACATTAGCATGAGTATAACTGAACCAGTCAGGATGAGACCTGCTTTAAGATATGTGTATCCTTGTACACTTAATGTGAAATGTGATACAGCTTTGTGTATTGTTGATTTGGGTAACATCAGGATGTGTTTTTTTTTTATCCGGCTTTAATAATCATGCAGTATCCAAGTATAATGAAACAGTGTGTTCTGATTTAAATGACTTCCTCGCTTTCTCTCCTCTTACAATTAATTCAGTTTATCTAGTTTGTGTTCATTCAAATAAGCATTAAGATTTCATAACGGAGTGGATGTCAATTTAGGTGGTTGTGAGGTTCTAGGTAATCCCATATTGCAGATCTATCATTGTTCTAAAGTCTCACACAGTGCCTCAGCCAAATCCCCAGTTGCCAACTTTTGAGGGTTTGTGTCCAATCTATGTGCATCTCCCAATGTGTGTAATATACTGCAGAGCATTTACTTTGATCAGTATCTAGCTATTGTGAGATCAATAAAGTATTTTCTTAAAACGGACCATTTTATTTGCTGATGTGTCCCCTATTTCTTTAGATATCCAGTCTGAAACATCTTACATTTCAGCTGTCAATAAAATTCCCTTTCTCAATGCTGCCTCATAGGGATTACTGAGCATGTTTGCCCTCACAGAGTCGGATAGTCTGTCAGGGGGTGGGGGTCTGAGGGACTGAGTTGAGCAAATCAAGTACTGGATTGAAGTCATGCAGCAAAACAAACATCAGAGTAAGTGCTGCTTACATGTATTAAATTATAGATTGAAATGAGGCTAAGTAATTTTTTCAGTGTACAATTCCTGTAAGCAGTATATATACATTGCTTGTTTTGCTACTGGAATATTGGTAGGTCTGAAGGCCTAGAATAGGTACCTACAGAGCAGTGGCATGTTGCCCAGAGGAACAGAGTGCATAGAGAGGACAGCTTTTTATGAATGTAAAATAATGACCTTTATCGACCCTATAAAAATAATGTCCTTATTGCTGCCTATTTTTACAAGTCTAGATCTGATCGAAACATTTGTACATTTCATGTAGACTTACTAGTATTGTTAGTTGAATCCCATTTCTGTAACATAGATAAACGTGTTAAATAGGATATAGGGTGCTGTGTTTTACCTTTGTCTGCTCTATGTAGCCTAATGTTACTCCAGACTTTTCTTCTAATTTTAAGGGGTTACCCCCTGTCGTCTTAGACCATAATCTACTTGTGAACAGACCTCCAGAGGGTTTATTGTTAATCATTACTTTTCTTCTCACCTGTTCAATTTCCACCCCTTCCAGTAGCCTGTGTCTCTTCTCCTTCTCCACCCTTTCCAGCAGCCTGTCTCTCTTCTTCTTCTCCATCCCTTCCAGTTGCCTGTCTCTCTTCTCCTTCTCCACCCCTTCCAGCAGCCTGTCTCCCTCAAGTTTGTGGTGTCCTGCAAGTTCTCCATTAGATGCAATGATTCTATAATTCTAGGTATAACCTATTTTCCGGGCTTCTTCCGTCCCTCTGTCACGGAAAGTAACAGGATGATTTCACACTCATTCTAATAAAGCACAAGGCGAACTAATAAATAAAAGTAATATTGTAAGTAAGTATTGTTGCTTCCATGTGTGAGAAAGCCAAACATAATAGGGAGCTAGTATGCTAAATAGAGCAAAAAAACTATACAAAGGCTAGTATATTGGATCATGTCCCCCACTGTGTAATATAGGACTATGAATGCACTGGTTTTTCTATGGTCGCGGAACTCCAAGGCATCTGCTCATATTCTTATATTACACATTAAGAGATACATTTCACGTTGTTATAGATGGATGTGATGACTGTTGGTAGACAAATGATTGTGTAGAAAATCACAAAAAGTTGAGGGGTTGCAGCACTTAACAAACGTACAGGTCTTTTACTAATACTTATGTTCTTCATCGTGTCTCTGAAGTGCCATTACAGGCACGAATCACGTCAGACATGTGTTTTTATATTCATGTGTGATTAAAGATGTTTGCTTCATAACAATTTTGTGAGACCTGTGAGTTTGTGGAGTGCTGCAGCCCCTAAAATTTTTGTGATTTTCTGGCTTTGTACGTGTCCTTGCGAGGAGTCCGGGGCTGTGAAGCACCCGGACCACCCATCGGGATTGGTGAGCTGCTCCTTTTTTGTACCAATATATAATTGTCTGCTTTACGAGTTGGTGATAACACACACTGAAGCACTTGGGTCCGCCGGTATGTCCACCACGTCACAGCGAGTAAGGGCCATATTTATAAACCAGTGGTATCGCTTTTTATCGATACCGCGGGTTAGTTAATTTACGACCGACCGTTTGTTAATTAACAAACGTTCGATCGTAGAATACTGTTTGGTAGTAAACTACCGCAATGGTATTCAATGGGGATCATAAATCTACTATTTCGTTATCGAAGATTTACGATCGGCATCGTAAATCGCTAATATCTCTGTTTAATCGGTTTAACGATCATAAATTTACAATACCGTTCGATAAAGGTGCGGTATTGCTTTATAAATATGGCCCTAAGTATCCTATCATTGAATACAATCCGGATTCATCTTACCTCAGTTTCACCTGTGAATCATAGATTGTACCGGATTTCACTTGTTAATAATGGACTAAAAGGTGCACCATTTTACGCCCCTATTAACTATAGCTTTACTTGAGCGTTTAACTCACCACTATGTATAGAAGTGGCCTGTATATACTTCCTTCGCTTATTTGGTTAATTGATTGTGATTGTAGTAATTGCTAAATATCCTGTGAGTTAGAGTAGATATTGAATCAGCAGTTCTTTTCTGGCATGGCCTAAAAGCATTATTAGTCATCTTACATGTTAATTGCTTTGTAAGTTATTTGATAATGAACACTATGTGCTATATATGTGCTTTTGTTCCTTGAGTATTTCATCAGCTGGTGTTATCCTATACAGAGGAATAGGGAGGTCAGTCAGTCAAGATCTGGGTAATAGGTTCACTGAAAACAATGAAACCATGGAAATTGTATCTCTAAGAAAAATATCAATCTTTTCGGAATTTTTTAAAATCTAATTTTAATAAATTTAAAAGCGCTTACCACTGCTTCCTTTCATTTACCATGATGCTTAGCTGTGACATGTCAGCAGTGATACAACCGTGACAGTGATGCAACCATCTGAGCAGCACGTTGGGTGCAATGACACAATATCTGCTTGCTAGAACAAGCATTTCACTGGAGGTAAAGTGCAGGGAGTTCACCATGGAACATGGCACACCGTAAGCTTGAAGTTATAGGTTTGTTGTAGTAATACATTTTGTTTGTCCTTTATTCTCTTTTACTTGATAATTGGTGGTGATGGTGGTGAAGCCCCTGGGGTTGTGCCATGTGAGTTTTTCAAAGATCCTGATGGCACTGCACCCCTACATGTAATACATTTACAATGACACAAAGGAATCAAGTGTCTTTTCTAAAGTGTCTTCGGTGTCCTGCCTGGTCCTAATAACTCAGGAGGTACCTATGTATTGAATAGTATAGGTAATGTAATAATTGTACAATCAGTACAGTGTCCTGGATTTACATTTGTTAAATAGGAATGACTGTAGAATGCTAGTAAAGGAAGGGTTGGTCCACAAGGCTGGGCCAATCACCCAGTGTTTGCAGTGCTGTAGCATTATATCCTTTATTGAATATCCGATATCGCTTGTTAGTCCATGCTTCAGACAAACATTCAGATAACCTAAAATATCAGTTGTGTATTGCATGACTGCATGAAGTTATATTCAGCATAAAAATGGCTCATATCATTAAAAATGCCTAAGGCTACTGGAAAAAAAAAGTTTCTAATAGAAATTTTATCTAACATAGTAACATAGTTATTGAGTTTTATTTAAGAAATATGTCCATGAAGTCCAACCTTTTCAACCTAACTGTTGATCCAGAGGAAGTCAAAAAACTCCAGCTAAAAAGAGAAAAAATCCTTCCGGACTCCAAACGGCAATCGGAAAGTATCCCTGGATTAACCAGATCTATATGTATTAATACCAGTAATTCTCAATATTTTTTAGTTTTAGAAACTTATCCAGCCCACTCTTAAAGCTATTTAATGAACTTGCCATTACCATATCTGCTGGAAGACAGTTTCACCGTTCTCACAGTAAAGAAACCTTTCCTAATCTTAATGACGAAACTTCTTTCTTCCAATCTTAAAGGATGTCCACATGTCCTCTGATATGACCTATTAGGGATCAATGCACCAGAGAGTTTATTGTCCATTTATATATTTATATAAAATGATCATATCCCTGTGCAAACGTTGCTTCTCTAATGTAAACAGTCCTAACTTGTCTAATCTGCCTGCATATTCAAGCCCCTCCATTCCCCTTATTATTTTAGTTTCCCTTCTCCCAACTGCTTCCATTTCCAAGATGTCCCTTTTGTATATGGGATTCCAAAACTGCACCGCATATTCCAAATGAGGTCTTACCAGTGCCTTGTAAAGAGGGAGAATAATATTTTTCTCTTTTTCTTTCAATATCTTGCTAGCTCTAGCTGTGGCTACCTGGCATTGTTTGCTATAGCTAAGTCTGTTATCTACTAGAACCCTCAAATCTTTAATTGTACAGTTATGAATGACAAACCCCTAAATAGCCGAAAACATAAATACTCCAAAAAAGATGAATGTGGCAGTGAAGATTAATTTGCCAATGTAAGGCTGTGTATACACTATGCAATTTTCCGTTAGTGTATCGGTTGATCAGACCCAACAAATTTCATGGGTTTTCAGTTGGCTGCGACTGATGCCCGGCAGTTTGTTCATCCAAATAACAGCTGTTTGTGCAGTCCTCTATGGGTCGCAAACTAGGTCGCAGCTACTTTTTCCGCATCCGACAGTCCTTTGTCCTAAGCATGACAAAGCATCTGATGGTGTGTACCCAGATTAAGTGTCTGATAAGACTATAACTGTAACTGTATAACCAGTGTTAGACTTATTCTTTCATGTTTTTTGTGTTGCTGTAAGGTGCAAACTGGAAAACATTCCTTGCACTCCTCAAAGAACGTCACAGTATAAAAAACGACCAGCTTCATTTAGCATACAATGAATACGGATCAGAACACCTAAACGTTAAATAACTTGCTGTAAGGAACATTTCTGTCATTCAGAGACTCGTATTTATTGACTATGTGGGATAGAAACAGAGAATGGAGAATTTGTTCTGAACCAGTTAAGTCCCTGCCCTATCGTGGTTAACCTTTCACTTCATTTTCCATTCATACAGCAGTCTCGGCCTAATCCCTTTCTGTATCTTTGGGGTCATAAGAAGAATGGTTGACTGAGACTCACTATCTACCAACCCTGCCCTGCTATTTAAATACTGTTCAGTACTATTCACTGCACCAAACAATCCTGCAATTTTAACATTACATTTTACCAAAAAGTGAATAGTGCATATAGGTTAAAGTGCGTATTTATATTGTAGATAATGTACCCCCTACAGTAAATTATAAGGTTATTAGATGTTCCATATAATTTAAAGTAGGGGACCCAATCTCTTTTATAATGTACCCCTTGTACCTGAATATATCTGTGTCCCAAATGTGACAATGGTGCTCTTAAACCCCCCCTTTGATCCTGAACTCACATTTACTTCCCCCATGCCTTCACCCCCCCCCCCCCACAGAAACTGCCCTGTCTTAACCCTCTCCCCTCACCCCCATACAGAAACTGCCCATGCCTTCACCCCCCCACAGAAACTGCCCTGTCTTAACCCTCTCCCCTCACCCCCATACACAAACTGCCCATGCCTTCTCCCTCCCCCCCCACAGGAGCTTCCCTGTCTTAACCCTGTCCCCTCACCCCCATACAGAAACTGCCCATGCCTTCTCCCTCCCCCCCCCACAGAAACTGCTCTGTCTTAACCCTCTCCCCTCACCCCCATACAGAAACTGCCCATGCCTTCACCCCCCCACAGAAACTGCCCTGTCTTAACCCTCTCCCCTCACCCCCATACAGAAACTGCCCATGCCTTCACCCCCCCACAGAAACTGCCCTGTCTTAACCCTCTCCCCTCACCCCCATACAGAAACTGCCCATGACACACACACACCTACCTTTTCGCTTGTTCTCTCTCACCCGGCACTGCACTGACTTATTGCGCGATCGACTACTCTTCTACAGCAGGAAATTAGCAGCCAGCAGATATCGCACAACCTGCAATGTAAATGTAAGTATGTCCATACATACCTATTTGCTTGTTTCTCTACCCTCCCGGCAGCTGAGGTCAGTTACCGTATATACTCGAGTATAAGCCGACCCGAGTATAAACAGAGGTACCTATTTTTACCTCAAAAAGTAAGAACCCATGATTGACTCGAGTATAAGCCGAGGGTTGAAATTATGGGAACTCTGCTGTCCATAAAAAAGCCTCATTCCTTGGCACTCCAGATGTTTTGGAAACTACAACTCCCAGCATGCTTTATTAGCTGGGAGTTGTAGTTTCCAAACCCCTTTAGTGCCAAGGAATGAGGCTTTTTTATGGACAGCACCCCCCAGGAAAGGCCCCAAAACATTCCCCCTTAGAGAGCCCCCCAGTTCAGGGAGTGAGGTGGTACTCACATGTGGTAAATCAGGGTAAATCTTTACAAAATCTGCAGCTGCTTACCGGTACTTCTCTATGTAACCAGCTAACGGTTACTTAATTCTCTCGATCCTGCTGGCACTCTGCACGATGCGCTGCATGTCCGTACTCGGCGGCTGTCTAACATACTGCCCGGCGCCGAGTAGTGCGTCAATACTCGGCGCCGGACAGTAAGTTAGACAGCCGCCGAGTACGGACATGCAGCACAGCGTGCAAGGTGCCAGCAGGATCGAGAGAATTAAGTTACCGGTAGCTGGTTACATAGAGAGTACCGGTAAGCAGAGCAGATTGTGAAAATTTACCATGACCCGAGTATAAGCCGAGGTCGGGTTTTGAGGTCCTTTTTAAAGCCTGAAAACCTCGGCTATACATCGAGATATATTGCTACGTAGTAGTGCACCGATTATAGTAATGTTTTGTACATTAGGGGGGACATTATATATATATAATTAATTATAATATAAATATATTATAATATATATAATTATATAATCAGCCATACAGCACAAAGTACAAACACTATTACAAAGGATTTTTTTTGTCACAGAAGCAAGGAACAATAGAACCACTTATTCCAGTTCAGAAATATAATCTCTAAAACAGGGCACAGGAGTACCCCATGCAAATTCCTTTGCAAAGTAATTTGGCTGCATAGAGTAGCCCCACACACATCTGCCTTTATCCCTTCTCATGCCCTCTAACACCCTACATAATGCCTTCTGGGCACTCAGAATTGTAGTACTTTGGGAGGAGAGACAATAGGTGGCTTTGCACAGACCTGCATATAACTATGTAATGGCAGAGCAGCATAAAGTATGAAAAATGTACGTGTCTCAAACACTCACAGTGATCAACAACTTTCTACAGAAACCTTTCAAAGTTCAGGTCTTTCCTTTCATAAACCCAGAATAGGGACTGGTATATGTCAATGCGGGTTGGTCTGGATGATAATTTACAAGATGGGTAAGGACACCAATGCACAGAAACATGCATTACCTTAGAGTATGGCCATTTTAAAGGAGAATTTAAACTAAAATGTATCGACATGTCTAACATTTTCAAAATAGGATGAAAAATGGAAGTGCCACATGTGTACCTGCAATAGGTAGCTGGCCTAGGGAGAAAAAAAAGTATAAATGGGCCTGGTCACCATTTAATTGGCTGTAGCTAATCAACAGAAAGGTAATCAACTAAGGGCATGTCTAGCCAAATAATGACCAAGTGGTTTTAGCCTAATTACCCCCCCAAAACCTAATATGCATTTTAACCTTAAAGGGCATGTCCACCGCCAAAAATAAAATTTAACCCACTTCTGGTCCTACTGTGAAGTTTAAAAAAATCCTTAACTTACATCTCTGCTCCTTATGGTTCTCATGCAATGCTTGTCCAAAGTCCAAGAAAGTGAAGTGTAGTAGCTATCTTCTTGTCCAAAGATTTCTACCTCTTCTGAAGCCTCCGGGAGATAGTGTGACATGCACAGGGGAGCACAAAAAAATAAACAAAATAAACAAAAAACGCTCCATGGAATCACCACTTCTAGTTCTCCTTTAATTAGTTACATTTCAATATTGATTGAATTGAACTCTATTGAAGTACAGTATATTGAAGGTCATTGTTCTCATTCAAGGTTTTACATTTTCTGTCCAGTAAATTCCATTTTTTTATCTACAGGATTAAAGCCATTGAGAGCCCTAATAAAGATGACGACACACAGTGGCTGACATACTGGGTTGTGTATGGAATCTTCAGCATCATCGAATTCTTCTCTGACATATTTCTGTCTTGGTTCCCTTTCTATTACATGATAAAGGTTGGTTCTTATGGTTTGTTTTCCATTATTCAGAAGTGATTTTCCAGGTTCTTTTAAATTTCTGCTAAAATATATTGATGGATTGTAACCAATATAAATGGTTAATATTGTAATTATCATGGTTCCCTGTTTAAAATGAACTACCATTCACCAGGGAATACATGAGTCTGCAGAATGAAAAGATGCATCTTGTTTTGCTAAACCCCCTACACATTGTTGATCCAGTTAATAATTGTAATATAAAGAATAATGCATCCCTGCTGTAATAGTGGGGATATCCTTTCCACTGACATCCCCACTATAATTTTCGGAATTTCAACATCTCCATTGGCAACAACAACTCTGCTACCTCCAAACTTCTCTTGCTTACCCTCCTCCCTTAACATCTCTCAGTGGTCATCCACAGAGACTCACTGTAATGGACACACATTTGACCTAGTTTTCACTCGTCTATCTTCCTTATCTAACTTTTCTAACTCTCCCTTTCCGCTATCCACTATTCCGCTATCACAACCTGTTCAAATTTAATTTTATTTCATCCATCCCAGCCACTACCCCAACTCCTACATACACACATACATGCAGAGACTTGCGCAACATGAACAATGACTTCTTCATTTCAAAAATGCTCTTCATCGGATCAGGAACGCTTTGTCTTCAGCCAAACAAACCTATTTCTCCTCCCTTATTTATAAACAATCCCACAATCAAAAACAGGTTTTCAAAGTTTACAACTCTCTGCTCTGTCCGCCACCTCCTACACCCTGTTTATCTGCTGCTGAAATTGTGTCTTATGTCACAGAAAAAAAAAATCGTTAATATAAGAAAAGGTTTTTTTGCATTTTCTGGCTCATCTCCACAGCCTCCAGTCCCATCTACATTTCTACCCGGCCTCCCTTCCACCATCTCCATCTCTGTTCTTACCAACTTTTCCAATATTACAGAACATAGACTTTCAAGCCCTCTCTCCAAGGCCCGTCTCACCACCTGCCCCCTCAACCCCATTCCCCATCTCTCATCTTCCTTTACACCAGCCCTAACATCTCTTTTTAACTTGTCCTTATCCACGGGCACTTTTCCCTCCTCGTTTAAACATGCTATTGAATCCCCAATTCTCAAGAATCCTTCTCTTGGTCCATCTGCCCTATCTAGTTACTGGCCTGTCTCTCTTCTCCCATTTACATCTAAACTGCTTGAACGACACGTCTACGCTGAACTGGTTAATCACTTTTCTGCTAACTCCCTCTTTGATCACCTACAGTCTGGCTTCCGCCCCAACCACTCTATGGAAACAGCTCTCACCGAAGTTACTAATCTGCTTAATGCTAAATCTAAAGGCCACTATTCCCTGTCTTCAGCCTTTGATACAGTAGATCACCCCTTACTGCTTCACATTGTATCCTCCCTAGGTATCCAGGGTAGTGCACTCTCTTGGCTGTCCTCCTACTTCGCAGGTAGGACGTTCAGTGTTTCCCACTCTGGCTCTCACTCCACCACTCTCCTCCTCCCTTGTCATTTTCCCACCCTCTCTATCTACCCCCCTACTTAACACTACTATCAACAACAATGACACACCAATCTTCCCAACACCTTACATGCAATGTAACCTTTGACTCACAACTTTCCTTTAAACACCACACTAATACATATCTGTGTTATTCATTAGATCAACTGGACTTGAAGATTAGTTCTTGAAGACGTTTCGCTAGTCATCCACTGGCTTTCTCAATTCAGAATGACTTGTACAAGAATCTTTGGCAATTATGTACCCTGGAAAATCCCATTTAGCATATCACAGCCAAGTGTTAAGGGCGTGATTCGATAGTACACCTCTTAGCCACTATCGAATCACGCCCTTAACACTTGGCTGTGATATGCTAATTGGGATTTTCCAGGGTACATAATTGCCACAGATTCTTGTGCAAGTCATTCTGAATTGAGAAAGCCAGTCGGATGACTAGCGAAACGTCTTCAAGAACTAACTCAACCAGTTGATTTAATTGAGTACAACAGATATACCATGACCTGGATGAATGAGAACCTTCACAAACACCACATTAATACCCTCTCTAACGCCTGTCGGTTACAGCTTAAAAACATCTCGCACATTTGTCCCTTCCTATAACACCCTCCTGTGCCGTCTACCAAGCAACCGACTGGCACCCTTTTAATCAATCCTTAACTCTGCTGCCAGGCTCATTCAGCTCTCTTCCCACTTTTTACACGCTTCCCTTTCTGTCAGTCTCTCCACTGGCTTCCCATTACACAAAGGATCCAATTTAAGCTGCTAACCTTATCCTACAAGGCTCTCTACAATACAGCCCCCCCATACATCTCTGATCTGATAAACAGATACTACCCAAGGCGTAACCTCCGCTCTGCTAATGATCTCCTCTCATCTACACTAAATACCTCTTCCCACACCCGTATACAGGACTTTTCTCACACTGGCCATTGTTCTGGAACTCCATTCATATCTTCAAACGCAACCTCAAAACTCGCCTCTTACAAGCTTATAATCTGGACCTGGACACTACCCCTCTTACTGACCCATCGTTGACCCACTAGTTATAATCCATTGACAACTTTACAGCTTACAGCTTTAAAGTTACAGCTACTGATCTTCTTCACCTTATGTTTCATTCCCATCTCATCTAGCCTGTAAGCTTTTTTGGGCAGGGCCCTCCTTCCTGTTGTACCACATTAATGCTGTAACTTACCACACTGAATGCTGCTGGACCAGCACTTGAATTTTTTGCACTTTGTATTAGTTGCACTACTCTTGTATGTAACATGTATGTATTACCTTATGTAATGCACGGAAGATGTTGGCGCTATATAAATCCACAATAATAATATGATACCTCACATATTGTATATAAGGATGCCCATATAAAATACAGATCATGGAACTCCAAAGTGACATAGACAGGGGATCCCAGTTACCAGTGCAGAGTATTACATGAAAGTGTAAAATAACACAGCACCACATTAACAGCTAAAAGGGAACTGGATATTTCCTTTGTTTGCACATGCAAATATTTACGTTAGGTGTGCCTGGCTGGCTGCAAACATTCCAAGTTGGTTAACTGCAAAATGGTTACTACGGAATAATAATTAACATTTTCAAATACTGCAAGTACTTCAATCCATAGAGTGGGTTTCTTAGTATAAAAGAAATCAAACACTGTCTACTAAACAAAAAATACGAAAGTAATAGACTACGGGCTAGGTACTTCTATCACGTAGGGCAGCGGATGCAGGATTTTTGCAATGCGTCCCCTTGCCTGATATGCTACGTGCTATGCGCTGCACTCCTGTACACGTTATTGGACAACGCACAAAATGTTGTGCATGCGTTCCAATAATTAATTGGAGCACATTGCAGTGAGAACACTCAACACAGTGTTGCATCGGAATCGTGATTGGAGTGCAAAATGCAATCCGAATTGTGCAAATGAAACCTAACCTCAAAGGGCATGTCCACTCTAAATTTGAACTTTGGCCGTATGATAGACCCCCCCCGTCCACCCCCAACCGCTGAGCTATTTCTTTAAAAATACCATCCGATTGCTACGTACAGCCCCTTCTTTTCTGCGGTGTTCTGATCTGGCTCCCTACTTACAAGCAGGGGTCGGACCGGCAGCCGCGTCTGTGATTGGCTGAGAGGCAGCCAATCACAGACGCAGCTGCTGTCAGTGGAGACGCTGAAGGTCTGTAAGTAGCATTCGGATGTTTTTTTGGACTGGCACTGCAGAGGAACCATAAGGAGCAGAGATGTAAGGTAAGGATTTTTTTAAACTACACAGTGGGACCAGTATGGTGTTAAATTTTAGTTTTGGGGTGTACATGCCCTTGATAGTCCAGGACTAACCTGGCAAATGAAAACTGTTGGTGCTGCAGCTCCTCAACGAAACAATATTGTGAGGTGGGAATAATCAATCCAACCCTCCCTGCCCCAGGTACTTTATATTTTTAAACAGTTAATTTTTAGATCATAGATATCCTTTAAGGCATTTGTTTCCCTTTTACAAAGAAAGGCTTTGGTTATACAGGGCGATGCTCCACTAGCCTCTATCAACAACTATATATATAATATTTTAAATTTGTTTTATTACTCAAGATTGTCATATATATTATACATTTAGTAGGAATAAGATTTGACATAATTATTACTTATTCTTTATGGTTATACATTTTATATATTCTTGGCTATATTTGTATCACTTTTACTTAACTATCTGGGCACTTTCTGGAAAATCTAATAATTTTTTTTAAAAGGGTGGACATGCCCTTTAATGCTGGGGAAAACAGGAAGTACCTGGGGGAAAAATGGACAGTTGAGAAGGAGAGCCTATTAATGCAGACAGGCTGGTCACATGACTACAAGCTGGTCACATGGCTTAAAACAAGAAGGGTTCAAGCAGGAAGTAATATTGCTGAACCTTTCCAGCAATAGCTTCTCACAAATTTTATCTAGAGATGTGATGTAGGCTTTATTTTGATGTTACGATGGAAGGCTTTTTATATAGTCCTTACTAGGTTGGAGGAATTGGAGACCACAGTTACCCTTTAAAGTGAGGTACTGCCAGTACCTGTGGCAGCCAGTAGGACTCACCCATCACAGATATATTTATACTGTAAAGGAAACAGGAAGACTTTACCAGACTTTTTTAAATCCATAAAATTGACAGTCTGTTTTTTTCCTATCCATATAGTGTGGCTTCCTGCTATGGTGCATGTCTCCCAGCCCCGCCAATGGAGCATCTTTGATCTACCGTAAACTCATCCGCCCCTTTTTCCTAAAGCACGAGAATGATATGGATCGCATTGTAAAGGACATTAAAGACAAAGCTTCAGAGACTGCGGACACCATAACCAAAGAAGGTAGGTACTTACTACCTCTGCATATACAGTCTCTTCTGTGTCATGCCTTGGCTGACACTATCAGTTTATTGAAAGGAAAACTATAGTTAAATGTTTATTTAATTTCTTCCCAAATCTGTTTCTTTAAACTTGCTGTAGTTCTGCAGCATTGAAATTCCCTTTTTGATTTGTCACATCACTGAGCATAATGCAACCCATGCTCAGCTAAACAGTTGGACAGAATTCCAATGCAGACTTTTCTACAGTTGGGTCCATACAGTTTAAAATTTTTCCCTGAACCAGTTGCAGTGATATTTTGGTTGACTGGTGCCAAATATCAAGCCTGTCAAAAACAAATTCAAGCAACATTGGTCCACTGTGACTGAAAATTACTTCAAATATTTCACCCCAATCCATCAAAAATTTGGTTGCAGCAGTCATCAGGCCATGTTTACACAACCTAAGCCCCTGAATTTTTCTCCTTTTTTTAATTTACATGAGTTGTGTTTTGTAGCTTTGCCATGCTTTTCAACTCGTTCTTCTTTTGTTATCATTTCAGCTAAAAAAGCAACTGTGAACTTGTTGGGCGAGGAGAAGAAGAGCAGTTAAATCCCCCAGTCCAGTGTCCCACATAAGAGGCTGTCATGGGGACTGAAGTATAATTAGTACTCCTTGTGTGACAGAGGATTTGAAAACCATTGCAATGCATTGACTGCAGAGCTCTGGTTTTCAGTTTTGCTGGCACCAAAGGTGTTAATATTGTTGCCTTGGATACTTTTTTTGATATGAAGAAAACCCTGAGTTACCGTATGTACCTTTTTTTGCTGTTGTCTGTAGAAATTTTTATTTAAAAGCAGTGAGTGTCCATAGCTTGTCCAGTCACACATTTTATTCAGGTGTGGGGAGGCTTTTAACATGTATTGTGTTGTCCTGAATTCAATGGACTTGAATTAAATGAAGTAACCGGAATTTTTTTTCCAAGTGAAATTCCAGATTTATTAAGGACAATGTGAATAAATGGTAATTAAAAAGAAAACTGTTCCATGTTTGATACCCAGCTCCTTGTTGCTTATCCACATTCGGATAAATCAACACAGGAATCAAAATAACGTACATATAATCTGATGGCTAAATGGTGCCTGCACAGGGAAGACTAGGTAGGGCTCAGATGTAGTATGGGTTAGGGGCATAAAGCTGCATTGTACTACTTTATGGAAAGAGATCTGAAAAAGGTGCAAAAGTTAGCCGATACAATTGATATGCAGCAACCAATCAGATGTTCTCTAACTGCATCCACCCAGCAAAAAGCTAACATCTCATTGGTTCCTGTAAATTAATAGCACAGGCAAACTTATTGCATCAGCCCCTTAGGCTGTGGCCACACATGCTAGTGTGGCCCTTAGTCTTTGAAAGCCACATGCATAATTGGAAATACAATGGTACAATCAAGGATTTAATATTGTTCTTTTAAAGGTATAGACAGGAATATACAAGTTAATGGGGGATGCAATATGAACTGTGTGCTGCCATCTGGTGGTGAATAGAGTGATTGCCTAAGACACGACCTAACCTGAGATACACTACACAAATGTGCAGTCATCAAATCAGAGAAGATTAAAATTAAAAGCAGTGTGAATGGCCAATCATATGCTCCAATTCTGCCTCCAATTCATTGACAAACCTACAGCGAGGTAGACATTCATATCTTTAGAGGAGCTCTGAGCTGTGCATTCAGTGAGTACTGAACTTCTTTAGGGAAAGAACCACAACTAACTCAGGACAGAAGCAAGCTCAAATGATTACCAAATTTGCAGATTGGCTTTTGGGTAAGCTCACTGTGAGTATGAAAAAGGTTGCGGGTCAGGTTTGGTTAGAAAGCTGCGTGTGGTGGTCAGGACAGGTAGAAGGTGTGGGTCTGTAAAATTTTGGGTGCGGGCCGCTTCAGGTTGGATCACGTAGCAGGTGTGAGTCCACTTGCAGGTCTGTTTAATTTCAGGTGGGGATTGGGCTGTGGGTCTGGATAAACTTGCAGGTCAGGTCGGGCACAGTTATGGAATCCAGCAGTCTGAGGGTTGGGCATCTGTTTAATTTCAGATGCAGGTAATGGTTTTGCAGTTGCATGCAGGACTCTAAACTGACCTTTGTGCTGCCATCTGTTGGTAAATAGTGATCACCCCTCTAAAAAAAAAATGAAGTCCAACTAAATTTTTATTGGAATATAGCGGACAACGCCAGAAACTCTGCTAGTATAACATTAAAGAAAAAAACAAATAAATGTTATTACATAGTAGAAACATTTGGTTGGACTTAAAACCATTACAAAATGGCTACTTTTATACTCTGGGGTTAATAAAAAGAACATTATCACATGTCATATTGTAAGAAAGCATTCTGCTTGGTACTGTTGTTTTTCAAAATTGCTCTTTTAATAAATATGACCCATGGCGTCCAGCACTTGACCAAGTCAAACAGGCAAAATATAATGGACAATTACATAGTAACATAGTATTTAAGGTTGAATAAAGACATACGTCCATCAAGTCCAACCTATTCACCCTCTTTTTTTTTTTTTTTTTAACCCTACCTAACAGTTGATCCAGAGGAAGGCAAAAAAAAACAGCTAAAAAGGGGGGGAAAATTCCTTCCTGACTCCAAATGGCAATCGGAAAGTATCCCTGGATCAACCAGATCTATATGTATTAATACCAGTAATTCTCAATATTTTTTAGTTTTAGAAACTTATCCAGGCCTTTTTTAAAGCTATTCAATAAACTTGCCATTACCACATCTGCTGGAAGACAGTTCCACAGTTTCACCGTTCTCACTGTAAAGAAACCTTTCCTAACCTGAAGATGAAACTTCTTTTCTTCCAACCTTAAAGGATGTCCACGAGTCCTCTGATATGACCTATTAGTAAACAATGCACCAGAGAGTTTATTGTATGGCCCATTAATATATTTGTATAAGGTTATCATGTCCCCACGCAAACGTCGCTTCTCCAATGTAAACAGCCCTAACTTGTCTAATCTGCCTGCATATTCAAGCCCCTCCATTCCCCTTATTAATTTAGTTGCCCTTCTCTGAACTGCCTCAATTTCCAAGATGTCCCTTTTGTATATGGGATTCCAAAACTGCACTGCATATTCCAAATGAGGCCTTACCAGTGCCTTGTAAAGAGGGAGAATAATATTTTTCTCTTTTGAATCTATTCCTCTCTTTATACAAGACAACATCTTGCTAGCTCTAGCCGTTGCTACCTGGCATTGTTTGCTATAGCTAAGTCTGTTATCAACCAGAACCGACAAATCTTTTTCCATTACAGATGCACTTAACATAGAGTTATTTATGGTGTAGGTGGCACAGGGATTATTAAATCCCAAATGCATCACCAACATTTATCAACATTGAATCTCATCTGCCATTCTGCTGCCCATTTTGATAATCTATCTAGGTCTGCTTGCAGCACTTGCACATCATTTGAAGTTTCCAAAGCTCTGCATAGTTTAGTGTCATCAGCAAACACTGAGACCTTGCTCTCAATGCCCCCTTCTAAGTAATTTATAAACAGATTAAACAGAATCGGCCCCAGTACAGAACCCTGAGGCACTCCGCTTAGAACTTTAGCCCACATAGATGTAGCTCCATTTACCACCACTCTCTTGTTTGCGATCCAATAACCAGTTCTCTATCCATGAACAAATGTTTTCTTCAAGGCCAACAGTCCTCAGTTTATACATTAGTCGCCTATGTGGCACAGTATCAAAAGCTTTTCGCAAAATCCAAATATACCACATCCACTGCTGTGCCTGAATCTAACTTCTTACTCGCTTCTCCATAAAAAAAATTAAATTTGTCTGGCATGATCTATTTCTCATAAATCCATGCGGACTACTACTAAGATGATCTCTGAAGCAAAGTCAAGGATATGATCCCGTAACAAAGTTTCCAGCACCTCCCTACCACTGTTAGGCTTACAGGTCTATAGTTACCAGGCTGTGAACGACTACCTTTTTTGAATAATGGTATTACATTGGCTTTTTTCCAATCCAGCGCACATCCCCAGACCAAGCGAATCTGAAAAGATGAGGAACAGAGTTAGATAGAACTGAACTAAGCTCTTTTAAAATCCGAGGATGCAATCCATCTGGTCCTGGGGCTTTATTGATATTAACTTTGTCTAATTGTTTCCGTACCATATCCTCTGTTAGCCAATTTGAAAACTCTTCATTTCTTCCCTGCATATTACTACAATCCCTACTGTAAGGATAAGGATTTTCAACAGTAAAAACTGATGTAAAAAAACGGTTTAGCAGATTAGCCTTTTCGGCATCCTCTACAACCATCTCAGCCCCATTAATGGTCCCACATTCTCAGTCCTCATCTTTTTACCATTTATATACTTAAACATTTTGGGGTTGGACTTGCTTTGTTTTCGGCAATCCGTATTTCATTTTCTATTTTAGCTAGTTTAATTGCTTTCTTACACTCTATTACAGCTCTTGTACTCCCTTTAAGCCTGTTCTGTTCCCTGTTTTCAAAATTTTAAAAGCCTTTTTTTTTTTTCCATTTCCCTTTTTACCCGAGCATTAAGCCATGCAGGAGTGGACCTAATTTTTTTACACTTGTTCCCTAAAGGTACCGATTTAGAAATGTAATAGTTTGATATCCCTTTAAAAGTAGTCCACATCTGCTCTGTATCTTTACCTAGAAACAATTCCCCCCAGTCTATGAGCAGGAGTGATTCATTTAACAGCATAAAATTAGCTTTCCTAAAGTTAAAAGTTTTTGTTAACTCATTGCACTTTAGTTTTTTGCAACATATATTAAATGACACTATAATATGGTCACTATTCCCTAAGCTTCCAATTACCTTCATCTCCAAAATGAGCTGAGGGTTATTAGATATCACCAGATCCAACAACTCATTCTGTCTAGTAGAACTTTATACCTTTTGAGGTGCTGGCAGTTCCCTTACTCCAATCTATGTCAGGGTAGTTAAAATCCCCCATAACCAGAACATGCCCCATACCAGCATCCTTAGCCAACTGCAAATGGAGATTCATTTCCACCACCTCCCCGGCATTCGGCGGCTTATAACATACTCCAACAATTCATTTACCTACCTTCTTGCTTCCTGTACACAGTTCCACCCATATTGTTTCTGCCATATCGTTTACTCCCCCATCTATTCCATCTTTTAAATTTGGCTTCAATTCCTGTTTAACATACATACTCCTCCTCCTTTCTTATTAACTCTGTCATGTCTAAATAAGGAGTATCCTTCAATATTTACTGTCCAGTCGTGTGAATCATTTAGCCATGATTCTGCTATACCAATCACATCATACCTTTCCTTTAAAGCTATTATTTCAAGTTCCCTGGTTTTTCCAGCCAGACTTCTTGCATTTGTAAACATACACTTTATAAGGGATACAGTCCTATCCACAGACTAGGAATCAAAGGGCACCTGTAGGGGAGTTAATAAAGCAGGGGTATCCTAAAATAACTTGGTGTAAAATACCATTACTTATCACTATTTAAAGGACAACTCCACCCTCATAAGAACATCTTTTAGAAAGAACGGCCTCTTTAAACTATGTTGATATATCCTATTTGTCCTCTGAATTCATTACTGTGTGCCTGCTATGCTTCTGGATGTCTCATGGAAACTGAGCAATTTAATGACTTGCACTAAGCCTGAGCAGAAGAGGCAGCTAGGGGATTAGCAGTCACAGTTGATAACTGGAAGAACCAGGAAGCAGAAACGGGGGAACAGGACATTTCAACAGGATTTCAGGTTAGACATAAATTTCAGACTTGCCATCCACATTGTAATGCACTGGCATGAGATTCAAAACATGCTAACCAATCACAAAACGTGATCGAAGAGCATGAAACACACCAGTGTGGCCTTGCCCTCATACAGCATTTAGAAGCCATAAGCCAAGACTTACCAATGACACCACAGTGAATGAAAGTGACACTAACCTTCACACATGGTGCAGTCTCTTGTCCTAGATAGTTCAAAACAGTATCACTTTACAGAAATATTTGATAATCAGTTCAGTAAATTGAAGGCAATATAATAAACCTGTATGCTTTTAATTTTAGACTTGGAGAATATGTCAGCATTTTAACAAGGGAAATAAAATAAACTGCAGTATTTCAGTGTTTTTAGAATTCACTTCATATTGGAAAATAGTATCCAGAAACACGGAAATATTTAAGCTGCAAACACTTAACACAACATGGAACCGAATGGCAATTATTTAACAGCAATAGGCAACCCTTCCCCATAAAAAAGTATCTAGTTCTATCCAAAAACATTGTAGCATGAAAATACAGATTTCTCCATCTACCTAATACACAGGGAAAACCATACCATTTTAAATAAAAGCCTTTACATGCCAGAGACTGCATATCCATTTGCTTAATCCTCAGCACATGTTTAAAGTAGGAGTAGTGAAACATACAGTACAGCACTTGGAGTGAAAGATTGCCTATCCCTGCTAAAGAATCTACCAAGTCAGTGTCTGTTTATAGTCTCCATCTTGGTGCATGACAAGCATACGGATGTTCCATCATCCTTACAGTGTGAAGTTCTCTATTCAGCTTAAGGATGTTTCAAATTAAGTTTCAAAAAAGTGAAATAAGATTTCTTGCCAGATATTTAAATGGTGTGTCAAGTCCCCTTTTGCCTTGCACCATTAAAATTACATTTAGAGTCTATTTGTTGCATCGGAGTGTGAAATTCCTTATTTCTTCTTCTTTTTGCTTTTCTTTCCACCTTCTCCTTGTTGTGCACTCTGGTCACTGCCTCCAGTTTTCTGGGTCCTGGTTTTTAGCTTTGGAATATCTTCTGCTACCCGCATCATGATGGCTTTCCCTGCAATAAATCACAGCCATATACAAAAGAAAATATAAACAACTACTAAATTTAAATAAACATCCATATGGCCTTCCCCCCCAGTCTGTACACGTGTACATTATCCGCAACAAATGGGTCACATTCTACAGCACTAATTCAATCTGTATGTTAGAGCTAAATTTTGTCGTTCAGTACACAAAAAAAGATGGGAAATTCAGGCAAAAATTTTAACCGACTACAGAAATGTCTACACGTTGAGATATAACTGTATAATAATCACATCTCAACTGGTAATTTACCAAATCAGAGCTAGAAAATGTCATTTTGGTATGCTGGAAAATGTTTTTAATGGAGATCTCAGGAACCAGAGCTCATAGGGAGGTAAAGCACAGGACTATAAATACCGATGTGGTTACCATGAAGTTTTTACAGCAAGTTAAGGCTTCAGGCCATGTTCATAAACCTGCTGTATTTGTAATTACCAATACAGTGGAATATAGAGAGATTTACAACATGGCCATAAATTACTGGATGTGACAGTTCGTTTACAGATGCAAAATTCGGATTGTGGTTGTTAAATATCAGTGAGTCGGTGAAGTCTGTTGGATGCTGCCCGATAGAATAACACCACACAGTGCAGAAAAGGAGGCCATAGATGGTATTTGCCGATCACGGGCGATAATATAGATCGGCTGGAAATTTCGCCCTTCCAGATAATAAAATCTGCCTGATATGATCAGTCTGATTGCTGCCAGGCACCATACACGGTGAGTTAATTGCCCATTATAACCCCCACCATAGGGATGGTGAAGTACCGATCTGTACTTTACAATGCTGGTAAATGAAAGTCTTTAGCTTTCAATGAAAGTCTTTTAGCAGTGTAGTAACTGCACCTAACCTATAAAGAGGCCATTTCCATAACAGTCCCACATTTTAAAAGTTTAGCTGTGGCCTGCTGAATAGGAAAGTCCCACACGATCATCTCTTTGAAAAAGGTCAATCCTTGTTTCTCTAACATTTAAATAAAGTTTGTTATGATGAGCTACTTACGTGATGAAAGTTTTTCAAGGCATGGGGTACCATCTTCATTTTTTAGCTGCACTCTTACTCTGCCCCTATATTGGGTCTCTCTATTCCACTCCCGTGTGTACATTTTCTCTCCCTGCTCAGAAATGATATTTTGTTTATTAAAAACTCCAGTAGCTTGGTCCAAGCAGAAGACAAGAATGGAAATTGTACTTCACCTCTACAACAGCAGTCAACTTGTGAGCACGACACACATCGGCTATCTCAGAACATGTTGGATTCTGCACAGCCTGGTAAAAAAAATATTGAGTAGACATTATAACAAATCAGTTATTATATGGTTGGGATGGACATATTTCTATATACAGCACTGGATGAATGTTACACAATTTGCTTTAAATTTATTTCTACAGTTGGATGACTTCTAATGAGGAATAGAATCTGATAAAGGAAAGGTCACATTTAATTTTTATAAGTTTTTCTTCTAAATGTGTGTGTGTGTGTGTATATTTGGTATCTATGTTTTTTTTTGGAAAATTAAAATCATTTAATATCTGCATTTAAAGATATTGTAGGAGAGCACATTTGCCGAGAGCTCTTTTGTACATCAGCCTCAGGCCAGGAGCTTGTGCACCTCGGTCTCCATTTACAAAATACACTCCCAATAAAGTCACAAAGTAATCAGGCTGCCATTTGTTATGGGTACCATATTACCCTCTGTCACACGCAACTGGATGTCTGTACCAATGACTATAGTGTAATGCCTTTCCAAACCAAGAGTTAATGACCTGTATTAACTAATGTATATTACTTACTTCAGGAGGAGGAATGCAGGTCAGGTTGAAAATTTTGTATAAAATAATTTACATTTAGTGGCCCTTTAATGCAAAGAATAATAGGCAGTTTTTGATTTCAACCTGATAATAGCTTTATTACGGTATTCCAATTAAAGGGATCATGTTAAAGGGAAACTATAATGCGTATAATTTTTTTTTTTTTTTTTTAAAAAGAGTTAAAATAAAAAGTACCTGAGGCTGGGAGGTAATATTGGTGCTTTACCTCCCTATATCATTCCTATGAGGAGCAGCAGGATGAAGAAAACTGCTTCTGCCAGTCTTCCTGTATGCTTCAGCACTATCTTTAATATAGAATGGCCCAGGGCCATAACCTGGCAGATAAACTTTATGTGCTGTAGCTCCTCAACAAAACAATATTGGGAGGTAGAAATAATCAATCCTACCTCCTTGTCCCAGGTACTTTTTATTTCTAAAAAGTTAATTTTTACAGTAAAGTTGTCCTAAAACTCATTTATTGCAACATTAGCAATTCTGTTTTACTATTAAACACTGAAAACTTACACTATTTTTGTCTGATTGAACTGGTGACTGGCTGTGAATTTTGGCAAGGCCAATCGTTCCTTAAAAAAAAAAAAAAGTCACTGCAAAATGCAGAAAATATCTGTAAATCGCTTTCTTGTGCCATATGATTAAAAGAAATTAGCGCTCTAACAGGGAGATTCAATAAAAGCTCTTATCGTTAAAAATGGTGCTAATTTTGCCCCAACCAATCAGATCTTATTTAACATTTGAAAGCTAACATCTGATTGGTTGGGGCAAAATTAGTACCATTTTTAACGATAAGAGCTTTTATTGAATCTCCCTGTAAATCTCTTACAGTGTCGATGTGAGTACCAGACCTTATTGTTGCCTGGATAGTAGTTTGATTTTGCAATAGGACTAAGTCAGATACATCAAAACTCACATGTTTTGGGGATTCTGACAATATTTTTACGAGTGCAAGTAACTTTAAGATAAGACTAATTGACAACTATTTTGCTTTACCTTTTCAATGGGTATCCTCCTTCCCTCAGCAATAGTTTTCTTACTATTAATATAGGCTGGATATATACAGATAAACCTAGGGTACAAAATGGAAAAATATGTGATTCTGTAACGCAAATGTGATTACAAGAAATATCCAAATAAGCTATAGCACATACTGGAAAGGTGAAGGGGGGTGCAATATTCCTCACTATTAGTAAAATTAGAAAGTAAAAGGCAAGGTACATGATGTAATATCAGGTTAGTATGTTCTTTACAATCATTTTACAGGGCCTGCGACACTTACATGTTTTTGAAAGCACACCCAATACAATACTGGTTTCGTTCAGATTTGCGCTACCATGTACAACAGGTATTGTACCAAGCACTTCTTACCTGAAGTGCTCCTGACTTGGACTGCTGGATTCACAAAACATGTGGTTTATCTTTTCACTGTACTCAATAGACAATACAAAGGGGGAGATGCAATACATATTGTTATTGTAAAAAAGGAGTGTAAAATCCATGCTACCCAATGTTATATTGGGTTATTGTGGGTTTTACAGCCATTTTTTTTGACATCCTGAAACTATTTCTTAAAGGGCATGTCCACGATTACTAGTTTCTGCCTGCAACCCAAACTGCTACTTTTACCAGTTTATTACAGTACATGCATTTGTAACCAAATATTAAATCATAAATTCTATTCCATTCTCAAAAGTGTAATGAGCTTTTTATAAGACTAATAATATACCTCAGAGTGCACAACTTTTTAAAGGGTATGGCCACGCTTTTTTAAGGGGATAACAATAATACTACAAAATATGGGACCCATACCCCAGTCTCCTATCAATAAAGCACAAGGCCTTGTAATTCCCAAATTAAGAATATAAAATAGAACCTTTATTGTACTTTACATGAATACACACAAATATAAAAACAATATGCCAATGTAATTAAACCCCCCTACTGGCCGGTAAATCTTAGTCTGGGGCGTCCCCCTCCAAGTAATGGTCTCTCTATTATGCGAACTGTCCACAACAGTCTTTTAGCATCAAGCAGATGAATATCCTGTAACCAGTTTTTTGGTTTTAAGGGTGGACATGCTTTTTAACACTTAAAAGATTGTATTGTGGTATTACAGGGACTGTGTATATTCAAGTCTTTGAAAAATGACAGGCAGAATCTTGCAGAGCCTATCGGTTCCGCTTTCAAAAATCTGTAATGTGTGTACCCAGCTTTACAGATAATGTTCAGACATACAGATAATGGTCTTTGGAACAATCATTCCAAAGAACATTATCTGGCAATTTCTGTACCCACAGGCTGCTTGGGGTGGACTACAGCATTATTGTAGAGCTTCCTTAATCAACAAAGACAGACTGCCCCTGTTACAGATAACAATAAGTATTGGCATAGCGGATGTTCTACAAAAGTCAGTAAACAGTAAAACGTTATTTTGGCCAAATAAAAAAAATATTTTTTGATTTCCAATTATTTATCAACGATAATTCTTCTATTCATCATACAGATTGAAGACTTACTGCAAACAAACAGTACTGTAAACAGGCTTCAGATGGCCAGCAGGCAATTTAACAATCCATCACAGGTCATTTTATATATGTTCTTAAAATTTAAATTTTGATTCTAGCAACAAAATAAAATGCTTACCTGCTGGGGTCAGTGTACGATTTTTCCAGATTTGCCATGCTTTATGTATCTCTACCTCTAATTGCAAACACCCTGTTAATATAAAAACAATTGACTGAATGAATGGTACACAAAATGCGATTCTTACCTCCCAATGTTTCTGTGTCCTTCCAACAAATGCCTTGCCCAATCAATTTTGCAACAGACATTATGGGCGTCAATTGCAAACCGTGATCCAGCCGGGAAACCTCAGCAGGCAAAACTGCCACTGCACCCGACTTTATGACCAATTTGATGTACATGTTGCATCAACGTAAATGTTGGATCAGTGTATGGCCATCTTAAAGGGCAATCATTATCTATAAATAGTACCCAGGTTGCAGACGAGCTACGTCCTCACCCCTAGGTTTTCTCTAGTATGGATGCACTACGTACAGATCAATGAGCAAGACAACTTTCTGCCTGCGTCCACAAACTGCCTGGGTTAAAGGCAATAAAAAGGGGGCATGGGAAAAGTATAAATGTCCTTTAAGAAAATGGATAGCAATCTACATAAAGCTGGGTACACTCAGTAACTGTAAAGGAGCGATTCTGTTGGTTCCAAGTAGATCCCCCTTTATCGGTACTGCAGTACATAGAGTTGGTCAAGATCGTTAGGGTGTGCGGCTGTCAGGAACAATATCCCTATCCTTAAAGGAATTGTACACTGAGAAAATTTCAATCTATAAATGAAAACATGTAAGCAGCATTAACTTTGAGGTTTGTGTTGCTGCGTGACTTCAATCCAGTACTTGTTTTCCTCAAGCTTGGTCCCCTGCTAGACTGACTCTCTGGGCCATATTTATAAAGCCACAGTATCGCTACGATCGTGGTCGTAAATGTACGTTCTCAATCATACATTTACGACCGAACGTTTGTTAATGAATGTTTGATCGTAGAATACCGTGCGGTAGTAAACTACCGCTATAGTATTCTATGGGAATCGTAAATCTATGATTTCGTTATCGTAGATTAACGATCGGTATCGTAAACATACGATTGTTAATCTCCGATCAGTTTAACGATCGTAAATTTATGATACTGATCGTTAAAGGTGCGATGCCGTGGCTTTATAAATATGGCTCACTGTGAGGGGAAGCATGCTCCGTAATCCCTATGAGGCAGCATTGGGAAAGGAAATTTCCCACCATGCAGTTCGTCTAAACAGGGGACAGATAAATGGTACAATGACAGTTGGGAGAATTATAGTTTCCAGTAATGGGGCAATTAAAACACAGTTCTCAGTGTCCATATCCTTCAATCTGGAATGTACAGCCACATGTAATATAGACGGGGTGTGTGTGAAGGACTGAAGAATGTATTATAGACAATGGGCTGTTCATTCATACACTGAGAGCTGCGGGTAACATGAGCTGTAGGAGCGGCCATACACGGACCGACCAGTTGAACGATGGTGTGGTCACCAATAAGATCAACGGAGAATGGTCTACTGTGTCCATTCACTTTCCAAACGATTATCAGCGCGAAACCACGGGCAACCGACCACTCATCCACAGATAAAAAAAAAACAAATCCCTCCTGCAAGGGGCCTGGGGGGGACTGAGGGTACCGTCTCAAACCAGAGTGTACACACATACACATACCTACCCTGTCTCAGTTCCTCTGCTGACTCGCGTTTCCGCTCAGCAGAGACGGAAGTAACACAAGTCCCATAAGCCAGCCGCGTTCCAAGACTCGCTTTCAAATAGACTAGTACAGACTATTCTCCTTCCTGTTTCCGGTTGTTGTAGTGGGAATAGGTAGAATAATTGTAGTTGAGGTGTAGATAATGGAAAGTGTTTCATTATGTGTGAAGTGCGATAAGGTTACCCATTGAGCTACATGAGGATTAATGTTTAATGAAATGTATTTATCAGATTGGTGCTGGTTACAGGCATTGGGTGGAATCTGCATTACTGGGGACCCAGGTTTGTCTGTTGTTTTTAACTGATCTGCTGCCTTCAAACATCAGCCAACCAGGGTGCAGTGCTCCACCCAGACCCTCCCTGAGCAGATTTACCACTGACAGTTTATAAAAAATATCTTGCCACTGTTGGTGTATGCCACCTTTGACATAGTGCCAGTTTGCTGCTGTTTTCTGTGTGCCACCATTTTATCAGTACTAATTTCTTTAAGTATTTTACTAGTATCAGTATTCCAACTAGTAGGTCCTCAAGCTACATTCTTAAAGCCATTGCCTTATTTTCATGTAAGAAAGGCCTTTAGATATAAGCAATCTACTGGGAAAGTGCCACTAGGTTGTATCCTCCCCTAGCTACAGGGTCCTGGGCCCTGTAAACATCAGAATAGAGAAAACTATATACACCTTTTGAATCAAAATTCCATGAGTCCCATTAATGGTACTGGGGTGTCCATTAGGTTCAGAATATATAGAAATTGCACTCCTCAAGCACTAGCATGTGCTATGAGTCTTTTCTGTGGTGCTGGTGACCAGACGTCCTGCCACATCCTAATAATGTAGCCAATAGCAAAATAGGATCCACACATATAGATTTGAGTAAACAGGGTCCTTAACACATTTATTTAGTGTAACAACCAACAGATAACATTTCGGGGGACCTCAGACACCCTTCATCAATAGAGAAACTAGAGAGAGAAGAGCCAGCATTGGAAGATCTATGGCTCAGGTATTAAGGACATAAGAAGGAGGGTCAAGAGAAACAGGAGAGTATTGGGCAAGAAAAGTAATAAGATAGTGATCTGAAAGCAGGTAGGGGTTAATTTCTAAAGATGAGACAGGTTTTTAGTGAAGACAAGATCCAAGAAGTGGCCATCCTTATGCGGTATTTGTCCACTGATAAAGATCAAATGAGGATGTTAAGTGACGGTAACGAGAGGACCAGGATAGAGCAGAGTTGTCAATGTGACACTAAAAGTCTCACCCAGAATAAGAAAAGGACCATCAGTAAAGAGGAAGAAGGTAAGCCAGATCTCAAAGTCTAAGAGGAATGTAGCTGGGGGAGTGGTGGATGGGGGTCTGTATACCACAGCAACACATAGTAACAGAGGGTATGAAATTTGAACAGTGTGACCATCAAAGGATGTAAACGAGAAGGCCGGTGGGAGGATGACATTAAAACGACAGATGGGGGAAAGAAGGAGGCCAACACCTCCACCACGACCCAAGGAGCAAGGTGTATAAAAGAGGTGGAGACTTCCCGTGTCATGTTAGGAGAGCCAGGTTTCAGTAAGGGCAAACATTTTCAGAACAGTAGAGGTTGTGGTAGATTTGTTAGAAAGGGACCTAACATTGCTAAAAGCACAGGAGAAGTGCAGATATGAAGATGGGATTAGAGAAACAGATAAAAGGTTAGAGGGCATAGATCCATAAAAAGGGAAGAGTAGGGCAAGGACAATAGTAAACTTGATATATTACAGGGGCCAGGATTAGGAGATACATCCCCAGCAACAAGGACTAGGAGAGCAAATATAAACCAGATATGAGAGATGGATTTAAGGTGGTGTTTATTTGTGTCAGACCGATATTGAAGTTGGTAAAGAGCTGGTATAGTACATGGGAGCAATGAGAGAAGAGATGGTGAGATAGATTGATAGATAGATGCCTAAGATTGCAGCCATTTGAATAGTAAGAGATCTATCTGTTGTATTCAGTTAGATCAACTGGACTTAAAGTATAACTATCGCGTGTATGAAGTTCATTTAAAAAGCAGTTAAACTGAAAAGTACTTGGGATAGGGATATAGGATTGGTAATTCCTACCCCCCAATATTGTTTCTGTGAGGAGCACCAGCCCAAAGAAAACTGCTTCTGCTAGTCTTCCTTCTGGCTTCAGCACTATAATACAGGAATAGTCCAGGACTAACCTGGCAAATGAAAACTGCAGGTGCTCTAGCTCCTCGACGAAACAATATTGAAAGGTAGGAATAATCAATCCTACCTCCCTGCCCCATGTACTTTCAATTATATATAGTTATCCATTAAGTTTAGTTCTTGAAGACATTTGCTGGTCATCCGACTGGCTTTCTCAATTCAGAGTGATTTGTACAACAATTTGTTGGCAATTAAGTACCCTGGAATGTCCCAATTAGCATATGACAGTCAGGTGTTAGGGACCCTCTGAATGCAAGGTGTTATTGCATTGAGGCTGAGAACTGCCCAGGGTAAGGTGTCAAAATAGCATTGTACATGGCAGACAGTTGGTATCGAACCCCCAACCTCTATTCAGGCTTGGTTTCTTTATTTTCACATAAATGGCCTCCTGGACACCTTTCTTGAACCAGTCCTGTTCCTTTGCCAAGATGTTGACATTACAATCTTTGTCCTTTAGGGTGAGGCCACACTTCACCATGCTCCTGCGTGTGCGTTGTGCCAAAAATCACGGATCGCACACGCAGAGCTCAGTAGCACACTAGTGTAGCAACATCAACTGGGCCCACTAGTGTGCGCTTTAAAAAGCGAGATCGGATCGTGCTTGAAAACCCCTCAGTGTGGCTTAGCCCTTAAGACGCAGGTACACGGCTGAGTCCTGACCAGAGGTATTGGCTCTTCTATAGTAATTGAGGTTGAAAAAGACATACGTCCATCAAGTCCAACCTTTTCACCCTACCTGTTTATCCAGAGGAAGGCAAAAAAAACAGATAAAAGGGGGGGGGGGGGGGGATTCCTTCCTGAATCCAAATGGCAATCGGAAAGTATCCCTGGATCAACCAGAACTACTGTGCTGGGCCATATGTTGTTGCAGTTGCTGTTTGGTCTCCCCCACATACAAATCAGAGCACTCTTCCCTACACTGCGTTATATGATGTCGCTTTTCTTGTGTTTCGTTATTGGGCCTTTCGCATATACCAATTGCTGCCTCAGTGTGTTGTTTGGTTTATAGCTGTCAGGGATACAGTGTTTTTTGAAAATTCTTCTTCATTCCTCGGAGACCTCTGGGTACATATGGGATGACCATGTTCTTTCTTCTGTCTTGCTTTCCCCCTTCACTGTTGGTATTAGTGTTCTTTTCTTTCCTTCTACCCCTTTTGACAAACACCCAGTCTGGATATCCACAAGTTTTAAGGGCTCCTCCAAGATGTTTCATTTCTTTAGCCTTCGCCTCTGTGCTAGTGGGGATATTCTCTGCTCTGTATTGCAGTGTTCTGATGACACCCAGCTTGTGATCCAAAGGGTGGTGGGAGTCAAACACCAAATACTGGTCTGTGTGGGTTGGTTTTCTGTAAACCTCTACTTCCAGTTTACCATTTTTTACCAGTCTCCCTGACTTCCACCAAGCAGTCCAAGAAAGCCAGTGTGTTGTTTTTATCTTTTCCCTTGTAAATTTGATGTTTTGGTCAATGGCATTTATGTGTTCTGTTAAGGCTTGTACTTCCTTCTGATTTTAACCCGGGTGTTTGAACTAGTGGCTGTGTTCTATGCCTTTAAAGGTATTAAGCACGTCCTCAATGAGCTGTTGTAGTAGTCTGAGGTTTGAGTACCACTAAGGTACTCTGAGGTTTAAGTACCACTGTGCATCTTCCCTTATCTGCCAGCAGAAAGGTGATCATGGAATCTTTCTTGAGAGATGTTAAGGCTCTTCTTTCCTTTGTGGTCAAGTTAGATGAAGGAGGTTTAGTACTGGCTACGGCTGTACTTGGTTGGTCAACTTCATCACTCTTTCCCAGATGGCCACAGGGAGCTATGAGGCCAGGTTCTGTTCTAGTTGACTGATGTTGTGCATTAAAGCATCAACACCTGGCTGTGATATGTTAATTGGGATTTTCCAGGGTACATATTTGCCACAGATTCTTGTACAAGTCATTCTGAATTGAGAAAGCCAGTCGGATGACTAGCGAAATGTCTTCAAGAACGTCTTCAAGTCCAGTTGATATAACTGAATACAACAGATATACCATGACCTGGATGAATGAGAACCTTCACAAGCATATTAGTAAGAGATCTTTACTCCAGAACACAGAAAGCATGGTCTAGTTACTCTAGAATTACACTCTTACTATTATTCTGCCTCCATATGTGGGATTGGACATTGAGAGCTGTTTCTGCCAGCACATTATGTGTCCGTTTGTTCTGGTGTCCTATATCACACAATTGGACACCATTAAAACCAAATGTGTCACCATCTTAAAAAAGCTTGTTCATGCTATCCAATATCACCAATTGTTTAGAATTGATATTGGGATGACATAAGTATTTGTTTAAAAAAACATGGTCTTAAAAAATGTTATCCTCCCTCTTTAGGCTGAGGCCACACTGCAACGCACAGGATTCTTGTGCGTTTTTGCCGTTTTCCGTTATGGAAACGCATGCGTTAATGCACCAAAGATGAACACATGCGTTAACAAAACGCGAAAGGGT
Source organism: Hymenochirus boettgeri (assembly GCA_019447015.1). NCBI lineage: Eukaryota > Metazoa > Chordata > Amphibia > Anura > Pipidae > Hymenochirus > Hymenochirus boettgeri. Next base: position 332,317,457 of record CM033469.1, read on the forward strand.
GCGCAATCGCACGCACATCCTGCGATTTCCATTTTCGACGGCGCAATCGTGTGTGTGAAACGCGTAGTGTGGCCCAGCCATTACAAAGCAATGGTAAGGCCTTATTTGGCAATTTTGGAATCCTGTGTACAAAAAGGACATTTTGGAAATGGGAAGTGCAACTAAAATAATAAAAGGAATGGGGGAGCTTGAATATGAAGAGAGTTTTTATTGAAGTTACAATTACGTACACTAGAGAAAAGGCGCTTGCATGGGGATATGATTACTGTGTATACCGACATATATATACTTCAGTATAAGAGGTTTTTATTTTTTTAAATGACCCAGAAAAGCTAACCTCGGCTTATTCTCGGCTCATTACTTAAATGCGGCCGCAATTTAAGGAGCCCAGAGCAAAAGGAGCCCAGAGCAGTCAAGCTAGATGGCGTGAGCATGTAAGCACGTAAGTTCCGCACCTCCTCTAAGCCCTCACCAGACATACAGTAATGGGAAGCAAGGAAGGACTGACTCTCCTGTCAGTGGAGCTGGGGGGTTTAGAGGTAGCAAGGTGCCCAGAAAATTTGTTTAACCTTTCCACAACTCTCAGAAACCAAAGCATGCTGGTAGCTGTAGTTTGCAAACATCTTGCTCTCCTGTCAGTGAAGCTGGTAAGAGCAAGTGCCTCTTCTTCAAGGGTGTTTAGAGGTGGGCAGGTGCATTTCCCTGCCCACAGGTTTACAGTAGTGGTCAGTATCTACCCCTCAGATTATACTTGAGTCAACCAGTTTTATTAATTTTTCATGTAAAAATAAGTACCTCAGCTCATACTCGTATGTGCTTATACTCAACTATATACGGTAAATACATCAACGGCCCATATAATAAATATCTGGGGCACTGTTCAGCAAAAGAACACCAGGGGACACTTGGACATCTCTTAAGATTTGGAAGAAAATTATTTAGTCTTCAAGTTCGGTCCGGTCTTTTTAAAGGGACAGTTCAGTAGAAATTATCAATATTTGTTAAATTGTTAGTTTGTGTAATGCATACTTAGTTATTCTACATATTCTCTTCCATTTTGAAAAATCAGTTGATTTCATACCCTTTGCTGTTCCCTGCAGTTGACATTAGTGAGCTGACATTTCAGGCTCTAATGGTCCTTCTTCCCAGGATGCACCACATCCTTGGAATGTTACTAACAGTTATTTCTACTGATTGGCTGTTAGATGAGTCAAAGATGCTCAGATCTCTACTGAGCAACTTAATCAACCCAGGTGCTGGGTCAAGGGTAAGACCATAACGGTCTCTACTAGGGGTCCTGCAAACAGGAAGTCAGTATTTCGGTTGCATTTATTTATACACAGACAAAATGCTGAATGGGCAGATTAAGGTCATTGGGATGGAGAAATACTGCTCTTTTTTCTGAAAAGTATATGTATTTGTACTGAACTTCCCCTTTAATAGCTGATTGCGCATGTTTACTTCATATGCGCAATTAACTGTTACTGGTATTGATGCATTAAGTAGAGTTGATCTGGGTATATTTCCAATTGCCACTTGGAGTCGGGAAGGAATTCTCTTCCCCTTCACAATCCTGATGGTTTTTTTACTCTGGATCAACAGTTAGGCAGGAAATGTGGGTATTGCTGAGTAGGTTGAACTGGGTGGACGTATATGTTTTTATTCAACCTCAAATACTATACTAATTCTTTCCCTTACTTTCTCTAATGTTAATTTAACAAAAAAAAGTAACCAAAAGCATAGAACAAAATAAGGGCTAGGCCACCCTATGACAGACGGTAAGGCGCTTTACTGTCCGTTTGCAATGCGATCCGCGTAATAGTCTGCACATACAATCAACAAAAAAATGATTGCATAAACAGATCGCAGCAAATGCAATATGGCCACTCACATTGAAATGCACTGCTCTGCTATTCTCATGCTCTAACAAGGGCAGAATTATGGCCTAGACCTAAAAGCGAAAGAAAATGGTAGTGTAAATTTGTAAAATGTGGGATGGCATTTGAAATGAACCAGCTAAAAACTGGAAAAACAGAGTGCTGTAACCAAGAGATTGACTCTTTGGTTACAGCATTGTCTGTATGGGTCAATACATTCAACATACCCGTACCTGCCTTACTTTCCCTACTTCAATCAATTTCTCAGAAGCCAGGAATGAAGGTGTTCAATCAATTTCTCAGGAGCTTCCTGGTTCAGTTCAACGATAGCACGCATGCACAATAATGCTCGCTATATTTGAACTGAACCAGGAAGCAGTCGATATTTATCAGTGTGGCTGCACACCTTTGTTCCTGGCTCCTTAACCTGTTCTTCAATCAATGCATTAAAGAAATAATACACTTTTTCAGTGAACTATTCCTTTAAAGGGTATCTCCACTCCTGAAATTAACTTTTGGGATTTCAGTTTTATTTAAGAATGGGAGGCAAAGGAGCCATCTCTTACCTCCCGTTCTAAAATAAAAGCTACAGGAGTGAAGTTAAGGAACTTACCCAGTCTTGCTCTCCTTCGCTGACCTTCTGACAGGTCCAGACGGACTTTGTACTATATGCGCATAGGGTACAAAGAGCGTTGGGACCAGCATCGCTCCTGCTGGTTTTATTGAAGAACGGGAGACAAGAGTTCCCTCCTTTACCTCCCATTCTTCACTTAAACTGAAATCCCAAGGAGAACTATAGTGCATATAAAGTTTTTTCAAAAAACATTAAAATAAAAGTACCTGGGGCAGGGAGGTAGGATTGGTACTTTCTACCTCCCAATATCATTTTAATGAGTGGCAGCATGAAGAATGCATGAAGTGCAGGATATATTACATATCTTACATAAGTATCCAAGCTCCTCCCCACCTCATTCTATGATCTATTCAATGGGAAGAAGCCCTTGTTGCAAAGTGTCTTCCTTCTGGTTAGGCTCCAGTGGTACCCAACCTGGCTCATGCTGGGGGCCACAGCAGCAGCACCCAAGGCTCTGGTCTGAGGCAGACCCGCACCAATAGCGCAGACCCCGGGTTGAACATCACTGCCTTAGGCCAGAGACTGGTGCCGAAGCTGCAGCCCAAAACCCACTTATATATTGCATAGTGCCAACACGATAGTTTAACATGAATACTGAGAAAACAACTCAAAACAGATATACATATACAGATGATAGAATTGATGATTGATTGAATGTTGTTTGCAAAATACATTTTGATACACTGATATAGTGTTCTCCTCTCACTTTGATTTGAGGTTGGATCAACCCCAGGGTAGGGGTGTTTGGAGGATTTCACCTACTGATTATTGGCAATTTCCAGCCTTGGTGTGCTTATGTGAATCTATACTTGTTTTGATCTCGTTACCAGAAAGGCCATGTCTCTTCGCCTTTCTGGTAACAAACTCTGGTGAATTCTGCTGTGCATGAGTGCCCACAGAAAGGGCTCTGAGTGCCAACCCTGGCATGCGTGCCATAGGTTCGCCACCACTGCCCTAGGCCATAAGGGGCGCAAAGCAACAATACTACAGTTGTCCTATAATCCCATTGAAAACCTGTGGCCAATTCTCATACTGATATCCAGTATGTCAGAGTAAACTGCAAGTTATGAAGAAGGGCGAAGACTAAATATTGCCGCTTTGCAAGTCTATATATTTTTATAATTAATCGTTAGTGTAAGAAATTGCGCTAGTGTAGCGTAGCCTTAAGGGACACTTTTCCGGTTTGATTTTTTTTTAAAAACGTAACTATGGTAACTGCTCTTTTACAGGTAGTAGCCATCAGAACAATAAACATTTTTCAAGGAACATGTATAAAGTGATTAAATTGCACTTTCCTTTTAATTTCTGTACTGAAATAAATCTGTTCTTATCGTTTAAAACTGTGCTAATTTTGCCCCAACCAATCAGAACTTATTTAACATTTGAAAGCTAACATCTGATTGGTTGGGGCAAAATTAGCACCATTTTAAACGATAAGAACTTTTATTGAATCTCCCTGAAGAACTTTCATTGAATAACCCTAATTTTCCTTTTAATCTCTGCAGTAACAAATATAGAAAATAAAACACATTCATTTAAAACCTAGATGAATAAAAAAAAAAGATGATATCCTTTCCTACAGTGTCACACCTCATACTTACCTTAATTAAGACACCATATTAAAAAGGATTCATATCTAAGGCATATACACACTTATTGCATGCGCTGGTGGCTCCCCTATACAGCTTCCAACTTAAATCCTGGAAAAAATATATTCCCACAGCAGAATCACATGTTGGCCTCTCCTGCTGCTAAAACTAAAGTGATACAATACTATATAATGCAGCAAGCATACCTCACACCGATTGCTTTGAGCCACATGCCAGGAGGGAGAACCAGCAACTGCCCAAAATGTATCACTCTTAAAGGATAAACTGTATTGCCTCAATGCATTTTTTTTTTTTAAAAACGGCTTTCAAAAGAGTAAAGGTATGCAGCCCTCCCCATAAGTTTTTTTCCTGATTTTGAGCTTCTCTCTGCCACACTGTAAAGGGGGTGTAACAATTCTGTCTGCCTGTAACTGTCACTCAAAACTATAATGTGAGAAAACACTCCTCCACCCATCATTGATCAGCTTGATTATGTAGGCTGTATCCTAGCAACCAAACAGTTCAAGTTTGTTTGACTGGCAGAGGAGAGAGGTTGTAACAGACATTCCCATCATCCAATGGCAAGTGATAGGAGGCGGGCTTTTAGCACTCACCTTTGCTGTGTGATATCTAAGGTTAGGCAGCCATTTGTAAATAAGAGTAAGCGATTTCAGCTGCTGGAACTGTGGACATGTAATGGGTGAGATTTTTTTTTGGTATAGTTGTCCTTTAAAGGGCATGTCCACCCCCAAAACTAAAATTTAACCCCTTACTGGCCACATCAAGTAGTTTAAAACAATCCTTACCTTACATTCCTGCTCAAAATAGTTCCCCTGCTGTGCCCCTCCAAAGTCCAGGAAACTGCTGTGTAGGAGCAGTGTGTGACTCATGCTGTGCCTGAGACTTCCTCAACCTCATCAAGGTTGAGGCATGCTCAGTGCAGCCCTCCCTGCCTCTCAGCCAATCACGGACGCGGCTGCCGGTCCCGCCCCGCTTTCAATTCCATGCAAGCAGAGGGCCTGAACACTGCAGCGGAGGAGAGAGGGCAGGTAAGTAAGAATCGGGGGACTTTCTAACAATTATATTAATGCGGTTGGGGCTGGGGGAGCATGCCCTACCACATATCAAAAGTTAAATTTCGGGGTGGACATGCCCTTTAAGAGTATCATTTCAGCATCTCCTGTGCGAATGCTCTAAGATACAGAGATTTTGGTCACAAGTAACCGAGTAGCTATCTAACCTGGTTCAATACAGAATCCCCTTGACCCTAAAGCTCTGTGAATTCGGGGTGCCAGAAACTGATATTTGGTCAAAACACCATCTATCACTACTACGCCAATCCCTTTTCTATGCCAGAAAAGCTATTATTTTAAAATGAATGGCCCCAGATCCTCCCGAACTAAGACAATGGAAAATGTGATCAATAGAGACCTTCCATTTATAAGACTGATATACATTGGTAAAGGCTGCCTAACCAAATTCAATAAAATATAGTCTAGTTGGGACTAGTGGATAGGTGAACACCAATTAAACTTCTGTGACTGATTTTGTGGGGACAAGAAACGGACTACCACTGCTATTAAATTACGTTAAAAACTTTGATAGCAAATCCATCTGGACTCTCTACGTTTAACATTAATGATTGGGCAGCCTGGCAACAAGATTCAAATATAAAACCCAAAACAACTATTAGAGAGAAACATAGATATTGCATGCGTAGTCCAAATAACCCCTTTTTCCTGATGCTATAGTTGCAATAGTTAGGTTATGAATTGTTATTAGGTTATGTGTAAATTATACAGTCTTTATTCCACAGACAAATCCTGTGGAAAAAAAAGAAATACTACCAGAAAACTGTATAACATGTTTCTGTATGTTTTGACATAATATGCCTGTGTCTTAAAGGGCAAGCCCAGCCCCAAAATGAAAACTTACATACAGGTAAATCACCCCCCAAAACCCTAAATGGTAATAGTTTGAAATGTGAAATATATGTCTAACCTGAAATCCTGCACAATGTCCTGTTTCCCCTGTTTCTACTTCCTGGTTCTTCCAGTTAGTAACTGTCAGTTATGGATTTGACAGTTGACATCGCAGCCAATGACTGAATGTTAATCCCCTGTCTGCCTCTTCTGAGCATACCCAGGCTCAGTACAGGTTTCTAAATTGCTTAGTTTCCATGAGGCATCCAGAAGCATAGCAGGCATACAGTAATGAATTCATAGGACAAACTATGATATATCAACATATTTTAAAGAGGCCATTCTTTCTAAAAGATATTCTGATGAGGGTGGAGTTATCCTTTAAAGCCGAGTTTAAAAAAAAAAAAAGATCAGGGTTATTCAATAAAAGTTCTTATCGTTTAAAATGGTGCTAATTTTGCTCCAACCAATCCGATGATAGCTTTCAAATGTTAAATAAGATCTCATTGGTTGGGGAAAAATTAGAACCATTTTAAACGATAAGAACTTTTATTGAATAACCCTGGATATCCTTTCCCTTTACTGTATGTACGGAATTTTTTTTTTGTCAAATTGCATACCTTATATTTAATCTTAAAGGACTGGTACATAATTTTACTTTATTCTCTGTACTGAAAAAAACTCTCTTTAATATATTGAAATAAGGAACCGAGACTTCTGGGTAATTTCAATGTTTCCATGATAGCCTTTAGGAAATGAAGTCTCCTTTCCTTATTTGCATATACTGAAGGGGAGCTGTAATGCCTTATTCTTTCCCTATTTTATTAGTTAAGTTTATTTAATTATTAAAGACAGCAGATCTTCTACAAGCAGTATTGAGGTATGCAAGTAAAACTTTTTTTTAGGTATTGGGGTTCTATTGGCTCATAAAATTTGATTTTGAGGTAGACATGTCCTTTAATCTCCGCAGCTAGAAATGAGTTAAATCTCTAACTTTTCCTTTAATTCCTGCAGAAAGAAAAGGTTGCTAAATGGCACAGTGCCCAGTCCTTGACAGCTATTCTAAATCAAAATTGCCCTCCCAGATTTTGCTCTCTTGTGACTGGCTGCCATTTTTACTGCACTGCTAGATTATTATACTAGTAACCATGAAACCTGACTTTGCAATCCAATTCTAGAGTCTTTAAAAGGTACAGATCAGACCCCCACAACCCCCCAGAAATGTTTTTTTTACGATCACTGCTACAACAGGACCGGGAAGGTTTTCTTCACTATTTTGCATCCTCTGATCTTTTCCTTTCTCCTTTTGTTTGGTTTGGGAAGGCTTAGCTTCCTAAACACAGCTTCCTATTAAGTTATATTAAAGTGACCATACATTAGGCCAATTTTATGTACAATCTGACATCCATTGGTAAAATGAATGTAGTGTTTTCTGAAGTTCCGATTAAAAGTAATGTAACCTCACAATAGACGACATTCGACATTAATCACAAAACCAATTAAATGTCGAACAATATGTTAAGTACATCTTAGTACAATTAATATTTGTGATCGTTATAGTGTATGGCCACCTTCACAGTAGGCCATCTTCACACTAGGGAGTGTGTTAACACAGGGTAGCATTGCACTTGCGCTTTAGTGCGATGTTTCCCCGTGTTGTGTCCATTATTTTAAATGACAACAATGTGCGTTAAACAACATAACGGCTGCATGCAGTGCATTTGTTACAACGCACTACATTGCAGCGGCCAAGTGTGAACCGTTCACTTTTATTGGCAACGCACTTCGAAACGCACCCTTGTGTGAAAGAAGCCTTGAACTTCTATCATATTCCCATATGTTCCTGCGCATGATATAAGATTCTCTAAAAGCCCTCTTTTGTATGGACCCCCTACCTACTCCTTCCTATTGCTTCCTCCGGCAATAATCTTTTCTCTCTGGCTGCTCCTCATCTCTAGAATTCCCTTTCTTTTTTCAAGGAAATATCCCTTAGATCCCACATCTACCTACATTCTAAGTTCTCTGGGATAGGGACCTTTTTCCTTAAGTATTGAGCCTTATAATTTCTTTATTGTATATGTATTCATTACTTTGTATGTATTTTATCTTATTTTCCTTGCCTACAATATATATATTGTATTATTATACAGCACTGCAATTCCAAGTGGTATTATGTGAATAAAATACATACATACATCTTAGGGAACCAGCACATTATTTGGGGGTTTATTTGGTACTAACGGAATTTCATTGCAGCACTTTCAATGAAAGATCTGATTGGCAATATTGTCAGACTTTACCCATATCTGCTGTAAAACACATGTAAAAATATATGCATGTCATTCTTCAGACACACGTGCAAACTACATATCTATAGTAAGACAATTTATAATAAAATTTTCATTTTACGTACAGTAATAATTTATTTGGAAATGTTAGGTCATGTTGAGACATTTTGTCTCATTCATAAAAGAGCCATCTTACCTCAAATACCAGAATATACAACATACAGCATCGCAAATTACTACTTTCTGATAAAACATGAAGAATTCTTGGGCAGCAGATTACCAATAACACAGATTTCCTTTTCTTGCAGAGCACAATGTAGTGTAAATCAATATACCACAGCTACTGTACCTATGCACAATGGGAGTTAAAACCATCACACAGAAAATGACTGAATTGTCAGATCTGTCATGCAGAATGTGAGGTCCAGGAAAAGTAACTTAGCAGGAACCACATATCTGTGAATTTAACAGTCATGTGGTTTTTGTACACCTATATTGATTCACAAATACTAAAAACAATACTTTTTATCTGCATAAATACCAGTTTTCCCTGATCTGGTTAAGTCAGTCTCCTAGAATAAGTCTGGTACAACTACTTTAAACCGGGGGTGGGGGTGTGTTGGTAGCTTCCTTATTGTAATATGAAGCATCTTGTAATAAAATGGCAAAAAGTCCACCAATGATTGTTGTCACTGAAAAGGTTTCAGTTTGAATGTACTCTTCAAGTTTTTCTGCATTTACTTTGTTCCTAAATGTTTTGTCAGTATCCTGTATTTAAAGGATTAGCTAAAACTATATATATATTTCTTTAAATTATGGCTTCCTTTGTAACCCCCACTAAAAGTCAAATATATTTACAGACTTTTATATATACTTGTGTATTTTAACAATATACATTAACAACTTAAAATAATACATTGGCATTTTATAAAAGTTCATTTTAAACAGAAGTCACAAGATAAGAGCCAGAATGTCTTTTGGGACTTTGGGAACCATTAGAGTCTGTTTCAGTTTTGGAGTCTCTTTTTTTTGTACTGTTAGTCACTGGTGTTGGTATTTGGGATGGTCGTGAAGTGCTGTTATCTGCATTGCTTTTCCTGGGACTAGGATTATAATTAAAGGGGGTGACCCTTGCTGCAACAGTTCCACTTGGTGAGCTGTGTTTGCTTGAACTGCTTGAGCTAAATGGAGTACGCTCTGCAACAATGTTTTCATTTGTCTCTTGCTGGCTGTTTATTATAGTCTTTGTATCTAAACCATCCAATTTAATAAAAGATTTTTGTCTATTTTCAAGCAAAGGCACATTTCCATTTCCTGAATTGTGCCTAGTATGGCAGTCCTTTACAGTGTCATCCTTTTGGCCCTGATCTATCACATTGTCAATAATGGGGGGAGAATTACTGGTAGGAGATCTTCCTGACCTAGGGTTATTGATTGGACAGTCCTCAATCCGCACCCATACATCCTCTGTTTTGGAGACTGCAGGTGCCATTTGATAAACCAATGTTTTGGATTCTATACTACTGTTAGATTCTGCAACTGTGTTAGAAGATCCATAGCTTGTCTCAGCCGTTTCACCCTCTTTTATTTTTCTCCAAGTCCCTTTTGCAGAAGGTGGGCGGTCTGAAGTAGCTTTAGGTCCTAGAAAAGAACACACTGGCTGCTTCTCGTCCTCGCTTTTGGCTTTTTCACTGGATTCAGAGGAAGCAGAAAGAATGGAAGAAGAGCTTCCAGTTCTTCTCCAAGTACTTACACGAGGAAGTGAAGATGAATGTTTACTGTGCTCACGTTTCCAAGTACCTGATCGTGTGACTGGAAGCCTTGATGGGGACTCTGAATGTGATCTAGTTATGTCATGACGTCTACGACTGTCAACCTGTTCTGCTGTAGGATTTAAGTTGGGAGGTGTTTTTCGCCAACCCCCAGCTTGAATGGAATGTGTTGATAAAGACATATCAGGAAGAGATGGGCTTAAAACTGGTGTTTGAGACTGAGATCTTGTTGGAGAGTCAGCTCTAGAGGAAGAGGACAAAGAGTCAAATGATGCAGATTCTTCCAGTTTCCTTCTTAATGTGGGGCTAGGCGCTTCCTTGATAAATGTAGACTGGCGCACCAAAGTAGGCCTCTCTGATCGATCAGATTCACTACCACTGGATTTTGTAGAAGACATTCTAGACAGTTCTACTTTTTTGTTTGCTCCATTGTTCATATTCTGGTTTAAACCCTTTGATGCGGATTCACTTCGGGAAATATTGCTGGGTGTTTTGGGTAGTCCTGATGTTCTGCTAAGGTTTGGTTGGCTCATCTGCCTTCCTGGAGAAGTGTAGGACATTCGTCCTGAACCAGATGATTTTGTGGATGCTGTACTAGGAGATGATGTTCTTGGCAACTGAGAAAATTTATTTGGGGGACTGATTCCATTTCTACCAGGAGAAATAGAGTTTTTACCAGGAGACTGCAAAGGTCTACTTAAAGGTTGGGGAGATGGTCTTGAGGGAGGAGAATCTCTAGATACTGATCTAGATGCTACTTTACTTGATCCACCGGGGGTTGATTGTTTACTAACATATAATGTTTCAGATTTCGTAGGTTTGCTTACTTTAGGTGAATTTAAAGAACTTTGATTCTCATTTGGGTTTTTGGATGGTGCATTTTTTACAATAGGCCCTTTTTTTGAAACAGGACTTGTACTAGGAGAACTAGCACGAACTCCAGGAATATGGATCATTGTTCTTCCACGGGAGATAGAGGGCATGTTGGATTGCACGGTCTGTTTAGAATGACTTGAAAAGTCCGAGCTTGATCTGGATTTTCCTGTAATAAGGCTTTTGTATACCTTCTTGCCTCCTTTTATCCCTTTAGGTTCCTCTTCTGCTTTTTTGTTTTCTACTGCATTCTTTTCTCCAGGCTTTACAATTTTTGGCCCTTTATTACAAGTAATAGTCTTTTCCTCCAAGTCTGGAGTAAGATGAAATGGTGATCCAAAGGAAATTCCTGATTTTAGTGAAAGAATTGAATCAGAATCTGAAGATCCCTGCCGGGACAGTGAAACAGCAGCAGCAGCTTGATGTAAACAACTGACAATTGAATTTGCACCTTCCTGAATTGCTTTCCAGTCAAAGTTTTCAGAGTCTGGAGAAAAAGCATTTTCAGAATCAGGACTTTGCAAATCTCTCAAATCCAGTGTAAGATCAGGTTCCTCAGCAAGAATGCCACCAATGCTATTTGATCGTGGCTTTTCATTTTCAGGCTTTGCTTTTGATGGCTTCTTTTTCTTGGGCATTGCAGAACTTATACATTCCTGCAACAGATCATCTTCCGAGTCTATACTCAAAGAACTTAAGGAGCTATTGCGAGAAAAACAGACAGGTGTGTCTTCTACATGAAATGATTTAGGTGCATACCCTGATGTTTGAGGCCTTTGAAGTGCTCTCTGTGTATCAGAAGTTTCTGATACTTTAGTAGATTCACGTTCTTTATTGTTGTTCTCTTGATCAATGTCACTTAGCGAACTTAAGGAGGAGTTACGAGAAAAACAAACAGGTGTGTTCTCAATAGCAAAATTCTGCATTTTCTCATCAGTAGCACCACCTCTGTCTTGGCTATTTTTTGATGCAGAAGGACAGGATTCCTGTTTTTGTATTAATGATTTTGGTGTCTCTCTACCTCTTATGTTCTTTTGACCATGTTGTAATGGCCTGTTTATAGCTGGATGCTCATTTGTATTGTTTACATTTTGGTCTTTATTCTTTGCTCCATTTTCTTTTCTTAGCTCTGCTTTTTCTCTGGAAAGATCAGTATCATCATCTTCAAAGTCTAATGAACTTAGTGAATCATTTCTTGAGAAGCAGTATGGAGTTCCCTCAATGGGTGTGTAATGGTGAGGTGAATCAAATGCAAAGCTGCCTTTTGTTCGGTCCTCGTTGTTTGGAACTTTTTCATTTGCTTCTTTTGAGTGATTTTTAGTATTTTGCTTCCGCTGTTCAGAGTTATATTTTTCACTACTAACGCTTATTTTTGAATCCGTGTTTTTCTTTGAACGCCCTTGTAGAGACTGTGGCATAGGCTTTATTGGCGATGTTGGCTTATTTTTATCATTTTCCTGTACACTTCTGCTGTTACTTGAAGATGCACCAGTGGCAGTATGATTAATCTGGTCCATTATTTTCTTTACCCTGTATGGTTTATGACTTTTTCCTTTAGGCATGGCAGAATGTATACATTCTGCAAGAATGTCACCTTCCTCTGCTTTATCTTCATCAAGTACTGATGCTGCTTGATTTAAATGTTTTCCCACATTTGTGTCATTTGTATTTCTGCCTTCAGTAGGAATAGTATCTCTTTTTTCTAAGTCCGCAGCTATCGGCATAGATTCAGGTTGATCATCATTTGTCAGTTCATTTGGTGGTGATTCTATTGTCAGGTCACTAAGAGAAGTTGCTGTAGAAAAATTTATTGGCGTTCCTTCAACGCAATACACTCTAGGCATATCATCTGAATGTGTAAAACTAACATGCTTCTGAGAATGCAGCCTATTTTGAGAGGAAAGAAGCTTATATACTGGTAACTGACTTGGTTTTCTTGCAACCGGAGGAGGTTTTGGAGAATTTGGCTGGGAAGTTTTCTTGTTTTTCCTAGAAGGTTTCCGAGGCATTGCTGAGATAATACATTCCTCAAGTATGTCAATATCATCATCTGTGTCATCGAGCATATCCTTTTCTGTCTCAGATCTTTTCTTTTCTTTTTTGTCTTGACTGTTTACAGATTCCTTAGAATTGTCCTTCTCCACCAAATTCCCGTGGTCATGTTCGAACACTGGTGGCATAATTTTCAGCTCTACATCTTTTTGAATATATGGTTCATCCAGACTTAAAGCACTGAGGCTTGATGCACAAGAAAATCCATCAGGTGTACTCTCTGTAGCAAAATGCAATAAAGTATCTGCTTCCTGGAGCACCTGGACTCTTTGGATGGCAGAATGTACTGCTGCCTGCTTTGGAACTTGCTCTCTTTCATCACTGTTACTAGACATTTTTAGCTTCCCTCCATCCTTCTTAACCTCTACTGTCTGAGGGGGAGGTGGCGTTTTACTCCTGCTTGGAGGCATTGTTTGACCAGGGCTATCAGGAAGGTCACTGGGACTTATGATTCCACTAACCATATGTTCACTGGCTACAGAGCTAGCTATTGAGCTAGCTATTGAATGGCTCTCAAAACTTTCTAAAGAGCTTACAGAAGTGCATCTACTAAACATCAAAGGTGTTTCTTGAACATAATGTTCTGGTGGACTTTTAGGTGTCTGAGCACCACTTTTAGATGGAGATTTGGCACCTGAAGAAAATTCAACAGATTTGTGCTTGGATGAGTCTGATGGTGACAAATTAGATGTTGGCAATCTGTTACTTTTAGTTCGTGTGTGATGTGACGAGCGAGTTTCATTTACTGCCACATCCTTTGATACAGCAATCTTACCATCTTTTAGTTCTGTTATTTGAAGGGAGTTACTAACTTCCCGTCCCTTTGTATTTCTTTCCCCACCTTCTATTTCATCTTCTGCAGAAGAGAGGGATGACAAAGAACTGCAACGTGAAAAACATATAGGTGTATCTTCAACACAATATGTCTGGATGGTTTCCTGGTTAATAGAAGGCGGCTTACTTGATGTCTGCTTTTGCCTATTTTGACCATGTCTCATTTGAGCAGAATTAGGATGTAGCTGGTTCTGTCTGTTGGTGTGTGGTGATGGAGTTGGAGTGTTACTGCTAGATGAAACTTGTTTTTTTTTCGGTGTTTGCTTAGAGCTGCCCTTAGAAAAAGGGAAAGATGGCTTCTGCGCTGATGATGCAACATCTGCTGGAAACTTCTGACTATAATCAATTGGCTGCTCCACATGGTGCTCCTCTGAAGGGTAAGTTTTAATATTGTACTTTGTTTGTCTTTTATTTTCCTCTTCATGTTGCTCCTCCTCAGAGTAACGTTCACTAAAATTTGTTGTTTTATCATGATTGTAATCATCAACTCGACAGTGAGGTTTGGATGCTTTTGAATTGCTTCCAAGACTAGAGCTGCTTCTAGTCTGGTCTCCTGGGTTGTTTGTTACCCTTGATTTATTGTAAGCAGATGCATTTTCAGGGTGTGTATAGTGAGAAGTGATTTTTTTATGCTTTTCATCTTTATTGTCTGTGAAAGTACTGTATGGCATCTTCATAGTTCTAGACTGCCTCTGATCATTTTGTTTGATTTCATTGTCTATTATGTGCTTTGGCCTTGCCCATCTTTCGTTTTGTGAAGGGCTTTGCCTTCCAGAATTTAATTGTTCGTCTGAATATTTCAGACTATAATTTATTGGTGTATCTAGTTCTGTATCATTATCATCCATGTGGTTTGCACTGTGGATTTTGTGTGCAAGACCAGCAGGATATTGTCCATAATTACAAAATTTACTTTCATCATCCTCTGAGTAGGACTCGACAGACGGTTTCATTTGGCCACGTTTTCCATACCCATCTGTGCTGCTCACACTGTTTAAGCTATCATTTGATGCCATTTTGTATTCCATTTTCATAAATGCAACTGGACACCCCCTACTTGAACTGTCTCCTTTAGAGAAACTGTATGTATTCGAATGGGGATGGTTAGTAGATGCCTTTCTTTGAGTTCTTTCTTCAGAGAGACAGTGCATTTCAGGAGCAGAGCTTGTACTTCTGTCTTCCGGAGAGATGTGGATACTTGTAACCTCATCCATAACTTTAACAATCTGAGCTGTAGTAGATAGCTGAATTCCAATACGCTTGGATGGGTTTCCTGCATTTTCAGGTGCAGAATGGTAGCTCCCAAGTCCTGCTGTTCTATCTCTTTCTTTTTCAGGTCTACTCCCATCCATAGTAGGCCTTGGAGAAGACGTTCCTGGTAACACAGCTGAATTTATATAAGGCGAAAGAACGGTTACATTGCTAAGAGCATAATTTTCAGAGCGGCACATGGAATCATCGTGTCTGCTAGAGTCCAAAACATATTCACTGCAAAGATTTTGCTTATGTCTTTGTTTATTGCGATGAGACGTTTTGGGACTTAAATTATCAATGTTATCAAATGTCTCAGACAAATGCTGTGCATCTAACTCTGCTTCCAATGCTTTCTGTTTCCGTACATGAAGTGATGGCACACTTGAGCCAGGGGACATAATATTGGCATCTTTATATTTTGCAGGCCTGTTTGCCATTAAATTTCTTAAAGCTGCAGCACTGCCCATTGCTATCATTTTGTGCTTTGAGTGTATAAGGTTTTTGAGCATGCTGACAGCCCCCATATCCCAGAGGGCTTCTTGATCTTTTGCATTCCGTGCAGACAGATTCCACAAGGTCCCACAGGCATTACTGACAATAGTCAAGCTGTGTGATTTTAAGTGCTGTAGTAAGGTCTGCAAACAGTTGTTCTCCCTGAGACTTTGTCTGTAATTAAAACAAACAAAAAATAAGTTTACTACTTGTAAAACTATATTAACATGGACAAAGTTTAAAAACAATAATAGATGGCATGTTAATTATTAATCAAAAAAAAGTAATGATTCAGACAGTGGTTTTGATTGCCTGTTGCACCGTTTGTTTTAAATGTAATGCACTATGGAATAACAAATCCCTTTAAAGGAATAGTTCATTCCTGAATTGAACTATTTTTAATAGCTTTAATGTATTGATTGAAGCCTGGGAGGTTAAAGAGCTATGCCTTACCTCCCGTTCTTCAATCAATAACTCAGGAGCCAGGGCTGAAGGTAAGTATATTTACCTTTTGTGTGATCCTCTGCTGCAAATCCAAATCACTGACTGCTTACTGGTTCTAATTCTTTTATGCACGCCATAGAGATTTAGGATTCTGAGGTCTGCAGAGGGTCGCGCAAAAGGTAAATATCCTTACCTTCGGCCCCGAGTTATTGATTGAAGAACGGGAGGTAAGGTATAGCTCCTTAACCTTCTGGGCTTCAATCAATTCATTAAAGGAATAGTTCAATTTGGGAGTGAACTATTCCTTTAAGAAAAATTATTTATACTTTACACTCTCATTAATTTAAAGAAAGCTTACATTATACACAGGTTTTATTCACAGAACAAGAGAAAACTATGCACAAAAATTTTGGAAATGGTACTTGTATTAATGGATAATTACTGTGAAGTACACTAACCTGTGGTCTTCATTAGTCGCTATCAAGCTGGAGACATTGCGTAAAATTCCACCCCCACTCTCAATGATGGCAAGAGTATTTGTTTGGCTTCGATAAGTTAATGTACCAACAAGAAAAGCCAAAGCCCCATCCACAGAGCATATATCTGCTTTATTCTCAGTGCAGTGAGCTGACAAGTTCCATAAGGCACTTAACACACTTTTCAAGGTAGACTCCTATAAATTAAAAAAAAAGCATTAATTTAAGTGTTTACCTTAGTAAAGCTTGAAAAGGTTACAGGTCCTAAAACTTTATAGCAGCAATAAACAAGGTTGTAAGATTAAAAAAAAATGTAATAAAATCTGACCGCTTTTATTTATTTATTTATATAATTTATACAAAATTACACACATCAAATATATTTGAAAAATGACAGACAGGATCTTGCTGATCCTGTCTGTCATCTCTCAAAGATCAGTGTACACACAGTGTTGAGAGTTCTTCCTATACACAGCATAGGGAGAATGTTCATGACTGTGTGTTTCGCACCTATACTTTAGTCAAGTAAAAGCCAATGGGAATGGTCATCGGCCTCATGATAGTTTGGAAAATGTGCTACACACAATAACGATAAAGCGATGATACCACTGGATCTGATGGTATCGGTGCTTTATCGTTACAGTGTGTACCCAGTAAATAAAGTCCTTGATTGAATTCATGCAGCTAAACACACTTTTGAGTGAGGACTGGTCTATAGACCTACTCACTGTTAGCTGTAAAAGTTTGATATTCAAACCCACCACTGACAACTCTCCTGATCATCCCTCACTAACATTTAGATAGGTAGTGACTGTTAATGAAGAGCTCTCAGCCACAGACATAAGGAGAATTTACTCCTATCTCCCAGTTAATTTTTAGATTTTAAAGTGTTCCTTTAAGTAATATATACATATTTATTACAAAGACATCTTCATGTTTTTAAACCAAAGAATATAAATCTACCTTATGTGTTCTGCGAAACATGCATTTTAAAACACATACTAGTCACTAAGTGATGCTTAACACTCTCAATGAAATTAGTAGATGAATTGTAAAGCTAGATTTTTAGTATTATTATTACTTTAAAGGGTTATGAAACCCATATTAACATTCATTTTTTAAATTTAAAAAGTAGACCTATACCAACTGGGAAATGTTTCCCATTTTAATTTCCAAGATCTCTGCACTTACCTCTCCTCGATCCTGCAGCACTGCTGACTCTCTCCTCCCGACCCCACTCCCTGTTAAAATTTGCCCCAGTCAAGTGTTTCAAACATGCCATTATGACCAAGGCCTACTTGTTCCTACTGCTGTCAATCAATACCCATGCTTGTGGACCTTCACAGCAACAAAGCATCATCAATTACATTATCAGGGTGTGAAGTTTGGAAGTAAAAAGTTTGTGACTTTCATGTTGCAGTAACCTCTGCACATGCCAAAGCTAGTAAAGAGCTCCGACAGATGGGTGCAGCGGTTGCTACAAATACGAGTACAATTAAACACTGCTTGATGTTTTCTGTAGAAAACTAGAGTCACTAGAGTAAAATTTTCATTTTGGGGGGTAGACATGCTCTTTATAAAAAAGTGAGGCTCAGAGATTATGTTACAAATGTAACACTCAATCACCATTTTGACAATTGTTCATTTCAGTTATATAAATAAATTTACATTGCATAAAAAAAGTTTAAGAATTAAATTAAAAATAAACTGTTCATAGTAAGTTAATGGTCATTACCTTTTTAACTTCCAGAGCACATTCCATTAAAGCTTTCACACTACCAACTTCCCGAAGGGTTTTTTTGCTGTTAACATCTGCTCGCCAGGATAGATTCCTTAAAACACTTGCAATTACCTACAAGACAATAACTAATAAGCCAAACAGAGATTTTCTAAATTCAAAATAGAAATTCATGCAGTTATTTGGAGAGCCAACGTTTGCAGTGAACAGGTGATTTCTGTTTGCATGCTGTCTATACTGGCAGATTGCTCTGGGCACTTTCAGCAGAAATACCATGCTTACACTAGACCTATATGGAAATTTCAGCCAGTTTAAAACTTAACAATAGTGCAAACATACAGGAAAATAAAAATATTTTGTTTATATCCCTGTATAAACAAATAGAATCCCTCGCAGATCTGCATTCTCCTCTGCAGCTTCAGTGTTCTGGTTTTTATTTCATATGTTGTATCAGATTTTATATTAAGATAAGAACTTTAGAAACAAATTTTTTATTATTTTTAGTATTTTTATCTACTGAGTGCAGTTAAAAGACAATTTCTTTTCCAAATAATTTAATGTTAAACATGGTATACAAATGTTTTAAGTGTATTATCAAATTACCTGCTGCAAATCTTCACTTTCGGATTTAAGCTGAGCTACAAGAGCACGCATGCAACTTTTCATGGAACAAAGGGTTGCCTAAAAAAGAATTAGGAATACAATGTCAATACCATATCATTAGACTCAATCAGGGTTATTCAATAAAAGTTCTTATCGTTTAAAATGGTGTTAAATTTGCCCCAACCAATCAGATATTAGCTTTCAAATGTTAAATAAGATCTGATTGGTTGGGGCAAATTTAGCACCATTTTAAACGATAAGAACTTTTATTGAATCTCCCCGTATGTTTTCAAATATGTTATCATTATGAAACACAGAAAGAATAGGAACTGAAAAATGCTATACAAAACTGCATATAAAATATCCTATAATTGCTGACACATCTGAAAAGAAAAAGCCATTGTTGCGGTAAAAAAAATGACATGCTGCTACCAAGACCATTCAAGTGTTGGGCAAGGTTATGGTATAGGCATCCGAAAAGCACTGCTCACTAACCAGCTTATAATTTTATGGAGAACAGGACTACTCTTATTCACTTTAAAGGCTGTTCACACTGGACCCATGTATGTGACAAGCAAATCAACAAGTTTCTTTTTCACTTGAGCACATTTGACAAACATACAACAAAAAGGACTTTTTCAAGATTAGGAACATAAATACATATATTCACATTCTTGTGAAGGTTCTCATTCATCCTGGTTATGGTATATTCTGTTGTTATTCATTAGATCAACTAGACTGCCAATAAATACTCTGGAAAGACCCAACCAGCATGTAAGAGCATGGTGTAAGGGACCTTCTGAATGCAAGGTGTTGATTGCATTGTGGCTAAAATGTGCTAACCCTGCCCAGGATAAGGTGTCAATACAACCTTGTACATACAATTTAACACCAACTGTCTGTCATGTACAATGCTGTTTTGTGCCTTACCCTGAACAGTCTTAGCTACAGTGCATCAACACTCTTTTTTGAAAAGGTCCCTTACACCTTGCCGTTATATGCCGATTGGGACTGTCCAGAGTTTTTTTTACAAACAGATTCTTGTACAATTCATTCTGATTGAAAAGCCAGTCGGATGACTACTGAAACATTTCCAAGAACTAAACTTAAGACCAGTTGATCTAACTGAATACAACGATATATTTGGGGAGTTCACCCGAACCATTGGTTCTCTGGACAAATTTCACCCACATTATCAGCTGTGTAAAATCTTAAACTCACCACAGCCCTGCAACTTATGGTGAATAGGTTGCAGCTGCACAAGCAATCTTGCAATATGCAATATGCAGCCGCTTACCACTAGCAGATGCGCTGGGGCTCAATGTAAATATATTTTAATGTTTACCTTGTTGGCTACATCTCCAAAAGTAAGTTTGTTAAGCCATCCCAGCATATCGCCGTAATGTAACACTATATTTGGTCATTAATAAGTCCATACATTTCACAATCACTTGCAGAAGTTCAGCATTTGCTTGAAGTCCACCTTAAAGAGGGAAATCATAAGTTAAGATTTTATGTATTTTTATGCTGTAATTAAAGCAGCACAGAGGATAGATGCTGTTTGATGAATTACCTAGTTCATTATCTGTTGTATTCAATTAGATCAACTGGACTTGAAATGTAGTTCTTGAAGACGTTTCGCTAGTCATCCGACTGGCTTTCTCAATTCAGAATGACTTGTACAAGAATCTGTGGCAATTATGTACCCTGGAAAATCCCAATTAGCATATCACAGCCAGCATATAACATAGCATATAACACCTTACTCTGGGCGTTCCTATAACACCTCTTAGCCACTATCTAATCACACCCTTAACACCTGGCTGTGATATGCTAATTGGGATTTTCCAGGTACATAATGGCCACAGATTCTTGTACAAGTCATTCTGAATTGAGAAGCCAGTCGGATGACTAGCGAAACGTCTTCAAGAACTACATTTCAAGTCCAGTTGATCTAATTGAATACAACAGATATACCATGACCTGGATGAATGAGAACTTTCACAAGCATATACCTAGTTCATTCATTGCATGTCTGTGTTCTTCATCGAATGATAACTTCATCAGCACGCACACAGCAGGACATATCTGATGTTCAACTGGAGCTGGCACTGAAATACACAAACATAAGAAAAAACTGTTATTGATAATAGATTACAAAAAGGATACACAATATTAACTGGTAAATTAATTTTTTTGCCATTGAGTTTTATTGAATAACAGGAGGTAAAGGAGCTGCGTCTTACCGCCCGTTCTTTAATAAAACCTACAGGAGCCAGGAAAGAAGATTCGGAACTTCTCGCTCTCGCTCCTCCACGACGTCCTCTGACAGGTCCCACCGGACTTTGTATTCTATATGCATCGCACTTGCGCATATAGTGTATCCAAGCACACATCTATTCCCCTAATTTACAATATATATCAGTGCATAAAAATAAGCATGGTACAACAATCCTTTAAAAAAAAAAAAAATATCAATGGTAGTAGTTAATTAGCTTTTTTGAGTTGCTGGTGGTTTGTTGTCAAACCATCAGCAAAAGTCAAAACTAAGAAAAATAACTAAATACGGATTTTTTTTCTGAGGGTACTTGAATACATACTTGGATTTTTATCTTGGTCCATTCCTTGTTCATGCGCCTCCTGCCATTCCCAGCAAGTTTCACAGTATGCACGGATCTGCTCCAAGAGGTGAAGGACCCGGATTTCCCTTCTACCTCGCTTGTCATCAGGCTGAGAGTGTATAATATTATGCAATGCTCTACTGGCCCTATCACGGGCCTCTTTACTTCCACGGGAGTTTCCCAGCAGCACTGAGTCTTTATCATTACCATGTAGTAACTGAATAAGAAGAGGAAGACAGCCAGACTGGCGCATAGCTATACAACTATCTTGAGAGCTTGACATGGCTAGCAAAGTTCGAGACATATCATCCTTGTCATGAGTACCAAGCATTGATAACAGTGAATATACCATTTCCACCTGTTTGGAAACACAAGACAAAACACATATATATATATATATATATATACATGTGAAACATGCATCCTATATACTGTAGATAAGATAATTTAATATACCTACACCTAATATGGCTCCATTCTCACGTTCAGGAGAACGATACGGATTATGTAATAAATTACATTATTTTAACCTGTATGTATATAAATCTTTGCACAAGGGAGACTGATATAATGACATCTATGGTGGGAAGGCATTTAAAAAGAATATTAAGGGAAATGATATTCCAATACATTTTAGATCACAACAAGTCTAAAATGGCTGGGACAATTTTGATGGGACATGGTATACATACGTTTCAGGACCCGGAAAAATGCATAGGCTACTTTACAACGTTTACAAACCACCGCTCTTTCTTCAACCCCTTTTTAAGTTAATTGGGGGTTAAATCTAACCAGTGTGCTGCCATCTGGTGGTAAATCGAGTGATTGCCTTAGGCTGGGTACACACGCACAGACTATTTGTCCCAACCGAGCGCTCAGTCAGGACAAATATCTGTCGGCCATGGCCGAAAGTGCGACCGATCGATCGTGTAGTCCCATAGGGAACCGCACGATCAATCGGAATTTACTGACATGTCCGATCGTTCGTTCGGCCGTTCCAGACGAACGAACAATCGAGGTCGGTCAAGTTTGTCCGCCCCACACCAGCAGATCTTTGCGGCCAACCAAATGTGCCTCGAATCGGACGGTGGGCCGACAATATCTGCTGGTGTGTACCCAGCCTAATAGAGAATGAGATCTGACCTTGAGTCCTGCATCGGGTCGTGTACCCGAGGTTTACCCAATTTGGTTAAACCACAGTGAGTTTGAATGTATTGCGGGTCAGGTTCAGGTGGAGGTGTGGGTTGGGACAGGTAGCAGGTCTGTTAAATTCTGGGCGCGGATTGTGGGTCTGACTACTTGCAGGCCAGGTCAGGTCAGGTGCAGTTATGAAACCCACTAGCAAAGAAGTTAGGGGTAACGGTTTTCCAGTTACGAGTCAGAAAATATACACCTGCGCAGTGTAATGTAATGTTGGCTGAATTTCTGAACAAGAAAATCCAAACCTCCGCTGAATGTAGACAGACAGAATATACAGGGTTATAGCTGCTGACTGCATCATGTGTGGGCATGTGTGTTTGGTTATATTCTTGACCAGGTCGGTGTACTGAGGGGCATGTTTCATTTGAGAGGAGGAGGAGGAGACTGCCCAAAACCCAAGCCCCCCCCAAACCCAACAAAAAACACTTTTTTTTGTGGATGTGTTGGACTTTAATTATTAAGGGTATTTACTCAATTGCACCCAGTTAATTCATCATCCAAAAACAGCTTTTATTATTAAAATAACTTAATTTTCTCTTTCAGTGAAAAATAAGAGCCTTGTGACAGAAAACAATCACCATCTGTTTACTAATCAATATGATCTGTCTTCCAGAGCACATCAAACAGTGCCTTGCCAGTAGCATATCAAAAGGCTCGTATCAGACACTATGTCACATACCGTACTAGCATTTTGGTGAGACAGCTTTTACTCTATTGATCAATATAGGATAAATTCCTTTTAAGACATTTCATTTCTTTACTTGTTTTAAAAGTATGTTTTTGCTCAAGAATCCAAAAATCATTTAACTAATGTCAAAGTACATAAAATCACTAATGCTAAAAAAAAAACAGCCAAAGAATGCCTGCAAAGATAAATCTGCTAGCTATTTTGTGATGCATGTGTCACATTCAAGTATAGGGAAGTTGAAACAGCAAGCTGAGAAAAATTGTAATCTGCTGTTTGTTTTGGTATAGATCAAAAAAATCTGACAGCGCAGGATCAAGTAAAGAGGAAAAATCTGTTTGTGTAGTTTACTCTAGAAAAGGCAATAATATGGGACTGGACTTTTGCTCAAAACTCCATCTGCTTTTGTGGTCTGCACCCACCACTTACCTTGGTACCAAGATGACTAGTGAGCCTTCGTGGAACAGGATATGTGCTGTTAGAGCTCATAACACTGGATGCTTCTGGGTCATTTCTAGAGGATGAAACCTGCAATAAATACATTAGGAATAAGCAAATGCCTCAGCATTTCTGAGATTGGAGTTTTCTGTCCCTAAAGATATCAAAGCATGAAAATCACAGTTTAATATGATTATCAATTAAACATATTTGAAGTTCTAGATAATTTGCAGAAAAACATTTATGGTTATTTTCTGCTTACTTCAGCAAGTTGGATTGTGTTGCTTATCACGACATCATAAAAAATTCACTATTCTAAAAGAGAAAACAGAAGGATTCTGTTCCAGGGACAGGAATGGATTACAACTTGAACCATTAAGTCATTCAGAGATTAACCTTCTATACCCTTCCCCTTTTATAAAACTGGATATTCCCCAGATACCCCAAGAAAGGCTCAGAGAACACACCAGCAGCCATCTGGCTTAGAGACAATATTTAAATAACTGATGAACAAAGAAACAAACATTCTGGTGTCAAAACGCCTAGCAAGGGACAGTATGTATGAACAAGGTTATATTTATATAGAACTGACAATATACTGTGCCTCACAGAAAACGTAATAAATCAGACCAAAAACAGAAACCAGTGGAAACAGATGCTTCATTTAAAAAATCACGTGAACAGTAAAGTAATGCAAGAAACAAGAGAACCTGTAGGTACTCAGGACAGTAGTGTGCTCGGTCAATATCAACAACAATAGGATTCAAATTGCACAATAAGTTATCACTTTACATAGATGCTACTATTTGATTGTAAATATCACAGAGCTGATGACAAAGAAGAAAAATTGGGCATCAAACTACTGGGGCACTAGAACTAATATAAAATAATTACGTATTTAGATAGAATTACAAGATCCTTGCTTGACTTCAAGAAACAAAATCATTTCAAGGAAGCATCTCAAAATCTTGTTACACATTATGCACTGCTACACAGCAACACATGGCAAAAACATTGTTTTCTAATCTACAACTACAATATATTTTCTGATTTAAAAGCTGCACCTCCAAGTCATGTTGCTTTAAAACAATCAGCAGAGGTTTGTTGCCAGATGCTGCTATTATACTGCCTGTTTCAAATAGATCATTGTCGTTATTGAATTTAACTGTAGAACATGAGTGAACATGCCAATGAAATGTACACTAAATGCTATTCTAATCCCCCTTTGTACTGCACTAGTACTAATGTGCGCAAAGCTGCTGGTGAAAAACATTACTCTTGAATTTTCTCTGAACAAAGAAAATGTCAGCCTTTTAGCATTATTGCTCTAGACACCCACTCACAGCACTAGCAAACTGACAGCCCAGCATTTCCAAATTATACCCCTAAGAAGCACGTGGTCGGCTTTATTTCTAAAATAAAACCTTTTCTAATTGTGTTGGCATTATTAGGCCAAGTTACCATTACACTATTAGTAAGCACACAGTTCAGAACAACACTGCCATATATGTAGCTTCAAAGCAAATAAACATTTATTCTAGATAATAACAGATACATAATTAATGTAAAAAAAGGTTTGTACATTTTATTTACCTGTCCGTTTCCCACACTGATGCTGGTGGTAACATCTGATGTCCCTTGTCCATCAGACAGCTTTTCAGCATCCCTGCTGCCTGCATCATGTTTGCTCTGCGGAGTCCGCTGTTAATATGAAACCAGACAGGAGTTACATTGGAAAGGAGACAAAGCAAGCTTCAGAACTCAACACCCTATGCAAGATAAAAATGCATTAGCCCACTGCATTTATTAATTTGCTTTAATTGATCTCAGTCACAGACTAAAGCTGGAACAGCAGAATTCAATAGCCGATGCAAGGTAGGCTGAAAAAAAGGAAGTGTCGGCTGGGGATTACAGCATTGGCAGACAAAGGATCTGCTGTAAGACATGGGTAAACCATCCTCCACCATCTGAGCTCATAAGAGAATCACAGGGATTGCTAGAAGGAGCAGCCTTAGCTGCAGCATCATATGGCCTCATACATCTTTCACGCTACATTTGTTCAGCAGTGCACAAGTTCTCAGTAATTTAATTTTATAAATTCTGAAAGGCACAGATACATGATCAAATATGAAACCAGAGATGACACATTTATACAGCGGCTTCTTATACTTATAAAAACAGAAGTAGATCATGAAAGCAGTTGGCAATATGACAAGAACATATTTTTCTGCAATAGTGATTACCTAGCTTGAGGTAATGGATAAAAATATTCTATTCAGACAGAAGCACATTTTGCTAATTGGTATTGAATATAAACATTGCAGTTTAAAGTTGCACAACAATCATTACATTCAAATTATATAAAAAAAAATCTAAATATATATATATATAGAAATTTAAATGTTATGTAAAAAAAATATGTTCATGATGCCTCACATAATCCTATCCTTCCTGGCTCACTTACTCAATATAAAACAGGTGACTTAACCTCTCAAAACCAGTCTTCCAGTTCTCATGTTTAGATAGCAATAGTCCTATATACGTAAAAAGACAATAAAGTAAACCCAGCACTCTCCTTTAAATCTAAAATATCTCCTTATTACAATGTATCTTGGAGAAGAAAAGCAGATATACAAGAGGTAAAAAACAATTTAAAGAAAAATAATGATCTTGATTGCAATATTGATTCCTGAAGTATTGTATGATCCAGGTATTCTCGCCCAATTTTCCGATACACCCCCACCCGTCTTCATTTAGGACTTTTTGTGACAAGCAAGTCCGTTCCAGCATATGGTGGCGTCAATAAGGTCTAGAGTTTTTCAAAACATCTCAGGAGAGTTGATTTGCATATAAGGCAAAACATAACATGGAGGCTCTTGTGCGGGCGGGCCTTTGAGTCTGGCTACATTCCACATCATGGTCTAACTTTGAACCCAACTACTAGACTCTATTTGGATCCTCCAACCATGGACGGGACTTGGTGACTGACTAGTCACAGTAGAGGTGACTGGCTCCTTGAACTTGTTTGTGTAGGACTCATTTACTTTCACTTATACTTATGTGCTTTTGCATTATTACCATGACCAGTGATTTGGGTTGTTTCTTTTAATTAATTGTTTTCAACCTCTTTTGTATGGCTGCTTTTCTTTGCACAAGTTTTCATTCCCCAAGACACATTGTAATAAAGGGAGAATTAAGATTTAAAGGAGAGTGCTGGGTTTACTTTATTTTCTTTTTGCATATATAGCACCCATTTCTCAACCATGTGCACCTTAACTTACTGTGGGTTTACATTATGATAAAAATAATCCAGTGCCCTGGTACCTGCATATATAGTAGATGGCAATAGTGAAATAATCCACATACACCTTTCCTATAAGAAATATTATATACACCTTCCTGCTCCTAAAGGCTAAATGCAATCTCTAATGAACTTATAAATAAATACATTTTAGGAAGGATATAAATAGGTCAAAACTAGTATACATGCAGACGCCAGACAATATACAACGCACGCAAGTATCAAGCCCACAAGGTGAGGAACCTTCCCTCTAATCTTGGTACTAAAACCGGACAGTACAGATAGATATAGTGGACTATTCTATTATCACTAAAGAGATCATATACTTTTGTAGCCGTATTTATGTGGAGCCGCTTTCATGTTATGGAAGTATTATTGTTTACCAACTGTGATCTTTATAAAGAACAGATGTATCATATTTTTATATAATAATTACAAATACTGTTTATATTAATTGATTAAACCATAATAATTGTTAATTATTGTTTATTTTATTGTTATATATTTGTACAACATTGGAAAATAAAATAAAAAGTATTGAACAAAAAAACTTAGAAGTATAGTCCAGAACCAATGTACCTAGGCACAGTCTGACAAACACTTGTCTAATACAACAGCTAAAGTGTGAAGTTTCAGTTGATTTTGTGGATTTAACAGATTAATTATTTTTAAAAGGCAAAGAATACTGTGACACCTATAACACAGGTGCAATCAACCCAAAACTTGGCTGAACTTGTGGAAACACTATGAAATATAATGGGCCACACCCCCCACATACTATGCTCTTTACATCAGACCTATACATTGTTATCTTGTCTAGAGAGATGTTCTCCTTTCAAAAGGACCTTTCCTCTTTGTTTTACATTCAAAATGTTCCTAAAGGAGCTAATTTGGTAAGGTATATAATGGTACATTCATTGTACAGTTAATTTTAGAAACAATTACTATCATTTCAATTGCCAAAGACACTAGGCGGACGTAACTAAATAATCCAGTGAGATCTAAAAACTGGAACTAATATATGGCATTTAGCTGATCAAAATATGAGAAAAATCACTAAAATATAAGCGGAAAGGGCATAGAAAGGCTGTGGTTTACCCATTTATTGCTAGATAAATATGTTAACAATTGTAATTCTACTACATAGACCAGACCATCTACCTGCAATGCATTAATCCAAAAGACAAACTTCAGCAATTGCTGTGTAACTTTTCAAGTTATACTTTTTCTAAAATGTATAGGATATAGTTACTTTAAAAAAACAAAATTTTCAAAAATTGTACACTTAGATATAGCAAGATCCCACTACTTCAGAACTTTTTTTCGGATATTAAATCTGAGCTGTAGATTTCGAGAAATCATCATTTGAAATCACAGGGAAAAACTAGTCACCCCAGAAGAAGAAATTATGTGTCCCATTCCTAACTTCTTACTAGCATCTTTGGCTGCCTGCCAGCATACTTCTACCTAGTAACATTAAGCTAGGTACATATGATCTAATAATTCAGCCCGACCGACAGACATTTCAGTGTTACGGTCGGTTGGGCCGAATAACTGTGGCAGATTTCTGCGGCCGCAATCGATTGCGAGTCCAAATCGGACGAACGAACGGAAAATCACAACTGATCGTGCGGTCCTCTATGGACCACACGATTGATCACGATTAACTGTCAGATGTGGCTACTTTGCCCACGACCGAGAGTCCTTCCTGGCCAACCAGTCGAAGGATTGTATAGTGTGCACCTAGCTTAAGCAGAGCAGAGTGAGATCTTGTAAGAGTCGCAGACACTACAAGGAGGCAGTGAGTAGGGTGGAATTAGGAGCACTATTAATAATTTAAGAACAAAGGAAGCACAGATAAATATATGAGTACCACCATTTTACTTCTATCAAATAGTAATTTCAGATAATGTAAAGTTATTTGAGTGAGTATAGTGACACTTTAATACTACTTTAAAATATAAAGATAAGGATCTTTTTACACTGGTTCGGTCATCTATATTGAAACAAACTCTTGTAATTTAATTTCCTAACAAAAATCTACAGCATATATCAAGAGAATTTGTAATTTGTGGTGATTAGCAAATCTACATACCAGAAATTTATGGTATTTAAATATCACTCTGAACAGGGATTTGGCATTTGGTACTGCAATCACTATCTATTCCCATTATTATTGTATCTTCCGTTGCGCTTTACAATTACATGCATGCATTCACATCAGGCCCTGCCCTGAAGAGCTTACAACCTGAGCAAATTTATTTGACACATACAACCTATCAGTATGTCTTTATGATTGTAGGGGAACCAGAGTTCCCGGGGAAAACCCATGCAATCACAGGGAGAACATACAAACTCCTTGCAGATTTTCAAAGGGTGGATTCAAACTCAGGACTTTAGCGCTGCAAGTGCTAACCACTGACCCAAAAACAATCAATGCCAATTTTCCATTTGAAATTGGCGATCCCATAGCTGATAGTGACAGTTCATTAATGTATGGATTTTTTATTTTTGCTTGATATTCAGCAAATTCTATTTTTACATGTAAGCAAAAAATAAATGTAATAACCATTATGGCATCCAGTATGATGTTTTATAGAAAGATATGTATTACCAATTAATGCCTGTAAAGTACTTAATTTATGCTCATGGACAATTACCTTTCTGCGATTTTTTTTTTTTTGGTGCAGCATGATAGTTCTAATATATCCCTTATATTGTATAAATAAATTTATAAATTCATGGGGAATACATTGGGTTTTTCGGAGGTACTATGTTGGTGGGGGTAGGTAAAAGTAATATACATAGGGACAGTGTTTATGTGTTGTTTAAGCACTAAATAAAGTTATATCAATATTAACAAATATGTAGTAATGACATTAAAGTATAAAGAAATGTAAATAAGGCAGAATATATAAATAAATAAAAGTACTTGCATAGTCCCCACACCTGTTTTGTAATGGAATCTTCAAAATGGAGTGTTAACCCACACCTCAGGAAGTTTTACATGGAGGCAATGTAAGCTTAAAAAGGAACATATTTATCACTTTCCTTTTAGTGTTGTATCCAATGGTGCGCTTAATATTAGATTGATAGCAGTGTTAGCGAGTCAAAAAAAAATCTGAGTGTTAGTAGGAAGTTTCAAGACTTATATGTCACTTTGTAAAACATGTGACAGTCTTAGTAAAAATATTCTTCTCACTCTCACCTAACTCCACTCCACCCCACCCCTCTCAATAGAAAAAAAGGAGAGCTGCAGTTTGCTGGGCAGGAGGTGACATCTATATATGATAGGGGCTGAAAGGAAAACATCTCCATGCCAATTTCTCTGAGACAATGAAGTGAGTTTGTTAATCGTTTATTACATTATTTAAGCAATAAACCTCATAGAAGCCATGAACCTGTGTCCTGAACTGATAAAATGTAATAAGATTGAAACATGGCAGGATAGTCTGGGTTCTTTATAGGACCTCACATTTACCAATAGTGATCCCTCTGTAACATAATCCCTGGTGACAGCTGTGAGTTAATGGGGATGGTGAGTATTGAAAGACAGACTTTAATTATCAGTAAATAAATAGGTGAAGAATAGAGAAGGACCGGATCGCTGATCTGAACCCAGTTCCGCAACGGATTTTAGTGATTCGCGGATTTTGCGGGAATTCCGCTTTGCAGATTTTTTTCAAGACACATACGAAAATTCAAAGAAAATTTCAAGGAATTTTAGAAAATTTTGTAAAAATTATACAGTAACTTAAGGTTCAAACACATGTGCGATCGCAGGTCCCGACCCGCTACGCACCACGTGTGTGAACGATTCGGATGATAATTGTTCTGTATGTAGGCACTTTATCGGCCAAAACAGACGTTCGGTCAGGGATCGTTGCCCGACCAACCTGGCGGATCTCCAAATGAACGACTGTTTCGGCCGATAAAATGCCCCACACATGGGCCGATTATCTGCCGAAACGTTTGTTCGTACAATTAGACAATTAGATTCTTTCTGAAATCTGATTAGAAAAGAATCTGATTGGTTAGTATACCAATCAGATTATTTCTAAAAGAATCTGATTGTAACTAAATCTGATTGCTTACAATTAAGATTCTTCCAGAAAGCATACCAATCACATTCTTTCTGAAAGAATCTGACTGTAACCAATCAGATTCTTTTCTAATCAGAATTAGTTACAATCAGATTCTTTTAGAAATAATCTGATTGGTATACTAACCAGATTGTAAATAATTCTGATTGGTTACAATTAGATTCTTCCAGAAAGCATATCAATCACATTCTTTCTGAAAGAATCTGACTGTAACCAATCAGATTATTTTCTAATCAGAATTAGTTACAATCAGATTCTTTCTGAAAGAATCTGATTGGTTAGTATACCAATCAGATACTTTCCAATCAGAATTGGTTACAATCAGATTCTTACAGAAAGCATACCAATAAGATTATTTCTAAAAGTATCTGATTGTAACCAATTCTGATTAGATACAATCAGATTCATTCAGGAAGTATCCGATTGCTATACAAAACTATCAGATTCTTTTCCAATCATAATTGGTTTCAATCAGCGTATTTCAGAAAGAGCCTAATTGGTTAGTATACCAATCTAATAATTCCTAAAAGAATCTGATTGTAACCAATTCTGATTAGTTACAATCAGATTCTTCCAGAAAGAGTACCAATAAGATTATTTCTGAAAGTATCTGATTGTAACCAATTCTGATTGGTATACTAACTAATAAGATTATTTTCTATTTGAATTTGTTGCATTCAGAAACTTTCAGAAAGATTCTGATTGGTTAGTATACCAATGAGATTCTTTTCCAATTAGAATTGGTTACAATCAGATTCTTTCAGAAACAATCTGATTGGTTAGTATACCAATCAGTTTCTTTCTGAAAAAATCTGATTGTAACCAATTCTGATTTGAAAGAATCTCATTGGTACACTAACCAATCAGAATCTTTCCGAAAGAATCTGAATGTAACAAATTCAAAAAGAAAATAATCTTATTGGTTAGTATACCAATCAGATACTTTCTGAAAGAATCTGATTGTATCCAATCAGAATTGGTTACAATCAGAAATCTATCTGAAAATAGAATGTATAATCTCGAAAAACCGTTAAATCGTGAAAAGTTATTTTTTTAAACTTCTGGATGTATGTAGTTTTTTTTTTAAGTGGTGCGCCATAGGCAGGGACTACTCCATTACTGCACATGTTATGTGGGGAAACTGCTAATGTTTTGTTATTAAATCACTGCAATATTTACTGTTAAATGTAATTAAAATGGGTTTATCTTGTTTAAAGAAAGTAAGTGCACTGTCTGCTTTGTGCCATACCACCAGAGTGACCCATGCTACCCGTAATGATTCCATAAAGCAGTGATCTGGTACAAATTGGTGGCAGCAGAGCTGGTAATACCATTTATTCTCCCTGTTTTCTCTGTATATTTGTTCTCTGTATTAAAGGGCATCTCCACCCTCAATATTAATCCCCTCCAACCCCCAACTGCTATGTTAGATGTGTAAAAATAGAATCCAAACTCTACTAACAGACCCTCGTTCCAGTGTCGTTCTGATCCGGCTCCCTGCTTGCCGAAAATACAACTAGGGGTTTGGACCGGCAGCCGCGGCTGTGATTGCCAGGGGCCAGCAATAGATAACGCCGTGGGAGCGAGGATCTGTAAGTACAGCCCTGATTCTATTTTTACACTTCCTATATAGCGGTTGGGGGTGGGAGGGGATGCCCTGCAATATATATAAAAAAATTAACGCTACATGAAGGGCAGCCAAGGAGGGATCAAGATGGTGGAAGGGAGATGGGGAAGGGCTCTCCTGCGCATGCCACTGTCCTCTCAGAGGGCAAGGAGGAGGCATAAACCTTTTGAACTGGAAGACAGCTACTACTCCTCAGTTTCCTGGACTTTGGACAAGCACTACAGGGAAACCATAAGGAGGTGAGGTGTAAGGTAAGGATTTTTTTAAGCTACTCAGTGGGGCCAGTAGTAAAGTTTAGTTTGGGGGGTGGACATGTCCTTTAAGCTATGGAGGCTGCTACTGATAGTATTGATTTAAATCCTCCTGTCCTTGTACCTGCAGATGAAACGCCCCAATTAGACTCAGTACTCTACCAGGCCCAACTGCCAAACCTTTTTTAAAACCTGATCCAATCAGTATCCTGTGCTCCCAAGTCGTAACATAAGTAGCTATAAATGTGGCACTTGCCGTGGTGAATACTAATATACTAACAGGGAGATTCAATATAAGTTCTTATTTAAAATGGTGCTAATTTTGCCAGAACCAATCAGATCTTATTTAACATTTGAAAACTAACATCTGATTGGTTGGGGCAAAATTTTTAAACGATAAGAACTTTTATTGAATAACCCTGTAAGTATGAACATAGCATGTTCAGTTTGAACCACATAGTGTGGCAGGATTGCCTGAGTCTATTCTCAGACCTGCAGGATTATCCTATTTGGTTCCCCTGTATGCTGGTGACTGTCTGAGTAACAGTTTAAAACATACCTGTGTAAAGATTCTATATCCACACATGTCAAAACATACATACCAACAGGCACACTTTTGTCCCTTGCGGACAGCCACTCCACATCCCGGTTGCGGCTGGCTGTTAGTAAAGGCGGGATGTGACATCACGCCCAATCGCCAGAAAGCCGCAACCAGGAGTGGAGCGGCTGCCAGCACAGAAACCTTCTGCTCCTGTTTTTGCACGAAACAAGCTCAAAACAGAAGCAGGAGGGTGTTTTAAATATTTTAAAGTAAATTTTTTTAGGGTGGACTTGCCCTTTTCTCTCTTTGTATGGGAATGCGGCACTTTAATTCTTTAGCAGAATCACACTTTTATGCCTTTTCATGTCGAGTTCGGGTTATAGTTTTGGCAATACACATACAGCTATTTGGTTTTGGGGTGTGTCTCCCCTAAGGGGCTGGCTCCTTCTCCCTTATTGGTTGGAGTTAATCACATGGTAGTAGGGTGTGGCGATGTTCTGATATTGGCCTGTGATGTGGGCAGAAACATGTTAACTCTGTTAATGCAAGTTTTCTGATTAAGAAAGTGTATCGCTTATTGCTTTGATCAGCACTACACATCAGGGTGTGTATAAGGTGCACGCACAGGTGAGGCCTACCTGCAGTCCTCAAACTCCAAACAGAAAAAAAGATTTTTTTTTTCTGCAGCACTCTAATATTACATATAGGAAAGCTGTATATGTATGTGTAGAATTTCTCACTATTATCATCTAAATTACCATAAATATATTTATATAAAGTATAGTATTCACTTTAATAAGGTACATGACAAAATATATGAAGATTATAAATGTAAATATTTTAATATTTAATAGTCAAAACCTTAAACATATGTTAGAAACTGAAACTGAAAGTGTAAGGAAGTTCCTGTATTACACCCAATTGTGTAATTTGTAAAACATGTCAGTCTTAGACAATCAAAAAAATTGAAAAATATATACTGTATGTATGAGACACAAACTTCATCTGCACTCGCAAACCCCTCCCCTCTCCATAGGCAAAGAGGCTTTCTGGTATTTTAATTAGATGAGGCTGTGATGTACCTTCCGTTTTAAGGAGGCTCTATTTCATTTTATGCTCTGTGGAGGGCTCTATGTCAACAGCTTTAAAAATACGGATGCCATATATTTTTTTTTTATCTATGCCCCTCCAGAGCCTACCTTTGTGCCTTGGAAGTTGCTGACATCTTGTTACTGGTTTGCTAAATGTTAAGCTCCGCAAACAGTAATGCCTGTGAGTTCCGTGCACTCTCCTGCTTGAGCCTCAAACAGTAATGCCTATGAGTTCCATGCATGTGCTCGGAACTCACAGGCATTACTGTTTGAGGTTCAAGCAGGAGAAAGCAGAGGAAATCTCAGAGGGGCGGAGCTTAACATTCAGCAAACAAGTAACAAGATGTCAGCAACTTTCAAGGCACAAATGTAGGCTCTGGAGAGACATAGGTAAAAAAAAAATATGGCAACGGTATTTTTAAAGCTGCAGCTTCCAAATGAACATAACTTGATTTTACAGTGCACTTATCCTTTAAAGGACATGTCTATCCCCAAAACTAAAATGTAACCCCATGGTGACCCCACTGTGGAGTGCTAAAAAATCCTTGCCTTACATCTGTGCTTCAAATGGTTCTTTTGCGGTGTTTTGTAAAGTTCAGGAAACTGAAGAGTAGGAACGGTCTTCCTGTATAAAAGTTTCTGCATCCTGTCTTGCCTCTGGGAGGTATGTAGGCATGCACAGGGGAGCCAATCCCCCCCCTCCCTCCATCCATCCATCCAAATCCATTGGGCTGAAATTTGAGTTTAGCATTAAATCCTTAAGGTATATTGAAGTTCTCCTCCTCCCAACCCTAAACCTACGTGGCTGCCGGCCAAGCCCCCAATGAAACTCCGTTCCCGGAAGTTGCATTGGAGGCTGAGGCCCGCGGGATCCCAGCCTGGTAAGTAAGTTTATGCTTTTATAAACAGACCATGCAGTTGGGGTTGGGAAGGGGAGAACTACATTATATAAATTTACAATTTTTAGGGAGGACATAACCTTTAAGCTATATAGTTGACTGGTATTATAGTTGACTGGTATCTTGTGTTCCCAAGTCCCATCCCATACAAGCCATAAACCTGTGTCCTGCACTAAGGAAATCTAAAAAGATTGAAACAATGCATAATAATCTGAGTTATTTATAGGACCTCAGATTTTCCAATAGTGAACCCCCTCTAATAGACTCCCTAGTGACAGCTGTGAGTTAATAGGGAGGGTGAGTTTTGGAGAATGGTATATCTATGATCACAATCATAGATCTGTAAATTTGTCGGGGGAGGTCGGAAGTAATGGAAGCCAGACAATATTTTGACCTGATCAAAGGATTTGTGAATAAAAATATGTACATTCATCTGACGTTTTAAAGCAGAGATGATGTTCCAAAATGACCAACTCAAATTTAATTTTAAGGCTGGGTGATTTACCTGGTACAAAACATTGTTAGCTCTTACAAACTCAGCAGCCAAGCATATTGTGTCTCCAGCAGAGAACCAGAGCATTCAAGTGTCAGGCGAGTGTAAACAATTCCAGTAAATGCTTCTCAGGAACAGTACATGCACTTGGAGGGAAGGTTTACAGTGTACTGCAAATTCTAACTTCTAAATAAGGCTCCTTAATTCAATAAAAGAGCTTGTTGCTGCTTAAATTGCCTTACTGCCCAGACCTATCATAGTATGGTAATCTACTTAATTAAAAAAGACAGCTAATTCCAGGAGAGAGGAACAGTGGGAATTAAAAAGGAAATCAACCTCATCTGAGAGATGAGATTACTCCCTTTATTTGAACATGAGCAGCTGAACAAGAAAGATTATTATTTTGGTCCTTTACATTTCAGTGTTTAGCAGTAGTGGAGAAGAATACACAGTGGAATATATTAAATATATAGTGATATAACATCAGGAAGATCAAACGTTCAGTGCCAGCATTAATGGCTGTATATACCAACATGCTGTACTAAAGGCATAAACAAAAACACATTTTTTTTCCAGATTTGTTTCAAAAAGTATCGTACCAAATTACAGGGAACACAAAAACTAGATACCACAAATCCCAATCGAGGATTTAGGTTAAAGCAAAATAAACATTTACTCACCTCTGCAGTTTCCGCAGCCTGTGACTGTAATAGTTGCCGAATTCGAAATATGTCCTTCTCGATTTGCTGAATTTTCGACAACCTCTCCTGGAAAAAGAGAAAAACCCTTTTGTATAGATCTGCACCAAGAATATGTACTTTTTATTGCACATAATATACCTTATAAATGGGTCTCTATGAGACTCAACCTTACACAAATATCCTTTTAAATATCATTGTGGAAGTGTTATGGACTTTTTATGCAGCCAACCCCCTAGTTCGCTGGAAACCCTCCTCTCCTAGCACTGCACTTCAGGTCACCTCTCGTGTGATCACCTCCTCTGCTAATGCAGGAAATCAACAGCCAGCAGATGTTGCGCCAACAGCAAAGTCAATGTAAGTACGGATACAGTGGTTTGACAGCATACTTACATTGTCTTTTGCTTTGTGAGCTGAAGTGCAGTGCCGGGAGGGGAGAGATGCAGGGAGTTACCAGCGAAAGCGAACCGGGGTGTTGGTTGCAGAAAAGGTCAGTAACAACATTTTTGTATGGGGGGGTGGACACGACAGTTTGTATCTGTGTGTGTGGGGGGAGGGGGGGGATGAAGACATGGGGAAAGACTGAGTTCAGGACCAGAGGGGTGTTAAAGAGAGGGAAGAATATGAGCAGCATAGTGACATTTGACACTATGCTATCAGATATAGTCAGGTTTAAAGCTCCCCTGGAGGGGGACAAGGGGTACAGTATAAAAGCTATTGTACCCCCTACTGTAAAATATATGGATATCGGATGTCACTTTGAAGTTCCGTTCCCTTTATAAAAGCACTTGGCCTCAAGCTTCTATATGGTCATGGTACTCCTTGGTAACATCGAATATGCTAATAATTTACAGGGTACATTATCTACTATATATAGGTTGGAAATTACATTAACAAAAGGAGTGGATTTTAAAGATTGTTCAGTCAAAAAGATACATTTTTTTATACAATGGGTTTTAACAACTGTAAGTCAATATTTTCTAAATTATGTACCATTTTTTGAAAACATAATTGGGAAATTTCTACACATTTGGCTACACAAAAATGTATAACTGTTGCATGAAAATCAAGTTTGCATGATTTTCATGAAATATAGCCCTAAATCGCTACATTTATAATTTAAAAAAAAATCAGAATAAACTGTAAAACTTAATTTGAATGTAGTTGCTTTTGATCCTTCTTCCTAAGTTCCTGTGCTGGTAACATCCTGACCAAATCTTTCTTTGGTACAAGCTTCAGACTTGAATAACTGTGGTCTTGAATTCTTCCAAACTAATAAGAATTATATAAAAAGCCTTCCATTGTACCTTCAAAATAAAACCTAAATCACATCTCTAGATAAAATTTGTGAGAAGTTATTTTTGGAAAGGTTCAGCAATATTACTTCCTGCTTGAACACTTCCTGTTTTCAGCCATGTGACCAGCTTGTAGTCATGTGACCAGCCAAGTTTGTCTGCTTTAATAGGCTTCCCTTCTCAACTGTCAATTTTTTCCCCAGGTACTTCCTGATTTCCCCAGCATAAAGTCTCAACTGAGCATGCTTCTCCCCAGGGGCAAACGGGCAGAGCAGAGGTCTGGTGATGTCACTCAACCTACTGGAAGCAGGAAGTTTGAACATTCACCCCAATGTAATTTCTCACAGCCTCCAGCCAGAGATGTGATTGTCAGCCCACTTCAAAGGAAATACTGCAGGCTTTCATTCAACCCTAACTTGTTTTGAGACCAAAGTTGCCCTTTAACTGCATAGCGTTTTAAATATGTATAAAAATAACACAGTTTATTGTTACACAGGGAGTGAGTCACCTGAGCTTAATTTAACCTTAGACTTTAGTTTTCTTGCGTTTAAGGGCCTAAGAATATAGAACCTCCAGTTATGAACAAAAAAATGTCAGAATCTAGTTGTTAGGAAAACCTACAACTTTTTAGTTTGCTAAATCTGTAAAGATTCACATTTAACAACTATATCATATCTATACAATGTGCAAGCTATTCACAAAAAATATATTAAAAAAAGGGGGGTATGGGAAGCATCAAAACTAAGAGTTCCTAATTCACAGAAAGATATGAGTAGAGAGACAGGGTGTCCAATCCTTCCTCCTGACCGACTGTTCGAAGCTTCCGACCAGTTGGCAAGGAGGAAGGACTGTCCAACAGTTAGCCACAACCGTGCGTACGGCCCATAGAGGACCGCATGATCGGCCCTGGTTTTCCAACACGTCCTATCATGCGTTTGTTCAGTTTGAATAAACAAACGGTCAGTGGTCAGTCGCAGCCGTAAGAAGAACAATGAAATGTCAGTCAGTCGGGAAAAATTGTTGTATGGTGTGTACCCAGCTTAAGCCCTAAACAAAAGTATAAGTACTCATTCTTCACTTCCTGTGACCCGGATGCAGCTGCCTCAGGCCCGTTGCTTCGGTACCAGACTTCAAACACACCAATCCAATACAACAGACCATGCTTCCACTGGTCTTAGTAATTTACAGATCACAAACATAACATGATCAGCTACATAATGAATGGGACCTACATCCTGGACCCACTTTCAAAGACAACCTTAAAGGTGGGGTTGTTAGTCCCTTATTTATAGCATATCAATTTTAAACTATACATTTTCCAATGTTCCATTTTCAAGGTTGTCATTTAATGATATTTTGTTTGAAGTTATGCTAGTCTACGAATCAGGTAATATTCCATACTGAATTTAAGCCCTGAAGAATGCGTTTCTAACTGGAAGATCTTACCTGTCTCGTAGAATAGCAAAACAGAATATCATAAAATTAAATAGAACACTGCAAAATATATAGTTTAAAATGGATTATGCATCCAACTTAATTTTTTGTGTGTGATCTGTTAATGAGAGACTGGGTTGAAATCGTGTTACCATTGGATAATTTTTACAACACCATAAAAGTAACTCTGTAGTACCAACACTATGTGAATGTATATTAGGTTTCAAGGAATCTGTGCATAATGTTTCTAATGCACCGTATATACTCAATTATAAGCCCATCCGTGTATTTTTACCTGAAAAACTAGTAAAACTGATTGACTCGAGATTAAGTCGAGGGTAGAAATTATGACCACTACTGCCCCAATGACCACATACCCCTATACAGAAGTCCATCAAGACCATCACCAATATCTCCCAGTAGCCCCCATGGCTACATACCCCTACCTCCCTCCCTATACAGAGTCCCATTAAAACCATGCCTATTATCCCCCTGCAGCCCCTCTGTGACGACAAACACCTAACCCTTCCTTCCTCTACAGAATCCATTTAGAACCCCCTACCCCACCATTATTTCCCAGTGGCAGCCCCCATAATCACATGCCCCTACACTCCCAACCCCTACCAGCATCATTTAGTTGATAAATTTCAATCTGTAGATTGGAGGAAATGTTTACTTGATGTTGCTGGTTCTTATGTTGGTGTTGATGTTTATACAAAAATGTATTGGATTATATAAATAGTTGTAATAATCAAGTCACTACACTAAGGCAGGTTTTGATTTATGCAAATCAAATTAAAGGAGAGGAACAATAAAGGAGAGGAACAAAGCCTTTAAGACTGGTAATCAGAGTGAATATCGGTTAGTAAGGAAAAATCTAAAAATTGGTATTAGGAAGGCAAAACCCTTGTTTAATGAGCAAATTGAAAATAACTTTTTAGACCCTAACCCTCATACTTGGTGGAAAGGATTACAGTCATTGTTTAATATAAAAAGTACAAATGGTCTGGGGCCGATTCATGATGTTTTGTTGCTAAATTGACGAGTGTCACTACTTGTGATAATGTATTGGAAACATTGATGAAAACAAAATCACGAAGCGCAGCTGGACCAGATGGTAGTCCTGGAAAAATCTTAAAATTGTACGCATCACAACTCGCTGCAGTTTTTACGGATGTTTTAAATAAATCTTTAACAGAAGGTATAGTTCCTACCATTTTTAAAATGTCATATATTAGACCACTTCCGAAAAAAGCGTGACGCTATTGAATTAAATTACTTTCGTCCTATAGCAATACCATCATTGATAGCTAAATGTTTTGAGAAACTGATTTTAAATATTTTAAAGTCTTTTATTCCAGCTACCTTAGACCCATATCAATTTGCTTATAAAAGAAATCGATCTATTGAGGATGCCATAAATACAGTGATTCATTCTAGTTAAACGTATTTGGAACAACGAAATGCTTATGTGAGGCTCTTATTTATTGATTTTAGTTCTGCTTTTAATACAGTTATCCCAAGTAAAT
The DNA here is from genome assembly GCA_019447015.1 of Hymenochirus boettgeri. Lineage (NCBI taxonomy): Eukaryota > Metazoa > Chordata > Amphibia > Anura > Pipidae > Hymenochirus > Hymenochirus boettgeri. Next base: position 332,358,511 of record CM033469.1, read on the forward strand.
TGATTCACAAATTAAATGGTTTAAATGTTAGTCCTATTATCTGCAGATGGATTCATGATTTTCCAGTTGATAGACCTCAAACTATTTTATTAGACAATTAGTAAGTACAGGTGTCCCTCAAGGCTGTGGTCTCAGCTCCTTTTTGTATTCTTTATTTACTTTTGACTGTACAGCGCAGTTTAATTCAAACCAAATTCTAAAATTTGCAGATGATACAATGGTAATTGGTGAAATCATTGATAATAATCAAACAAATTATAGGCTGGAGATTGAGAATTTAATATTGCGGTGTATTAATAATAATTTAATTTTAAATCCAATTAAAACCAAGGAATTCATTTAAGATTTTAGGAAAAATAGGCCCATTAATTACAATCCGGTTTTTATTGATGGTTCCCTGGTGGAACAGGTTCATAGTTTTTAGGATTACAATTTCAATCTAACTTAAATTGGGATTTAAAGGGACTGTAAAACTCCCCTAAACCCCAAAAAAGAACTATTTGCCATTTGTTTGTATTATTCACAGGGAGGTGAGAACACTTAGTCTCACCTCCCTGTGAATAATAGGACGCTCGGGGGACCTGGAACTACCTTACCCGCCGCTCCACTCGCAGCCACTCCTTCTGAACGCTGTTCTCTCCGATTACGCGCCCTATCTTTTGTATTGGCGCGCATGCGCCTAAGATAGGGCGCGTGGTCGGGACAGAGCGGCTGTCAGTGAAGGAGCGGCTGCGAGTGGAGCGGCAGTAAGGTAAGTTCCAGGTCCCCCGAGCATAATATTATTCACAGGGAGGTGAGAATAAGCGCTCTCACCTCCCTGTGAATAATAGAAACGAATGGCAAATAGTTATTTTTTGGGGTTTAGTGTTCCTTTAAATACAAAATTTCGGATTGGGAAAGCTTCCCAGAGACTGTATTTCTTGAGGAAAATTAAACAAAGTATCAAAAAGTATCTTATTGTCTTTTTATCAACGATGATTTAAAGTTTGTTAAGTAACAGTTGTTTAGTCTGGTTTAACAGCTGCTCTGCTGCTGATAGAAAAGCTTTACAACAGATAGTGAACCGTGCTCAGGAGATAGTTGGACTCTCACTTTCTTTTCTTGATTCTGTCTATAAATCTAGATGTTTATCAAGAACAAGAAATATTATTAAAGATAGGTTCCATCCAGGTCATTTAGCTTTTCAGCTGCTTCCATCTGGAAGAAGGTTTCGAAATTTGTTATGTAAAACAAATAGGTTAGCAAAAAGTGTTTTGTTTACAATCTTTTATGTAATTTATTGTAAATTATTGTGTAATTTATTAATGTATGAATTTCATTGGCTGAATTGCTCAATGACAAATCTATCTATCTATGTATCTACATTAATCCCCCCAGCAGCAGGCCATATTCAATGTAATATTTATTAAGTACCCCTGGAGTGCTCTCAGCTACTTATAAGCCTTATCACACACACACAGTAGTTACAACCTTATAATTTTTTGTATAATATATATTAATTAACTGACCGCAAGTCTCAATCGCCAGCACACTGAGTTCTGCGACTATGTGACACCCTGACAGTGACCCTCTCCCCGTCTGAGTACACATGCATGCAACTCTCACAAGACTGGCTGCTGCTGCTATTAGTTCCAGTCTATCTCCTCTGCTGCTTGGGGGGGTGGCAAAATTAGCAGACAAAATTGGACAGGACGCAGGAAGCGGCAGCGCAGCACACTATTGCCGGTAGGCCAGTCTGACCCTTATTAGTTGAGATACACACTCCGCAACAACTTCAAACAATTTTAAATATTTTTAAAGCCACACAACTACTGTGCCTCAAGTATAAGCCGAGGTTAGCTTTTCAGGTTCATTTAAAAAAATAAAAACCTCAGTATATATGGTAATTTTTTTTATCTAGTTGAATGTATTAAAGAATTTTGTATACATGTGTTATATTGGTATGTGATGTAATAGGTGCGTGTTCCCCTTCCACTGCATAACATGGCCACTATCTATGGTTACCAATGATTAAGTGCAGTTTTAGCACAAAACACGTCAGGTGTTTCGGATGTGGACAATAAAAGGCATGTTTTAATCCGTTAATACCCATTAGTGTGGTTCCTTAACTTCATGAAGTACTAAGACAGGTAGGAGCATGCTCCTTTCTACTGAATTACTGTGCCAGGTATAGGTATATTTTACAAACAATACTGTATCATACCTGTGCTCGCTTTTCCATGTCCTGACAGCTTCCCAGTTGCTCTTCCATCGCAGCTCGGATTTGTCTAGCTTCAAACTCTAGCTGTCGTCTCGTCATATCAGTCTGCAAAGAAAACTAAATAACAATATAGTGTTAGACAAATAGTTACATGGGAGCAGAATAAACTTGACAAAGGATTTGTCAACAGTGCAAAATAATAAACTGTAAATATGTTTTAATATAATAAACATTTCTGTATTAGAGAAAAAAAGTCTTGTACCATCTGCACATATCCATTTCTGTTCAACACGGGGCTTCCCAAAGATAAAGAATTACACGATTTAGCAAAAGACTCTGAGTACTTCTTTTAATCAAACTGTTTCGGTACCGATTCGAGCACCTTCGTTGGGATATAAACATCACATCCTTGGTGTTGGGGTAGTTTTATCAAACTATACCTTGGTGTTGGAGTTATTTACTAACCCCAACACCAAGGTATAGTTTGATAAAATTAGAGTGCCTGGAATCCACTGCAAAATTGTGTGATGCTAATTTGTGTGATACTCTCTCTCTTATTACATATAATGTACAAATAAAGGGACGTGAAGTTTATATCCTGATGGGTATGCTCCAAGCAAATCCAGAGTGCTTAAAGTCCGTTGCTTAAGAGAAACATTATAGGAAGAACATCCTGTATGAACAAAGTGCTTTCAATAAAGTAGCTGACACTCACATTTTCAGTAAGAGGAAGGCTATCGATCCTCTTCGTAAGGTTCTGAAGTTGGGCATAATACCAGTCCTTTTCCTTTTCTTCCTTTTCAAGCTCAGCAATTAGTAATAACCTAAAATGAAAAGGGACAAATATTTAATGAGGTTTACTGCAAACACAAAGAAATAGACAAAAAGTGAGTTAATAGATTTATGGGAATAATTTTTACCATAAACACTATAAATCCATTCATCTGAGGGTAGGGGGTGAGCAAAACAAACCTCCATGTCTCTTAAATAACAATACTGTAAGAGATCGATTGAAACCTCCTGGCTACAGAACTTCAAATATTTTTTTCTTTAATTGCTGCATTCTACAATAATAGTAACACAACAAGGGAGCGACCATTCCTGTAAACGCTGTAAGGAACATGATTCTATAGGATTAAATTTGAAACTTTCAAGCATTAAGTCACATTATGGAGCAAGAGTAAGTAGGGACTAGAAACGCAATGCCAACCTGGATTGGAACGCGGTGATAGTGTAAGATTTCTCTCAAACACTATCTCCCTCTATACATAATGTGAGTAGCAATAATTTAATTGAAATTACAAATGAACAATCACAATACAGATACGGTAAATCTGTTCATTTTGTGGCTTTCCGGTTTGTATGTAAAAAGTCATAATAAGAATCATAGTAAGGCCAGGGCAGAGTAAGCATTTGGAATGTATTCATTTGTGCTGTATTTTAAAAGGATGGAAGTAGCCATCTGTGCTCCATTGTGTAGACGTAAAAGGTACAGACCTATTTCCATATACTTACACAAGACACCAATGAGTCAGATGCATTATCTTTTGGAAGAACAATGCCCTACATTCCAAAAAACAACTGTGTGGGCTCTATAAAATCTTTCAATATAAAAGCCCTTTCCTTACCCTCTCCCATTAACACAGAAGGAGAGCTTCTCTTCATCATAACTAATGAGTATGTCTGCACCAATGTTAGAAGGAAGGTGAATCAGTGCCCTCAAAACTTGCTGTAGTGAAACATTTTATACATGTATTTTTTGATAGGAATAGGCAAGTGATAATTTATTTTTATTGCTAGGTTGGCGTTACAAACTCTTCTTTGAATGAATGTTTAAGATTGAAATTTATCATTTAATTGTGCTGCAATGCTACTTGAAAGTAACCTTTTGTTCTATAGTTGCAGTTACATTAAAGGTTCTTACAAGTGTGCAATTGCGGCTGCCGACCCGCAATGTGTACGAACGGCCATTTCGGGGGATAATCGTACAGTGTATGGGCTATCTGCTGAAACAGCCACTTGTTCAGAGATCCATTGTGATTAAGTGCCCATACACAGCACGATTATCACCCAAAATGGCCGTTCGTACACAATGCGGGTCGGCACCCGCGATCGCACACTTGTACGAACCTTTAGTTGGTAGTTATCTCCAGACAAACAACTAACCCTGGAAAAACAGTAAACTTTCACTGCAGTGAAAAATCCCAGATATTTTATTTATTTATCCTGTCTTGCATTTGAACAATTAAGTTGCTGTTCTCTACAGCAGGGTTCATACAAGGAAAAAAATGTAACCTGTACGTGTTAAAAAATAACTGTATTGCCTCAATACATTTTTTTAAAAAATTGCATTAAAAAGAGTAAAGGTATGCATTTTTCCCCTGATTTCGAGCTTGTCTCTGCCTTCAATTAGCCCTGCTATGAAGGGGGCAGAACAATTCTGACTGCCTCTAACTGTCACTCAAAGCTAGCATGCGAGAAAACACTCCTCCACCCATCCTTGGTCAGCTTGATTATGTAGGCTGTATCCTAGCAACTGGACATTTCAAGTTTGTTTAACTGGCAGAGGAGGAGGAGAGAGGTTGTAACAGACATTCCCGCCAGCGAATGACAAGTGACATGTTAATCATGGCCCTGGGCCGTCTAGGAGCCGGGCTTTTACCACTCATCTTTGCTGTGTGATATCTAAGGGAGGGCAGCACAGCTGTAAATGTGAGTGATTTCAGCTGCTGGAAGTGTGGACATGTAATGGGGGTGATTTTTTTTTTATATTGTTGTCCTTTAAAGGAACACTAAACTCAGGTTTTATAAAAAAAAAAAAAAACTATGTGCCATCCATTTGTATTATTCACAGGGAGGTGAGAACGCTTATTCTCACCTCCCTGTGAATAATATTACGCTCGGGGGACCTGGAAATTACCTTACCCGCCGCTCCACTCGCAGCCACTCAGACACTGACAGCCGATCTGTCCCGACCACGCGCCCTATCTTAGGCGCATGCGCGCCAATACAAAAGATAGGGCGCGTAATCGGGAGAGAACAGCTGTTCAGTGACTGAGCGGCTGCGAGTGGAGCGGCGGGTAAGGTAAGTTCCAGGTCCCCCGAGCGTAATATTATTCACAGGGATAATTCACCTCCCTGTGAATTATACAAATGGATGGCACATAGTTTTTTTTTTTTGATTTAGTGTTCCTTTAAGGCCAACATGCTACTCTTTATTTTTCAGAACTGGGTTTACCTTTCCTTCTCCAGTTCCTCCACATAACCAGGGCTTTCTCTGCTTCCATTGACAAGTCCTCGCCTTTGAAATGAGCCCAGAGGGACAGGACTGCATTCGCCTGAATGACCAGAGAGAGATCCTTCCCTGCTCCCGTAAGATCGAATGGACATTTTTTGCCTATTCTTGCTTTCAGCAAAGTTACCAGTGTCTAAATTTAGTTCTGGACATGAAGAGAAAAAAATTACATTTTATTAACAAAGCAGTAAAAACAGTATTTAAGAAATTGCTTGTAAAAATATTGCACATTTTAAGCTGCCAAAGAGAAGTCTAAAAGACAGACCTTGCTGCGAAAAAAAACAAACTCCACAGAGGTATGAACAGCTAAATATTCAAAAAAGATAAACAATAAACAGCTGAGGACAGCAGGCCACATGCCAATGGGATCTAAAAGCAGTGTCGGACTGTTCCAGGGGAATCCCCCAGTGGGCCCATAGCTCACTCAACCAAGAAAATAGAGAAAACTCCTTAAATTTAAATACAGAGCCAGGGACATAATAAAAGTGTATGGCCAGAATTAAAAGTAGAAAAGAGAAAGCTACAGCACCATGGATGGGATAGTTCTGTATGAGGCCAACAATTTCAATGGAATCTGTCAGCATATATGAGAAGGTAATCACTTGTGCATGGGGACCTTTACCATACATTATTCTACTGTACAAGAATCCAAGAAATTACTCCTCTACAAGAACCATTAAGTATTCATTAATATATTCCTGGAAAACTGTACATGCAGAACAAGCCTGCCTGAATGCCTGTGGCCCCATACAATATCATACTATCTGCACACTGGCATACATTATCCACAAAGGGGTTTTAGTATACATTACTGTGATCACATGAATAAAAAGCCTTCCAGCCACGTCAAGGTAACCCCAGCCTGGAAGGTCCTAACTTCTAACCTTTTTAAATTTCTTTTACAATACGATTAGCCTTTCTCATTCTTACACACTGGATCCATACAACAGGCTCTCTCACTTCCCCCGAGCCCTTTGGCTTTTTAAAATGAGGGAAGAGGCCATCCAGTGCTTTATATTAAAGGTATAGGACCTCCCATAAAAGGGGCTCACTGGCATTAGCACTTCCGCTAAATGTAGTTGTAAATTAACCTAATTGGAGTGCTTCCACAATCCTTGTATTGGAGGTCAATTTCTATACAGCAAACTGACCAGTTGAATCTTTGAAAAAGTACAGCAAGCTGGAAGATCCAAGCAGAAAGGACACATTTCTGTTTAGAGCAATAACACAGAGGAGCCCATCCATTTACCTAAAAAACGGAGCCTGGTTCCTTTGGGATACTTGCGTTCTAAATGGCAACACTAGCTGCCAACAATCTAATTTCTGTATTTAATCTTTTCCCCAGATTAAATACAGTTAAGTAATGTGTTTAGACATAAAATCTGGAAGAGGATTCACTTTTAGAGGCATTTTAAATAAATATGAAATATATTAAACGGTATGACAACCAATAAAATATTTCTTTTACTATGTGTAGGGCACCCACTCCCACCCCCAACCGCCGATTCAGCACCAGAAATATACTTACACCTCTTCGTTCCCCCGGCGCTGAGCTGGCAGACAATCACAGATGCGGCTGCTGGCTATGCACACACCCGAGGGAATGAAAGAATGTAAGTATCTTTCTGGGGCTTGTTTTACGATCTTTGTGTAGGGCTGGGGTGCCCTATACATAGTAAAAAAAATATTTTAATTGGTGGACATACCCTTTAATATAGTACATATTTTATTTAAAATGCCTCTAAACGTGAATCCTGATCCGGAGTGTTTGTCCAAACACATTACATAACAGTGAAATCAGTTGATTCCCAATACTGTCATCCACTAAATCTTGGGAAAAGTTTAAATACAGTAATTAGAGATTGTTGGCAGCTAGTGTTCCCATTTAGAACCCAAGTGTTTTTATGGTAGGGATAGAAGCTGCCAGAAGGGATCAAGAGGGAGGAAAGGAAGGGGCTCCCCTGCGCATGCTAGAAACCTCAACAAGGAAGAAGCAGGGACCGGATGACTAACAGTCAGCTCCTACTTCTCACTTACTGAAGTTTTGAAAAGTCACTGCAGGAGAACCATAAGGAGCAGAAATGTAAAGCAAGGATTTTTTTTAACACTACGCAGTGGGGCCAGTAGTGGATTAAATTTTAGTTTTGGGGGTTGACATGCCCTTTAAAAAAGCTATGTACAAGTCAGCATTATTTTTCTACAGAAACAGACTAATATAAACTTCCTTACCTTTAAGACGTTCCAACAGGTCAATCTGTCCAGAAGAAGCCATTGCTTCATCCTCAATACTTCCTTGTAGTTGTTTCAGTACCTCCTGCATCATCAAAGGAAGTACATTCTATTAAGTGAACTAAGCCCTCAACATAGAAAACACTACTCTGTATAGAAAGGCCCATAAAACAGATCCCGGCTCATTGCTACATCTAATCCATAAAGGGCATGTTCATCCCCCAAACACAATTTTTACCCCCCCAAAAACCCATTAGCGAGATACTTGCCTAGTGCTCCTAAAATCAGATCTTACCCTTTACCTTGAAGTCCGCTGGTCCTTCAGCGCAAATTAGCAAGGTAAAATATCTGATGTTAGGAGTGCTGGGGAGAAAGGTTAGTTTTGTCCAAATGGAGTTTTGGGGGTGTTTAGTCTAAGGTTAAAATTTTGTTTAGAGGGTGAACGTGCCCTTTAATACAATAAAAATGCTGGTATAATATACCAGTTCAATTACTGGCTCAAAATCTCTAAAATGTGTAAGGCAGGCCATTTGTACAGTTAGTAATATTTTATTTACATTATTGTATAATTGCTTCATGCGTGGTGGGTAGCAAAACTGAATTTAAAAAATTCCTACAGTAAAGCCTTAGGCCTCATACACATGCATGTTTTGGCTGATAGTGGTGTGTGTATGCAGTCACACAGCTGGTGATCATCAAGGAAAATTGACGTACGTCATTTGGGAATAGGGCCATGTACACACAATAGTTTGTGAGTAATATTTAAAAATGGGTCTACATTTATTATTTAATGGAGATGTTCACAGCCAAATTACAATACAGATAAGATAAACGTCTCTCCTGCTTTTGTTTGTTTAACCGTAAAAAATAATTCTAACCCCTCTAACTAGTATAGGAATCATTTGAAATCAGATGGCATTTTGCTTGCACTACAAGAAAACAGGAATAGGCATGTTTCTAGGCCACAATCATAGACAGCATTTTATTAATTATCAGTTGTAGGATATTAAAAGGTCTCTACATCTTTTCAAGGGTAAAATAAAGGGAGCGATAGGCAAACAATGTCCTCTGACATATAAGACTAATTGAAGGCCAGTCATCACACCTTCCCAATGTACCCAAGGCATTCCAACAAACGCCAGGCCCGATCAATTAATCTAATTAAGGTTCGTACACACGAACGGCCGCTTGTCGCGTGTAGCGCTCTGCCGTTGGGGGGGGGGGGGTCGTTACTCACTCATAAATTGAGCATGTGTACGAGCCTTTAGGATGTGTACACATAATGCAATTTTTTTCAGGGCAATCGACTAATAGTTCAGTGTATCGGACGATGGGGCCGAAAACATTGTGTGGGTTTCTGGCCAGACACGACTGCTGATCCATACAAGACTGCACATTTGTTTGTTGACCTGTCAACCGTGCCTACTTTTGCCGCGACTGGCAGTCCTTTCTCCTGGCCAACTGGTCAGAAGCGCAGAAGAATGGTGTGTACCCAGCTTTAATGTTCTAACTGGGAAATGTCAAAACAATATCACCTCTTTGCTCCAAATTACAATTGAAAAATAAAATATATAACCACAAACAAGTGAATAGTTTACTGAACCATTAACCAAATCTGCAATCACTGCTCTACGATTTACCTGCATTTAAAGGCATCTTGTCTGTTTATGGATCTCAACTAAAACTTTCTGTTAAACCAAATTATGTAAAATCCCCAGGATGACTTCCTGTATGAAAAAGATATATACACGTACATGTACGAGATAATACTCACTGTATATTTCATACACGTACCTTCATGTTTGTTGCCTCTGTTTCTAGTTTGGTGAGGTGATTTGAATTATCCTGTAGTTCTTGTCTGAGATTTGTATTTTCCATCTTCAATGCCTCCACTTGCTTTAACAGCTGGTCATATGAAGCTGCAGCCATGCTGGGCTACCCCCAGACCTACATTACAAAAAAAAAAAAAAAAAAAAAAAAAAAACAGACAATGATTTACCTTTAACACTAATACAAATAATTTTTAAATATAAAAGATGATAAGTAGCAGACTTTCAGCTTTAATTCAGTGGGGTGAACAAAATTATTGCATAAAGAATGTAAGGCAACTAAAGCATTTTTGTAACACAATCCCTTCATTTTAGGGGCTCAAAGTAATTGGACAATTGACTCAAAGGCTATTTTGTGGACAAGGTGGTTGTTATGTCATTACCAATTAGGCAGATAAAAGGCCTGTAGTTGATTTGAGGTGCGGTGCTTGCATGCAGTTAACATAGCTCACTCAACCAAGAAAATAGAGAAAACTCCTTAAATTTAAATACAGAGCCAGGGACATAATAAAAGTGTATGGCCAGAATTAAAAGTAGAAAAGAGAAAGCTACAGCACCATGGATGGGATAGTTCTGTATGAGGCCAACAATTTCAATGGAATCTGTCAGCATATATGAGAAGGTAATCACTTGTGCATGGGGACCTTTACCATACATTATTCTACTGTACAAGAATCCAAGAAATTACTCCTCTACAAGAACCATTAAGTATTCATTAATATATTCCTGGAAAACTGTACATGCAGAACAAGCCTGCCTGAATGCCTGTGGCCCCATACAATATCATACTATCTGCACACTGGCATACATTATCAACAAAGGGGTTTTAGTATACATTACTGTGATCACATGAATAAAAAGCCTTCCAGCCACGTCAAGGTAACCCCAGCCTGGAAGGTCCTAACTTCTAACCTTTTTAAATTTCTTTTACAATACGATTAGCCTTTCTCATTCTTACACACTGGATCCATACAACAGGCTCTCTCACTTCCCCCGAGCCCTTTGGCTTTTTAAAATGAGGGAAGAGGCCATCCAGTGCTTTATATTAAAGGTATAGGACCTCCCATAAAAGGGGCTCACTGGCATTAGCACTTCCGCTAAATGTAGTTGTAAATTAACCTAATTGGAGTGCTTCCACAATCCTTGTATTGGAGGTCAATTTCTATACAGCAAACTGACCAGTTGAATCTTTGAAAAAGTACAGCAAGCTGGAAGATCCAAGCAGAAAGGACACATTTCTGTTTAGAGCAATAACACAGAGGAGCCCATCCATTTACCTAAAAAACGGAGCCTGGTTCCTTTGGGATACTTGCGTTCTAAATGGCAACACTAGCTGCCAACAATCTAATTTCTGTATTTAATCTTTTCCCCAGATTAAATACAGTTAAGTAATGTGTTTAGACATAAAATCTGGAAGAGGATTCACTTTTAGAGGCATTTTAAATAAATATGAAATATATTAAACGGTATGACAACCAATAAAATATTTCTTTTACTATGTGTAGGGCACCCACTCCCACCCCCAACCGCCGATTCAGCACCAGAAATATACTTACACCTCTTCGTTCCCCCGGCGCTGAGCTGGCAGACAATCACAGATGCGGCTGCTGGCTATGCACACACCCGAGGGAATGAAAGAATGTAAGTATCTTTCTGGGGCTTGTTTTACGATCTTTGTGTAGGGCTGGGGTGCCCTATACATAGTAAAAAAAATATTTTAATTGGTGGACATACCCTTTAATATAGTACATATTTTATTTAAAATGCCTCTAAACGTGAATCCTGATCCGGAGTGTTTGTCCAAACACATTACATAACAGTGAAATCAGTTGATTCCCAATACTGTCATCCACTAAATCTTGGGAAAAGTTTAAATACAGTAATTAGAGATTGTTGGCAGCTAGTGTTCCCATTTAGAACCCAAGTGTTTTTATGGTAGGGATAGAAGCTGCCAGAAGGGATCAAGAGGGAGGAAAGGAAGGGGCTCCCCTGCGCATGCTAGAAACCTCAACAAGGAAGAAGCAGGGACCGGATGACTCACAGTCAGCTCCTACTTCTCACTTACTGAAGTTTTGAAAAGTCACTGCAGGAGAACCATAAGGAGCAGAGATGTAAAGCAAGGATTTTTTTTTAACACTACGCAGTGGGGCCAGTAGTGGATTAAATTTTAGTTTTGGGGGTTGACATGCCCTTTAAAAAAGCTATGTACAAGTCAGCATTATTTTTCTACAGAAACAGACTAATATAAACTTCCTTACCTTTAAGACGTTCCAACAGGTCAATCTGTCCAGAAGAAGCCATTGCTTCATCCTCAATACTTCCTTGTAGTTGTTTCAGTACCTCCTGCATCATCAAAGGAAGTACATTCTATTAAGTGAACTAAGCCCTCAACATAGAAAACACTACTCTGTATAGAAAGGCCCATAAAACAGATCCCGGCTCATTGCTACATCTAATCCATAAAGGGCATGTTCATCCCCCAAACACAATTTTTACCCCCCCAAAAACCCATTAGCGAGATACTTGCCTAGTGCTCCTAAAATCAGATCTTACCCTTTACCTTGAAGTCCGCTGGTCCTTCAGCGCAAATTAGCAAGGTAAAATATCTGATGTTAGGAGTGCTGGGGAGAAAGGTTAGTTTTGTCCAAATGGAGTTTTGGGGGTGTTTAGTCTAAGGTTAAAATTTTGTTTAGAGGGTGAACGTGCCCTTTAATACAATAAAAATGCTGGTATAATATACCAGTTCAATTACTGGCTCAAAATCTCTAAAATGTGTAAGGCAGGCCATTTGTACAGTTAGTAATATTTTATTTACATTATTGTATAATTGCTTCATGCGTGGTGGGTAGCAAAACTGAATTTAAAAAATTCCTACAGTAAAGCCTTAGGCCTCATACACATGCATGTTTTGGCTGATAGTGGTGTGTGTATGCAGTCACACAGCTGGTGATCATCAAGGAAAATTGACGTACGTCATTTGGGAATAGGGCCATGTACACACAATAGTTTGTGAGTAATATTTAAAAATGGGTCTACATTTATTATTTAATGGAGATGTTCACAGCCAAATTACAATACAGATAAGATAAACGTCTCTCCTGCTTTTGTTTGTTTAACCGTAAAAAATAATTCTAACCCCTCTAACTAGTATAGGAATCATTTGAAATCAGATGGCATTTTGCTTGCACTACAAGAAAACAGGAATAGGCATGTTTCTAGGCCACAATCATAGACAGCATTTTATTAATTATCAGTTGTAGGATATTAAAAGGTATTCAGTCTCTACATCTTTTCAAGGGTAAAATAAAGGGAGCGATAGGCAAACAATGTCCTCTGACATATAAGACTAATTGAAGGCCAGTCATCACACCTTCCCAATGTACCCAAGGCATTCCAACAAACGCCAGGCCCGATCAATTAATCTAATTAAGGTTCGTACACACGAACGGCCGCTTGTCGCGTGTAGCGCTCTGCCGTTGGGGGGGGGGGGGTCGTTACTCACTCATAAATTGAGCATGTGTACGAGCCTTTAGGATGTGTACACATAATGCAATTTTTTTCAGGGCAATCGACTAATAGTTCAGTGTATCGGACGATGGGGCCGAAAACATTGTGTGGGTTTCTGGCCAGACACGACTGCTGATCCATACAAGACTGCACATTTGTTTGTTGACCTGTCAACCGTGCCTACTTTTGCCGCGACTGGCAGTCCTTTCTCCTGGCCAACTGGTCAGAAGCGCAGAAGAATGGTGTGTACCCAGCTTTAATGTTCTAACTGGGAAATGTCAAAACAATATCACCTCTTTGCTCCAAATTACAATTGAAAAATAAAATATATAACCACAAACAAGTGAATAGTTTACTGAACCATTAACCAAATCTGTAATCACTGCTCTACGATTTACCTGCATTTAAAGGCATCTTGTCTGTTTATGGATCTCAACTAAAACTTTCTGTTAAACCAAATTATGTAAAATCCCCAGGATGACTTCCTGTATGAAAAAGATATATACACGTACATGTACGAGATAATACTCACTGTATATTTCATACACGTACCTTCATGTTTGTTGCCTCTGTTTCTAGTTTTGTGAGGTGATTTGAATTATCCTGTAGTTCTTGTCTGAGATTTGTATTTTCCATCTTCAATGCCTCCACTTGCTTTAACAGCTGGTCATATGAAGCTGCAGCCATGCTGGGCTACCCCCAGACCTACATTACAAAAAAAAAAAAAAAAAAAAAAAAAAAACAGACAATGATTTACCTTTAACACTAATACAAATAATTTTTAAATATAAAAGATGATAAGTAGCAGACTTTCAGCTTTAATTCAGTGGGGTGAACAAAATTATTGCATAAAGAATGTAAGGCAACTAAAGCATTTTTGTAACACAATCCCTTCATTTTAGGGGCTCAAAGTAATTGGACAATTGACTCAAAGGCTATTTTGTGGACATTGTGGACAAGTTCATTGTTATGTCATTACCAATTAGGCAGATAAAAGGCCTGTAGTTGATTTGAGGTGCGGTGCTTGCATGCAGTTAAGGAGCTCTCCATGCAGGTGAAAGACGCCATACTTGTGTTGCAAAATCAGAAATAGCCACAATACTACGAGTGGCAAAATCTATAGTACTGTATATACTCGAGTATAGGTCGGATTTTTCAGGCTTTAAAGTTAGCCTGAAAACCTAACCTCGACTTATACTCGGGTCAAGTACTAATTTAGATCCAAATTCTGCAATTGCGGATAGTAACCAGTAGTTGGTGCTGTGTTAACCTGCATAGAAAGTTACAGGAGCTGACCTGCCTTTACACTTCCTGCAGTCTGGCTGCTGGACTCACTCAGCACTGTCACTGCTCATCTGGATGCTGTAAATCTGATGGGTCACCTCAGTTTGGGGCAAAAAATGGCTGCTAGTTCAGTGCAAATGACAGCTTGAAACTACAACTCTCAGGTGACATTTTTAACTATTGGGGCCAGAGGGCCCTTTACTCTATGGGGGTCAGAGGGCCCTTTACTCTATGAGGGTCAGAGGGCCCTTTACTCTATGAGGGTCAGAGGGCCCTTTACTCTATGAGGGTCAGAGGGCCCTTTACTCTATGGGGGTCAGAGGGCCCTTTACTCTATGGGGGTCAGAGGGCCCTTTACTCTATGGGGGTCGGGAGACTTGTTAATGATGGTAAGCTTAATTAAAAGTTTGGAAACTACAACTCCCAGCACGCTTTGTCATGTGGAGTGGCAAAGTTCAGTAAACACCTGGAGTGCCAAGGAATTGGGGGTTACTGGAACTGGATTTGGCTATTACTGTATGGGATTCATGTATGGGAATTCTGCTGTCCAATTAAAGAGCAACTAATTTCTACCCTCGGCTTAAACTCAAGTCAATCAGTTTTTACAAATTTTTCAGGTAAAAATAGGTACCTCGACTCGGATCGACATACTCGAGTATATACGGTATCTGTCCAAATATTTATGGACTTAACTGCACATAAAGTGTGCTGTGCCTATTATTTAAATATTCCAAACCCTACACATAAACATAACTTGTTCCAGCAATGTCATTATTTTGTTTATCTCCCAGACAGTCAAATGCAGATTTTCCATAAAAGCAACCAAAAAACGGATGCAGAAAACCAGGAATTCTTACTTCTCGGCATACCTCTCAGAATGATAGTACTTACTGATGAGGCAAGAACTATTGAAACACATTATGTCAGAGCACTGGCATCATTTCATTCATTTTAGATGAATTTAGATGAGGGCTTTCAGACTTAATGACCTCAATTTAAACTGATATTCCGCACCAATTCAACCCTAGCAAAAAGCATCTCCTGCGAAATATTGTAATCTGCATCCTTCATTTTCTGCATAGTTTTCCCTACACTTCTATTTTGCTCAAAATTTAATGTAAAAAAAATTGCAAAACATTCAGGGAGATCCAATAAAAGTTCTTATTTAAAATGGTGCTAATTTTGCCCCAACCAATCAGATTTTATTTAACATTTGAAAGCTTACATCTGATTGGTTGGGGCAAAATTAGCACCATTTTAAACGATAAGAGCTTTTATTGAATCTCCCTGTTAATTTACAATAATTTGCACCGGTTGTGCCATCCTAATCTACCTTACATCAGGTAATGTGGGTTTTGCACTGAATTGGGTAAGAGGAACTAATTTTGCATCTCCCTAATGATGGTAAACACTGCTTTGTTGTTAATAAAGGAGTTAAAAATTCTGATCTGATGCCCAATATCTGAATTTTTTTATTATGCAACTGAACTGGCCACAGCCTAATTCCACTATACCACATTTAATAAATTAAAATTAACCTGTATGGAACGCAAATTAAAATAGTTTAAAAAAAAGAGTATAGCTGTTTATTAGCAAACATCAGTATCCAGTAATTTTCACCAATCTTCACAATATAATGAACATTTTGCCTCATCCTTTTCATCTGTCACATAAAAATAAAAAAATGTGATATTCACATCAGGAAAAAGTAGGTCAGGGATGGATGGCCTGCCACTCGGAATTACCTGCTTTAAACAATAAACATCATAATACTCACTGCCTAGAATAGGGAACACTGTGGAACAAGTCTGCTGAAGTTAAAGGGGAAGTTCAGTGCAAATACATATGCTTTGAAGTAAAAAGGGCAGTAATTTTCCATCCCAATGACCTTAACCTGCCCATTCAACACTTTGTCTGTGTAAAAATTAATGCAACCGAAATACTCACTTCCTGTTTGCAGGACCCCTAATAGAGACCATTATGGTCTTGCCCTTGACCCAGCGGCGTCTGGTTTGATTCAGTTGCTCAGTAGAGGTCTGAGCATCTTTGACCCATCCAACAGCCAATCAGTGGAAATTACTGTTAGGAACATTCCAAGGAAGTGGTGCATCCTGGGAAGGACTGTTGGAAACTGAAATGGCAGCTCACTTATGTCAAAAGTAGGTAACAGCAAAGGGTATGAAATCCACTGATTTTTCATAACGGGAGACAATATGTAGAATAACTAGGTATGCAGAATACAAACATGGGATTTTTTTTAAATATTGATATTTTGCACTGAATTTTCCATTTAAAGGGGAAAGGTAAATTGATAGAAATTTCTCTCCTGAGAATTTTTGCATCACCAGGTCCCCTGCACTTTCCTGCTCTGAAACCTTGTTAGTGGATGACAGTCAATTTGCCCTGGGTCCTCCTCCCCTTGCAAGCCTCCCTGGTCCCTCCCACTCATGGACCCCATGGCCCCTTAATTTGCAGACCCCCCTTGGCCCATTCCCTTACAGCCCCATGTGGCCCCGTCTACTTGCGGGTGCCTGGGCCCCGTCCACTCGTGGGTGCCTTGGCCCCGCCCATTTGTAGGGGCCGTGGACCTGCCCATTTGCGGGTGCCGTGGCCCACTCAGACCCCTTCCCCTACAGAAAACAGTGTGAAAACAACTTTTTCAGGCTGTTTTTACATAGTGGGAGAGTAGGGCTATAGATTCCCTTACTTTCTCTGTGGGGATCTTCACACAGCAGGGAGAGGGAGGGACTTCCTGTCTCTGAAGTCTGAGGCTGTGCTCACCAGCAGCGAGGTAGAGGAGCTGCCTTAGGAATGTCACATGTCAGCCTCCCACCCATTTACTTTATTTTCAGTCATTTCTTTATATCTTGGGCTGTTGAGCACGTAGAGAGGTAGTTGAAGGCTCAACTTGTTTGGAGACCACTGTTCCCCTTTAACAATAATGTAATTTAGAACAATGTTTTAAATATTACATCAGCCAACTGTATATTAACAGTCTAACAGAGAAGAACAGGTCCTAGTTTTGGAATATATAGCCCATAGATTACCTTTACTTATGACTTACTCTTAACTATTTTGTGCATTTACTTATACCAAAAATTGTGGCCTTGGCTTACTTTTGTTTGAAAATATAGAGAAAGCCTAAAATGTTCTTTGCTTTGATGGTCTTGTTTCAGTGAGCTTGTAAATGGAAAAATTGTATTCCGTGCCGGTATTTATTGCAATGTACTTTATAAACTTTACAAAAATATGAATCATGTCAGAATATTTTGCTTTGGTGATGCTGGCTAATGAAGATGCTTTGGACTGTATCAGGGAGATTAAATAATAGTTCTTATTGTTAAAAATGGTGCTAACATTGCCCCAACCAATCAGATGTTAATTAACATTTGAAAGCTGGGGCTAAATTTGCACCATTTTTAACCATAAGAACTTTTATTGAATAACCCTGTAATAGAGAAGCAGCGAAGGCTGGTAGATTTGTATTAGGATGAACGTGTCATTTATAATTTAGTTTAAGAACAAAGTGACATTTAATTGCAGAAGAACGATTGTAGTTCCTTCCCTTTAGCTGACCTATTTGAACACCTGGAAAACATCTATTGAATACTTAGTATAGCTATAATTCTGCAAACAAATGCAGGAAATTGTCAGTTTCCAGTGGTGTCGCTAGAAATACAACATTGTCACCTTGCTTTTACGATATTTTCAAACAAGTGGCATTGTAGCAGTTTGAACAGATCGATATATTTTGCGTAAGAGAAGCGTTTTGCAATGCTCATTAAATGTCTGGGCAATGCTAGAAAAATGCTGCAAGAGTGAAAACTAAAAAACATCCGTGAGTTTTTAAAAACGCATTGGATTGCAACAGAGAGAAACACGTAAGTGTTAGTTAAAATGGATGTCTATAGGAAAACAAATGTCATTGCTTTTCATTTTTTCCCCCCCATCCAAATACAAAGGAGAGCGTACAGTGTGAATGAACCCTAAGGGCTAGGCCACACTGCTGCGCTTTTTTTGTGTTGGCGCTTTTTTCATATCATTGAAAATGCAGCAATGCACCGAAAACGTGCATTTTAGGGAGCGTTGCGATTGCGTTCCACATTTTAAATCGCAATCGCATGCATTTTTAAATAGTTAATGAAAAAACGCATGTGCAAACGCAATGAAATCGCACATGAAATCACATGCGATTCCGTGTGCAACAGCGGGCAGTGCCCTTACAGACTTCTAATACAACATGAGATTTTATGCAGTCTTACAACAAGCTGACAGATCTATCATTTAGGTATATTGCAGCCTTACCAGGCTGAGCCGGATTACCCACAAGGCAACCTAAAGCTCTTAACTAGTGCTCAGAATGCTTAATGGACTTAGTTACTGCTGCAGAATATGGTAAATGTTTTTATTTTTTCAATTTTCCCTCTTAGTAGAATCAAATAAAGGGTAATGAAACCCCCCAAAAAACAACTTTTATAAAGTGTATAACTGTCAGTTAGATAGGAGCACTAAAAACTCCCATTTTAATTTCTAATGCGATACTTACTCCAATCCTTACTTACCTCTCTGCAATACTGCAGTGCTGCCGTCTCTCTGAAAACTATAAATTTGATTTTTCAAGGGCATGTCCACCCCTAAAACTAAAATTTGTCCCAGTGCTGAGTGCTGGCCCCACTGTGTAGTGTAAAAAAAATCCTTACCTTACTCCTCCGCTCTTTATGGTTCCCCTGCAGTGTCTGTTCAAAGCCCAGGAAACTGAAGAGTAGGAGCTGTCTGTGTGTCATCCAGTCCATGCTTCTTCCTTGTCCTTACTGAAGACTCTGACATGCGCAGGGGAGTCCTTCCCCCTTACCTCCCACCCTCTGAATCCCTACATGGCTGCCTCACCCCGTACCTTTAAATGCAATTTCTGTAGTGTAGGGTACCCATGCCCACCCTCAACTGCCAAGTTAGATTTGTAAAAAAAACCCAAAACAGCAGAAATGTACTTGCGCTCCTTTGTTCCCTTGGCCGCGTGCATAGCAAGTAGCCATATCTGTGATTGTGAACTTCTGGCAAGCAGAGGGCCGGGAGCAGACAGCAACTGGAATGAAGGAGTGCAAGCACATTTTTGCAGCTTTTTACAAATCTAACTTGGCAGATGGGGTGGCCTACTGTATGTAAAGAAAAAAAAATGTTTCCCTTTTTTTCAGGGTGGCAATACCCTTTAAAATAGAAATTTAATGAATAAAATGGGTTTCATAACCCTTTGAAGTCAAAATGCCTCAGATGTAGGACATTAACCAAAAAAACTTAGTGGTTTGATCACATTAAATAAACAAAGATGCTTACTTGAGGAACTACAACCTTAAAGGGCAACTCAACCTCATAAGAACATCTTTTAGAAAGAATGGCCTCTTTAAAATATGTTGATATATCCTACTTCGCCCTATGAATTCATTACTGTTTGCCTGCTATGCTTCTGGATGCCTCATGGAAACTGAGCCATTTAGAAACTTGTACTGAGCCTTTACTGAGCATGGGCATGCTCAGAAGAGGCAGACAGGGGATTAACATTCAGTCATTGGCTGTGATGTCAACTGTCAAATCCATAACTGACAGTTGCTAACTGGAAGAACCAGGAAGCAGAAACAGGGGGAACAGGACATTGTGCAGGATTTCAGGTTAGACTTATATATTTCACATTTCAAACTATTACCGTTTAGGGTTTTGGGGGATGTTTTACCTGTATGTAAGTTTTCATTTTTGGACTGGACTTGCCCTTTAAACATAAAGGTTTGATTTAGGACAATAATCACCTACGGTACTTACCGTATATACTCGAGTATAAACCGAGGTTTTCAGGCTTTAAAAAAAGCCTGAAAATCTTACCCCGGTTTATACTCGAGTCAATGTTTCCCCTACCTTGTCCGTCGACCGCGCGATCCGCATCCTCGCTCCACAGCCTCTGCTGTGAGAAACATTGACTTGCACACACTTAAATGGCAAATACATACAAATACGAGTAAAACCTTCTATATTTGTGCATACTGTATGCACAAATAAAGGAGGATTTACCCCTATTTGCAAGTATTTGCCACTTAAGATGTTGAAAAACTACAACTCCCCGCATGCTTTATTGCTGGGAGTTGTACTTTTCAAACATCTTAAGTGGCAAATACTTGCAAATAGGGGTAAATCCTCCTATATTTGTGCATACAGTATGCACAAATAAAGAAGGTTTTACTCTTATTTGTAAGTATTTGCAACTTAAGATGTTTGAAAACTACAACTCCCAGCAATAAAGCATGCTGGGAGTTGTAGTCCAAACATCTTTAGTGGCAAATACTACCCCCTCGGTTTATACTCGAGTCAGTGTGGTTTTCCTCCTTTTTTACCTAAAACTAGGTACCTCGGTTTATACTCGGGACGGTTTATACTCGAGTATATACGGTATGCTACTGTACATGCACTGAGTTATTTTATCTGTTTTTTTCCCTTTTTCTAGAGAAAAACACCTGTGTAAAAATGCCACTTGTGCCTTAACCTCCAAACACAAACAGAAGAAGTTGGGTACAAAAAACTCCAGCAGCTACGTGTGTTTCTGAAAACAAACCCATGCAGCTGCTGCAAGCAATGTAATAAAGTAATAGCATTCATTTTTACAGGACTTCAAAATGCCAGCTTATGGCGGTCAATAAAATTCTCATAATTGCAATGGACTGAGCAGGACTGTTATTTGGACTTTTTGGTGCATAGCCCTTTAAGACTTTTTGATATAGAAACCTCTGACCATGCTATGAATATTTTTAGAAATTGCATACAATTTTAAATCGATATAGCCACAAAACTACATAGTTTTAATATATTATTACTCTTTCAGCCAAAAACAAAACATTTAACCTTTATTAATAGTATGCATTTCATTGAATACTTGGCCCTCATATATTTTATCAAACGTAGCAATGTGCATGTTAAATAATCTTATTCAGTTTTATTATATGAAGAACAGCTCTGGGAAACACAGGATGACAAGGAGTGCTCTACATATTCCAGGGTACTGTGGGAGGGGAGCTCTACTTCATCAAGCTTTTTCTAAGAATCATTCCCCTCCTCCAACACTGTGTCAGAGAGCATCAATAGAAGAAAAGATTCTTCCAGCTTAGGGCTAAAAAAATACCAAGTCTTTAGTGAACTCATCAGTGCCAGAAAACATTACTCATTATCCAGCAATATTTCCTTTCTTTTGATTCATTCTAAGCCTAACGTTTCCTTTGCTGTGGTACCAATATTCATCAATGAGCAACAGTTTTTCGCTTGTTGGTCTTGTGATATATGATGTATCACCCAAGAGTGAAGAAAACCTCCTCAGACATACATCCATATTTGTTAAGGATTTCAGTAAAGCATGTACGCTACAATACAGCTCTCAAACTTTTTCACACTGTAGCAAACTTGGAAATGCAATATTCTGTCATGGCACACCTATGTTCTTAAAGGAGAACTAAACCCAAATTTTTACACTCCAGAATCTGAAAATATCCCCTCAAAAAACACCAATAAACTGTAAAAATCCCCTACAGTAAATAGTCTTAACATAAATGTAGCCCCCTAAAGAACTAGATGAAATAACGATGTGTATGTAGTAACTGGCCACACTCCTGACCTCAGTCACATGCTCCCTTGCCTAATCTGTCCTGTAAAAGGATTGGCTAGAGGTTAATAGTGGGTGTGATCGACTATAATAAATTCATGTGTAAAGAACACAATGGTCAGTGATCACACTGTGTGATACTGGGATGTCAGAAAATAAAACACAAGCTTCATGCTAGAAAGGTAAATTTCTCAACAACCATATAGTAATGGTGCTCTCCCTTCTGAAAGAGTGTAGTTCTGAGGCTTTAGTCGTCCTTTAAATTATGGGTAGTTGTACATGAATCTAGCAAGAGTATTTTCATACACATAAAAGTGTATATAGTCAAGAGTTTGAATCTAATTAATGTAATTTAATGTTACCCCTCATTGATTAAATTTCAATTCTTTTAAAATTGAAAAAATATGTATTTTAGAGGGGGAACTACACGCACCAATTCCAATTGTATTATTGGTATTGATTTGATTAAAAAATTTCTTATAGGGGGGGAAATGTAAGGAAACCTTACAATAATACATACAGTCCAACTATTGTATGGCATTAGAATATACCGATATCATACGACCAGGATTGGTGTGTGCATGGGTCCCTTTAGACATGAAAATTACAGTTAGGCTAGAAATAATATATTCACTAGCAAAATTTGGAACTCTTAAGGCACTAAAGGGCTGATGCAATTAAGTGTCATTATGCAGAAGCCATCTGTATAAATCTGTACCTACAGATGGCTTCTGCTCAATGAAAAAAGTGTGTTGAGTATGCACATAATCATTGACAAAGAGGAAAACAACACCAGAAGCATATATTTTCACTGAATAAAAATATACTGTGAATAAAATATTATGTACTGTAAGCAATATGCATCAGTACATAAATCTTAACAAAATTAGTCTATACTATAGGTAGCCATTTAACCGTTTCCCTGCCACAGATCGTATATTCACGATCTGTGCAGAGAATGCTTTAACTGCCACAGATCGTGAATATACGATCTGTGGCTTCCCCCCTGCAAAAAAAAATTTCCCCCCTGCTAGGGCCGATCGGGGGGCAGCATTCAACTGCCCCCCTAGCCCCCTCGATCCCCCCTCGGTTTCGGCCAAATCCGAGGGGGGGATCGGAAGATATCCCTACCTTAACATGGCCCCCGCAGCTGAAGCCGGTCCCACGTGGAGGAAGTTCCTTGTTCCGGAAAGGGAGACCCCGGTGATGTCACTGATCTTCCTCCTTCACCGGGGTCTTCCCATATGGAGGTACACTGCTGCCCCCGGTGGTCCAGTGGAGGTACTGCAGCATGGGTACCAAATAAAGACCGTATTGAATTTTTAGGATCAGTAAAGTGTGCAAAAACGTGTGTGACTCTCCATACACAGAGTCCTTGCTATTTTTTTGATATTGTTATAGTGCATATCCATATAACTCATCAAGTTCCCCATGGGAAATGCTAACAAAGGACCCAATGGCAGTCTATGCTTCATTAACAATGTGCTCAATCCCTAAGGGCTAGGCCACACTTGCGCATTTTTTGCGCATTCGCGTCTGCACTTGCGTTTGCGCCAGCGATTTTCGCTAACATGGAAATCGTGTTCCTGCAATTTCCGATGCGTATGCGATTGCACGTCTTCGCATTTTGCGGCAAGCATTTTTCACGCAATCACTGAAAGCGCAAACGCAAAAATAACGCGCACTAACGCACAGAAAGCGCGCACGCTTGATGCGTTGTAGTGTGGCCTCAGCCTTAGAGAGTATGTATGACTGTTCCCAGGCCTTATAACTACAATAATTTTAACTTCTTAGTAAGTATTTCATTAAGGGGATTGAATATAATGAATTTCTAGAATATATATAGGGTACATGGGTGTTAATGGAGAGTAAAAGACTGAGCATAATGAACATAATAAATATGTCTTGTTTTCAGCTTAAAAGGCAACTTAAGTCAGAAATTTACTTTAGCTAGAAATTAAATGAACCTCATCCAAAGTACTTACTGTACTCTCAAAGTAAAGGCAGCATTGAAACAGAAATTCCATGGATTTAAGTTTTTCCAAAAGAGGAATACCATCTTCTTATTTTTGACAACCCTGTCCTTGCAGTCTGTGACTACTGCATATGTTCAATGTACTGTGTTCTTCTGTATATAAGCTACATTTATCACCCCAGAACAAAAAAAATCATTCAGTCTAGTTAGTATAGAATAGTATTTGAGGTTGAATAAAGACATACGTCCATCCAGTCCAACCCATCTAGCAATATTCTCATTTCCTGCCTAACTGGAAGGCAAAAAAATCCCCACCAAATTTATGAGGAAAAAGATTCCTTCATGACTCCAAGTGGCAATCAGAATATCCCTGGATCAACTCCTTGTTTGCAGAAACTTATCCAGCTTTTTTTTTTTAAACTGCCCAATGAACCTGCCATTACAATGTCCACTGGAAGATTGTTCCATAGTTTTACCATTCTCACAGTGAAAAACCCTTTCCGAACTTGAAGCCTAAACCTTAAGGGATGTCCATGTGTCCTCTGACATGCTCTATTGGTGAACAATACCCCAGATAGTTTATTGTATGGCCCGATTTATACACAGTAATCATATCCCCACGCAAGCGCCTTTTCTCCAGCATACATAATTGTAACTTATCCAGTCTCTCATCATATCCAAGCTCCCCCAATCCCCTTATTAATTTAGTTGCCCTTCTCTGAACCCTTTCCATTTCCAAGATGTCCTTTTTGTATACAGGATTCCAAAATTGCACTGCATATTCCAAATGAGGCCTTACCAATGCTTTGTAAAGAGGGAGAATAACATTTTCCTCAGTCTAAAATGCATCATCTTACATTTATCAACATTGTATCTCATCTGCCACCTAGCAGCTCCACCTGCAACGATTGCACATCCTCAAGTTTTTATGGAAATTTTCCATCCAGAACAATTGTCCACAATGCTGATGGCAGTAGTTCATCTGCATCGTTGTCTAGCGTTTTCGCCCTCCACACCATGTCGATACTGGATATTCTGATGCGATGTTAAGTATCAGTCATGTGCATAGTCTGCTTTATACTAGTCAATACAAGTAACCAGCAGTTAACAGCTAGGCTGTTAATACCTCACCACTGGAACAGGTCTAATGGATCATATTTAAGATAGTTCAGGTCCTGAATAGATCCTGAAATATTTGCAAATGAACTAGTCAAATTAAATACCACTGCCTGATCTAGAACATATTTGTATTTTAGGTTACATTCCAGTTTTTCATTAAATGTCTTCAGCATGCTGTTTCATTCATCCCTGCCTCTTGATTGTGGATTAAAAATCAAAAATATACCAGCTCTAAAGAAAAGCTGGATCCAATAGGTTTCTTAGATGTTTGGACAGTCTTGAATACAGGGCTGCCATCAGACTTTCCTGGGCCCCATACTGGGTATATTTCTAGGGCCCCCATAGCACGAACCAACTCAGACAGTCCATACCTCCCAATATTTTAAAACGCAAAAGAGGGACCCATGGGGAGAAGAGAAGCGGCAAATGCAGATTTTTTCCCCCACAATCACTTTAAGACCACTCCCACTTTGTTAAGGTTACACACATTTAAAGACCATTATTCCCGTTTTACATTGTTGCCTGCAATATTATATGTCAACTAGACATTAAGCCTGTTAAATTAACAGGCGCGAGACATGCTCTACCTCCCCGACGCACATACAGACCGGTAAATTTAAAATGTACCCGAGTCCCGCACACACACTTAAGATGCCCTCATGCCCAATGGGCACAGACTGGTAAATATAACATACCCATATATACTCGAGTATAAACCGACACGAGTATAAACCGAGGTACCTACTTTTTACCTCAAAAAAGCGTAAAAGTGATTGACTCGAGTATAAACCAAGGGTAAAAAATAGGACCACAACTGCCTTCTGATTCTGTATTGTTTTAGCTTTAGTGCCCTTTAAATGGACAGCAGATTTCCCATACAGTAGTCACATACAGTAATAGCCAAATCCAGTATGGTTATTACTGTATGGGACTACTGTATGGGAATGCTGCTGTCCATTTAAAGGGCAAGTAAAGCTCAAACAATACAGAATCAGAAGGCAGCAATAGATATCATCCTCCTTCTGTTCTGTATTGTTTTTAGGCTTTAGTTGCCGTTTAAATGAACATCAGAAGTCCTATACAGTAATAAACCATACTGGATTTGGCATTACTGTATGGGAATTCTTTGTCCATTTAAAGGGTATCTCCACTCGTATTTTCAAGATTTGGGAATCCAGTTCTTATTGAAGAACGGCAGGTAAAGGAGCTGTGCCTTACCTTCCGTTCTTCATAGAACAAACAGGAGCCAGGAGAGAAGGTAAGAAACTTACCCGCTCGCTCGCTCCCGGCGTGTAGTCTGACAGGTCCCGAGGACCTTGTTTCTATGGCATGCGGATCTAGCGCATTAATTCAGTGGCTGAATTCAGTATTGCAGATTTTTTTTTTTTTTTCTTCCTTTCACTCTCTGGGCCCCTTCAAGTCCGGGCCCCTACAGGAGACCCCCTGTACCCCCCTGATGGCGGCCCTGCCTGAATAACTAAATCAAACTTGAGCTATATTTTAGCACTTTTACATCACCTTTGACCAGTGTGCTACTGGGTAGCAATTATCAAACAAAAAGTAGATTTTATAACACCGAAGAGGTTAGAAAGGGTGTGTTACCCCACTCCTGTTGACAACCAATGTAAACCAAGGACAACATGCTTTCTCACAGTGATAGCTTGCCTTATCTGTGTGACCAAACTCAATAGCCTTATAAGACAGCTGTTGACAGATGTAATAAATGTAATTGCTCTTGACAACAAACATTCATAATCACTAAAGCCCCTAACATCACATTTCCACCACTCCTGGCTTCATTTACACATCCAATTGCCCTCGGCTCAGAGGAGCAATCACAGGGGGGCCCGGGAGCCAAGGGGGGCCCATCTCATTTTTTCCTATGACAGATATAGCCTTCTCCCAGAAAACTACTGTGGATGAAGTACAGATAGGGGCCCATCATAGTTTTGTTGGGCCCAGTGATTCCTAGTTACACCACTGTACAATGGAGATGGTATCTCTATTGTCCAGTATCAGTGGAATAGCTCTCAGCTCCTACCTCCCTGGAGGTAGGGACGATCGCGGTTATAGGCGCACTAGTGTACTAGTGTGGCCTAGCCCTTAAAAATGGAAAAAGTGGTTTGGAGCACTATGGAAGTCCTTTAAGCGGCAATGAAGTAGGTCAAATCAATATCCTAAATAGAGATAATAAATTTCAGGTAGTTAGGATGAATCATTAATCCAGAGTTTGAGCGCCAAACAGACATGTTGCACACTTGTTTTTACATATAAAAGTCTGTATAACGTTAATTATCAGGGTTCTATTATATATTCACTAAGGATTAGCATTGGGCATTCAAGTTTGATCATTTTGCAACATTTCTAGCTTATTTTTCTTTTAATGTTTGGACTTAAGCTATCCTTTAAAGGACAATTAAAGGACATAAGCATTATCCTTTAAAGGGCATGTTCAACCCCAACCTAAACAATTGATTATAATAACCTCACCTCCCAACCATCCAAAACACTACAGAAGTCTGAAAGAAAAAAAACCCGTACCTTTTATGGGAAGCACGTCCCCATTTTGCATGGAGGAGGCCTTAACCTCCCTCCTGGAAGTTAGTTATGCAATAGCCCGAGCTGCCTATTCTGCAACTGCTCGAGCATAAAAAGCAGGGAACCTCTGGAACAGTGATTTCCATAAAAAAATGTTTATGGTGGTTCTTAACCACTGGGGGGTGCATTAGATAGCCATCAATACTTAAAGGGCAATTAACTCCTTTTAATTGATCCCCCCTTACTTAATAGTACACAGGGTAAGCCCCTTAACCGTAGGGTCCTCACCCCTGGGTCTTACCTAATTGACTCAGAATATTGCAGAACTGACCAATAGAAAGACACGCTCCTTGCAGAGAGTGCCTTCCTTTTTATCAAATACTGGGTTGTGGTGTGTGTAGGTCCACAGCAATGTTTATGCAGCTGACTTAGCAGGGTGTGTTTTGCCTAATTACAAGTCTAGGTCCTTATTCAGGGTACAATAACAGGTAGAAAGGGAGGAGGGGGGAGAGAGAGAAGGTGGGGGTTTAACTGCCCTTTAAACATCAACTCTAAACCTGGCCTATGAGAAGATACATTCTGAAAAGTGTGTCTTTCTGTAGGCCATCAGGACAAAAAGAACATTAAAGGACATGTCCATCACTTTTTTCAACTTTTGGGGTACTGTAGGGCTTCCTCCCCCAGCCCCAACCGCTATATTATTATGTGCAGAAACTCCCCCGATCATTACTTACCTTACCTATTTCCTCCGGCGTACTGTCCCGGCCCTCTGCTGGCATGAAACTGCAAGCAGGGGGCCGGACTGGCAGCCACATCCGTGATTGGCTGAGAGGCAGCCAATCACGGAAGCGGCTGCCGGCAGTCGAGAACGCCGGGGGAGAGAGGTAAGGTAAAGGATGATTGGGGGAGTTTCTGCACATATTAATATAGCGGTTGGGACTAGGGGAGGTAGCCCTACAGTACCCCAAAGGGGTTTAACACAAGGGTGAGGGAGAGGGAGGAAGGGCTGCTCTGAGCAAGCCAAAAACCTCTGAGAGAGGCGGAAACAATTTCCCTCCCTGCACTGCTCCCGGTGGCCACTTTTTGGGACTTTACAGGAGGAAAGTACTGCAAACTGGATTTAGGGCCTAGGCACTCCTTTTTGTCACGACACCTGATGAAAGGGACAGTGTGTGCCTGAAACGTTGTGTTGATGTGATCTAATAAAGAAGTTTATTTTCACGAAAGAGTGCCCCTCTCATAACCTTTTTATGCTTGTGACATTACAGGAGGACCATTTGGAGCTGGGATGTGAGGTAAGGATTTTATTACACAACACAATGGGGCCAGCAGTGGGTTAAATTCTAGTTTTGGGGGTGGACATGCCCTTTAAAAATCATTCACCGATATATGCATTTAAAATATTTTAATGATAAACTTCTCAGAATTATGGTAAAAATATTTTCCCAACAACGTTTAAGGTCTACCATAACTATGTGACCTTTTCTTTTCTTTTTTTTAACTTACTCTTGCTGTAAGTTCATTTAAAGACATGTATAACAGCATATGTGTGTGAGAGTTTGTAGATACATGTCATAAATACGCACACATACACACACAATTTAAATATACAATAAATCTAAATTGTTCCCACTGCAGAACGGAGACAGAACACTGCCATTGTATCTCATTATTGTGAACATATTTATGTCTGTTTAATGTAAAAAAAAATTTAATAAATAACCAAGATGCATTACAAAACATTACACTAATTAATAGTCAAACCAAAATCTTTCATTCTGGCATTTCTACAGATACACTGCATTATTTCCAAATAAGCCAAGCATAAGGAAAAGCTGTAAACTGATTAGTTTTTTTTAAAATAAAATACAGGTTTGAGCAACGCAGAAACGCGTTGCTTTATAACTTCTAATTCTGTAAACGATTGAGGTTTTTTTTAATCCAAAAACGGTAAAGTTAATTTTGTGTATTTGACTAGAGCATGCTTAATAATGTTATAAATCTCCTAAGGGAATCTGAATTCTACAAGCGCAATTATCTCCTCCTTCTCTGGGTGTTTCCACTGCTGTCATTGATACTATATATTCATATTTACTGCACATATATCCAGCAGCGGACATTTACCAAACCTCCCTTTTTAACATGAACTTCATGGCTACTGCTAAAGAGAAAAGCACACAGTCTAAACCCCCTAAATCATTGTATCTGAATAAACAGACATGGCTTTCGATCTATAGATGGCTGGGAGGAAGAGATGGCTTCCCTCACAAACACACAATCTTCCATTTCAAAACGGCAGCTATCAGTGTAACCAAATGGGTTGACTGCCACATCACCCTGGGGCTTGTAATGAATGGAGCACTGGACACCCCTTTATTGTCAGACGGCCATCATATTCAATAATAGTGAATCACATTATACAGGTCACAGGGGGAGGTTAGATTGTGTATGGGGACATTGCTGGTGCATCTACAGCACATCCGCAGCTGCTTTTGTCCACTGACAGCACCATTCAGTTTCAGCGCAATGCTCCATTCCTATTGTTGACTTGGTGATGACGAACCTTGGCACTCCAAGTGTTTAGAAACTACAACTCCCTACATACAATGGTTGTAGAATGCAAATAAGTCGTGCTGGGAGTTGTACTTTCTAAACATCTAGAGTGCATTGTTCGACATCACTGGATATGGCAAGCCATATTTCTTTCAGATATACAACGAGCGCTGCGAATGGACAATGTCACTGTTCCTCTGTGTACCGAGATCTTTACAATGTCTCCCTTCCATCTGGCACATCACACGGTTCTCTAAACCCTGCGCTGCCACTGTTAAATGCACCACACCCACCGCCAGCACCATAGGCACCTACCCCATCAGCACCATAGCTCCGGAGATCTCCATCCTTCCTCCCAGACTACAGCACAGCAAGGCGCGCTACCGGCAGTCACATGGCACTGACATCCACTGGAAGGTAAGAGGAGGGGGTTGGGGGACGGGAGCGCGCTCGCTCTCTGCGAAAAGATGGAGGCTGTGATTGTTATTTACTGACAGGAGGGCGGGGCTAGACTGAAGGATTCTACACAATCACTGCCATTTACAGGGCGATCTTTCCTGTGTGAGCTAGATAAGAAATGGAGCACCAGTCACTATTACAACGTATATAGACGATGGGACACGGTGGCATATCTAGTAATCACTGGGCCCCTTTAAAACAATGATGGGGCCCCTCTGCCTGCTCAATCTATAGTGGTTTTCTGGGAGAATTCTATATCTGTCATAGGGAAATAAGAAAATATGGCCCCTATGTGGTAGCAGATTCTGCTCCCCTGGTAGTGACACTCCTGCTGG
This sequence comes from Hymenochirus boettgeri, assembly GCA_019447015.1. NCBI lineage: Eukaryota > Metazoa > Chordata > Amphibia > Anura > Pipidae > Hymenochirus > Hymenochirus boettgeri. The sequence continues at coordinate 332,389,467 of CM033469.1, forward strand.
GACATAATGGGTTACAGGAAAGGCATCTTGAAGGTCAGACCCAGGAGGACAAGCATCCCTATTTGGATGAGATTGAAATCACCTCTAACAGAAGGAACTGGCAGCCCAGCCCCTGGTCAACATCACGCCTAGTCTCCACCTGCCTAGGGTAATGACATCACTCCCGCTTGGGGGTGGCAGTAATCTGCCAACCCTGGTCAGACCACATTGGGTATGCACGGTGTACAGCTAATGGTAAATTACAGCCCTGCCTAAGGACCTATATGATCTTAAAGGACAATTAAAGTCCTTTTGCAAACTCCCTCCCCAATTTAAGTACCTAGGGAGACCTAATACTACACAAGTCCAGTGTATTAACAAACCCAAGCTCTTTAGGTCCCACCAGCTGACTTCGGCACAGGGCTTGGCCAACAGGATGGCACACTCTGCTAGTACTTCCCATTGGCCAGGTTCCGAATACAAGGCGGAACTGACAGTGCTGGATTTCAGAACTTTAATGTGCTGGTGCCGGAGATTCGAGGTAAAGCATTTTAGGTCCTTGCACTGGGTACTATCATTGGGTTTATTTAGAAAATGTAGAGGGCAAAGTGCTATAATTGTCCTTTAATCCATCTCTACTGATAAGCACAGTACACAGCATCATAAACACTCACTGGCCACTTTATTAGGTACACCTGTTCAATTGCTTGTTAACATATATAGGCAATCAGCCAATCATATGGCAGCAACTTAATACATTTAGGCAATCTAGATGTGAAGACAAGTGGCTGAAGTTTAATGAAAGCAACAGAATGAGAGGAAACAAAAGATTTAAGACATTTGACCATGGAAATGCTGTTGTTGCCAGAAGGGTCGATCTGAGTCTTTTAGAAACCTCTGATCTACTGTGATTTTTTTTTGCATAACCTTCTCTAAGGGTTTAGAGAAAATAGGTAAAAAAATAAATATTCAGAAAGTATCAGTTGTGTGGAGAATGATCAGATTGGTTCAAGAAGAAAAAAAATAGCCAATCATTCCAAAGTATGCAGAATACACACAACACGTCAAACCTTGAAGCAGATGGGATACAGCCATAGACCACACTGGATGCCACTTCTTTCTTTTAACAAAGAACCTACAATTAAGATTACAATTTGCACAGGCTCATCAAAAGTGGAAAAATTGGAAAAAAAATTATCTGGTCTGATGAGTCGCAACTTCAACAATCAGATGGTAGGGTCAGAATTCAGCATAAACAACATTAAAGCATGGACCCACCCTGCCTTGTGTCAACTGTTCAGGCAGGTGGTGGTGGTGTAATGGTGTGGAGATATTTTGGGCCCCTTAGTACCAACCGAGTATTGTTAAAACACCACAGACTACCTGCATAATGTTGCTGACATGATAATCCCTTTATGACCACAGTGTAGCTTCTGCAAATCTCTGACAAATGTTACCACCTTTTTGATTTTATTCTATGAAGAATTATGGCAGTTCTCAAGACAAAAAGGGGTCTTAACCCGGTATTAGCAAGGCGTACCTAATAAAGTGGCCAGTGTTTATATATTAAATAAAAGGATACCATCTTTATTTCCCTGTGTAACGGAGGCAAAACCAATATATTTTGAACCTTAAAAATGGATGTGTGTGTGTGTGTGCTGCCCACCACTTCAAAAATAGTTAAACAATTTGGCTATAGTTCCTATAGAATAGGGACATGATAGTAATGGAAATAATGTATAGCCACCTGAAAGACTAATACCCATATACATAGTATGTGTGAGGGAGTCGATCGGTAAATAAATTACCATCAGATTTCAAAGGAATTAACAGGGAGATGTAATTAAAGTTATTATTGTTAAAAATGGTGCTAAGTTTGCCCAAAACAATCAGATATTAGCTTTCAAATGGTAAATAAAATCTGATTGTTTGGAGAATTAGCGCAATTTTTAACGATAAGAACTTTTATTACATCTCCCTGTGTCTAAATTGTAACTGAACTTGAATGTGTATGGCCAGCTTAGCCACTAAAACATTAAAACAAAAAAAAACACAAATTCCATTAACACCGGAGGATAAAAACTTTATTTTATTTTAAAGTATGCCCATGTGCACTCTGAGATGACCTCAAAGCGCTTATTGTAAAGCTCATTTATGTAATGATACAAAGTAATTCTATTGGATCTAAACCCCAATGTTTTTATCAACATTGCAGTTAATTTTCCAGTTTGCTTGCCACTTCAACCAATAATCTAGATCTGACTGCAACAGGTGTACCTTATATACTGTAGTATAAACCGAAATTTTTTTACCTTTAAAATCAGCCTGAAAGGCTCCCCTCGGTTTATACTTGGGTGATCTGGATGCTACTGGACAAAAACATATAGCCCATGGAAGACAAAATCTGTACCCTGTAAAACAGAGAATTCTCTTGACTTCAGTGGGTTAGACAATTGTTGTCCTGCTCACTCAGATCAGCCCAGACTGCTAGGGAATAGGAAAAAATTATCTAAAAATGTTCAGGCTACACAGAAAGGTATGCAGGGCACATCTGTGGGGCTATGTATGGAACTTTCTGTAGGACTGTGTATTGGGCTTTCTACAGGCCTGTACATGGGACCTTCTATGGGGATGTGTATTGGAATTTCTTTGGGGATGTGTATGGGACTGATTATGGGAGAAAGTCAACCCTCTGTTTATACTTGAGTCAAGCAGTTTTCCTAGTTTCAATTAAAAATAAGTACCTCGGTTTATATGTGGGTCAGTTTATACTCAAGTATATACAGTACATCAAATGTCAGTCAAGGACATGGCAATGACAACCTAGGTCCTTGGGAGTCTTGCATTTAAATATACATTTTTGTTTTCAGGGTGTATATGCCCTTTAAGATACTTGCTAAAATACACATAGATAATTCCCCATGATCAACTTCATGTACAAACGTTCTTTTCAAGGAAAGCTAAATTATACAAGTCATATGACTCAAAATCATTGGAAAAATGTAAGTACACCACATTTAATGCTATACCAAAGTCCACATTTTTACTCGTCCCCTCATAAAAAGTAATCATGTTCGTTTGACAAGAACTATTTCTCATAAATAGTAATCTATAAAACAACTAAAAAATAACCTACAATAATTTCATTCTGCAGAAAAATATACTTAACACGTGTTCTGATCCACACTACATGTCTTACTTTTCTGCCTCAGTTCCCTGGGAGTTAAATAAAAAAGGCTAAACAAAATGTCTATTTAATATAAGCCACTGAAGATTTATTTAGCTCTGCGTAACAACCAGCCATATACAGAAATACTATTTAATTCAAATGGAAAAGAAACAATGCAGGTTACTTTAAAAAACACAAGAGGTCTTTCTGCCTTTCACTTCATTCATTTTGGAATCTGGCACCCTAACATATCTGGAAGTGAGCTTTGTGAAACCAGCCTAGTTCTCAAGCTCTACATAATGACAACTGAACATTTAATTAGCTAGCTGTCATTTAAAGTCCCTTCAAAAACTTCTGTTGCATGTTAATTCCTTTAACAGGAAGCGTTTAGTATTTTTTCTTTAGATGGTGATGCAATGACTAACTTAAAGGAGAACTACAGTGGAAAAATAAACTTTAGGAGTAAAGGCTAGAAATGCTGCACTTAAAACACAGTACACAGAATTAACAAACCTATAGATGCATTCGTAGTTTCATAGTGATAATATATCCATCTGAAGTTTTTGAAGTTTAACAGTTGGGGACCTCCATTTTTCAAACAGCATGGAAGTTTGTGAGTACATTATGTACCATGCTGTTTGTATAAAGATGTTCCATGTATTAAGTTCATGTATTAAGTTCCATGCTGTTTGTATAAAGATGGGTGAATAAAATTTTTCACATTTTGCAACAATTGCTCCTGGGTGTTTCTTTTGAAAGTGAATACTGAATTTGTACCATTGGCAGAGTGGTTGATAGCAGATGGGAGCATTGATCCACAGTGGATAATCAGGGTAATCTAAGGGGACATGTAGTTCAGCCATTTGGCAACAAACGTGCCTTTTTCAGTAATGAAAAGCTAATTTTTTTTTACTATTAAAATAACTTTCTTGTTATTTAAATAGACGGATTAGGGATTAGTAGTTCAATATCAACTTACATTATTTTACTCGTGCGGTTGTTAAATAATCATTGCTGCCCTAACATATGAAGTTTTTATATAACTTAAGGCCACACCCTCTTGTTTACCACGCAATTCGATAGCATGTTAAAAAGACCACGTAATTCGATCAGTTGTTAAAAAGAGCACGCTGGTCTTCGACAGTTGCACTGGCCACACTAGGTGCTCTGAGCTGCGCTGCGATCCGCTTACTGGAGTGCATGCCATAATTTTTTTGTGCAATCACGTACTCCGATAATGCCAGATTGATGGATTGCAGTGCAATTGCATGCCCATGTGCACTATTGCACCGGCACAAGAGATTCTGGTCCTCTGTAGTGTGGCCTCATCCTTAGTTACTATTTCAAAATTGTCTTGGTTGGTGGTTGAACTACACTACCCATCATCCATTATCAAACAAAGTGATAAATAAACTGCATCATACAGGGCAGCAATTAATGCCACAACAATGCATGGTTAAAATTGCCCTATTTAAAAGTTGAACAGTACTTTTCAGCATTCCTTACCAGGCATAGGGTTCTCATAACTTATTTATTGTTGCCCTGAAAACATATTTCATGGCACCAATAAATATGTTATGGTATATGACAGTTGCTTTAGTTCAACACTTAAAGGATAAGTACACTTTAAAAGCAAGTTAAGTTTAATTTGTAGCAGCAACTTTAAAAAATCTGCTCCCCCTTTTTTTTTTCCTCTAGGTCCCACCTGAGCCTGCCTTTCCTGATGTAAAGTTTGTGACATCTTAGATCTGCAATGTAGACTCTGTAGGTCTGCCCCTCCGAGACTTCCTGGATCACCTTCTTCTTAGTAAAGTGAACACGCAGCGACGTCACGCACGTGCATGCGTGCACACTGACCACACGGACACTGCTTTTGGAGGCTTAAAGGGTATGTCCACCCTTAAAACAATTTTTTAATATAGTATTCCCCCTGTCCCCCCAGCCCCAACCTCTATGTTTTTATTCTTAGAAAGTGCCCCAAACTCTACTTACCTCCTCTTTTTCCCCCGCCACGCTGCCGCCCCTTTGCTTGCGAGAAAATGCAAGCAGAGGGGCAGGACCGGCAGTCGCGTCTGTGATTGGCTGAGCGTCAGCCAACCACGGACGCGGCTGCCGGTCATTCAGTGCAGCGGAGGAAAGAGGGGAGGTAAGTAATGTTCGGGGCACTTTCTAAAAATACAATGGGCGGTTGGGGCTGGGGGGACAGGGGGAATATTATATCTAAAGGGATTTATGCTAGGTGGAGGGAATCATGAAAGGGAGGGAGAGGGAGGGGGAGAAGGGCTGCAGTACACATGCCAAACTTCTCCCGGAGGCCAGGTAGGAAGCAGAGTCCTATATGGACTCTGCTATCCTCCTGGTGGGCAGTTTTTGGGACTTGGGGGGGGGGACTACAGGAGAACCATATGGAGCTGGGATGTGAGGTAAGGATTAAACTACACTACATGATGGGGCCAGTAGTTGGAGGGATTATAATTTTGGGGGTGGACATGCCCTTTAAGAGGTTTACAGAGTCTACACTGCTGATCCAAGACCGAGATAGATGGTACTTGTGTTCTTTTTAAGTGCATACCAGCTGTGCCATAAAGCATAATTTATCTATTAACATACACACACCACAAAAACTAAACAATATGCTGTGCAGGGTCTGCTAAATTCTTTATAATCCTAAAATATAGAGAGGATATAAACTAATTACAGGGCTTCAGACATTTCAGCACATTTTAAATGTGATTGTTGGAGGGTATTTTTTTAACCTGGACACACAAAACAAGTGCTTCAGACCTTAAAGATTCCCAGAAAAATGGTTACTTTGATCAGCTTACCTAGTAAAAAAACATGCAACCATAACTATATTTTATAAATATTCAATATTACAATTTCTATTCTAACATAGGTGCAGTATTAATTAGTTCTAATGTAAGTATACATGCAAATAGAGATGAGCTTGCTATTTATCCTCAGTCCCACAGGCATAGCTATTGGGCATGTGCGATAACCCAGTGGGTACTGCAGGAGGAGCGAAGATGGCAGCCCCCATGGGACAACTTTAAAAATGCGTATATTCACTATCATTGGGCTTATGTTACTCTGAGTAGGTGCATTATATACAATGTAATGTGCACCTTGTTGTTTTTTCACTTTAGTTGTCCTTTAACAGAAGCCAACAGAAGTAACACAAAGTAATTATTATAGATAAATCTTAAGCAATTAGAAAATACTGTCAGTTTAAAAGCAATAAAAAAATACATTTATTGGGATTGCTGAAGTTTTTAAAAGTTAAAATAATATAAAGTTGTATGGAAAGTTAGTCAAAGGTCTCATGTAAAATCTATGGAAAGTGATCCACATGTCAAATGTAAATGAGTAAAGTACATAGCTAGTTATTTGACAGTACTATTTTAAATACTCTTTCATGCAAAAGTTTCAGCACAACCAAGATGTTGCAAACTTGGAAAGCGAAAGTGATTTGTTGTAAATTGCAAGCACTGCATAAAATTACTAATTAAAGTAGAGTAATCTAAAAAAAAAAACACTTAAAAGTTTCTTGCTTGCACCTGGGAGTAAGGGTAGGGGAAGGGTTAGAAGCAAAAAATCTTTAAAAAAAATATCTTAGCAAGCAAGAAACTTTTAAAGATTTTTAACACAAGTGGACAATTGCAGTATTTCAGACAATTGCAGTACAGACACCCACACTCAACTAAACATTTGCCCTATACCCTTAAAAGTATCCAGGGTAGGGACCTTAGATAGGGCCTTGTTTTGCAAAGATCCCTTGTACTACTGCATTAATGTTGTGCTTGTGGTCTTGGTCTGGACCCAGACCCTTCCTCATTCCAGGAACTATCCTATGGGCAGACAAACTCTTGAAGAGGCATGCTTTCCAATATTTAAGGACAACCTTACTTACCAAAACCTTGCTCCACCATTGGAAAGTACCCAGACCTAAACTGCACTGTCCTCACCAGAGTTCACTTTGTAACTCTAGATTTACTCACCTAAAGTTTCCTTCTGTGCTCCAATCCTGAAGTCTGTCGGCAACTCGGCCAATGAGGAGACGCGCTCTGAAAGAACGTAAATGCGAAAGTGAAAGCAGAGAACCCAAGGAAACTTTAGGTTAGTAAATCAAGTGTTAGAAAGTGAACCCAGGGGTGAGGACAGTGCAGTATAGGTCCTCATCCTAGGTACTACAGATGGCACTGATGGCAGGAGCAGGGTCTAGGTGAGTATAATTGTCCTTTAATGTAACATGTTTAACCTTTTACATGCAGTGTCTTCTGTGTCTCGGATTGCCACATGATCACAAAACAATCAAAACATTAAGTTTTACAGTTTTTTGCTCAAACGTCTGCTCCTTTGTTCTCAAGATAATTATTTCCAATGGTATCTGTCACCTGCTATAAATCATCACCCATCTTAACAATTGGTCTTGCTCACATCTACCATCTATACACAGTTTATTGAACACAGGTATAATTGTCAGCCGCTTCAGATTGACAGCTTGCATCTGCGCAGACAGAAGTCGCCTCATATCTAAGATTGTTGGCCAAAGCAGGCAGGCTTTGAACATTGTTGGCTTGGGCCAACAGCATCTTATGTCTGTATGGTAAAAAGTAACTGTGCGTGTGATGTGCATTTTTTTTTAACTTGCTAATCCCATCAGTAGTTTGTTTACTAATAAATCATTTTGGCAGGGATGTCAAACTTTTGCATACAATACAAATGTATGTTTAATGCAATTCTACGTATGGCTATTAATGTTATTGACTTTTCTTAGTGCGTTTTGATAGCTCAAGAATCTTAAGCAACCGATTTTACTATGGTCAAGTGACAAGCAAAACAACTTTCAAATAACATGAATGCTTTAGATCCTCATTAAAAAGCCTTACCACATTTATAAAAGGGAATTATTCTCATTGTGTGTAATTCTGAGTGTTTTGACCCTCTGTCTACTCTACACGATGCACAGGTGATTCTCACTCAATACAATAAGGGAAGTTAAGGCACCTGGTATGTTACTTTTATACTCTTTAATGTTATTTCTATACAAACCTTTCTGCTTTTAAGGGAATAGAGTCAACGTTAAAAATGTGTTGCCTGCAAGCCAACATATAATTACTGATATCATATTACTGAAAGTCAGCACCTAATTGTATTTAATTAGTAATACGCATAACCGACAAAGCTCCCCTTTGCCACTTCTGGGAAAACCAAGCTCCACGAAATGTATGCAAGATGCATTCTGTAGGTTAGACCCAAAGTAGGCATCACCTTTTTTGATATTGTGCCACACAGGCGACTTATAAAAGGAGGTCTGTTAGCCTTGAAAAAACATTTGCTCATGGGAATTAGCACCATTTTAAACGATAAGAACTTTTATTGAAACTCCCTGTTAGTTGTAAGCAAACAGTGCCAGATAGCAACATCCAGAGTTTAAAGGGACTGTCCACCCCTCTTTTGAAAAATGAATATGTGGTAGATAAGCCCCCAAAAGCTAGACATCGTTTAATTCTCAACCTTTAATTCGGCTTCCACACAGAGATATTATACTTACATCCTCCTCCTCGCTCCACCGCCGTGGCTCTGCACTTCCGGGTAAGGCAGTCAGTGTCGGCCCGTGACTGTGATGTCACGGCCAATCACTGACTGCCATTCCCGGACCAGTCTCCACTGCGGCTGCTCGGGAACAGAAAAAGAACAGAGCAGCCACAGTGGAGACTGGGAGAAGAACCCGGAAGCGGCGGTGGAGCGAGGAGGATGTAAGTATAATATCTCAGTGTGGGAGCCGAATTAAAGGTTGAGAATTAAACGATGTCAAGGTTTTGGGGGCTTATCTACCACATATTCATTTTTCAAAAGTGGGGTGGACAGTCCCTTTAAAACATATTGTCTTAAAAAAAAGAGGGGTATAGATTTAAAGGATAAGTGCACTGTAAAATCAGTAATGCTTGTGAGTTCCGTGCACACGCACGGAACCCACAGGCATTACTGTTTGAGGCTCAAGCAGGAGAGTGCACGGAACTCACAGGCATTACTGTTTGAGGCTCAAGCAGGAGAGTGCACGGAACTCACAAGCATTACTGTTTGAGGGTCAAGCAGGAGAAAGCAGAGGAAATAGAGGGGCGGAGCTTAACATTCAGCAAACCAGTAACAAGATGTCAGCAACTTTCAAGGCACAAAGCTAGGCTCTGGAGAGACATAGATAAAAAAAAAAAAAATATGGCAACAGTATCTTTAAAGCTGCAGCTTCCAAATGAACATAACTTGATTTTACAGTGCACTTATCCGTTAAGGGGGAAAAATAGTATTCTCTCTCTTTATAAAGCACTTCTAAGGACTCATTTTGAATATACAGTCAGTTTTGAAATGCCATATATAAAATGGACATCTTGGAAATAGTTTAGAAAAGGACAACTAAATTAATAAGGGAAAGGGAGGGGGGCTTGACTCTGCAGACAATTTAAACAAGTTAGGGCTGTTTACACTCAAGAGGCAGTGTAGGGATATGATAATTTTCCAATATATTGATGGCTACATAATAAACTCTGTTGCATTGTTCCAATAGGTCATTTCAGATGACTTGTGGACGTCCTTTAAGATTAAAAGAAAAGAAGTTTCATTTTTACAGTGAGTACAGTCTTCCAGCAGATGTGGTAAAGGCAATTTCATTAAATAGCTTATAGCAGATTGGGCTGGATATACAAGTAAAAATGAAAAATATTTTTAAAAAATTATTGGTATTAATGCATATACTGTAGTTCTTGTTGATCCAGGGATCCTTCCATCCAATTGCTATTTGGAGTCTGGAATAATTTTTTCCCCCTCTTTTCAACTGGGTTATTTTTGCCTTCTTTTGGATCAACTATTAGATAGGCCTTTAAAGGGCAATTATAGTGTTATAGTTAAAGGGTATCTTTTGTTTCTTTAAATTCTTCATAGGCCACGACATAAAAGCCTTTGAATATGCTGTGATTTGTAGGAGCTGCCACACCTCATCTGTCACTCAAAGGCACACACCCACACAATCCAAAGCTCCCATACAGTACTGTCACACACTCCCTCACCCACACTATGAGTACCATGTACAACACAGTCAAATGCTGTAGTGCTAAACACAATCAATAAACCATTAACCCAGCAATATGAGCATAACACACAAAACAAAAAACAGCCCCCCCTCCAAAAAAAAAAAAATCTTATATACATACATAACCAGTGACTCAAATGGACATCACCAAGTAAACACTAATACAGTATATATAATAATACAGACTATATACCAAACAAGACATACAGTGCAATCTATGAAATATATAGACTAAAGCAACTGAAATGTATCGGGGCAGCAAGCAGTGCCACTCACTCTCACTACAGCTGCTGCTACACTGACTCCACTTCAGTGATTATGATCTCAGCTAAGCAGGGGAGAGCTGAATTTTAGGTACAAAAATAAATAATAATTAGCAAACTTAGAGAACAGGCAGAGTTCAGTAACTTACTTGTAAAGAATCTCAGCACCACTTGTCCTTCTCTCTCCCCCTCCCTTCAGCATATTGCTACTTTCTCCCACACGTTGCTTGCAGTCAAGCTCTAGATAGGAGGGGTCAACAGGATGTCAGCACTTCATTTGTCCTTTCAACTGAGCATGCCCGGACTTTTCATACAGCCCTTTACTGCTTGAGGGGGACTAGACTGAGAGGGGAGGGGGACTACACAGCTTGGTACAAACTTCTGCCAGTGTGAAGAAACAAAGCCACACAGTAACATGAAAGGCAGCTTATACTAAGTGATCTGTACATTGAATATAGACAAAGGGTTTTTTTCACTTATAGTTGCCCTTTAAGATTAAAAAAGTTGGACTGGATGGATATATTAATGTACAGCTCTGCGTACCCAAGTTGCACTATATAAATAAAATTATACATACATTACTATGTTACAGAAAACAAAATGTGTAGGTTTTACAGACAGGGTTGCTTACAGATAATTAAAAGGAAACTGGCTTCTCTATGCTAAGAATTGTTTCCTCTTCTTCAAAGTGACCTAGAAACAGTAATTAGCATGATCCTGCTTTTTCAGTGCCATCAAAAATCCTAAATAGCTGCTATTTATGCATCCCTGGTAGCAGCCATATAGTCAGTGCTGTGCTTTTTCATTTGGCATGAACATACTATCTATTCACTGAGCAGAAAATAACAGATTATATGCTTCTTGATGTACCTATTCATTGAAAGAGAAGATTGTGTATTTTAATACTGTGCTCTGACATTAAAAAGACCCCTCATAAAACAAAAGGTATATTAAACATGGATGCTATAAAATAGCAGTGTCTAACAAATCAAGAAAATAAGAAATTAAGCCCCACGTCCAAAAGAGAATACAAGCAAAAAATACTCTGGTAATACATAACTTACAATAATATATTAACTCACAATACAGCCTAAAGCAAAATACATACAGGTATATTTTGCCCAGATTGGCATGTCTCTATGGAACTTTAGCAGTTTAGGTCCTTGTCCTGGGTACTATTGTGTGGAGCGTGTGAAAGGCGAGTATAATTATCACGGTTTAAATCACTAGTACGTAAGGCTTGATTTAAATCATAGTTTTCTACAAAAGACTAATTCTTGCTGGTATATCTTTAATATGCAAGTAGATGAAGATTATTTAGAATAATAATTTAAATAGATTTAACCAACTGAAACAATAACATTACAGCATGTTATTTGCTTAAACAAACATCCAGATCTATTCCACTCCAAACAATCAGAAATTATTATATTTTCTATTCACTGAACTTCTTGAAACTTAAGCTAGCCATAACACATGCGATGCCATAGCATGTGTGCTGACAGATCACATTGGTATCTGTTGGCACACATGCTGTGGGAACAGCACACACGGACCCGACCGATCCGCATACGCACTATCGATTGGCTCACTCTACTAAGTAAAGGGAGCCAATACCGACCGGCGGAAATTTTCCGTCATTCCCGGTCGATCGTAGTGCTGACTACGATCGTTCATCGGCACTCTGATCTGTCGGGAATATCCCCTATACACGAAAGACAATAGGTAAATCTTTCCCCGACGGGATTTACCCATAATCATTCATATGTATGGGCACCTTTAGCACTGAAGGGGTTAATTCTATATTCATAGGTATGTAGAACAATAGGATTAAGATCTTTTTCTCAACACTGTTATAAATGTTATAACATTTTTGCTGTAAAGAAGAGACATGTGATCTCTGAGTCAAATTCAGTTTTGAGAACTGCAAAAGTAAACCAAGCATCTGTGATAATATCTTGTGAAATGACATTGTAAATGAATTAATGGAGTTTATTTACCAAACAAATTAAACATATACAGCCTTATTCTGCATAATTAAAAAAACATTTCATGATGGAATAACCTTTGGATGGTAATAGATTTTCCTCAAAAAGCATTATATTTAAAAAAATCCGATTTAAATTAAAAAAAACAACCCTATGTAATAACCTACTTTTTTTTTTTTTGCTCTTTTTTAAAATAAACCTCACTGCAGTTAAAATGTTTTCAAACTTGTTTTCAAGTTAAAGTATGTTTTCAACATACTTTATTTAGCTTAAGATTTTTGGAATACTATATATAAATCAAAACATTTCACAGTACCGTATATACTCGAGTATAAACCGAGTTTTTCAGGCTGTAAAATCAGCCTGAAAACTCGGACTCGGTTATACACGAGTCACTCACCATTAAGATCAGCGTCCTCTCCATTCCGGCAGCCGCACGATCAGTCCATGTACTGGGGCGCCGGCCGACATCACTGCCTGGCGCCAATTAGTGACGTCAGCCGGCGCGCCGGTACATGGACTGATCGTGCGGCTGCCGGAATGGAGAGGACGCTGCTGCGGATGGAGAGGACGCTGCTGCCGGAATGGAGAGGACCTTACCAGCACACAGTCCCAGGAAGCCCTTGGATTTAGGAGGCCCACCAGATCCTGGATGAAGACAGCCCACAGGTACAAACTGAACTGGGTGGAGGGTGAGGGTGGAATTCAAGATGTTTTGGAAACTACAACTCCCAGCATGCTTTATTAGCTGGGAGTTGTAGTTTCCAAACATCTTGAATGCCAAGTTTCTACCCTCGGTTTATACTCGAGTCAACAACTTTTATTAGATTTTTTTAGGTGAAATTGGGTACCTCGGTTTATACTCGGGTCGGTTTATACTCGAGTATATACGGTAACTAATCACTTAATCATTACTAATGCAAGAATTAAATTTCAAGAAATGAAAAAATCTTATTAACAACAAAAGTATATTAACTGTCCCAGAAATGTTTTTTTTAGAACTTCAAACAATTATATTCAGTTTAGTTAATGGATTTGGCCAGAATTAAAATTTTGAATCAAAAAAAATATATTTAATTAATCACAAGTCAACAATTCATGCCATAAATAGGGGTATCAATACCATAATGTGTTAACATCACACCTTAAAGGGCATGTCCAGCCCTTTTTACAGCTTTTGCTGTAGTGTAGGGCTCCCTCCCCCAGACCCAACCGCCATAGTCCTATTTGCAGAAACTCCCCCGAATTGTACTTACCTTACCTCTGTCCTCCGGCATTCTGTCACGGCCCTCTGCTTGCATGAAACTTCTGGCTATCCAGAACGCCGGTGGAAAGAGGTAAGGTAAGTACAGTTCTAGGGAGTTTCTGCAAAAAGGACTGTGGCGGTTGGGGCTAGGGGAGGGAGTCCTACACTACAGCAAAAGGGATTTATGCTAGGGGGAGGGAGAGGAAAATGGGTGGAAGAGAAAGGGAGAGGGAGGGAGGGCTGCAGTGCGCATGGCAAAATTCTCTTGGAGGAGAAACAGGAGACTCTACAAGGCTCCTGGTGGCCAGGACTTTGTAGAGCTATTACAGGAGAACCATTTGGAGCTGGGATGTAAGGTAAGGATTTTTATACATTACAGAGTGGGGCCAGTAGTGGGTGAAATACTAGTTTTGGGGATGGACATGCCCTTTAAAGAAAAGCTACCAAGGAGATTAAAAATCACTGTAATGTAGACAGACAATTGTTATATACTGCCTAAATAATCCAAACTATTTTGAATGCTTGCCGTATCATTCATTTTCATTCATATTACTTAAATTACTTGTGCAATACTATAAAATGTTCAGCCATTATGATGTAGGAAATGTACTTCCACAACGGAAGAGAAATGCACTTCCACAACGGGGGGGAGATGCAGTGATGGCTTAAATTTTTTTTATTTCTGTTTTTTTATGTTGGCTAACAGGTTATTTAACAAAAAGAACCCAACTCTGATAGATAGGTACAGACAGATACAGTAAATTATTATTATTGGGGATTATATTTTTTTAATTGTTTAGCGCTTTACAATTACATTTTTACATTCCCAACAGGCCCTGCCCCAAAGAGCTTACAATCTAAGCACATTTATTTGACACATACAACATATCAGTATGTCTTTATTATTGTGAGGGAAACTGGAGTGCCCGGAGGAAACCCATGCAAGCACGGGGAGAACATACAAACTCCTTACACATGTATCCAAGGGTGGATTCAAACTCACGTCTTCAGTGCTGCAACTCATCAGTGTTCATCTCAAGCTCTGGATTGCAGAAAGTGGAGCAGACCGGGCTGTCTCTCCCTGGCTTTCTGGTAAACTCTGGTGAACTCTGCTGGGCATGAGTACACAAAGAAAGGGCTCTGAGAGCCACATCTGGCACACCTGCCATAGGTTCGCTACCACTGCCTTAGATGAACCTTAAAAAACTAGAGTGCTGGCAATAAAATTTCCTAACTATTCTGCTCTAAAATTTAAAGTGGGTGGTGCTTATATAAACCATGCTTACCTGTTTTGCAACAATGTAAGTTTTCAAGTGACTAAGGGGGTATCTGCGTTTTTTGTGGCAACGTGCAAGAATTTTTTGTTTGTTGCAGCACAAGTGATGCATAATCCTTTGCACATGCTGAAAGGATAGACAGAATCAGAATGCAATACCTGGTGCTATGAACATGTTGCATCATCATCAGTGAAGATATCTTACTTTGAAGTCCTCCAGTCCCTCATCGCTCTCCTATCAGTCAAGGCTACCTATCAGTCAATGGCATGATGGTGACATCACAGCCAATGACGTTCGACGGTTGTCCAAACTGGTAAACATGCCCTTAACATGCTATTCAGTGCAATTAGAAGCGGTGGTGCCCTACCGGATGTTATGGCCGCCAAGTTGCAAACTGCTGGCAATTTGAAAAAACATGTCTGGCAGTTTGCAACAAGGTAAATATATGCCAGGTTGCAGACACTTCCATTGCTATGAAGTTACAATGCTATTTGCCACTGCTAACCAAGTCTGTTTATTTTCAAGATATACCTCCTGTACATTAGGTCACTCCTCAGCCCTCCTATCAATCATACACATACTTCCATGTTGATTCTGCCCATCAGACAACGTAGTGAGTTTCATGCTGAGCATAGTAAGCAGTAAGTAATTTTTTTCCTGCCTTGGCAGACAAAACTGGATGACAAATGGTCCAATATTCCAACCCGATCCACAAAAATACTTTTTTTTGTCTATTGGGTCGAAATATCAGCTGTAATTTTTCTGCAATGGGCTGATGTTGGTCTGGAAGTTAAATCTGTACTTGGACTGTGTGTATCAGCCTTTGGACTAGCTGTCTTGGAAATCTTTCAGTCAGGCATGCTGAACCTGTAGTCTCACTTTTGCACACTCACTTTGTATGCAGAAACCACAGAATAGTGAGAATGGTATTGCAGAGATCCAATTGGCTGAGGAGTGTTTGGTGGCAGAGGCTTTCCATACCGATAACCAGTACCCATTTTCTTGCTTGTAACGGGAGAGTAGGGGGAGTGTACTACGCATGACAAAACAGCATCCTAGCCACTGCTTTTGCAAAAGCACTGTGGATGAAAGGGTAAGGTGGATCAGAAAAGAGACCATTCACTTTCATAAAGAATGTTAGGAGAGCAGTCATGCCCATTAGAGAAAAGCAGTAAAACAATTGTTTTTAGTAACCGTCTTGGTCTGCCCCTTTGCCCACTCTAAAACACAATCAATGGAAATAGGTGTTCATTGCAGATCACATCTTTCCATTGAACTGGATTCTTATAGGCTGTCCTGTCTGCCAAGTGAGGGGGCAGAACCTGTACTTAAGATTTCTCAATATCTGCTGTACTCTCAGGGTGTTAAGTGGAGGATATAATATTTTATGTCCTTACTTTGGATACAGAAGATTGAAGGGGGCTGTATTAACCTTTTGGTTCCCTTAAAAGAAAATCTTATTACTTTCTTAAAAAAAGCAAATACATTGGACAGGATAAACCAGTGGTGACGAACCTATGGCAAACATGCCAGTAGTGGCACTCTGTGCCCTCTCTGAGGGCACTCATGCACAGCAGAGTTTACCAGAGTTTGTTACCAGAAAGTGTAGCGACTGTCTGTAGCAGAGAGAGGTGACGTGCTATAACATTCAGCTCTGGTTGAGTCCCTGTTTTGGATCTCAAACTCCTGTCTAATAAAGTAGGGGTTAATGGTCACTGTTTTAGATCTTAAACTCCTGTGGCTAATAGGTAATCTATAATCAATTGTATCTACTATCTGGTCTGTGTCTATTTGAGTTGTTTTTTCTAAAGTAAAAACTCTGTATTTGGGTTGAATGATCATGTTGGCACTATGCATTAAAAAATGGGATTTTGGATTGCAGTTTGGGCACTCGGCCTCTAAAAGGTTCGCCATCACTGGGCTAAACAGTTACAAGCATGGGGAGCATACCTGCTCACGGGCTAGAACTGATGACTTGGGAGTGCTAAATCCAGAGTTCAAATCTACCCTTGGCTACATCTGCATGGAGTTTGCGTGTTCTTCCTTTTTTTGCATGGGTTTACTCAGGTTTCCCCCACAATCTTAAAGATATACTGATAGATTGTATGTGTTATAAAGAGCTTAGATTGCAAGCTCTTTAAGGAAGGGACAGATGTAAAAAATAATTGTAAATCACTGTGTAATATGTTCAACATCATAAGAATATTAATACATAAAAACTACAAACAGTGAAACAGTAAAAAACCAAAAGAGCTGTAACCCAGCCAATCACAAGTGTAAAAAATCTGGCAATACTAAAGTCTGCAGAAGAACATACATACAAAAGTGAAATAAAATACAGACTATTTATACAAGCCTTTACCTATTTGGGCCATATACATTTATAATTTGTATACAGAGATATGAATAGGGAGAGACCGACACAATCAGTCTCAGCTGAGATCAAACTGTGATTAATTTTGCACTGAAAATCCATAGTAAGGGCTAGGCCCCACTAGGCAGTGTTCAAAAATCATGTGCCGCAGCAAAATTGCAATGTCGTGCGATTTATGTGCGCTGCGGTTCATTTGATTTTACCCTACTGCAGCGCATGCAATGCACACCAAAAATGGTGATCGCATGCACTGCAAAAAAGGTCAGCAGGGCAGCGGAGATATTGGGGGTATCCCTGATCTCTTCTATAGGTGTGCGCTGTGTTACACAAAATAACCTAGTGGGGACTAGCCCTATCTATTTAGGGTGGCATGCACACTTTATCAAGTGCCATATACTTTATTCAGTATATTTGTATTTATCTCTGAATATCATCAACTCATAGTGTGCACACACATACCAAAGCTGTTCATACAATATCTTGTTTATGGGCGATCAGCCGATTGATGGTACAGTACCTGGTGGATGGGGGGGGGCGGGGCACAGTTAGAAGGGAAAGGAGACAAACTTTAAAAATACTGCCACGGCAGGTATGCTGCTGTTACAATCCATCACTTTACTACAGTTCAGGCTCTGTACTTCAGTAACATCTTTCCTCCAGCACTAAGAAAAGTTCACAGCCTTTTTAATTGTAACTCGAACAATCAGGTGTCAGCTTCACTGCAGGTGGTAAATGGATTGTGTTAGTTGGATCTTTACAAAACAAAAAACTCTTTATATATGCTGGGGAATGCACCTACCACTCAGTTAAATGGAGGAAGCCTGTAGAATAATATGGGAGTGTCTTGGAAATATTTAAGTAAAATGTAAACGGGGTTTGTGGGCAGAGGGCATGCCTTGTAATATTACTTGATTGTAATTTCATGGATAACCTAAAATCTTCATATAGATATTCCACATCTATTTACCGTTTCAACGCCTTAAAGGCCCCGTGCAGAGCATCAATATTCTGAACAATATGGCAAATTTGATTAAATTGATCAGAATATCAAGGACATTTTCCTGTGATTTCGATAGATTGATAGGTGATAATTCAAATTCCTTTTCCTGTCCCTACTCTATACCCCTGTACGTATTGATACTTCCCATTACGGTCTCCAATATGTACCCCAGTATATAATACTTCCCATTCCTGTCCTTACTCTATACCCCTGTACATACTGATCCCCTATTCCTGTCCCTACTCTATACCCCTGTACATACTGACCCCTCCTATTCCTTTCACTATTCTTTACCCCTGTGCATACTGATCCCCCCTATTCCTTTCACTATTCTATACCCCTGTACATACTGATCCCCCCTAATCCTTTCACTATTCTATACCCCTGTACATACTGATCCCCCTATTCCTTTCACTTTTCTATACCCCTGTACATACTGATCCCCCTATTCCTTTCACTTTTCTATACCCCTGTACATACTGATCCCCCTATTCTTTTCACTTTTCTATACCCCTGTATATACTGATCCCCCTATTCCTTTCACTTTTCTATACCCCTGTACATACTGATACCCCCTATTCCTTTCACTTTTCTATACCCTGTACATACTGATACCCCCTATTCCTTTCACTTTTCTATACCCCTGTACATACTGATACCCCCAATTCCTTTCACTTTTCTAACCCCTGTACATACTGATACCCCCTATTCCTTTCACTTTTCTATACCCCTGTATATACTGATCCCCCTATTCCTTTCACTTTTCTATACCCCTGTACATACTGATCCCCCTATTCCTTTCACTTTTATATACCCCTGTACATACTGATACCCCCTATTCCTTTCACTTTTCTATACCCATGTACATACTGATCCCCCTATTCCTGTAACTTTTCTATACCCCTGTACATACTGATCCCCCTATTCCTTTCACTTTTCCCTGTACACACTGATACCCCTATTCCTTTCATTTTTCTATAACCCCGTACATACTGATCCCCCTATTCCTTTACATCTCTAATCTAATTATTTACACCAGTATATACTTTTCATTCCTGTCCCTACACTGTACCCCTGTACATACTGATCCCCCTATTCCTGTCCCTACTCTATACCCCTGTACATACCGATCTCCCTATTCCTTCACTTTTCTATACCCATGTGCATACTGATCCCCCTAATTCCTGTCCCTACTCTATACCCCTGTACATACTGATCCCCCTATTCCTGTCCCTACTCTATACCCCTGTACATACTCATCCCCTATTCCTGTCCCTTCTCTATACCCCTGTACATACTGATCCCCCCATTCCTTTCACTTTTCTATACCCCTGTGCATACTGATCCCCTATTCCTGTCCCTACTCTATACCCCTGTACATACTGATCCCCCTATTCCTTTCACTTTTCTATACCCCTGTACATACTGATCCCCCTATTCCTTTCACTTTTATATACCCCTGTACATACTGATCCCCCTATTCCTTTCACTTTTATATACCCCTGTACATACTGATCCCCCTATTCCTTTCACTTTTATATACCCCTGTACATACTGATACCCCCTATTCCTTTCACTTTTCTATACCCATGTACATACTGATCCCCCTATTCCTGTCACTTTTCTATACCCCTGTACATACTGATCCCCCTATTCCTTTCACTTTTCCCTGTACATACTGATACTCCCTATTCCTTTCATTTTTCTATAACCCCGTACATACTGATTCCCCCTATTCCTTTTACGATCTCTAATATGTACACCAGTATATAATACTTTTCATTCCTGTCCCTACACTGTACCCCTGTACATCCTGATCCCACTATTCCTGTCCCTACTCTATACCCCTGTACATACCGATCTCCCTATTCCTTTCACTTTTCTATACCCATGTGCATACTGATCCCCCTAATTCCTGTCCCTACTCTATACCCCTGTACATACTGATCCCCCTATTCCTGTCCTTCCTACTCTATCACCTGTACATACTCATCCCCTATTCCTGTCCCTTCTCTATACCCCTGTACATACTGATCCCCCCATTCCTTTCACTTTCTATAATACCCCTGTGCATACTGATCCCCTATTCCTGTCCCACTCTATACCCCTGTACATACTGATCCCCCTATTCCTTTCACTTTTCTATACCCCTGTACATACTGATCCCCCTATTCCTTTCACTTTTATATACCCCTGTACATACTGATCCCCCTATTCCTTTCACTTTTAATACCCCTGTACATACTGATCCCCTATTCCTTCACTTTTATATACCCCTGTACATACTGATATACCCCCTATTCCTTTCACTTTTCTATACCCATGTACATACTGATCCCCCTATTCCTGTCACTTTTCTATACCCCTGTACATACTGATCCCCCTATCCTTTCCTTTTCCCTGTACATACTGATACTCCCTATTCCTTTCATTTTTCTATAACCCCGTACATACTGATTCCCCTATTCCTTTTACATCTCTAATATGTACAACCGATATAATACTTTCATTCCTGTCCCTACACTGTACCCCTGTACATCCTGATCCCACTATTCCTGTCCCTACTCTATACCCCTGTACATACCGATCTCCCTATTCCTTTCACTTTTCTATACCCATGTGCATACTGATCCCCCTATTCCTGTCCCTACTCTATACCCCTGTACATACTGATCCCCCTATTCCTGACCCTACTCTATACCCCTGTACATACTGATCCCTCTATTCCCCTGTACATACTCATCCCCCTATTCCTGTCCCTACTCTATACCCCTGTACATACTGATCCCCCTATTCCTTTCACTTTTCTATACCCCTGTACATACTGATCCCCTATTCCTGTCCTTACTCTATACCCCTGTACATACTGATCCCCTATTCCTTTCACTCTCTAATATGTACCCCAGTATATAATAGGGGTATAAAGGGGGTTGAGATGGAGTAATGGGGGTATGGATTGAATAGGTACTGTTATGGTTCATATCTCCCCTCCCAATATTCTACTGTATGTAAGCACACTGTGTTAGTACTAGCAGCCATTTAACTCCTTTACAGTTACTGCTATAGACATGACTTCCTTCTCCCTCATTGTAGTTTTCTCCAAACATTTGACTTCTCACGAATCTTTTAATCTCCCTATCATCTTAACACAGAACGTTGGGGTGATTCTATTTCCGGCAGGTGACGGGGTGTTCAGCTTTTCTATCTAACACAGAAATTGTCACCACATCACATTATTTCCCTCCCGAGACCACTCACCCACTCCTGTGACTATCCCTCCTCTTTACAGACCAGCTACAGTCCTATCGACGCCGCCATCTTGTGCGTACGGCACAAAAGTGTGATAGGGCGCATGCTTCAAATCTAGTCCCAGCATTGCCCCTAGCGTACCCAAACAAAAGCGTCACTGGATTTGACTGTCACTCTGCGCCAGGTAACCCCTCCCACCTTTTACAATCCCTCCCACCCTGTTGGAAGCGTAAAAGAGGCCGTGGTTTATCACGTGGGATTGTTTTCCTTTTGTTGTGGCAGAAGTGGCAATAGAAGTGAGTGAGGGCATCAGTGGGACTGGGCTGGCGGTCCATACACTACAGAAAGAACATTCAATGCAAAGTAATCACAGGCATTTACTAGTTGGTCTTTATTGTGTGTTTGTTGGTTATTTCTATGTTTATCATTAGTTATCCCCTTTATTCTACCTTATGGCATTTGTATATTATTATTATTGTGGATTTATATAGCGCCAACATCTTCCATGGCACTTTACAGTTGCATTAAAATACATAAGGAAAACATACATGTTACATACAAGTGTAGTGCATGTAATACAAAGTGCAAAAAATGTAAGTGCTAGTCCAGCAGAATTCAGTGTGGTAAGTTACAGCACTACTGTGGTACAATAGGATGGAGGGCCCTGCCCGAGAGCTTACAGTCTAGAGGAGATGGGGATGAAACATAAGGTGAAGCAGATCAGTAGCTGTAACTAAGTTGTTAGTGGAGTATAACTAGCGGGTCTGCGATGGGTCAGTAACGGGTAGAAGTGTCCAGGACCATATTGTAACCTTGCCTGAAGAGATGAGTTTTGAGGTTGCGTTTGATGATATGAAGTGATAGCGAGTGACTTATAAAGCGAGGAAGAGTGTTCCAGAGCAGAGGGGCATCACGAGAAAAGTCCTGTATACGGCCGTGGGAGGAGGTGATTAGAGCGGATGAGAGGAGAAGATCATTAGCAGAGCGGAGGTTACGCCTTGGGTAGTATCTGTTTATCAGATCAGAGATGTATGGGGGGCTGTATTGGAGAGAGCCTTATAGGATAAGGTTAGCATCTTAAATTGGATCCTTTGGGTGATGGGAATCGAGTGTAGAGATTGACAGAAAGGGGCAGCGTGTGAGAAGCGGGAAGAGAGGTGAATGAGCCTGGCAGCAGAGTTAAGGATTGATTGAAGGGGTGCCAGTCGGTTGCTTGGTACACTGCACAGGAGGGTGTTACAGTAGTCCAACCGAGAGATGATAAGGGCATGAACTACAATTTTGGTAGCATTCTGTGAAAGGAAGGGACAGATGCGTGAGATGTTTTTGAGCTGTAATCGACAGGAGTTACCTTCCTTTCATATGGAGAAGACACGGGTGTTGTTTAAGCTGCCATTTGACCATTCCATTTTAGAATAGGGATCCCTATTCCCTAGGCCATGCTACCCATAATCCTTCCATAAATCAGTGGTCTGGTACAAATTGGTGGCAGCGGTGCTGGTAATACCATTTATTCTCCCTGTTTTCTTTGTATATTTGTTCTCTGTATTAAGCTATGGAGGCTGCTATTGATAGTATTGATTTATATCCTCCTGTCCTTGTACCTGCAGATGAAGTTCCCCAATTAGATTCAGTAGCTCTACCAGACCCAATTGCCAAACCTATTTTTAAATCTGATCCATTTGATGGGGTAAATAGGGAGTGGACTGATTGGCTAGAACAATTTGAATTGGCAGCCACTATTAATGGTTGGGATGAAGGTGCTTGCTTGCAAGCACCTTCTTAGTGGTTCTTAGCCTTTTTCTTAGTGGTAAAGCCAGGCAGGTATAGCAAGGATTTACTGTAATACTGAAATACTGATTGGTTGGGGCAAAATTAGTACCATTTTAAACAATAAGAACTTTTATTGAATCTCCCTGATAATTTCCATTGTGCACCAACGGGCACAATTTTGCTAGTGGCGAAATAAATATATTTATATAATTTAAGGGATTATATATATATATATATATATTATATCTACTATATAAAGCAGAAATCTTGCTCACCTCACAGCCACACCCCTGAATGACTCAACATAATGGCAACGCCCATGAAGTTCAGTTTGACCAATAAAAATCCTGAACGTCACTTGCAGAGTGTGATTCCCCAATTCAGTAACTCTGATGAAGGGCCTGGGCTATGTGTGCTGCGCGACTTTAACAACACAGATACAGAGTC
Source organism: Hymenochirus boettgeri (assembly GCA_019447015.1). Lineage (NCBI taxonomy): Eukaryota > Metazoa > Chordata > Amphibia > Anura > Pipidae > Hymenochirus > Hymenochirus boettgeri. The sequence continues at coordinate 332,413,319 of CM033469.1, forward strand.
CACTTCAGTGACACAACAACAGCGTAATGTACGGCTACACAACTCAGAGAGCTGCACACACAGAACAACAGCTTCTATAACAGAGACATTTCCCTTAGGGCTAGGCCACACTAGCGCAAATTTTTTTTAGCTAATTTTGCAATCGCGGAAACTTATGCGATTGCGTTTCCATTTGCGATACGCAATCGCATGTAGTATCGTATTTCAAAAGGAGAAAACACATGCGCAAACGCACGGGAAACGCACACGCAATTGTGTGCGGCGCAGTGTGGCTGTGCCCTTAAGGTCTGTAAGACATCATAATTTGCTCCTGGAAGGTTTACTATCGGCGATATGTATAGTGGAAAAACTGATAACATTGTATATAAGGTTTTGCAATAAACATATGTGCTATACGTCCTTCAAGCAATTTCACCTTCTTAACTCATAACTATTAAATACATGACGTACATTACCAACTGTGCAATTCTTTTCCCCCTATCTCTTCCATCTAAACCAAACACAAACCTGCACCTAAAAAATACTTAACCCACAAGTGTACACGGGCAACGCCGGGTACAACTGCTAGTATTATATATATATAATAATATACTCTACATGATAATAACCTATAGGATAATATACTGTACAGGATAATAATCTGTAGGATAATATACTGTACAGGATAATAATCTGTAGGATGATAATATACTGTACAGGATAATCTGTAGGATAATAATATACTGTACGGGATAATAATCTGTAGAAAATATACTGTACAGGATAATAATCTGTAGGATAATAATATACTGTACAGGATAATCTGTAGCATAATAATATACTGTACATGATAATAATCTGTAGGATAATATACTGTACAGGATAATAATCTGTAGGATAATTATACTGTACAGGATAATCTGTAGGATAATAATATGCTGTACAGGATAATCTGTAGGATAATAATATACTGTACAGAATATTCTGTAGGATAATAATATACTGTACAGGATAATATACTGTACAGGATAATAATCTGTAGGATAATTATACTGTACAGGATAATAATCTGTAGTATACTAATATACTGTACATGATAATAATCTTTAGGATAATAATATACTGTACAGGATATTCTGTAGGATAATAATATACTGTACAGGATAATAATCTATAGGATAATTATACTGTACAGGATAATAATCTGTAGGATAATAATATACTGTACAGGATAATAATCTGGAATAATAATATACTGTACAGGATAATATGTAGGATAATAAAATACTGTACAGGATAATAATCTGAAGGGTAATTATACTGTACAGGATAATAATCTGAAGGGTAATTATACTGTACAGGACAATCTGTAGGATAGTAATATACTGTACAGGATAATAATCTGTAGGATAATAATATATTATACAGGATAATAATCTGTAGGATAATATACTGTACAGGATAATCTGTAGGATAATAATATACTGAACAGGATAATCTATAGGATAATAATATACTGTACATGATAATAATCTGTAGAATAATAATATACTGTACAGGATAATCTGTAGGATAATAATATACTGTACAGGATAATAATCTGTAGGATAATATACTGTACACGATAATAAACTAGGATAATTATACTATACAGGATAATCTGTAGGATAATAAAATACTGTACAGGATAATCTGTAGGATAATAATATACTGTACATGATAATAATCTGTAGGATAATATACTGTACAGAATAATAATATACTGTACATGATATTCTGTAGGCTAATAATATACTGTACAGGATAATAATCTGTAGGATAATATACTGTACAATACAGGATAATAATCTACAAGATAATAATATACTGTACATGATAATAATCTGTATGATAATATACTGTACAGGATAATATGTAGGATAATAATATATTGTATAGTATGATAATCTGTAGGATAATGATATACTGTACAGGATAATAATGTGTAGGATAATAATATACCGTACAGGATAATATTGTGTAGGATAATAATATACTGTACAGGATAATCTGTAGGATAATAATATACCGTACAGGATAATAATCTGTAGGATAATAATATACTGTACAGGATAATAATCTGTAGGATAATAATATACTGTACATAATAATAATCTGTAAAATAGTAATATAATGTACAGGATAATAATCTGTATAACTGTACATGATCATAGGTAGGTAATAATCTGTAGGATATATACTGTACAGATAATCGGAGGATATATACTGTTACAGGATAATATCTGTAAAAAAAATATACTGTATCATATAATCTGTAGGATAATAATATACTGTACAGGATATAAGCTTAGAATAATATCGTACAGGATAATCTGTAGGATAATAATATGATGTACAGGATAATCTGTAGGATAATATTATACTGTCATGATAATCTGTAGGATAATAATATACTGTCAGGATATAATCTGTAGGTTAATATATACTGTGCAGGATAAATAATCTGTAGATAATAATATACTGTACAGGATATAATCTGTAGATAACAATATACCGTACAGGATAATAATGTGTAGGATAATAATATACCGTACAGGATAATCTGTAGGATAATAATATACTCATACAGGATAATAATCTGTAGGATAATATATCTGTACAGGATAATCTGTAGGATAATAATATACTGTACATAATAATAATCTGTAAAATAGTAATATAATGTACAGGATAATAATCTGTAGTATAATAATATACTGTACATGATAATATGTAGGATAATAATCTGTAGGATAATATACTGTACAGGATAATCTGTAGATAATAATACTGTAACGGATAATAATCTGTACATAATATACTGTACAGGCATAATACTCTGTAGGATATATAACTGTAACAGACAATCTGTAGAATAATTACTGTACGGACAATCTGTAGAATATATACTGTACAGGAATAATCTGTAGAAATATACGTACAGGATAATCTGTAGGATAATATACTGTACAGGACAATCTGTAGAATATATACTGTACATGATATAATCTGTAGAATAATATACTGTACAGGATAATAATCTGTAGGTTAATACTATCTTGTACAGGATAATCTGTAAGATAATATATACTGTACAGATAATATCTGTAGATAATATATACTGTACGGATAATAATCTGTAGGATATAATATACTGTAGATATAAATACTGTAGGATAATATATACTTGTGGATAATAATATAAATCTGTACAGATAATAATCTGTAGGATAATAATAGACCGTACAGGATAATAATCGGTAGGATAATAATATACCGTACAGGATTAAATCTGTAGGATAATATATACTGTACAATAATAATCTGTAGGATAATAATATACCATTAGGATAATAATAACGTACAGGAAATAATCTGTAGGATAATAAATACTGTACAGGATAATAATCTGTAGGATAATAATATACCGTACAGGATAATAATCTGTAGGAAATAAATACCGTTGTAGGATAATAATATACTGTACAGGATAATATCTGTAGGATAATAATATACTTTACGGATAATAATCTGTAGGATAATAATATACCGTACAGGATAATAATGTGTAGGATATCAATATACTGTACAGGATAATAATGTGTAGGGATAATAATATACTACAGATAATAATGTGTAGGATATATATAACTGTACACAGATATAATCTGTAGGATAGTAAAATAATGTACAGAATAATAATCTGTAGAATAATATACTGTACAGGATAATAATCTAGGATATATTATACTGTACAGGATTATCTGTAGGATAATCATATACTTGTACAGGATAATATCTGTAAGATAATATACTGTACAGGATAATACTGTAGGATAAATAATATATGAACAGGATAAAAAATCTGTAGGATTATATACTGTACATGATATCTGTAGGATTAATAATATACTGTACGAGGATAATAATATGTGGACACCTTCCCATAGATAGCTGATGGACTGGTTCACCATTCCATGATGATGGATCTGGTCCCTCTGAAGTACCATTCCTGATGAGTGGATCTGTTTCCCCATAGGTCACCATTCCCTGGATGATGGATGGTCCTCTGAAAGTCACCATTCCCTTAGATGAATGGATCTGGTCCTCTGAAAGTCACCACCCCTAGAGATGGATCTGTCCTCTCATAGTCATCTCCCCAGCAGATTGAGTGGATTGGGTAAGGCCTGCCAGCATATCTGTATGTGAACAAGTTGATCACAATTATGTGAAGAATGAGCAAACAAAATATATTAATCGGCAGCTGTGGGGGACATGTTAACAGGGCGTGAGTGGATCAAAAGAAAGTACAAGGTAGCAAAAGAATAAACAAGTCAATAGGGAAGGGTTTCTAGAGGTGTGTCAGCTGGAGACCAGATATGTGTTGAAGATTGTAATGTCAACATCCTGGCCAAGAAAAGGGAGTGTGTTCAAGGAGGCAATTAGGCAAATAAAGAAACCTTGATGTTGTTATGCCTACAGGTAAGTTTGAACACCCTTAAGACTACATGCAATCAACCCTTGCATCAGAAGGTCCCTGATACCTGGTGTGATATGCTAATCGGGACTTTCCAAGGTAATAATTGCAAAGATTCTTGTACAAGTCATTCTGAATTGAGAAAGCCGTCAGATGTTCTAGCAAAACGTCCTAAGACCCTTCACACGGTGTGGTACATGCTTTTAGGCAGTATTATGTGAAATTGAAATTGCAATTCATAAATAAATGCAAGAAAAGTGGTCCACCCTAAAAAAATTGGTTAATATGTTTAACAACCCCCAAACAGATGTTTCGCAATATTTATGTTTCAAAGATCCCCTAAACTTCCTTACAGACCCGGCACATCATTTGCTCCATTCCGGTTGCGGCCTTATCAGTAAAAGAGTCATGACCAATTCAATCACAGCCCGCGACCAGGAAGTAGAGCGACTGGTCAGGCAGGGGACCCCTTGCTCCGGTTGCTTATGAAAAACAGAAGAGGGGCGGGTTTGGAAAAACTGAACTACTGTATCCTTTTTTTTGCCATTAATTAAAGAACGGGAAAGTAAAATAAGATAGATTTATTGGTGTTTGTGGAAAGAAGTGTTTGCCTTGTAAATCCATTCTTCAAATTATTATACTTTACTGTATCCAGTTTTATTGCTAGTGGAATTTGATAAGTTAGGGAACCGGACACACTTCAACGCAATGCACAACTCGATTCTGTGTGATTTTGTTGGGTTTGCGCATGCATTTTTTCATTAAGTATTGAAAACGCATGCGATGTGAGGAAAATGCGGAACACAACGCAAAAGAACGTTTTCGTGCGTTGAGCATTTTCAATGAGATGAAAGCGCAAACGCAAGCACAAAAAAAGCGCAGAAGTGTGGCCTAGCCCTTATTTGATTTAACAACGTCTCATTAGCGTTTAAAATGCTTTTCCAAAGGTGTTGGACTGTCAATGATCTTGTCGGGCCCTGGACCTAAACGGCATATTTTAGGTACAAGAACCAAATGAGTGTCTATTGTGCTTCATTGTTTGCACACCTCATGTCATTACTGGGTTGGGGATTGAACAATTTCTACAGCCAAACATCGTGGGTAACTGGTCTTTAAATCAACTCTTGCCTATACCTTAAATCACATGATAAATACTTAAAAAGAGAAAAAACAGCAGTGTGGTACCGTTTACCTGGCTTGCTTCAACGGACAACACATGGAGAGGTAGAATCTGGGAGGACCGGTCATGCCAGCCCAGTCAACAAGAAGAAACGTTCAAACCCAGAGACAAATGGGACCACTCTTCTACCATTATGTACCAAAGGTTTATTTCAAAAACTAGGAGGCGATGACGGGACATGATAGGTCCACGAACCAGTTGGCGTCTGCGCGCATGTGTTCTATCTCCCTTGATGCTGGTGTTTTGAAAGATAAGACTTTGTCATCAGTTAGAAGAGGTTTCCACTTTTTCTACTTTGTTTTGCCACTTCTTCTTGTTTGAAATACATAAATATACAGTCCGCTCTTGCTGCTTTCTCCCTTGTCTTTGCTAAACTCTAGCACTGTGTGCTGAAACACATTCGCCTTATTATTAGTGTCAGGTTTTAGCCGAAATAATGAAGAGCTCTAAACTGATCTGATTCCCCGAGTAATAAAGCTAATTTTCAATACGCTTGAACTTGGTGTATTATTAAGAGGATCAATGTTAGGGTTTCTTGATATTAAAGGATAATACACTGTAAAGAACAGTTAAGGTAATGCAGCAGCATTAATAATCATCTCCCCCAATTTTTTTAATAGGTCTGCCTCCTGAGCATACCTATGCTGATGTAAAGTTCCTGACAATCTTGGTTCTCATTTGTCGTTGCTAGATCCTCCCTCCAGCAGTGGCGTAGCTTACAGACTTAAATACAGAACCGCAAATCAAATAATAATTCCATAAAAATACCCAATCATCATTAAACATTTTGTACAGGCAGGCATCCTTTTAAAAGAGACAAAATACTTTACCATAACCTAGCACACTATTCAATAGCATTCAGTATATTCTAACTTAGATCCTCAAAAACCTTCTAAAATAAGTAACCAAATGCGGGTAGTAAAAATGCTTTGGCACACAGAGAGTGGTTAAATAAAATGCTTGTAGCATCTCTAACACTGTTAAAATAGGGCACAAAGATCGGTTAGATGTGGGCAATGCAGACACTGATTAAAAGGGTGGGAAACTGGAACTGCCAGTCAGACACTGGATAAATGCTGGCACACAGACCAAGGGTAAAAAGCTTTGAACACGGACCCAATGGGTAAAACAGTTGGAACACAGACTAGTAGGTTGGGAACTGACACAAAAATAGGGGGGCCCTTATATGCCAAGGGCCCTGGTGCCGGCTACATCCCCTTGCACCACCTGGTAGCTTGCCCAACCCCTTGAATTCTGGATTCCTTCGTAGTCCCAAAAAGCCGGCCCATTGGATCCGCTGCGTGTGCCATTGATGCAGGCATTCATTCCAAAACGTTGTCATGCACGCGCCGGTGTCACGTTGGCGGTGCCATGACATCCGTGCACGGAGCAAAGGCTGTGCCGTTTTAGGACTACAGAAGAAGGAGATAAGGAAACTCTGTGGGGGCAGCAGGAACTAAGCCGACTACATTCGAAAATCCAAGAAATCAGGGCTCTTACATCAGCACAGGGGCTCGAGGAGGGGACTAGAAAAAAAAGTGGGGAGGATTAGTTACAGCTGCTGTTTTCCAATACACTAACTTATTTTACGTTGTAACTGATGACGTGAACCTTTTAAACATGTGGCCATTAAAATAGGGCCACTGTCACAAAATACCAATCGTTATTGCCAATTCTAACCGGTTCTTTGTATTACACCTGTTTCATGAAGAAAACAACCTGCGGCAGTCATTGGGGATAATACATTAGGGTATTTTACGCTGACAAGCCGGAACGCAGTCGTTACTTACTGCGGGTAAGTTCTGTCTTCTTATCTGCGGGTAAGTTCTTGTTTTCTCGGTACATCGAATGTGAAGTATGGAGGGAAGACAAGCTAGTTAACTGGCTGTTAATTAACGCTTAAAGCCAAGTTCACTTTTACAAGTAAACTAGTATTTCAGGTTAATCTTCTTTTAGTCCTCTACAATTTACCGTTTGGAGGGTGTTTATTCCCCTTATTTCCTTTGAACACTTTTATGTATTACTTTTTTTTTCTTTTCTGAAAAATATTATGTTTAATCTTTCCCTTTCCCCAATTGCTACATTCCATTTATTTAAATTGGCTCCCACTTTGCTTCCCTTAGGGTATACACTTTTCTGGCTATTACCTTTCCCCCCTTTTACTATGGTCCAATATCTGTGAGGATTGGTGTGGAAATGTTCTGGCAGAGCATTTCTAGGGTTGAAAAATCAGGGGAAACCTTGGGAAAATGCATGGTCATGTGAAGCATTGGTCATGTCCTTTCTCTAAGTGTATAAATGGGGGAAAAGAAAAAAGGGGAAAAAAGGGAGATAGGGCAAAGGGAGATACAACCTCAAAGTGGAATTACATAAAAGAAAAAATGGTATTACGGTAATATATTAACACTTACATGGGAGCATTTATGTTGGGTGCTAAATGCCCAAACCGGGCTAGATGTGCGGTGATCCAAATACAGAAATCCATATAATTAATTGTGTAAAACAAAATGAAAAACCATTAAATAGATAAGTGTATGGTCCAGGAGTATGTACCCCAAAACCTGCACACTTCCTATAGTTAAATAACTGGATGTCGGCCATAACTGTGTGAAAACAATTAACTAGTATGGTAATCATCGGTTCAATGACAGAACTGGCCTGGGTGCAGCCACCACCAAAGCCCTTCGCAGTAAGCAACAAGACACAATGAGGTCCGGCACAAACAAGAACGAAGTTAAGTGAATCCACACTGAAAGCACATGATTCCTACTGGACTCCAAGTGGCAAATCAGACATATCCCGTGGATCAAACTCTTACTTTATGTTCAATACCAGGTAAATTGCACATTCCTGGTTTGCAAGAAAATCTCCAACTTTCTTCTTTAATGACAATGAGGCCTTGCCCATAACAACGTCACTGGACGACTAGTTCCATAGCTTTACCGTTCTCCAAGGTGAAAAAAAGAAAACCTTTCCAAAAGGGTATCTGAAGGGTGTCGGCGTGTCCTCGAACATGCTCTATTGGTGAACAATACTCCCAGAATAGGTTATTGTACGGCCCGTATTTATACACGTAATCTATCCCCACAGCAAACGCTTTTTTTCCAGCACAAGTTACATAATGTGTAACTTTATCCAGACCGTCTCTTCATTTATCCAAGCTCCCCCAATCCCCTTAATAATTTAGTTGCCCTTCTCTGAACTCCTTTCCATTTTCCAAAGAGTTTCCTTTTTGTACAGGTTCAAAATTGCACGTGGAATATTCCAATGAGGCCTTACCAATGCTTTGTTAAAGTAGGGAGAAATACATTTTTTCCCGGAATCCTTTATTCATTACACTTTATAAATTACAATCATGCTGGCTCGTGCTTGTTGCTGCCTGGAACTATTTCGCCTTATGTTTGTTATCCCCAAAAAACGCAAGATCCCTTCAAACAAGTGATCATTAACCAGAGCCATTTAGATAAGCGCACAAGAATTTTAAGTCCCAAATGATAACCTTACATTTATAAAACATTGAATTTATCTGCACTTAGCAGCCCACATGCCAACTATCTAGTCCACCGAACAATTTGCACATCCTCTGAAGCTTTTATGTCGGACAAAGTATTGATTATCAGCAAACAAGAAACCTTTGTGACAATACCCCACTCCCAAATCATACTAAAGAGATTATAAAAAAGAAGTGGCCCCAACACGAACCATGTGGCACCCCACTTAGCACTTAGTCCATATTAATGAAGCCCCATATTAACAACTACTCCTGATCCTACTCATTAAAACCAATGTTTTCTATCCTGTACAAATGTGCCTCCCCAGGACCAACAGACCTTAGCTTGTACATTAGTCGCCTATGGTGTGACTGTAGCCAAAAGCCTTGCAAATCCAGTATACTAAATCTACTTCTATGCAGAGTCTAAATTCCTACTTATTTCCTCAAAAAGTCAAGGTAGTTGGACATGATCTATTCCTCCTAAACCATGCGGTTACTACTTATTCAGTCAGTCCTGAAAATACTCTAGAATATGTTCCTTATATTAAAAACTTTGCAGTATCTTGCCCAGAATTTAACCTTACAGGTCTGTAAGTTACCTGGCTGTGAACGACGTAACCTTTTGAAATATTGGAACAAAAATCATCTTTTTTCCATCCAGAGGAACACATCCGACATGAGGGAATCTGCAAAAATAAGAAACAATGGATAGATTAAAAACTGAACTTAGCTCCCTTAGGACCAAGGATGTATTTTTCCCAGTCCAAGGAGATGTATTAATATGAACCTCTTAGTGGTGTTCTGTACCTATCCTCGGTTAACCAAAGTGCACTTGCCACTTTTATACTATTATTCGCTATACTTATATTTGTACTTGGATCTTCGATAGTGACTATACAGGGAAAAAAAAATATTATTATTAATTTTAGCTTCCTTGATTGCGTCTACACTCCTTGGTTACAGGTTTTTATACGACCCTTAAAGGCCCTTTCTATTCCATCTGGACTTAAAGGTTTAAATGCATTTTCGTCCTTCCATTTCCTTTACATCAGAATTCAGCACAGGGGGAAGATTTTTTGTTTTTTTTTTTACATTATATTCCCAAGAAGGGTATAAAATTTAGATGTAAATGGCTTAAACTCCTAATAAACATAGTCAACTTCTGTCGTACCTTAATAATACTCAAACTGGGAATATACTTATCTCAGTTGATAGGCTGAAGAGAGACTTTTAAACTGGGAATGTGCTTTCCTAAATTTTAAAAGTCTTGTTAACCCAGCGTACTTTTCCTTTCGATAACATACACTAATGACACGATGTATGGTTATGTTTCAAGCCTCCAGTTAACTTTATATCTGTAATTACGCTCCGGATGTTAGATATTAAAGTCCCACATAATGAGTTACACTCCCCAAAAACCGCAGCCCTTGCCACCTGCTATGAAGCTGACTCTCTTCCTCCTGCAGATTTAGGCAGCTAATAGCAGACCCTTTCCTGTTGCAAACTCCACCCATATTGCTCCGCTTTAATATTCCTTATCGCCAGTTGTCTCTCTTTTTAAATTTGCTTCAATTCTTTTTAATAAAAACAACATACTATCCCCCTTCCTTTTCTTCTCTGTCCTGCCTTAAACAAGAATCTCCTTTTTAAATTACAGGCCCAGTCGTGAGAACTGTTCAACATGTTACGCTATACTATACATCATATGCTGTGAAGGTTCTCATGTCTCCAGGTCATGATATATATTTGTATTCAATTAGATCAACTGGACTGAAGTTTAGTTTTGAAGACGTTGGCTAGTCATCAGATGGCTTTCTCAATTCAGAATGACTGTACAAAGAATATGGGGCACTTATGTCCCTGGGAAATCCCAAGTAGATATCACAGGCAGTTGTTGAGGGCATGATTGCTCAGTGGCTAGGGGTAGCTGGCTTCATCAGAACACCGCTGAGCCACTAGCAATCACGCCTCAACACCTGGCTTTGTGATATGTAATTTGGATTTTTCCGGGTACCTTTAATTGCCACAGATAAGGTACAAGTCATTGAATTGAGAAAGCCAGTGGATGACTAGCGAAACGTCTTCAAGAACTAAAACTTAAAGTCCAGTTGATCTAATTGAAACACAGATCTAATATGACAGTCATACTTTATTCACACCATAATATATACAATTCCTCCATTGCGCATTGCAAACATACATTTTAGCTTATGGATTCCTCAATTTGTTTATAACAAATTACTACACATGCCTCGAACCCTATTCTAGCAACTTCCCTTCCAACTCAACAATAGCCAACCTACACCATGCTTTCTCCGGGGCTTTCTATCCCAGTGGACTGATAATACACCACACACCCCCCAAACCTAGTTTTAAAACTCCTCAAACCTTTAGCTGAATTAAGAGGAGTGGCCACAAAACTGAACTCTTGCTGTGATGGAAACATTGTAATGAAATTGATTAATTATCATCATAAAATGAATAAATTCTAAAAGTTATAGGTGTGTATAAAAAGCTGTATGTACCATGGCAACGGACCCATGAAGAACTTAGATTGACTGTTTCATGGAACTGAAAACTGGGAATGTCACAATACTATACAGAAAAATCTGGCAAATGTCATCAATTGGTAAGAAAGTGGGGATTTCATGATACTGGTTGACAGCAAACTGGCAAGTTTCATGATATGGTAAGAACTGGGGCATTTCTTGAAACTGGCCCAGGAAACCAGGAAATCAAGTGACATAGCCGGTGAAAACAAAGCAGCCCAACGGACATGAACAAAGTAAATGTACGTCTTGCTGACGTACGTTAACCAGTTCCCCCTATCCCTTCCATGTGAGCAACAAAAGTTGCTAGCTTGATGCTATTTTTTGCCTCATTTAAGGAGTAACAAGGATGCAGCCCATCATGCACCTTGAGTTTAAAGCAAGCTTATTAGCTAATCTCCCTTTAGCTTCCCTCCCCAATCTAGCAGAGCGTATGAAAGGGGGCATGTCCACCCTTATAAAAAAAATTTCCCATATAATAGAATGCCTTCCCCAGCCCCACCGTATAAAATAAATTTAACAAAGTGCCAGATCTCTTACTAACTTCCTCTTCCTCCGACGCCTGCCCGACCTTCTGCTTGCAAAGACACTGCCCAATCAGGAGTGGGTGCCGGCTTCTCAGAGTGCAGGAGGAGAGAGGGAAGGGTAAGTAGAGGTTCTGGGACTTTTTAAAAATATTTTTTGCGGTGGGGCGTGGGGAAAGATTATACTAATGTATGGGCAAGGGTTTTATGGTAGGGGGAGGGATGCAAAACGGGGGAGGGAAGAGGGAGGGAAGAAGGGATGCAGTAGCTGCCAAACTTCGCCCGGGTGCGAAGGACAGGAGGGCAGAGTCTATATGGGACTCTGCTCCCTCCTGGTGGCAGTTTTTGGACTGGGGGGAGGGGAATCAGGAGAACCACCTGGAGGCTGGGATTTGAGGTAAGGGGGGGAAAATTTTATGACACTACATGGTGGGGGCCATTCGTGGGGGGGTTATCGTTTTGGGGGGTGGACATGCCTTTTAATGCTTGATGGGGCCAATCAAAGTGATTGGGGCGCTCTTTTTAAGCTAGTCATTTAATTTGAACAGGGAGTGTGTTAAGATAGCAGCGATTTGTTTTAAGGAGATAAATTGTACTCTTGTGGACCGATTTTCTGCTGAAGCAGTCATAAATGTTCCCTTGAGTTTTCTGGGCCTGCCTTAGGCAGTGTTGAGGTTGCTTTGGAATAGCTGTCTCTTGCCAGTAGCAATTAAATACTGACCATTATACAAACAATTTTTTTTAGTTGACACCAGTGTAAACCTTTCATAACTATTTACAAACCGGCCATGTTTATATCCAATCACTTAAAGGAATGACATTATTCTTTATACTGATTAAGGGTGTGGTACACCCAAAATGCATTAAGATAGTAGGCGGTGTGTCTCGGGTGCTATGTCCAAGATTGTAATAAAGGAAAAGTTTTTTAAGACAGCTGCACACAGTCTCGGGAGTGAAAGTTTGGTCAGGAGGACATACGCCTTATGGCCATTGATCCAATTAAGAAAACGAGGTGAAAGGCGTCGGGCAGCATGCCCCAGACCAACGAAGGGCAGGGGTCTCTCTATAATGATGGCAATATGAGCAAAATGCTCAGGACAGCACCCAGTGAAATATCAGAGGCCAGCAGGCAAAGTTTTTTTTTTTTTAAGAAAAGCAGCAGGCAGAGCAGAAGGAAAATAAAAATCAGGGTTGTGTGCCACATCATGGACATTTTTCCCTCTGAGCTCTGCACTAAACTGCCGCCTTCTGCAGGTCAAGTGGGCTAATTATGGTGTGCAGGGTGGGCACATTAATTTCAACCATAGTTGGGTGATATTGGCATTAGGGCAGTTATATGTGACGGTCTGAGTGGATCTGAGCATCATAGCATCTTATATGGAACCTATCTGTGTGACTCTTGGATTAGGGCATGTGATATTGTGCCAATATGTGTGGTCTGGGCCCATTAGAGCATGGTATATGCTACCAGGTATTTGCGCGGGTAATAGGACATGGTAGATGTACTCTGTGTGAGCTGGGCAGGGGCACTTGGTAGGTTAGGTAGGGCCCCTGACTGAAAGAATCTACCTTGACATGGGTGGCAGGCTTACAAATCTCTGGGGGAATTATGGTTGTGGTAAATGGCTTTGAGGAAAACTGTATAAATACTGCGGGAAGTTTAAATGACCAAAGTGTAAACCATGCCCCTTTCTGGAAGCCACACATACCCGACCTGTGGCAGGGGCCCATTCATGGCACCTAGTGCGTACATAGAGGCAGCATCAAAAGTTTGGCTCGGTGGCAAACCTAGAGACGCCCTGAAAAAGGGGAACGGTGAGGGACCGCAGTCTGGCATGGGATGCGAAGGGTTTGGGGCTTGACTCTCGAGCACAGAACCCACTGCTGTTAAAAGCATTTGAGATCCCGATTTAAAAGTGATATCAATCTATTTCACTCAGAGCTCTTGAGTGGATTGTGTCCATTACTCTGTGAGGGCAAGCATGCACATTACTCCTCGGGAAGCAGCATTGGGAAAGGGAATTTTCCACATGCAGTTCACATACCCAACTGACCATTCCAGCTACCGCAAAGATATACATAAAACATACATAAAAAATTATGATACCAGCACTTGATTGAGCAGCTAAATGTTAACATGTTTCAGACTGGATACACTAAAGAAATGGGGACACAAAAAAATGGTACATTGATAGTTAGGAAGAATAAAGTTAAAATAACCAAAATTTCCCAGTCTAGTTAAAACCAAATGGATTTAACAGCTGCGTTTTTATCAGATGCCACTAAGTAATTGCTCACGCCGAATGTTTTCTAATGCAAAAAACATCTGGATCAGCAAAAAAAGAACGGAAAAAGGTTTGCAGTGAACCTAGCCTATCGGTACGTGCCCAAAAGAAAAGGCAGGCACAGAAACAGCAGAAAATATGATGGGAAATATTCTTAAGCTTGAGGATGATGAAACTGGACAAAAAATATGACTACTTTAATATGAATTCGTTTATGAGACGATGTTTTATGGAATTAATCGACTTAATGGACAGTTCAAACGGTTTTTTCGGTAAAAAATACACAAAATTTTCTTTTCACAATTTTTAATTTATAACTAAGATGTTAAAACAATGTATTTTTGCCAAAATTCGCAAGAGATCCTACTGTGCTCCAGGATCGTTTACCATTGAGTGCTGTTCTGTTTCAGTTCGTTGTGCCGCCTTCCAGCGTTCGCATATAGCTTTGACCACCAGCGGTGGTAAAGTTCACCGGCGCTCAAACAGCAGGTTATTGTAAGTAAAATTATTACTAGACCCTTTTTAGATGTGTTGTATTATCTCTAAAGAGGCCATATTATAAAGGGGCCCGTTAATACCGGCCAAAATTTATAGCCGCGCCGGAAATAACGTTTTCGATAGTTATAAGGCAATTCACATTGTGCGAAAAGCATTAACGCAGCGAGCGATGTTGTAGCCAGTATGTGAAACTCCCTTGTGCGGCGAGAATGTACTTAGCGCAATGCTCCTCTTCGATCCTTTCCCGGTCAAGGAATATAAAAAGTTGATCTTCACAGCACAATTTTATACAACCCTGGTATTGTTGATTAACGTACCACACTTCCATTCCCGGTCAGCCTCCTAACCAATTGGAGGAGGACAGTAGGGACTTGCGGGACACATCCTGCGGCAGTCCAAGTCCAATAGTAAGGTCGAGGGTTTAGTGCGGTGAATCACTCCGGAAGTGTCCCCCTATAGGCCGGTCCCTCCTCCAAGTAGAAAGGTGACGAGTATTGTTTTCCACTTGGATTGGTCCAGTGCTTTGACATTTTGCTACGTTCTCCAAGTGTCCAATCGCGTTCCTGGATCCTGTACTCATGTTCTTGCTCTTAGATTCCTGCTGCAGATCATTCATATTTTTATTGCTTCGTGGCTCCGGAACAAAACTCAGCCACCATTTTCCATCAAGTTGCTCCTGGTTTCCAGTTGCAGGGTTTTCTTGCTCTTCCCCATGCAGTTTTATCTCTTCCCTCTTCGCTCGCTCCTGGTCTCCTGCTGTGTCGGGATCCACCATTATCCATTGCTTGCTTTCTGGTCTCCTGTCAAAGCCATTCCATTGTATTCATCCAGCCGCTCTTGTTACTATTGCAGGCTACCCCGGTCACCCTGGCGTCACGCTCACCATTACATCTCAAATGCTCCATTTTCTCTGCGCCAGACGTCACCCTCATTATCATCTCGATTTGGCTCCTGGTCCCGTGCTGCAGAGCTTATAATCATTACCCTAATCCCCTAGTGACTGTTTTCCTGAGTGCCAAGTGCCTTCTACTTGCAACTCTTACCCTATCTAGTTTGGAGCCTGTCACCTCTATCAGTGCTTACCCAACAAATCAGGAACTGAATACGAAGGATAAGTCCATTGTCACAAGAAAGTAGATAAAGCGGGGGCAATTGTAGTAAGAAAAAGAAAACTATAGACAGAAGAAACAATAGGACAATTGCGAAGTGTCACACCTATAGGAAGGTAGAACAGGGATCCGACATTCCAACATAAAAAAATTTGAAATTTTGTTTAATAAGCAAGATAGTGGGTGGATCAATCTACAAATATTCACCACTTGACCAGATCCATGAGAACCTAATGAACCCCCTGCGGAGATCCTATATGTTAGAATACACATTCTGTATTCACACACGATCAGTCTAGGACAGCTATGCTCAAGCCCATAGTGAGTAAATTACCAACTATTTGAAGGCCATACGGACATAAAGACTGAAATTTGGGGAGAATGAGGTGATATTGGTATATGACGTGACAAGTCTCTTTACCAGAATGGAAGAACAGTTGAGTTGAGAACTAGGGGGTGAACAGTTGGGTGAGGTTTTCGTCATTGGGATTGGAGTCTAGTGCTGTCAAAAAAACTACTTTTTACTTTTACTTTGTTTAAAAACCTTTTTATGAGCCAAATACAGGGGCACATATGGGTGACCAACTGGCACCAGCATTTGAAAATATTCTATAGTACATGCTGGAAGAAAAAGAGGTAGTGTTGTGATGGGAAATATATAAATCATTACTATTGCTTCCCCCATTGACAATGTGATCTTATTATTGTGGACCAGGGAAGAACTGTTGGTGTAAAGAGTATATTACCTGAGGGACAATAAGTTTACATGCAGCTATAGTGGAGAATAGAAAGCGTGTTTTTGATCTTTAGGTAAAAATGCCGATAGTCGCTGCGTGTCGATGATTCGGTCGGGGGTGTTGAAGAGGAGAAGAGGTCGGGATATGGGAAAACTTAAACTGGTTAGGCCCTAGAGGCTAGGTGAAAAAAAATTTTTATAGAGTTTGATACAATCTTGTATGAATTTTTGAATTATCGAAACTGATGTGTTAAAATAAATGGTTAGAATTTTGTATTCAACTGGAGTGGAGATGGGTTACCAGATAGATTTTTTTTTTTTTAACTGGAGTTATTACAGTAATAAACGAATACAATAGGTACAGTATAAGATTGCACATAGCATCCATTATAATATTGTTATAGTACAGTTGAGGCCAAAGGTTATAGATTTAAGTTATAAGGAATTGAACAATTAAACAAACACAGTGTATCTATTTACAAGCACCCTTACTTGTGAACTTGCTAGCTAGAAGTAGTAAAGATCCCTTGTGTTTTAGGGGTGGAGGGGAGGGGAGACACGCCGCCGTATCGTGTTAAAAAACAAAATTGGGGGGTGGATTTATTGTGGTTTCAATCCAATAGTGCCCTATTTAGTAAAAATTAATGGGATTTTCTTTTCGGTCTAGGATTTTAAAAAGATGGTAGTGTGGCATGATGAGGCTTTCCATTGGGGTTCAAGTGGTGGTCTGGGGCCATCCATTTGAGTATATTGTGTTCCGAGATAGAAGGATTCAATAAGAAGGTCTTTGGATTTCAGTCCTTCTTATCATGAGTATACCTAGTATACAGATTAAGCTTTTCAATGGGATGGGTAGTCAATTAAATTAGTGAGAAAGATCATGATTTGATCCAAATTCTATGCGCGGGCCAGATAAGATAATTGAAACCACAAAAAGGCCTGGTATGAAATCTGGAAGCCTATCCAAAATATCATATCAAAGACACAAAAAGCAGCAAAAGGATATAAAGGCCTAAAATGTCACAAACTTTATTATCAAAATCCTAAAAGCTAATTATTAAAGACAAACCTGTTTCATCATCGTAACTGCAAAAACCCCATCTTGAAAAGGTCACAGTCCCACAGTAGTGTAAAAATTACATGTAAAGTCAGCCCTAGGTAGAGACACAATTCAGTATCGGATTGCGTTATCAATAGGTAGGTTCACTCAGAGTGGGAGACAAGAGGGGGGCTAGCCACCCCCAACGGATTTCGCTCTCAGCTTCTCAAGGGCGCTAGAGCATGCTCAACGTCCATTATATTTAAAGCCCGGTCAACAATGGCAGCCAGCTAGATCCGTGACAAATACGTCACGTGTGGCACCAGTTGTTTCAGTAGGAATCAGTTGCTATATGTATATAGTTATAGATACAGTATGCAGTTCTTACGGTACAAAGATATCGGGATCTCAGACGTCATTGACATGCACAAGAGTCCATAATTTTTAAGGAAAAAGTTCCCGTTTCCGAGGGAAGGATAATGGGAACTGTCCAATCCATAAGGTAAGTATAAGAATACCTCCAGCGTCCCGGAGAGGGGAAATTAATAACACAAGTCATTTAATCCTCCAACTAGTGAAAAATAGAAAGCAGCCGATGCCAAGAAATCCAATTATATCAAAAAGTACGATCCCCGATTTAAAATGGAGTGAGAGGATGTCGGGAAATCGTCAATCAACAGGGTAAATGTCCATAATACATAAATGTTGAGGTAACTTGACAGGAGGAAGGGTAAGCCTCTGTGAAGGATTAAAAGCAGCAAAGACCCCCCTTCCATAGCGCCCCCCATCCACCACTCAGAAGGAAAGTTAACATATGCAAATGTGGCGGAAGAAAAAGAAAGTCACGTCTGCCGAGTCGAGTGCCTCACTCTGTCACTGTTCACGGAAGAGACTCAAGCAGGAATTCACTTCAAACAAAGATCCCATTGGGTGCTGAACAAAATACCATACGGGTATGGGAAGCCACGCACCGGCCACCCTCAATTACTAAAAACAATTCGACATTCGTTACACAAATGGAATAAAATCCATTTATTCATTGAGGCCATTCGGGTGTTAGGGTACAGATTAAAAATGCACGTGTTAGAAGGTATAAAAGAGCATTTTCAATATCACCACCTCTATACTTATTGATACTTTTGCAGCCCCATGCACTTTACTCCTATGTTTTACCCTGATGAACTCTAGGAAATGTTCAGCCACACTGGGTCAGTGGAGATATTGGTCTGGTCTTCCTCTAGGCATATATTAATAATGTGACTGGACAAACTCTGTTGAATGCGTTGTTTGAATAACATATATTTGGTTGCAGGCCAGACTAGTGCAAATTGCCATTTTGTGACTTACAATTAAAATACTGTTGAAGGTCGACAATATAACCCTTTCCAGGAGTATACATATATGTATATCTATCTGAGACCACAGTCCACTTGGAGGGTGTGTGGCCAGATTCGCATTCCATAAGACTATCTCTCTCTCCCACAGTGGCCAGGATAGAGGGCAAAGGAAGGTGTGCATTTTGCATCATAATTATTTACTCTCAGTGTAAGAAAACTTCGTCAAAGACAAAAATAATTATTTGAAAGCAAATTCCAGAGGTTGTGTCAGGAGAGCATTCTAGGCTGTGTGTAAGATTTTCCATATAAGGACGTAGGGAAAAGTAGGAACAATGCCTTGTGCGCAACCCCATGCGCTGTGTGCTCGGCTGTGTCAAGCGATTCCCACATTGCATGTAATAAGTAATGTCCTCATCTACAGTGTTGTTTTTGATCTGTTGAATGAAAGCACCTGAGGCTAGACATAGGAATCTAAGTGAGTTACATGTGTTGTAAATTTGTCAAAAATTGACAGATTGTTTCCGTCGATTTCCTATGCCCAAGAATGGGTTCAACGGGAGGATTCTTTTTTCATTTTTAATTTTATTGAATTTTTGGCAATATATTACATGATGGTATTAATTGGGGGTGTTACCTTAGAAAATTGGCCTCATGGTTTAGAGAGAGGGCCCACGGGTCCTACTGGTTACCGGAGATGTGATGATGTCAGATATTTTGCGGTCGGGCGAGGAAGGCAAAAAATATAGTTGTCCCTTGTATAAGTGGTCTAAATATTTCTCTACAATAGTCATTATGAGACCAAATATGATGTTACCACTTGTCTGCTGGTTTTATCACCACATCGGTAAGTCATGAGTCCTCAATGACCCGGGGTTCTTCACTGTTAAATTAGTTTATGAAGATTCTCTGTGTCGCTCATCTCGGTTTATCAAGACGAGTATTCTGTAGATAAATATCGACCTAGAGTCGAAGCCAGGGAATACATTTGATCAAACCTCTGCTCTACTTCTGACGTGTTTTGTCACCACACATGGGCCCTGATCTTCGTCCCTTCATCTGATCTGGGTCCCTTTTAGTGATTTGCATGACCTCCCTCGCGCGAAGAGAGAATCGATATCCTTAGGCCAATTCAAAGGTACTTCAAGTGTCATTTGTGGAAGAAGCCTTACAACCTGGGTTTTTGCAAAATAGAGGCGGGGGATAGAAATGTATATAGGAAGACCAAGGGTTAGATAACCCTAAATTTCTTCCGTGTGGTGCTGGTGGTGTATGAGGGATGCGTTTGTAGGGTTTGGCTACTCTTGAGGCCCCCCGTCCGAATCACCCAAAACTCTTTGTTTATGCCGTAAGCGAAGATCTCGAGTTTTTTTTTCAAAGTGTTCTCCTCTATACGTGTGTAAAGGGCTGACTTACAACCTGTGATTTACACACTGTGGGACTTGACTTTTCAAGAGGGGGTTTGTGCAAGATCGATGATGACATGGTTTTGTATTGGGTGCTAGCCCCTCTTTCTCCACCATGAGTGACCTGTGCTGACGTTGCTATAACAGATACTGAATAACATCTTGACTGGACCGCCACTGAACCACCAGGGTAGAGATCAGGGGGAAGCCGTAGGGAAGACCTGGTTGAAGAGGAAGTCCTCTGATGCACCAGGTTCTCCCTGACACAGCGTCTGGCAAGTTAAAGGGATGCACCCCCAAAAACCAAAATTTAACCCACTATTGGCCCCACTGGGTAGGTGTACAAATCCTTACCTTAATCCCAGTTCCAAATGGTCACCTGTATGTCCCCCCAAAGTTAAAAAAACTGCCCACCAGGAGCTGGCCACCAGGGAATTGTTTCCGCCTCTGACCTGTCCTCTCAGAAGTTTTTGGCTTGACTCAGAGCAGCCCTTCATCCCCTCCCTCGCCTCCCGTTTTGTTCTCCCTCCCTCTAGTGTAAAAACCCTTTCCCACATATTAGGATGGGTTCCCCCAGCCCCAACCGCTATACAATATTTTTCAGAAAAGTCCCCCGATCTTCCTTACTTACCTATCTCTGCATTCTGACTGCGGCGACAGCCGCATCTGTGATTGTGCTGCCTCTCAGCCAATCAAGACGCAACTGCCAGTCGGCCCCCTGCTTGCAGTTCCGTGCAAGCAGAAGGCGGGCATTGCGGCGGAGGACAGAGGGAAGGTAGTAAAAATTGGGGACTTTCTTGAAAATCTAATATGCAGTTGGGCTGGGGAATTACCCTACAACATATTAAAAATGATCAAAGGGGTGGACATGCCCTTTAAGCTGTGAAACCAGCTCCCTGTACAATTCAGCAATTTATTGTGTTAATTTCTCCGGATTCAAGGGGACAGGAGGGTGGTACCAATTGCCCAGGCTAGCATTATACTATTTTTTGTAAATCCTCTCCTTTCCTAGATCATAACGTTATGGTGGAAGGGTTAACCAACATTGTTTGTATGAGAGAGAAAAGTATGTGGCTAATTCTAGAGGCTCAGGATATGAATCACTAAATAATATTTGTATAACGAATCATAAGGATATGGTCTTTATTATTATTATTAGTATTAATAGAAGGGCAGCTAAAGCCTTATTTGTTTATAAAATTTAGGAGTCATGGATTTCAATGACTGCTACGTGCTGGTGTGGACTTTGTTCAACATTTGTCAAAACATAAATATTGTAGTTCATATGTCGTATTATCTGATTCTCCTATATATATCATATTTCCGAAATGTGTTGTATATTAATATGTCTGTAAATGTTGTATAGTAAATATCACCTAAAGACTGAAAAACAGTCCTGAAAATGAAAAACCTGCGGTGTCACCGAGAGGTTTTCAACACCTGGAGGAGAGAGGCGCGTTCGCGAACGAATGTTTTGAAACGGATAACGGATAGCGCAGTATATTCCATAATAACCACTCGGTCTTAAATCATCATTATGCCTAATAATCTTGGAGGAGTGGGATACCTAGAAATTCCATCCATTCATTCCGGCTCCTGATAGTTAATTGGAAAAAATGGGAAGGAGGACAGCTCCTTTACCTCCCATTCTTCTTACAGAAAACACAACTCATTACAATCCTTATTAAGTTTTTATAGTTTAAGGCCTGTCCGTTCCTTCTTCTAAAGGTTCTAAATACCATGAATGTCCTTCCTTTCCTTCTTTACACAGAATTCACCCATGGTGTGGATTATTTTTGTTCACATTTATTTCCCAAGGGTATAATTTAGATGTGAAATGGTTTTAAACTCCCTTAAAAAACACTTCTGTTCAGTGTCTCTCTGAGAATATATCATCCCAGTTGATATACTGAAGAGCTAGTTTTATCCTGGGAATATTTGCTTTACTGAATAAAAGTCTTTGTAACCCAGTGCATTTTCTGTTTTTAACATACTGTACATAAATGACATATTTCATGGTCACTATTCCCTAAACTTCCGTTACGTTTATATCTATAATACACTCCATGACATTGATATTACCAGATCCAACAGACACCTTTTTAGTAGGGTCTTCAACCACCTTGAGAGCAAATGATTATGCAACAAATTTAGGGACCAACATCCTTTTTTTGTTGGAGTACCACTTCGCCAATCAAGTTAGGGTTTTTAAAGAACATTCTTCAAACTTGCAGCTCGCTCTGGCATATGAAGCAGACTTTCTCCCTGCCAGATTTGTGGCTTGTAGCAGACTTCGGCCATGTTAATTTTGATGCGGTGAAATCCGCAGTATCACCGCACAAAATTCTTGCATAATGGGCCTATAACCCTAAACTAAAACTGGGGCTTGTTTGTTTCTCTCCTCGCCAAATGCTATTTCCGTTTATTACAAGCATTTATAACCAGATATTAATTAAACGTTCTGTTCCTTTATGGCAAAGGTATCTGCCTCCTCCCTCTGCTCAATGAGCTTTTAATAAGCTTGAGCAGTGTGCAGAGGAGGCGTTGGTGACGCAGTCACAGCCCTTTATTGACTACATGGAGGGTGGGGCCAGCTTTCTCTGCCAGAATGGGACATATTTTGTTAATATCTAGTTGTAAGCAGGTAATAAAGTGCAATTTTTTAGTTGGGTATGGGGACAGGTTCCGACAATTGAACAGTTTTTTTTGTTTTTGGTTTGACATGCCCTTTAAGTTTAAAATGAAACCCCTTATCACAGTATCAGGTGACAAAAAATAGGGAAGTACCCTGGGAAATGTCCAACAATAGTAAGTAATGACACCTTCCAGTAAGTACAATACCTATTTACTGGTAGAAAACACCCACAGGATGTATCAACGCTTAATAAATACTGGTATGGTTTAAGATGTGTGGCAACATTTTCATTAATGAAAACTGTCAGGCCGGTTGAGAGGTACAGACACAATATAACAGGCAATGGGTCAAGGCAGGCTGCACAGGTTTAGAATAACGCAATGGGTAATAGGCAGGTAGCAAAGGTTTAATGGTCAGGGCAGGCTGCAGAGTTTGGGGGGTGCAGTAATTATTTGGCTTTTACTACAGCTCTTAACATACCTGTGGCCCTCCCCCATGCTAGTCCCCATGGCCCTTCCTTTCACAGTTCCCGTGGCCTTCTCCCTCGTTTGTCCCACATGGCCCTTACTACTCGCGGGCCCCTAGGACCCTCCCTTGCTTCCGCATAAACTCATAACCCCCCCCCCTAACGAAAACTATGTGAAACAGCCTTTTCAGGCAGAGGCAGAATCAGACAAGTATAAAATAGCAGATTCTGCCTTTGCCTTAACTGGCTCTTTTACATGGTTTTCGTGTGTGTGTGGGTGAGTGGGGGGAGGAGGTGGGGGGAGCAACGAGGGGGAGGGACACAGGGACCCTTGCAGGGAAGGGGTAATAGGGACCCACAAGGAGAATGATACCAGGGATAAGGGACTATGACATGGTTTTTAGGCAGGAGGATCTGGAGATGCCACTCCTATCACACATAAAAATTAAAATTTAATATCTTCAAAACTGTAAAAAAAATTAGAGAGTAAATTGCAAAAATACTCAGGAAGCATTCCTGTCAATTTACTTAAATTAATTTTGGACCACAGTACCTATAAATTATACCTGCTATGTAGCCATTAAAAAATGAAGGCATGCACATATGCTTAAAGGACATAGGCACTCCTTACCTTCTCCAGGTGCACAATGCTCAATATAAGTTTTAATTTCTCCTTTACAAACTCCCCACACTCCTGTGAACGGAATGCTTGTGAAATCCCTAGAAAGTCCTGCAAATTTCGGGACTACAGGTATGTATAAGTCTCTCCCCCCTACCCAAACATGCTGTTTATGTATGATGGGGTAATGATTATAAACTTTTCAGCCAGGGTCTAGTGCAAATGTTAAAACAAACTAAACCGGCATGTAGTCGTTCAGCGAAAATAAGTAAAAAATAAGGAAATCCTGAAAACCTACAGAGGAAGAGATCTGATGTATTCAGTTTGATCAACTGGACGTAAAATTTAGTTCTTGAAAACATTAAAAAGCGTTGTACATGGCAGTTGTGTCGACGACCCCCCACACCACACACACCCGCAACACCTCTATTCAGGCTTGATTTTCTTCTTTCACATAAATGGCCTCCTTGACACCTCTCTTGAACTTGTCCTGTTCCTTTGCCAAGAGTTCACATTACAATCTTCAGAGGCATGTGATTTTTCTTTAGATGCGGTACACGCTGAGTCCTGACCCAAGGAATTAGCTCTTCTGTGCTGGGCCATACTTGGTGAAGCTGATGTTTGGTCTCCCCCACATGCAAATCAAAGCACTCTTTACTGCTCTGCGTATATGATGTCATTCTCCCTATGTTTCAATATTGGGCTTTCGGATGTACCAATTTCTGCCTTCAGTGTGCTGTTTGGTTTCAGAGCTGCTGACGAAGTCTTGTTATAGATGAAACACATCCAGCCAGAGACCTTTTAACTGCTCCCCGTGAATACCCTCAATGCTGAATCTGGTGTAGTATCATTACTATTATGCCTGAGTTTATACAATGCTGCCCAACAGTTATATTGGGATGTATAATACTTTTATATTAATTGACGTTTTCATCCTATTGTTAAATTGTATGTATACGGATAACTCAGGGTTTGACTGAGATAGCGTTTAGTACTATATAAGCCCCACATGGATGTACATATTGTTATGCCACCAGCTAGGCCTAAGTACTATCCCTGTCAGATATACCGGTATATCTTGTATTGAAAAAGCACTTTACTATAACTGAAAACATAATTTGGAATATGGAATTTGGAATGGAATATTCGAAGGGGAGTATTTTTAATGTTTGGGAATTTTTCTACTTGTCTTATATTTAAATTACTATGAATGTACTTACTACTCCCATGGTTTAATAAGGAGCTTTTACATTTCCATATTGGAAAGTGTGCCAAGTTTGTTATATCACATACTCTGCCTCTTTTTCTGATGTTGTTTGGTTCAAGCAGACAGGGAGTAGTTTTTTGCTAATTCTTAATTTCTGGAGACCCCTGCTACCTAGCAATGACCATGTCTTTCTCTGGTCTTCAATTCCCCCTTCACTGTTGGTATTCGTGTTCTTTTTTCCTTTTACCCCTTTTGACAAAAAGTCCAGTCTGGATATTGACAAGATTTAAGGATCCTCTGAGATGTTTCATCGTTAGCCGTCGTCTCTGTGCTAGTGGGGATGTTCTCTACTTGTGTGGCAGGGTTCTGAAGACACATACTAGCTTGTGATTAAAGGGTGGTGGTAATCAAACATCAAATACTGGTCTGGGGGGGATTGGAGTTTGTAAACCTCTACTTTGTTTACCATTCTACCTGACTTCTACCACGCAGTCCAAGAAAGCCAGTGTGTTGTTTTGTACCTCTTCCCTTGTAAATTTGATGTTTTGGTCTACAGCATTGATGTGTGCTGTGGCTGGGTGCAAAGACCTTGAAGGTATTAAGAGCCTTTGTTTTAACTTCCTCCATCTAAAGTTTGCCACGATGGGTGAAACGGAGATCCCATAGCACATCCATGGTTTTTGCTTGCAGAACTACAACTACTCCATAATTTAAATAGGTGGTATTCAGCACAAGTCCAGTAGGGAACACACCTGTTTTGTTAAGATCTATTCTGCTGCTAAGGGTGCTGTCTTGGTCTTAGCTGTTTTTCTCACCGTTTAACAGCCTCCCTGTGGGTTATTTGCTAATTGGCACTTTCCAGGCTCTTAATTGCCAACAAATTCAGTACAAGTCATTCATGAATTGAGAAACGTCTTCTAAACCTAAACTTTAAAGGGCAAGTCTAGCCCCAAAATGAAAACTTACATACAGGTAAATCACCTCCCAAAACCCTAAATGGTAATAGTTTGAAATCTGAAATATTGACCTGAAATCCTGCACAATGTCCTGTTTCTGCTTTCTGGTTCTTCCAGTTAGCAGCTGTGAGTTATGGATTGACAGTTGACATACAGCCAATGACTGAATATTATCCCCTGGGTGCCACCTTCTGGCATGCCCAGGCTCGGTAAGGCTCAGTTCAGGTTTATAAATTACTCAGTTTTCATGAGGCATCCAGAAGCTAGCAGGCATATAGTAACGAATTCATAGGACAAACTATGATATAAACATTTTAAAGAGGCCATTCTTTCTAAAAGATGTGTTATGAGGGTGGGGTGTGCCTTTATCTTTAAGTCTAGTTGATAGAACTGAATACAACAGATATACCATGACCTGGATGAATGAGAACCTTCACAAGCCAACAAAGGAAGACATTTAGGAGAGAGTTTGTTTGTGCAGGAACCATTGTTGAAAATAGTAAATGCAGGAAGGGAACATTAAGTTCTAATCACAGTAATAACTTTTACAATACTTTGCAGTAATGTGAGGATTTCCTATTTTCTTGAGCTCTATTAGGAAATGGCTTATTCTGTAGTACAAAAAAATATACTATTATTTCATCTACCATAAAGTGTCTGTAGTAAGCACTCTGGTTCCATATTATGAAGACCATAACATACTCTAAAATGTACTTTTTAGAAAGGAAAGTACTTTTGAGGAAGGCAGGACTGATTATTACTACCTTGCAATATTGTTCGGATTGTATCGTTGAGGAGATACAGCACATGCAGTTCTCATTGCCAGGTTAGTCCGGATTAAAAACACGCACAAAACACAATATTGAGGGCCGACTCGTGTCACCCACAACACTGGTAAAAGCCATACCCTATGGCCAGTATATACATCTTAAAGAAGAGAAGAATGGAAGATTATTAGAGTCAGCAGAGGATCTGACAGAGAGGCTAAGAAAGAGAGCTATAGATAAAGAACTTGAGGAAAGCTAGGGAACAAAAGCAAACGAGGTAGAGTAACAAATAACATAAAGGAAAAAGAAGAAAGATAAATGCAGTCAGTAAATCCTAAAATTATCACTAGTTCAGTTCCAATATCAAGCAGTGGTAAGAACGGTAAGAAAATACTTACCGTTTTTCATGAGGATGAGGAGCTCAGACTAATCTTGCAGAAGGGCTTACTAGTGTCCTGGGGAGGGCACGCTTTCCCCTAGGACATACGGGGCATAGCCCCCCAATTAAAGGATGCAGTACAAAGTGTTGAGAACAACGGACCCACAAGGTGGAGCTGTACGATGGCTCTCATGTAACCACATGAGAAAAATACTGTAATAAAAAGTACGGTGACAAAGAGAGAATATACCATTAGACAATATATGACATGCGGCATATCACACAGTGTACTACTCACAGTGTGAAATGTCAGGTACAATAGTGGGCAGCACAAAAAGGCAACTAAAATGTTGGGTGAGGGAACATGTAAGAGATATTACTAATAAAAACAAAAAAAATCCAGTATCTAGGCATTTCTATGAATGCAATGGTCCGTTGGATAGCAGAGAAAAAGATAAACAAATAATCAGGAGAAGAGAGAAAATGGATATTCCTTTCGGAGACTAGGATCCCACATGGTTTAAATTCTGTTTTTTATAAAGCAGTTAGTTGTAACATAGTAATACTGTTAGAGATTATGTACAATCGAACTTATGTATTATGTTTAGGAACTAACATTTAACAAACAGATTGCTTTTAATGTAACAGATGTATTAAGTAAGATAGGGCAACAAACCTGGATTAATCCTGTATAAAAACAGTGCTAAAGCCAGCAGGAAGACTGGCAGAATCAGTTTTCTTTGGGCTGGTTCTCCTCACAGAAAAACATTGGGTGGTAGAATTCCAATCCATATCCTGTCTCAAGTGTTTTTCATTTTAACTGTTATTTTTTTAAAAAACTTCATACACCACTATGTTCTGAATAATATGGATGAATGAGAACCTTCACAAACATATTAGTGTAAATAAGTAGAAAAATTGGGTTGGGAAATAAAAGAATCAGGTAAGTTTTCTCTACTTTAAAAGGCATCTATAGTGGGAAAATTACAATTTTCTTTCTTTTATTATTTTAGGTGTTCTATAATTCCCCCGACCCCCAGAGTACCTTATTTTTCAAGATTCCACAATCTGTCCTGAGTTAAAAGAAGTGAAGATTTCAATACACCACTCCTGCTTGAGCTGTCAATCAAATCCCCTAACAGCATGCCTGTATATATATGTAGGCTTACACAGGATTTACAGCAAATCTCCAATGACTCCTTCCTTCTCAAAATGCTTGGCAATACTGGGTTAAAAACAGAAGTAAAGAAAGGAGAAGTCCCCCTCCTCCGCAGCTTTCACCGATTTATTGCCTGTCAAAGGAAACCGGGCTGCAGTGATTCAGGACTCGGTCTCTCCAAATCCCCCCCTTCCCCCCTCCCATTCCTTAAATAGCACTTCAGAACATCTTCAGAACAACGAGAAACTCCTCTCTACAGGCTTACATACCAGGTTTTTTTTTTTTGACAAAGGTTAGAGTGGTGTCATGTATAGGAGGATAATGCGCATGAGCGGCTTGTTTCACAGGCTTAATTACAGCCGGACTAAATGAACAGGGAAATGACCAGAGGGGGAGGGGGAGTGGGGAGCCCGCGTAGTAAATCAGACAGTGTGCAAACGAAGCCACAGCCACAGAGGAAGGTAAGAATAAGGCAGAATACACTACCCTTTTTTATGTCTGGATTGGAGCAATGATAAATTTCACTATAGATGCCCTTTAAAATAACAGTTACTTTAAAAAAAAAAAAAAAAAACAGTTACAGTAGGAATTGTGGAGTTCCTTCCTAAAAGCATTCTAAAACCCGTGTGACACAATAGCTTTATATATGTAAGACTATGGCCTTTGAAAAGGGGGCTACGAACCTAAAGGGTTTATGAGATATATACTAGTGTAGCTCCCACACTTACTGCACTCTTCTTGCCAGTAGATAAGTTCGCTATGTGTTCTTACCTGAAATACTTTCATGAATGCAGCTACTTCACCTCCATATTCCTGCACCGGAACAAAAACCCTTTTACTGACACATAATCAATTTCCTGCCCACATGCCTGCAGTATCGGGAGAGAAAGTGTCAGAGTGAAAACGGGTTTGTTTTCGGTGAACAAGAGGTTACCCAGCTATATTTCTGAAGGATTCTAGGTAAGAACAGATAGAATGAAAGATATAATACCAGCGATTTTTCTCTTGACTAAACCGTTCGATACTTTCGACCGGTCGGCCAGGAGGAAGGACTGTCGGTTTTCCAACATGTCCAATCGTCCTTTTGTCCGATTCGGATGAACGGTCGGTCGGACGGGGCATTCGGATGCGATAATTTCGGTCCGATTGACCGATACACTGAACTATCGTCGATCAGACCGAAATATCTCATTGTGGTGTACCCAGGTTAACAAAGGTTAAATGTGAGTGTGTAAGTCCAAATACAGAAAGTTGCTGCATGAAAAGTTCCTTCTATCTGTATCTGGAAGTTAAATTGGCACGGTGTCGGTGTAAAGGCTGGGAACACTTTGGGAAACAAAGATTTCCCTTTAAACTACTTACAGTGTAATATTCGTATATTACTCCAACTTGGAGTTCCATGCCCTAATATAAAAGCACTCAGCCTGCAGCCTTGTGCTTTTATATGGTCATGGAACTCTCGGTGGTGTAATATCCTTATATTACACTGCAAGTAGCATATTATTCCTTATATATTTCATGGTAAAAAGGTGCATTACCCCTTATAATAGCCATTCGCTATTTCAAAATTGCAGTCACTAAGAACAGATACTACACAAATTACAATTTATTATGAACTGACTTAAAACCTGCATTGTTGAGTGTTATGAAATAGAGGGTTTCGAAGAGCCGATGGTTAGAAGACTGACAAAACAGCCGCTCCTTTCTCTGCTGACATCATTCCATTTCCATAACTCTCAGGGGGCTGTTGCTTCCGACATTTGAAAGAAGCGACAATGTATTCCTATAAAGTAGAGAGAGAGGCCGAGCAGACCTGGCAATGAATGTCCATGGAAGGAAGGAACTGATGTCAATCTCTGGATGTTCTCAAATCCTTGATGTTAGAAGGCTTAAAGATGGATCAAATTGCAGGTAGGGAACATGATAGTTCCCCTTTAAAACTAGTACTGTAGTGCATGCAGCAAGTGGGAAAAATTGTTAAGCAATAAGTTGTAAGATGGGAAATTAACTGGGTTTTTGTGTGACTTTGTTATGTCAGCAGGTTCCCAAGTCTTACAAAACATGCAGTTACACCTTAATGGAATGTAATTTGGGGCACAAGTTAAGTATGCATTGCTAGTTTGTGGGCAATTAGAAGTGATTATATCTCAATACATTTACCCAAAACTTAATTTAACTTTGCAGGTACCGGTAACGAGAAGTATGAATCTAGCTACTGCCACATACTCTGTACTTCGGGCAAAGATAACAGGGAACATGTCAGCCCTCACTGATTACCTGACAAAAACACAAACTTTGTGTGGAAATATCATAAAAAAATGTCCTTCCAAAATACTAATAATATAATTGGTGACAAACTATCCTCCTATAGAACCAGCTGAGTATGAGTTTTGAAAGTGAGCCATATAGGCCTACCTTCGATGGCCAAGTCAGGGAAATAATAGCTCAAAATTAGTCATCACAAGTCGGAAACATGAGATGTCGTTTGATGAATGAGTTCTGGAATACAAACAGGAAGTGGGACAACCTTTAGAAGTAATGCAACCTCACTGCCTACAAGAAACTTGTAAAGAAAATTACAAGTTATATCCATCCATTTATATATGTTTCTTAACCTTTGTATAAAATATTTCATTTTTATTTTATCTATATAATTGCCTGCACTTATCCCCTTGTTTGTATACTCTGTATTTTATAATATACAGCGCTGCGTACCCAAGTGGCACTTTATAAATAAAGTTATACATACATACATACATTGTATGTATGTTGGCATCCGGACGTATAGCATTTTGTGTGCATTCCATTCCCAACTATCTAATACAGACACATCATAGTCATTCATTTGTATTTTTAGAAATAGTAACCAGTTCTCCCTAAAATTTACATTGCTCATTTTTGGGAGGAGCAGGAGCTGGGAATGTACGTGGGAGCGTTCTATTATTACACCCTCTATTGAGTGAGTGTGGGAGTACTACGGCGTCCAGAAAGATGGGTGAGATCATTACGTATACGCTTTTGATATATCTGCTTATCCCAGTACTGTTACCTACCATTCACCAGCATGGTGCAGCCTCTATTGACTTTAATAGTGCGTTCAGACTTACCTGTTGGGACTACTGTATTCTTTTTCAGCTTGCCCAGGACATGATTTTAGTATATTTACTAGTGTGTTTTGTTAGTTTTTATCTATTTGTTATTGGGGATAAGGAGGGTTTAGGTTTTTCATTATATCTAGAATAAAGCTCATGTTTTAACCCACTGCGTTTTCTATGACCTTTGGGTCACCTCATTAGTCCATATGACTTATATTATTTAGCAGCGTGAGTGCTCCTATCATATAAGTTGGGTAAGAATGGCACTGTGGTATCTTTGTTACCTGTCTTGAGTTTGAACCTTACATTGATATAGCTTTATTGCTTTACTCCACTCATACAGTTAATTGTTTAGTAGTTGGTAATAATATGATTACATATTACCTACAGTTATAAAGTTTGTACCGAGGATGGTTGGTTTCTTCATAGGACTAATAAAAGTACACACCTGTGCAGGGAGGACTGGCCCAGTAGGCTGAGGGGGAAATGACCCCCCCCCCCCCCGGGCTGGCTCCAATGAAAAATTTGGGCTGCCACAGAAGCTATCAGTAAGTTATGCGCCTAAATAGCACAATGACACCCCTCTATCTCTAACATGGGCAAGGAACTGAATCAGACCTCCAGATATTAGCCACTGTTATAAGCTTCCAAATCATTACCCAATGTTATCACCCCTCCAAATTATTACCCAGTGTTTTCAACCCTCTAGATTTATCCAGTGTTAGCAGCCCTCCAGATCATTATCAGGTGTTCAGGCCTACATTCATTACCCAGTACTGTCAGCCCTCTAGATCATTAGCAAGTGTTATAAGATCTCTAGTCATTAGTCAGTCAGCCCTCTAGTTTATTAGTCTGTTAGTATTATAACCGCATCATACTATGAAAATGTTGCAGGCAACCATATAAAATGATAACCGTTATCTTTAAAAAATGGGCGTAACTTAAAAAAGTAGTGAACTTACAAAGTGGGTATGGTCAAACATTTTGTGATCTACCGTAAAAGGGCCATTTGGTTGTACGTAATTTTCCCCAGGCCAAAAGGTCCCAGTCTCCCCTGAACCTGTGCTTTTTAATTGGGAATCAAAAGGTCTTTCTGTTTTCGAGGTGAAAAAAATAGTTAAAGATGCTACAATTAGGAAAAGTGTAAGACCAGTCCTGCACCTTGATAAAGACAAGAATATGCAAAGTGTGCTGAGAAGAGAAGGAACAAGAAAAGCGTTGATCAATGCTATTCTGGGCCCTATATAAAATCACAATATCTGTGGCTACTGCAAACAGTAAAAACATAGAGGTTTTAGTTAAATTGTATGCATAAAATGAAAAGACTTCCAAAGTCAAGGTAACCCAGTATGGAAGATCCTAACAAATTACCTTGTCATTTATCTAGGCTGACTTGGTGCTTTCTCTTGGAAGGATGACTCCCTGACATTGCATTGGAATAGTATTGAAGGCTATCACAGGCCTACCCCTGCCTAATTCTTTTTTAAAAAGGAGGGAAGAGGCATCCCATCAATGCTTAGTATACAAGGCATAAGACCTCCCAATTAAAGGGATGTGTTGGGGGTGCTACTACCATATGGAAGTTAGGTCTATCTTCCTGCAGAGAAGCTCTAGTCATTACTACACAAAAGGGGGGCTGTGGGAGCACATGGAATGTGGCAGAGTTCATGGCAATTTACCATAACATATAGTGAAAGTGCTACTAGTACGTAATTCATAGTATTAGACCCATGTAATGTACCCGTTCTTCAGTGATCTTGCAGGAGAGCAGGAGAACTTACCGGGATCGTTCCAGCGCTGACAGAGCTGCGGACGAAATCCCTGACGCATCTCCAGTCCTTGCACTGTGCGCATATGTGCGTTAAGAAACAAAAGCGTTTAGAACAAGAAAGGTTTTAAGAACAAACATGTGTTTCTCTGGTGTGTATTGCTGTTTCTCTGGGTGTGTATGCTGTAGGTGTGTATTGCTGTTTAGTAGGACAGTTTTGTTGGGGCAACGCAATGTGCATCTGCCGCATGTATGGGATCTTGGAGCAGCCGCCCCAAGGGACCTATGTATGTGTCAGAGTGAGTGGGGGTTGCCCATTTGGAATCTGAGGTCCAGAATCTAAAGGGGAAACTTGCAGCATTGCAGGGCTTGGCAAACCTGGGGGAAATGCAGGTACTGGCAGGGTCCGAAACTGGAGGGTGGAGATGGGGCAGATATAGGTGGTAAAGGAAGATAAGATTTGTAAGGGTCCACCAGGGGAAGTAGGGGACGGAAGGATAGGGGGCGCTTCTCCCCAGTTGGTCGATCCAACAGATTTGCCATTTTAGGCGAAGATGTGGAGGAGATATATGGAGCAGGCTTTTCCAATACAAGGGAGGGAGAACTGGGGGCTAGGAAGAATAGGAAGGTGGTAGGTAGGGGACTCCATTATTAGAAGGGTAGATAGGGTAATCTGTCGCTAAGATCCTGCATGCCGACAGTGTGTTGTCTGCCTGGTGCTAGGGTTCGACATGTGGTGGATGTGTAGAGATTATGGGTGGGGCTGGGAGTGACCCGGCGGTCTTGGTTGACATTGGTGCCAATGACAAAATTAGGGTGGAGTGAGGTCCTTAAAAATGATTTTCGAGAATTAGGGGCCAAGTTAAAAGCAAGGACCAAGGGTAGTGATCAGAAATATTACCGCAGCCACGTGCTACACTAGGGAGGAAACGGGAGCTCAGGAATATAAATGCGTGGAAGAGGGTGGTGTGTAAGGAGATGGGGTTTGGGTTTTAGAGAACTGGGCTGACTTTTCTGTTGGCTACAGCTCTTGTAAAGACGGATTCCACCTCAATGGTGATGGTGCAGCTGTTTGGGGAGAGATGGCTAGGGGGTTGGAGGAGATTTTAAACTAGGTATGGGGGGGAGGGTTTTGAACTACACAGGTGTAGATAGAGAAGTTAGGGATCAGGGGCTATTAACACAACAGAGGATAGAGAAGGGGGAGGGGGAGGCATAGAGGTAGGAGGCATGTACGACCATGTATGGAAGTAAATCAATTGATAATCTAAAATGTATGTTTACAAATGCAAGAAGTCTGGCTGGAAAAACCGGGGAACTGTGAATAATAGCTTTAAGGAAAGGTATGATGTGTATTGGTATAGCAGAATCATGGCTTAATGATTCACACGACTGGACAGTAATATTGAAGGATACTCCTTATTTAGACATGACAGAGTTATAAGAAAGGAGAAGGGGTATGTAGTGTTACAGGAATTGAAGCCAAATTTAAAGTGGAATAGATGGGGAGTAAACGATACGGCAGAAACAATATGGGTGGAACTGTGTACAGGAAGCAAGAAGGTAGGTAAATTAATTGTTGGAGTATTTATAAGCAGTCAAATGCCGGGAGGAGTGGAAATGATCTCCATATGCAGTTGGCAAAGGCTGCTGGTATGAGGCATGTTCTGGTTATGGGGGATTTAACTACCCTGACATAGATTGGAGGTAAGGGAACTGCCAGCACCTCAAAAGGTATATAAGTTCTTAAATTTCCTATATGGGCTTTTTCTTTCACAGATGTTAGAAGTTCCTACTAGACAGAATGCGTTGTTGGATGGTGATACTAATAGCCCTGAGCTCATTTTGGAGATGAAGGTAATGGGAAGCTAGGGAATAGTGACATGATATAGTGTCATTTAATATAGGTTGCAAAAACTAAAGTGCACTGATAAAAAAATTTTAACTTAGGAAAGCTGATTTTATGCTGTTAAAGGAATCACTCCTGCTCATAGACTGGGGGGAACTGTTTTAGGTAAGATACTGAGCAGATGTGGACCACTTTTAATGGGATATTAAACTATTACATTTCTAAATCTGTACCTTTAGTTAACAAGTGTAAAAAAATTAGGTCCACTCCTGCATGGCAAGCTCAGGTAAAAAGGGAAATGGAATTTTTTTGAAAACAGAGGGAACAGAAACAGGCTTACAGGGAGTACAAAGCTGTAATAAAGAGTGCAAGGAAGAAATTAAACTAGCTAAAATAGAAAATGAAATTGGATTTTCGAACAAAGCAAGTCCAACCCCAAATGTTTTTAAGTATTAAATGGTAAAAAGATGAGGACTGAGAATGTGGGACCATTAAAAATGGGGCTGAGGTGGTTGTAGAGGATGCTGAAAGGCTAATCTGCTAAACCATTTTTTTTAGATCGGTTTTTACGTTGAGAATCCTTGTCCTTACAGCATGGATTGTAATAATATGCATGGAAGAAATGAAGTGTATTCACATTGGCTAACAGAGGATATGGTATGGAAACAATTAGACAAAGCTAATATCAATAAAGCCCCAGGACCAGATGGATTGCATCCTCGGATTTTAAAGAGAGCTAGTTCAGTTCTATCTAGACCACTTTCTCATCTTTTCAGATTCGCTTTGGTCTGGGGAGTGCCGCTGGATTGGAAAAAAGCCAATGTAACCAATATTCAAAAAAGGTAGTCGTTCACGCCTGGTAT
Organism: Hymenochirus boettgeri; assembly: GCA_019447015.1. NCBI lineage: Eukaryota > Metazoa > Chordata > Amphibia > Anura > Pipidae > Hymenochirus > Hymenochirus boettgeri. Next base: position 332,449,730 of record CM033469.1, read on the forward strand.
AGACCTGTAAGCTAACATCAGTGGTAGGGAAGGTGCTTGAAAACTTTGTTACGGGATCAATCCTTGACTTTGTCTCCATAGCTCATCTATTAGTAGCATTCGCATGGTTTATGAGAAATAGATCATGTCAGACAAATTAATTGGTTTTATGAAGAAAGCGAGTAAGAAGTTGATAAGGCACAGCAGTGGATGTGATATTTGGATTTTGCAAAAGCTTTTGATACTGTGCCACATAGGCGACTAATGTTAAAACTGGGGACTGTTGGCCTTGAAGAAAACATTTGTTCATGGATAGAGAAATGGTTATTGAATCGCAAACAGAGAGTGGTGGTTAATGGAGCACATCTATTGGGCTAAAGTTCTAAGCGGAGTGCTTCAGGGGTCTGTATGGGGCCGCTTCTGTTTAATTTCTTTATAATGGTTAGAAGGGGGCATTGAGAGCAAGGTCTCAGTGTTTGTGATGACACTAAACTATGCAGAGCTTGGAAACTTCAAATGATGTGCAAGTGCTGCAAGCAGACCTAGATAGATTATCAAAAGGGCAGCAGAAGGCAGATGAGATTCAATGTTGATAAATGTAAGGTGATGCATTTGGGATTTAATAATCCTGTGCCACTTACACCATAAATAACTGTGTTAAGTGCACTGTAATGGAAAAAGATTTGGGGGTTCTGGTTCTGGGTTAGCTATAAAACAATGCCAGGTAGCAAACGACTAGAGCTAGCAAGATATTGTCTGTATAAAAAGGGGAAAAGATTCAAGAGAGAAAAATATTTTCCCCCTCTTTACAAGGCACTGGTAAGGCCTCATTTGGAATATGCGGTGAGTTTTGGAATCCATATACAAAAGGGACATCTTGGAAATTGAGGCAATTCAGAGCAACTAAATTAATAAGGGGAATGGAGGGGCTTTGAATATGCAGGCAGATTAGAAAAGTTAGGGCGGTTTACATTGGAGAAGGACGTTTGCGTGGGGAAATGATAACCTTATCAAATATATTAATGGCCATACAATGAACTCTCTGGTGCATTGTTTACTAATAGGTCATATCAGAGGACTCGTGGACATCCTTTAAGGTTGAAGAAAAGAGTTTCATTTCAGGTTAGGAAAGGTTTTTACAGTGAGAACGGTGAAAAGATGTTTAACTGTCTTCTGGTAGAAGTGGTAATGGCAAGTTCATTGAATAGCTTTAAAAAGGGCCTGGATACGTTTCTAAAACAAAAAATATTGAGAATTACTGGTATTAATACATATAGATCTGGTTGATCCAGGGATACTTTCCGATTGCCGTTTGGAGTCAGGAGAATTTCCCCCCCTTTCTAGCTGGGGTTTTTTGCCTTCCTCTGGATCAATGTTAGGTAGGGTTAAAAGAGGGTGAATAGGTTGGACTTGATGCACGTATGTCTTTATTCAACCTTAATTACTATGTTACATGTTACTATGAGGTACCCGGCGTTGCCCGGTTTTTCTAAAGATCCAGCCCGAACCTGCATCCAAAATTCAACAGCACCTGCAGTTTTCTAACGATCCATTTAAAGTTTACTGCAAATCTGGTAAACTTCTGGGTGCCCGACATAATGCAGGACTAGGTCTTAGATCTCATCCCCCATTAACTTACCTCACGACATGTGGGGGATTATTGTTGTGCAATAAGGGGATATGTTAAATGCTCAATAAAAAATAAATTAATGTGAGGTGTTGACACCGTTACTAAGGGGAAGTTGATATGTATGCTTTAAAGTAAAAGGGGTAGTTGATATGATACACTTAAGCGTATCACATCAACCTTCCCTTTAACACGTATCACACCAACTACCCCTTTAAGGCTTATCACACCAACTTCCCCTTTAATGTGTATCCACCAACTTCCCTTAATGATATCACACCAACTTCCATTTTAAGGAATATAACATCAACTACCCCTTTAACATGTATCCACCAACTTTCCTCTTTAACGCATATTGCATCAACTACCACCATAAACATGTATCACACCAACTTTCCCTTTAAGGCATAACGCACCAACTATATATTTTACGCTATCGATCAAATTGAATTATGACACACAATGCGCCCAGAAAACACAATTTTCTTGCAAAAATGACACATTGAAAAGAAAGGCGAGTGAAAAGAGTGTGTACGTGGCCTTTAATACTGAGGTTTCAGTAGTTTATGGGAAAAAGAGACACAAGGGGTGAAGTAAAATGAACCCTTATAGTGTAGTTGTCATCCCATTCACAGCTGTCATTGTCTTTCCTTAAGTAAACCTACACATTTCTCTTCTCTGAACTCTCAATCTTGACTCGGCAAACCACAGTGAGAGGAGGAGACTGAGGTGTGGGTACATGACATTTTACATCACATGGCCTGCTGCTCCTCATGATTGACAGCCCTATCCTCCTATCCACCGCAACAAACATAAATGAAGCAAATTTTGAAGGTGTGCAATTAACTTGATTCACTCGATTCACCACCAGATGGCGTACACAGGTGAATTAACTTAAAAATGTCGAAAAAAGGGGGTATAGAGGCATTTTTAAAAGTTGTAAAGTAGCCTATGCTTTTCCCAGGTCCTTATACAAAGTGTACCATGTTACCAAGTCTGGAACATACAAACACACACACATACATACATTGACATATATATGTAGATAGATAGATAGATAGATAGATAGATAGATAGATAGATAGATAGATAGATAGATAGATAGATAGATAGATAGATAGATAATACATAAGGTCCAAAAAAAAACAAAAACTGAAAAATCCAGCACAGACACTCTGTCTCAACCCCTCCCTGTCTCGCCCTCCTTTTATTAGTAATGTAGAAAGAAGCCGTGTTTTTGTAAATACAGATAGTAACGCCATTTGTACTAAGAAAAGAAACAAACTAAACATCAGCTCTCACCCGGTGCAGTTTCCGGTCAAGCATAATTGACTTGACTGCTCCCTCCTCCTTACTGCAAGTATTAATCAGTCAGTGAAACGAACCCGAACAGGACAATGTTAAGTCTCTTCTTTTACTTTGAAGTACCAAAGGCAGGTAACATTTGTATTTACAAAAACAGGCTCTCTAATCTATATACTAATACAGACAGGAGGAGAGAAATGGTGAGGGACAGTGGAATACAGGAAGTCACTCAGTGACATCACTGAGTAACTGATTATATGATTCCACCACTGTACCTCCCCATTCAAATGTCAGAGCCTAGTATTACAGTATATATATCCTGTATTGATACTATTCTGTTTTTATATGCTACAGATTAACATTCTGTAAAGTATTTTAAGCATGAAAGCAAGAGTGTGATATTGCAGAGTAGGTTGGGTTAGACAGACATATCTCTTACTCAACCTCAAATATTATAGTATATTATTATCCTACCGATATGGTCCTGTACAGTAATTTATTACACAGATTATTATCATGCAGAGTATATACTATCCTACAGATTATTATTTTGTACAGTATATTATTATCCTAAAGATTATTACCCTACACAGTATTATATATATAGATATTATTATCCTAATCCTACACAGTATATTACCTACAGAGATCCTGCACAGTATTTTTATCTACAGATATTACTGTAAGTATATTATTAACCTACAAATTATTATCGTACAGTGTATTATTATCCTACAGATTAAACCTGTACAGTATTTTTATCCTACAGATTATATCCTGCCAGTAATTATTATCCTACGATTATTATCCTATACAGTAATTATTACCCTACAGATTATCCTGTACAGTATTATCCTTCAGATTATCCTGTCAGCTATATTATTATCCTACAGATATATTACCTGTACAGTATATTATTTTCCTACAATTATTATCCGTACAGTATATTTATCCTACAATTATTACCCTGTACAGTGTTTTTTATCCTACAGTATAACCTGTACAGTATTTTATCTTTCAGATTATATCCTGCACATTATATTATCCTACAGATTATCCTTTACAGTATATTATTACCTACAGATTATTATCCATACAGTATATTATTATCCTACAGATTATCTGTCACAGTTATTATGATCCTACTGATATCCTGTACAGTATATTATCTTACAGATTATTATCCTGTACAGTATATTAACCTACAGATTATCCTGTCAGTTATATTATCCTACAATGATATATACAGTATATATTTATCCTGTACAGTACATTATTATTCTACAGATTATTATCCTGTACAGTATATTATTATCCTACAGTATTTCCTGTAACAGTATATTATTATCCTACATATATCATGTACAGTATATTATCCTACAGATTATTATCCTGTACAGTATATTATTATCCTACAGATTATTATGCTCTACAGTATATTATTATCCTGCAGATTATTATCCTGTTTTCAATCGAAACTGGTGGTAGATACTCACAGGGTAATTGTCCTTTTCGGCTTCAAGTCTACTCCACTCTGTAAGTGGCAGAATACAGCTTCCAGAAATAAATGTAGACGAGCCACAAGCAGCAAGTGTGAACTGCAGCAATTTAATGTGTACAAAGCGACATTTCAGAGCAACTGCTCCTTTATCAAGCTTGATAAAGGAGCAGTTGGCTCCGAAAATGTCGCTTTGTACACATTAAAATGCTGCAGTTCACACTTGTGTTGGTGGCTCATCTAAATTTTATTTGGAAGATTATTATCCTGTACAGTATATTTATCCAACAGATTATTATCCTGTACAGATATTATCCTACAGATATTATCCTGTACAGTAATTATTATCCTACAGATTATTATGCTCTACAGTATATTATTATCCTGCAGATTATCCTGTACAGTATATTATTATCCACATATCTATTATCCTGTACAGTCATATTATATCCTACGAATATCATGTACAGTATATATATCCTACAGATTTATTTCCTGTTCAATATATCTATTATCCTACAGATTATCCTGTACAGTATATTATTAGCCTACAGATTATTATCCTGTACAGTATATTATTTCCTACAGATTATTATCCTGTAAGTAAATTATTATCCTACAATTATATCCTGACAGTTATTATATCCTACAGATTCTGTACAGATATATTATAATTAGATTATTATCCTGTACAGTATATATTATTCTTCGATTATTATTCTGTACATATCTTACTATCCTACAGATAATTCCTGTACAGTATATTATATCCTACACATTATTATCATGGTACAGTATATTATATCCCACCACATTATTATCCTGTACAGATATTGATATCCTAACATTATTTTCCTGTACGGTATATTATATCCTACAGATTATATCCTGTAAAGTTATTATCCTACAGATTATTATCCTGTACAGTTATTAATTATCCTACAACGTATATTATATCCTACAGATTATTATCCTACAGTGAGTATTTATTCCACAGATTATAATCCTGTACGGCTATTATTATCTACAGATTATTATCCTGTACGGTATATTATTGTCCTACAGTAGTATTATACCTGTACAGTATATTATTATCCTACAGATTATTATCACTGTACAGTATTATTATCCTACAATGGTATATTATTTCCTAACAGATATTATCCTGTACAGTATATTATTATCCTACAGATTAGTAATCCTACAGTATATTATTATCCTACAATTATTATCCTGTACATATATTATTATCCACAGATTATCCTGCACAGTATATTATTATCCTACAGATTATAATCCTGTAGTATATTATATCTACAGATTATTATGTACATATATTATCCTACAGATTATCCTGCACAGTATATTATTAACCTACAGATTTATCCTGCCACAGTATATTATTATCCTACAGATTATCATGTACAGTAATTATTATCCTACAGATTATCCTGTACATCATTTATTATCCTACAGATTATCCTGTACAGTAATTTCCTACAGATTATTATGCTGTACAGTATATTATTTTACAGCATATTATCCTGTACAGTACAGTTATTATCCTACAGATATCCGTACAGTATATATCCTACAGATTATATCTACATTTATGTACGTAATTATACAGATTATTATCCTGTAATTATATACTATTTTCAGATTATTTCTGTACAGTATATTATTATCCTACAGATTATCCTGTAGAGTATATTATTATCCTACAGATTATTATCCTGTAGGTATATTATTATCCTACAGATTATCCTGTACAGTATTTTATTATCCTACACAATATTATCCTGTACGGTATATTATTATCCTACACATTATTATCCTGTACGGTATATTGTTATCCCACAGATTATTATCCTGTACAGTATATTATTTCTACAGATATTATCCTGTAGATATTATTATCCTACAATGGTATATTATTATCCTACAGATTATTATCCTGTACAGTATATATTATCCTACAGATTATAATCCTGTACAGTATTATTATTCTACAGATTATCCTGCACCAGTAATATTATTACCTACAGATTATTATCCTGTACAGTATATTATTCCTACAGATTATCATATACAGTAAATTATTATCCTACAGATTATCCTGTACATCATATTATTATTAAGATATCCTGTACAGTATAATTACAGAATTATTATCCTGTACAGTATATATTATTTTACCTACAGATTGTCCTGTTACAGTATATTATTATCCTACAGCATTATTTGATGTAACAGTATTTTTTTACAGATTATTACTGTAAGTATATTATTATCCTACAGATTATCCTGTACAGTATATATCCTACAGATTTTTATCCTGTTCACTATATTATATCCTACGATTTCCTGTACAGTATATTATCCTACAGATATTACCTGTACAGTATTATTATCCTACAGAATCCGACAGTATATTATTATCCATAGATTATTATCCTGTACAGTATATATTATTCTACAGATTATTATCTGTAAATTTATTACTATCCTACAGATATTATTCTGTACAGGATATTATATCCTACACATTATTATCCTGTACAGTATATATATTATCCTACACATTATTATCCTGTACAGTATATGATATCCTACACATTATTATCCTGTACGGTATATATTATTCCTACAGATTATTATCCTGTACAGTATATTATTATTCTACAGTTATTATTCTGTACATTATATTACTATCCTACAGATTATTATTCTGTACAGTATATTATATCCTATACACATTATTATCCTGTACAGTATATTATTTCCTAATTATTATCCTGTACAGTATATTGATATCCTCACATCATTATTATCCTGTACGGTATTATTATTATCCTACAGATTATTATCCTGTACAGTATTTATTATCCTCAGATTATCCTGCACAGTAATTATTATCCTACAGATTATAATCCTGTACAGTATATTATTACCTACATATTATCCTGTACAGTATATTATATTCCTACAGATTATTCTGGCCAGTATATTATTATACTACAGATTATTATCCTGTACATTATATTACTATCCTATCTGTAGGATAATAATTTACTGTACATGATAATCTGTAGGATAATAATATACTGTGCAGGATAATAATCTGTAGGTTAATAATATACTGTGCAGGATAATCTGTAGGATAATAATATACTGTACAGGATAATAATCTGTAGGATAATAATATACTGTACAGGATTATAATCTGTAGGATAATAATATACTGTGCAGGATAATCTGTAGGATAATAATATATTGTACAGGATAATAATCTGTAGGATAATAATATACTGTACAGGATTATAATCTGTAGGATAATAATATACTGTACAGGATAATAATCTGTAGGATAATAATATACCATTGTAGGATAATAATATACTGTACAGGATAATAATCTGTAGGATAATAATATACTGTACAGGATAATAATCTGTAGGACAATAATATACCGTACAGGATAATAATCTGTAGGATAATAATATACCGTACAGGATTATAATCTGTAGGATAATAATATACTGTACAGGATAATAATCTGTAGGATAATAATATACCGTTGTAGGATAATAATATACTGTACAGGATAATAATCTGTAGGATAATAATATACTTTACAGGATAATAATCTGTAGGATAATAATATACCGTACAGGAAAATAATGTGTAGGATATCAATATACTGTACAGGATAATAATGTGTGGGATAATAATATACTGTACAGGATAATAATGTGTAGGATAATAATATACTGTACAGGATAATAATGTGTAGGATATAATATACTGTACAGAATAATAATCTGTAGGATAGTAATATAATGTACAGAATAATAATCTGTAGAATAATAATATACTGTACAGGATAATAATCTGTAGGATAATAATATACCGTACAGGATAATAATGTGTAGGATATCAATATACTGTACAGGATAATAATGTGTAGGATAATAATATACTGTACAGGATAATAATGTGTAGGATATAATATCCTGTACAGAATAATAATCTGTAGGATAGTAATATAATGTACAGAATAATAATCTGTAGAATAATAATATACTGTACAGGATAATAATCTATAGGATAATAATATACTGTACAGGATTATCTGTAGGATAATAATATACTGTACAGGATAATAATCTGTAGGATAATATACTGTACAGGATAATCTGTAGGATAATAATATAGTGAACAGGATAAAAATCTGTAGGATAATATACTGTACAGGATAATCTGTAGGATAATAATATACTGTACAGGATAATAATCTGTAAAAAATATACTGTACATCATAATAATCTGTAGGATAATAATATACTGTACAGGAATTTAACAGGATAATCACTGTAGGATAAGAATATTTACCGTACAGGGATAATTGTGTAGCGACATAATTATACGGTAAAGGGACTAAACGTGGTTTTGGAGGTTTCGGATAGTAATACACTGACCAGGGATAATAAGCAGTGTAGGAGAAGTTATTATAATGTACAGGTAAATACTATGTAAGGAGAGGATAGTAATCATAATGTCACAGAATATAATCGTAGGAAAATATACTGTACAGGATAATAATCTAGGGATATAATAATCATACTGTAGGATTCGTAGGTGAATATATACTTGTACAGGCTAAATATCTGTAGAAAATTATACTGTACAGGATATCTGTTGTTGTGAGGGATAATACTCTAGTTGCAAGGATATAAAAAATCTTGTAGGATTTATCTCCTGTCCTTCTCCTCGCTTCCTTCATCCTCCTTTTTCTCTTTTCCTCTCCTCCTTTTTATCCTACAGATTGTCCTGTACAGTATATTATTATCCTACAGATTATCCTGTACAGTATATTATCCTACAGATTATTATCCTACATATTATCATGTACAGTATATATCCTACAGATTATTATCCTACATATTATCATGTACAGTATATTATTATACTACAGATTATTATCCTGTACATTATATTACTATTATTGGACCGTTTCAACCGCCTTTAAAGGCACACAGCCACGTTGCAGACGGAGCATCAATATTCTGACCAATATGGCCAAATTTGATTAAATTGATCAGACTATACAAGAGGACATTTACCTGCTGACATTTCGATAGATAAATTGATAGGCTGCATAATTAAATTCCTTTTCCTGCTCCCTACTCTATACCCTGTCGTATAGATACTTCCCATCTACGGTCTCCAATAATGTACCCCAGGATATAATACTCTCCCAGTCCTGTCATTACTCGATACCCGTACATACTGATCCCCTATCCCTTGGTCCCCCCTACTCTATACCCCTGTCAATACTGACCCCTCCTATTCCTTTCCAATATTGCTTACCCTGTGCATACTGATCCCCCCTATTCCTTTCCACTATTCTATACCCATTGTAAACCCCTACTGATCCCCCCATACAGTCCTTTTTCAAGATGTGCATATACCCCTGTAAATACTGCATCCCCCTATTCCTTTCACTTTTCATACCAAGGTACATCACATGATCTCCCCTATTCCTATTCACTTTTCTAACCCCGTACATACTGATTCCCCCTATATATTGGCACTTTCAATACCCATTGTATATACTGATACCCCTATCCTTCACTTTTATATAACCCCTGATGTCAATAACTGATACCCCACTATTCACTTTCACTGTTCTATACCCCTGTACATACTGATACCCCCTATCATTTCACTTTTCTATACCCTGTACTACTTGATCCCCCCAATTTCCTTTCATTTTCTATACCACATGTACATACTCGTGATACCCCCTATTACATTTCACTTTTCTTACCCATTGTATATACTCGATACCCCCTATATCCTTTCACTTTATACTTACCCCTGTACAACTGATACCTACTTCATTCCTTTCAACTCCTTGATAATAACCTCCTGTACTACTGATACACCCTATTCCTTACATTTCCTTATACCCATGTCATTACTGATCCCACTATTCCGTACTTTCTTTCTATAACCCTTTGTAATACTGATACCCCTATTCTTTCACTTGTACGTAACATGATACCCCTTTCCCTTCATTGCTTTATAACCCGTTTACATACTGAGCCCCCCCTATATTCCTTTACGATCTACTATAATTTACACCAGGATATACGTTTATTCCAGTATGTCCCCAGTACACGGTTGTTACAAGAACATAAGGACCCTCTGGTCCCTACGTACTATACCCATGATAATAACCGATCTCCCTATTCCTTTCACTTTTATATACCATGGATGCATATGATCCCACCGTATTCATGGGCCCTAATTCTCGATACCCCTTGTAAACTGATCCCCATTCCTGTCCCTACCATACCATATATTACCCAATCTTGTCCCTCATACTACATCGTCACACTGCATTCCTCCATCTTCACTTTTCTATACCCTGTGTACATACTGCATCACCCATTCCTGCTACTTTCTATACCCCTGTGACTACTGATCCTATTCCTTCACTCTACTCATACCCCTGATACACGATGCACCCTATTCACTTTACTTTTCTATTACCCTTGTACATACTGATCCCCCTATTACTTATCCACTTTTATATACCCCTGTAATTGAACCATACTGCACTGGATACCCCCTACATCTATCCATGTCTTCATTTATATACACTGTACTACATGATTAACCCCCTTATTCTTTCACTTTTACTTTATACCATTGTACATCACTGATCCCCCTATCTCCTGTCACTTTCTCTAACGCCTTTGTACATAATGATCCCCCTATTCCTTTCACTATTCTCCTGTACATAACTGATTACTACCCTATTACCTATTCATTTTCTATAACCCCGCCTACATAGATTCACCCCTATTCCTGTTACGATCTCTAATTAATACCAGGTATATAATATTGTTCCTTCCTGTCCCTACACTGTAACCCCATGTACATACAGCTGATACCACTATTCGCTGTACCTCTACTCATATACCCTGCTAAATACCATTCTTCCTATCCTTTCACTTTACTATACCCATGTGACCATTGTATGATGATCCACACTATTCCCTACCACTATGTCAACTCTATACCACATAGTACTTAATTACTGATTTTCCCCTATTCCTGACCTATTTATCATACCTGTAACAACTGATCCCTGAATTCCCTTGTACATTACCTTCCCCTATTCCATGGTCATTCCATCTAACACCCTGTGTACATACTGAATCCCCCTATTCCTTCACTTTTTCTATACCCCTTAGGACATAATCCACCCATATTCCTGTCCTTACTCTATACCCCTGTAAGAAACTGATCCCCTCATCTCCTCTTCACGTCTCTAATATGTACCCCAGTATATAATAGGGGTATATAAAGGGGGTTGAGATGGAGTAATGCGGGGTATGGATTGAATAGGTACTGTTATGGTTCATATTCCCCTCCCACTTTCTAACGTATGTAAGCACAATGTGTTAGTAATAGAGCCATTTAACATCCTTTACGTTACTGCTATAGACATGACTCTCCTTCTCCCTCATTGTAGTTTTCCTCCAAACATTTGACTTCTCACGAATCTTTTAATCTCCCTATCATCTTAACACAGAACGTTGGGGTGATTCTATTTCCGCAGGTGACGGGGTGTTCAGCTTTTCTATACTAACACAGAATTGTCACCACATCAAATATTCCCTCCCGAGACCACTCACCCACTCCTGTGACTATCCCTCCTTTTACAGACCAGCCCTACAGTCCTATCGACGCCGCCATTATGTGGGCACGGCACAAAAGTGTGATAGGGCGCATGCTTCAAATCTAGTCCCCAGCATCTGCCCTGAGCGTACCCAAAAAAAAGCGCTCACTGGATTGACTGTCACTCTGCGCCAGGTAAACCCCTCCCACCTTTTACAATCCCTCCACCTGTTGGAAGCGTAAAAGGGCCCGTGGTTTATCACGTGGGATTGTTTTCTCTTTGTTGGCCAGAAGATGGCAATAGAAGTGAGTGAAGGAGCATCAGTGGGACTGGGATGGCGGGCCATACACTACAGAAACGAACATTCAATGCCAATAGTAATCACAGGCCTTTACTAGTGGTCTTTATTGTGTGTTTGTTGGTTATTTTCTATGTTTATCATTAGTTATCCCCTTATTCTACCTTATGGCATTGACTATATTATTATTATGTGGATTATTATAGCCGCCCAACATCTTCCATGGCACTTTACAGTTGCATTAAAATACATAAGGAAGAAAACATACATGTTACATACAAGTGTAGTGCATGTAATACAAAGTGCCAAAAATGTAAGTGCCTAGTCCAGCAGAATTCAGTGTGGGTTAAGTTACAGCATACTGTGGTACAATATGGATGGAGGGCCCCTGCCCGAGAGGTTACAGTCATAGAGGAGATGGGGATGAAACATAAGGTGTGAAGCAGATCAGTAGATGTAACTAAGGTTGGAGTGAGAGTATAACTAGCGGGTCTGCGAATGGCGGTCAGTAAAGGTTAGAAGTGTCCAGGACCATATTGTAAACTTTGCCTGAAGAGATGAGTTTTGAGGTTGCGTTTGCTGATATGAAGTGATAGCGAGTGATTAAAAGCGAGGCGAGAGGTTCCAGAGCAGAGGGGATCACGAGAAAGTCCGGATACGCGCCGTGGAGAGGTGATCTAGAGCGGATGGAGGGAGGAGAAGATATCATTAGCCAGAGCGGAGGTTACGCCCTTGGGTAGTATCTGTTATCAGATCAGAGATGTATGGGGGGCTGTATTGGAGAGAGCCTATATATGATAAGGTAGCATCTTAAATTGGATCCTTTGGGTGATGGGAATCGAGTGTAGAGATGACAGAAGAAGGGGGCAAGGATGTGAGAAGCGGGAAGAGAGGTGAATGAGCCTGGCAGCAGAAGACTGTAAGGATTGATTGAAGGGGTGCCAGTCGGTTGCCTGGTACACTGACAGGAGGGTGTTACAGTAGTCACCCCCCAACGAGAGATGATAAGGGCAGAACTACAATTTTGGTTAGCATCTGTGAAAGGAAGGGACAGATGGTGAGATGTTTTGAGCGTAATCGACAGGGATGTTACCTTCCTTTCATATGGAGAAGACACGGGTGTTGGTTAAGCTGCCATTTGACCATCCATTGTAGAATAGGGCATCCCTATTCCCTAGGCCATGCTACCCATATCCTATCCATAAAATCAGTGGTCTGGTTACAATTGGTGGCAGCGGTGATGGTAATACCATTATTCTCCCTGTTTCTTTGTATATTTGTTCTCTGTATTAAGCTATGGAGGCTGCTATTGATAGTATTGATTATTATCCTCCTGTCTTGTACCTGCGATGAAGTTCCCCAATTAGATTCGTAGCTCTAACCAGACCCAAAAACTTTTATTTTTAAATCTGATCCATTTGCATGGGGTAAAAATAGGGAGTGGATGATGGCTAGAACAATTTAGATTGGACAGCCACTATTAATGGTTGGGATGAAGGACTTGCTTGCAAGCACCTTTAGTAGGTCTTAGCCTTTTCTTAGTGGGGTTAAAGCCAGGCAGTATTAGCAAGGATTTACTGCTAATCACTGAAATAGATGCTTGGTTGGCGGCAAAATTAGTACCATTTTAAACAATAAGAACTTTTTATTGAATCTCCCTGATAATTCCATTGTGACACCAACGCGGCACCCACATTTTGCTAGTGGCGAAAATCAAATATATGTATAAATTTTTTAAGGGATTATATAGTATATAATATATATTAGTATCTACTATAAAAGCAGAGAATCCTTGCCCTCCACCCACAGCCACACCCCTGAATACTCAACATATGGCAACGCCCTGAAGTTCAGTTTGACCAATAAAAATCCTCCGACTCAATGCAGAGTGTGATTCCCCAATTCAGTAACTCGTGATGAAGGGGCCTGGGCCTATGTGTTGCTGCGCCGACTTACAACACAGATACAGAGTCCCTCAGTGACACAACACAGCAGCGTAAGTAGGCTACACAACTCAGAGAGCTGCCACCACACAAGCAACAAAAGCTTCTATAACAGAGACATTTCCTTAGGGCTAGCCCACCACTTAGCCGCAAATTTTTTTTTAGCTTAATGTTGCAATCGCGGAAACTTATGCGATTGCGTTTCCATTTGCGATACGCCAATCGCATGTAGTATCGTATTTCAAAAGGAGAAAACACATGCGCAAACGCACGGGGAGAAACGCACACGCAATTGTGTGCGGCGCAGTGTGGCTGTGCCCTTAAGGTCTGTAAGACATCATAATTTGCTCCTGAAGGTTTACTATCGGCGATATAGTCTATAGGTGGCAAAACCAAAAACGTGGGGGATTAAGCATCATAGTTTGTATAGTAGGTTTTGCATACATTGTGACCTACGTCATTCAGCAATTTCACCTTCTCTAACACTCATAACTAATTAAATAATGACGTACATTACCAACTGATGCAATTCTTTTCCCCTATCTCTATCCATATAAACCAAACACAAACACTGCACTAAACAATACGTTAACCCACACGTTGTACAACTGGCAACGTCCAGCTGGGTACAACTAGCGTAGTGATTATATATATGATATAATAATATAACTCTACAATGCATAATAACCCTATAGCGATAATATACTGATACAGGATAATAAATCGTAGCGCTAATCTGTACATGCTAAGGACATAATAATGTCATGGTAGATAATATATGATTACAGGATAATAATCTGTAGGATAATGATATACTGTACAGCATAAAAATCGGCTTAGCGATAATAATATACTGTACAGGATAATTAGCGAGTCATATTGTAAGGTAATAATCGGGTATGTACAGGAATTTATTACTGTATCTTGGCAATTTATACAGAGATAAATTGTAGGATAATAATTACTGCCCCTACATGGAATTATACTGTACAGGATAATAATCATATAGGGATCTATACTGTACAGTGATAATAATATGTCGGTAATATACTGTACAGTAATAAATCGGTGATAGGATAATTATATACTGATACAGGATAAAAATCTAGTTCGGATAGATTAGATAATTACATAGTACAGGATAATGAATTTGTAGGATATATATCGTACAGGGATAATAATCTGTTAGATCGATATAGCTGTACAGAGCATAATAATCTGTAGGATGATAATATACTGTAGATAATCAGGTAAATACTCTGTAGGAAGATAACTTAGAAATATACTGAACAGGATAATAATCTGTAGGAAAAATGATACTGTAACAGTAATAATCTTGTAGCCATCATACTAATTGTACTAAGGATACACGTAGAATATCACTATACTCGTAAGATAATAATCTGAACTAGGATAATATACTCTACTAGGAAATTAGGATAATTATACTGTACAGGGATAATCTTGGATAATATGGTAACAGATAATACTGATAGATGAAAAATAAATACTGCTAAGATAATATTAACTTGACCGGATATGGATAATAATTAACTGTACAGGCATAGTATTAAAGATATGCTAAAGGATAATACTATGTAGGATATATACTTGTACAGGGATAATAATCTGGTAGTATACTAATATTGTACTTGATAATAATCTTTAGGATAATAATAATACTGTACAGGATATCTGATAGGATAATAATATACGGTACGGATAATAATACTATAAGGATTAATTATAATGTAACAGATAATAATCTGTAGGATAATAATTATATAGTACAGGATAATAATCCTGGAATAATATAATACTGTCAGGTAATATGTCAGGCATAAAAAATACTGTACAGGATAATAAATCTGAAGCACGGTAATTATTAACTACTGTACAGGATAATAATCATGAAGGAAACTAATTATATGCCCCTAACAGGACAATCTCGTAGGATAGTAATATAATGTACAGATAATAATCTGTAAGGATAATAATTACTCTTACATGGATAATAATCTATTAAGGATAAGATACTGTACAGGAATAATCTGTAGGCATATATACTGTACAGGATAATCTGTACGGATAATATACGTATACATGATAATAATCTGTAGGATAATATATACTGCTACAGGATAACTCTGTAGGATATAAATACTGTACAGGATAATAATTCTGTAGGATAATATACTGATGGACACGATAGATAAACTGTAGGATAATTATACTCATACAGGATAATCTTGTAGGATAATAAACTGTTACTCTCAAGAGTTACTAAGGATAGATAATCTGAGCAGGCATAATAATATATGTACAGCATAATATATCGGTAGGATAATATACTGTGACAGGAAATAATTGATAATAATTATAACTGCACAGGTAAATCTTGATAAAATCTGTAAGGTAATAATTACTGACGTACAGGAAATAGGATAAATACTGTCAGGATAATATTTAGGATGAATATACGTAGAAATACTAGGTATAAATAATGCTACAGATAATAATGACTATATGAAACATGATACGTATCTTAGATTACAGATAATTGTAGGATAAAATAAATATATGTACAGGTATAAATCTGTAGCATAAGAATTGTACTAGATAATAATCGTGTAGGATAATTAGATTATACGATACAGGATAATAGCTGTAGAATATCTGTACAGAGGATAATCTATAATAACTGTAAAGGATAATCTGTAGAGATAATAATATACCGACAGTCAATATCTGTAGGAAATAATATACTAGTACAGGATATATACTGTAAGGATTAACTAAGGTAATTAATATGAAATAATGTAAAGATTATGCAAATAATCTGTAGTAATAATATACTGTACATGATATTAAATTGATCTAGATAGATAATAATCGGTCAGATTCTAAGGATAATAATATGTACAGGATAATCTCTATAGGATAATATATACGCTAAGGCATAACTAAAATGTAAAAAATTCTGTAGCATCATAATATATCTGTCAGGAATATGAAATAATTTATACGGTTAATAGAGCGAAATAAAATAGACGTGATAGATAATGAAGGTATTATACTGCTACAGTATAACTCTGAAGGGGATAATATATCGACTGTACAGGATAATCTGTAGGCATATAATATATACTGTACAGGAATAATTGTAGGATAATAACATATAACAGATGATAATCAGGCAATACGTACAGAATACTGTAGGATAAATTATGAAACGAATATAGATATATATTACTGCATCGATAATATATCTGATAGATAATAATATACTGAACAGGATAATGAGATTGATATAAAGGATATACTTATAATATACGTACAGTCCCCCGATAATAAGTAGGATAATATATATACAGTACAGGATAATCTAGTAGGATAACTATATATACAAGCTAGCGATAATAATCTGTAGGATAATAATATACGTACAGGATAATCTGTAGGATAATAATATACTGTACTATGATAACGTCGGGATATGCTGGATATAAAATCAGATTAATGGTGATAAGTCTTTCGTACAGGATATAATCTGTAGGTATATAAATAAGATACTGTACATGCATAATGATGTAGGATAGTAGATAATATTAGGAAATAGATTGTAGAGATAATCGAAAATCTGTGGATAATAAGTATACGACAGGATAACTAAATGTAGGAATAATATAAGTCTTAATAATAAGTAATAGATACTGTACAGAAAAACTGATAAGAATTACTGTAAATGTAGGAATGAATCTTCGATATATACAGGTACAGGATATCTGTAGGATACATATATGCTACAGGTAAAATCTGTAAAGAATAATATACTGTACATGCTAATAATCTGGTTAGGATACAAATATACTGCCTACAGGCATCATTCTAGGATAATATATTAGGACATGGTAATACAATCTGTAGAATAATATACTGGTACCGGTATAATCTGTAGTAATAATATGACACTGCTAGAATATAATCTGTCAGATAAGGTAATATATACGTACAGATGAATCCTGTAGCGATAAGTAAGTATACTGATACAGGAATCAAATCTTGTAGAAGTTAATTAATTATACTGTGCAAGGATAATAATCTGCAGGATAATAATAGTACTGTTACAGGATAATATCTGTTAGGATCAACTAAATAACCTTGTCAGGATAAATATAGAACAATTAGTAGGATTAATATATACCGTACAGATAAAATCGTAGTGATCACAGGCATTATATATCTTGTAGGATATAATATAACATGACCTACAGGATATACTATACTATTATACATTGTAGGATAAGAATATACTGATACAGGATTGAATATGTAGGATAATAATTATACTGTTACAGATAATTAATAGTAATTTGTCAGATAATAATCATGCGTATAGATAATATAATGACATAGATAATATATATATAACTCGTTAGGATAAATTATACTGTACAGGGTAATAATCTGTGGATAATAATATACTGTACAGGATAAATAATCTGTAGAATAATATACGTACAGAGAGATCATCGTTGTAGGATATAATATACTGTACGACAAGAGGATAATAACTGTTTCAGGAATCTGCAGATTATAATATTACTGCACCACGGATAATGAGTGTAGACAAAATATCATGTACAGGCTAATAATCTGTCAAGCGATAAGTAATTAATGTACAGGATCATAATCTGTTTTAGCAAAATAAGTAACAGGATATAAATAGAGTAAATAAGGTACAATATGCTGTCAGATAATAATATACGGTCAGCATTGAGATAATGCTGTAGGCACGATAATATACTGTCCGGGAGTAATCTGCTAGATAATAATATACGATAACAGGATAAAAATCTGTAGGGATTAATATACTGTACAGGACCATTCTGTAGGATAATAATATCTGCCCTACAGGATATAATCGATGGTATGGCCATAAATAATATGTCCTACAGTAATGCTCAGATAATAAATATCTATACGGCACATCAAAGCAATCTGGCAGTAGGATAATAATATCCTGACCCAGGAAATCTCGAGTAATACTATACTGATACGGGATAAAATCCTTTAATAATATACCGTACCGGATTATAATCTGTGCGAAAATAATCATACTGCTACAGGATAATATCTGCTAGGTAATATATACCATAGAAATTATCTAGTACAGGACTAATAATCTGTAGGATAATAATATACTGTATACAGGAAATAATGTAGGATAATAAATAAGTACAGGATAATACATCTGTTGATAACATTAACGTGTAGATAATAATATATGCTACAGGATAATAATCTGGATTTAAATTAGGTATAATCTTGGTATATATTTACAGGATACGAAATGCTGTAGGAGATGCTAATATACTGTACTGAATGGAGGATAATAATATATCACGAATAGTGTAGGGATAAACATAATGAAGTATAATCTGATATTATACAGTAAAGATAATAACTGTAGCGAATAATATACTCGCTACAGGATATCATAAGGCATTAATAGATAATAAGACTTTTGAACGGATAATCATGATAGGATAATCAATATATGATACAAGATAATAGATCTGTAGAGATAATACTTACCTGTACCAGGATAATCTGTAGGATCAAAATATAGGAATACAGGATAAAACATCTGTAGGATATAAATGTACAGATATAACTAGGACATAATTATACATACAGCGATGAATGTGTAGTTATAAAATTACTTGTACAGGATAATCCTAAGATATATTCGCCTAGAGCAAATAAAGATAATATTACTCGGTAATCTGTGGATAATATATCGGCCTAGGCGATATAATCCGTGCTAAGATAAATAATATACTTATCAGGCATGCAATAATCTGAGCGACTCATTAATATACTGTACAGGTATAATCTGTGGAATAATATATCGCTACGTAATATCTGAGGCTAATAATCTACTAAGGAATAGGGATAATAAAATACGGTACGAAATTAAAGGTAATTCTGGTACTAAGGTAATTATACTCGGACTGAAATTATACTGTACAGGATAAATGTAGGATAATTAATATAGATAATAGTATGATAATCTGTAGGATAATGATATACTGTACAGGAAATAATAATAGTGTAGGATAATAAGAGAGTATACGATACAGGATAATTGTGTAGGATAAAATATACTGATTACAGGATAATCTAGACTAGAGATAATAATATACCGTACAGGATAAATAATCTGTAGGATCATAATACTGTACAGGATAATAATCTGCAGGAAATAATATACTGCTTAATAATATAATCTGATAAATAGTAATATAATGTACAGGATAATAATCGTAGTATAATAATATACTTTTACATTGATAAATATGTAGGAATATAATCTGTAGGATAATATACTGTACAGGATAATCTGTCAGGATAAGAATATAGTACAGGATAATAATACGTAAAAAATATACTGTACATAATAATATGCTTAGGATAAATATACGTACGACATACGTAGGATAATAAATATAATGTACAGGATAATAATCTGTAGAATAATAATATATACTGTACAGGATAATATGTAGGATAATAATAATCGTACAGGATAATCTGTAGGATATAATTTACTGTACATGATAATTGTAGGATAATAATATACTGTACAGCGATTAATAATCTGTAGGATTAAAAATATACTGTGAGGATAATCTGTAGGATATAAATACTGTACATGATCTGAAGTATTCATCTGTGGATAAATATACTGTGACAGGATAATAATCTGTAGGATAATAATATACCGTTGTAGGATACATAATATACTTGTTACAGGATAATAATCTGTAGATAATAATATACTGTACAGGATAATAATCTGTAGGATAACAATATACTGACAGGATAAAATAAGGATGTAGAGAATCTCATTTTGTACTTTAGGGTAATAATATACCGTACAGGATAATCTGTCAGGTAATATATACCATACAGGATAATAATCTGTAGGATAAATAATATCTGTACAGGATAATCTGTAGGATAATAATATAATGTACATGATAATAATACTGTAAAATAGTAATTATAATGTACAGGATAATAATCTGTAGTATAATAATATACTGTACATGATAATATGTAGGATAATAATCTGTAGGATAATATACTGTACAGGATAATCTGTAGGATAATAATATACTGTACAGGATAATAATCTGTAAAATAATATACTGTACAGCATAATATCTGTAGGATAATCTAACTGTACAGGACAATCGTAGGATAATGATACTGTACAGGACAATCTTAGAATAATATACTGTACAGGATAATAATGGTAGAATAATATACTGTACAGGTAATAATCTGTAGGTTAATAATATACTGCTCGACAGGATATATACTGCATAGGTAATAAAATAACTGTACAGGATAATTCTGTAGGATAATAATATACTGTACAGGATATATATGCTGGTAGGATAATAATATACTGTACAGGATACTAATCTGCTAGGATAATATAACCATTAGTAGGATAATAATATACTGTACAGGATAATAATCGTAGGATAATAATATACTGACATGAATATACTGTAGGATAATACTATACGTACAGATAATATCTGTAGGAATAATATACCGTACAGGATTATAATCTGTAGGATAATAATATACTGTACGGATAAATCATGCTAGGATAATAATATAAATCGTAGGATAATCAGATACTGTACCATGGATAATATCGTGGATAAAATATACTGTACAGGTAATAACTGTAGGATAATAATATACGTACAGGATATAAAATCTGTAGGATAATACTATACGTTTAAGCCGGATAATAATTACTGTACAGGATAATAATCTGTAGGATAATAATATACTTTACAGGATAATAATCTGTAGGATAATAATATAACGTACAGGATAATAATGTGTAGAGATTATCAATATAATGTACAGGATAATATATGGAAGTGTATAGGATAATACTAGTAAGGATAAATGTGTAGGATAATAATATAACTGTACAGGATAATAATCTGTAGGATAGAATATAATGTAACAGATAATAATCTGCTAGAATAATATCATACTGTACAGGATAATAATCTGTAGGATAAAATATACCATTGTAGGATATATAATATACTTTACAGGATAATAATTGGTAGGATAATAAATACTGTACAGGATAATAATATGTTGGATAATAATATTACTGTACACCGGATAATCTTGCAGGATAATAATATACTGTAGAGCATAATAATCTGTAGGATAATAATATACTGTACAGGATAATCTGTAGGATAATAATATACTGTACGGGATAATAATCCGTAGAATAATATACTGTACAGGATAATAATATATAGGATAATAATATACTGTACAGGATAATCTGTAGCATAATAATATACTGTACATGATAATAATCTGTATCATAACAATATACTGTACAGGATAATAATTGTAGGATAATTAATTACAGGATAATCTGTAGGATAATAATATGCTGTACAGGATAATCTGTAGGATAATAATTTTTTATCCTACAGATTGTCCTGTACAGTATATTATCCTACAGATTATTATGCTGTACAGTATATTATTTTACAGATTATTATCCTGTACAGTATATTATTAGCCTACAGATTATCCTGTACAGTATATTATCCTACAGATTATTATCCTACATATTATCATGTACAGTATATTATTATACTACAGATTATTATCCTGTACATTATATTACTATCCTATCTGTAGGATATAATTTACTGTACATGATAATCTGTAGGATAGATAATATACATGTGCAGGAAATAATCTGTAGCGTTAATAGATATTTGCAGGATAATCTGATAGGATAATAATATACTGTACAGGAATAATCTGCAGGTAATATATACTGTACAGGATTATAATCTGTAGCGATATAAGTTACTGGCAGGATAATTACGATAATATTACTAAAGGAAATAATTGTCAGGTAATAAAATACCGTACAGGCTAATAAGATGTGGATATCAATATACTGTACAGGATAATAAGGTCAGGTAAAAATACTGTACAGGATAATAATGTGTTAGGATATAATATACTGTACAGAATATAATCGTAGAGATAGATAGTAATATAGTGTACAGAATATAATCTGTAGAATAATATATACTGTACAGGATAATAATCTGTAGGATAATAATATACCGTACAGGAAGAAATGTGTGTAGGATATCAATATATGTATACTAGCTACAGGATAATAAGTGTAGGATAAATAATATACCTGTACAGGATAATAAGAGTGTAGGATATAATATCTCGTACAGAATAATCAATCTGTAGGATAGTGAATAGAATTGTAAAGAACTAATAATCTGTCAGAATAATATATCTATGTACAGGATAATAATACTATTAGGATAAATAATATACTGTAAGGATTAATCTGTAGGATAATAATATACTGCTACAGGAATAAGAATTTGTAGAGATAATATACTGTACAGGATAATATATGGAGATAATAAGTATCAGACTGACAGGATAAAAATACTGTAGGATAATATACTGTACAGGATAATCTGTAGGATATAAATATACGTATACAGGATAATAATTCTGTTAAAAAATATGTACATCATAATAATCTGTCTAGGATAATAATATCTGTAACAGGACAATCTGTAGGATAATAATATGATACAGGATAATAATCGTAGGATAGAATAATATACTGTACAGGAAATCTGTAGGAGATAATATATGATGTACAGGATAATAACTGTAGAGATAATATTTACTGTATTGATAATCTGATAGGATATATAAAGAGTATCGGTACAGGTTAATAATCTGTAGAGTTAATAATATACTGGATGCAGGATAATCTGTGTAGAATAATATATACGTACAGGATTATATCTGTAGAGATAATATATACTGCTACAGGATAAATAATCTGTAGGATAATAATATACCATTGTAGGATAATAATATATTGTACAGGATAATAATCTGTAGATAATAATATACTGACAAGGGATAATAATCTGTGGGATAACAATATACCGTACAGGATAATAATGTGTATGAGATAATAATATACGTACAGGATAATATGTGTGTAGGATAATAAAATACTGTACAGGATAATCTGTAGGATAATAATATACCATACAGGATAATAATCTGTTAGGATAATAATATACTGACAGGATAATCTGTATTAGGATAATAATATACTGTACATGATAATAATCTGAAAATAGTAATATAATGTACAGGATAATAATCTGTAGTATAATTATACGTTACATGATAATATGTAGGATAATAATCTGTAGGATAATATACTGTACAGGATAATCATGCTGGATAATAATATATGTACAGGATAATAATCTGTAAAAGTAATATACTGTACAGCATAATAATCTGTAGGAATAATATACGCTACAGGATAATCTGTAGGATAATAATATGATGTACAGGATAATCTGTAGGATAATAATTACTGAATGATAACTGTAGCGATAATCATATTGACTGTGCAGTATGTAGCCTTAATAATATCTGTGCAGGAATGTCACGAATAATTATACTCAAGATGAGCTAGGATAATAGATACTGATAGATACTTAGGCGTAATAATATCATGTCAAGGATAAAATCTGTAGGATAAATATTAATTGTACAGGATATAATCTAATCGATAGTAGGATATAACTACTGTACAGGTATCTAGGTAGGATAATAATATACTGTACAGGTAATACATCTGCAGGAAAATAATCAATTATATTGTAGATGTAAGGGATGAATATACTGTACACAGGAGTTTAATGCTGGAGGGATGTAGTATATAGTAATTTATACATCTGATAGGATAATAATATAATGTACAGGTATAATGTGAGAATAATATCGTCAGATTATGAGGACAATAATATACCGTACAGGATAATACATCTGTAGGATAATAATATTGACCGTAAAGGATTATAATCTGTAAGATAATATATACTGTACAGGATAATAATCTGTAGAGATAAAGTGTACGTTGCGGAAATAATATACTGTACAGGCATAATATCTGTAGGATAATAATATACTTTACAGGATAATAATCTGTAGGATATAATATACCGTACAGGAAAAATAGTGAGGCAATATCAATATAATGATAAGGATAATAATGTGTGTGGATAATAATATACTGTAAGGATAATAATGTGTAGGATAATAATCATGTACAGGATTGATAATTGTATAGATCAGTAATATTAAGTCCAGAATAAGAATCATGTAGAATAATAATATCTGTACAGCAGATAATAATCTAGTACTCGATAATAAATATTACTGCTACAGGATAAATCCTGCTAGGATAAATAAGTATAACTAGCTCCAATCTGTAGGATAATAATATACTGTACAGGATAATAATCTGTAGAATAATATACTGTACAGGATAATCTGTAGGATAATAATATGATGTACAGGATAATCTGTAGGATAATAATTTACTGTACATGATAATCTGTAGGATAATAATATACTGTACAGGATAATAATCTGTAGGTTAATAATATACTGTGCAGGATAATCTGTAGAATAATAATATACTGTACAGGATTATAATCTGTAGGATAATTATATACTGTACAGGATAATAATCTGTAGGATAATAATATACCATTGTAGGATAATAATATACTGTACAGGATAATAATCTGTAGATAATAATATACTGTACAGGATAATAATCTGTAGGATAACAATATACCGTACAGGATAATAATGTGTAGGATAATAATATACCGTACAGGATAATCTGTAGGATAATAATATACCATACAGGATAATAATCTGTAGGATAATAATATACTGTACAGGATAATCTGTAGGATAATAATATACTGTACATGATAATAATCTGTAAAATAGTAATATAATGTACAGGATAATAATCTGTAGTATACTATAACTGTACCTGATAATTGAGGCATAATAATCTGTAGGATAATATACTGTACAGGATAATCTGTAGGATAATAATATACTGTACAGGATAATAATCTGTAAAATAATATACTGTACAGCGATAATAATCTGTAGGATAATATACTGTACAGGACAATCTGTAGGATAATATACTGTACAGGACAATCATAGAATAATATACTGTACAGGATAATAATCTGTAGAATAATATACTGTACAGGATAATAATCTGTAGGTTAATAATATACTGTGCAGGATAATCTGTAGGATAATAATATACTGTACAGGATAATAATCTGTAGGATAATAATATACTGTACAGGATTATAATCTGTAGGATAATAATATACTGTACAGGATAATAATCTGTAGGATAATAATATACCATTGTAGGATAATAATATACTGTACAGGATAATAATCTGTAGGATAATAATATACTGTACAGGATAATAATCTGTAGGATAATAATATACCGTACAGGATAATAATCTGTAGGATAATAATATACCGTACAGGATTATAATCTGTAGGATAATAATATACTGTACAGGATAATATCTGTAGGATAATAATATACCATAATGTAGGATAATAAATACTGTACAGGATAATAATCTGTAGGATAATAATATACTGTACAGGATAATATCTGTAGGATAATAATATACCGTACAGGATAATAATCTGTAGGATAATAATACGTGTAGGATAATAATATACTGTACAGGATAATAATCTGTAGGATAATAATATACTTTACAGGATAATAATCTGTAGGATAATAATATACCGTACAGGATAATAATGTGTAGGATATCAATATACTGTACAGGATAATAATGTGTAGGATAATAATTACTGTACAGGATAATAATGTGTAGGATAATAATTACTGTACAGGATAATAATCGGAGGATAGTAATATAATGTACGATAATTAATCTGCTTAGAATAATATACTGTACAGGATAATAATCTGTAGGATAATAATATACCATTGTAGGATAATAATATACTTTACAGGATAATAATCTGTAGGATAATAATATACTGTACAGGATAATAATATGTTGGATAATAATATACTGTACAGGATAATCTGCAGGATAATAATATACTGTAGAGCATAATAATCTGTAGGATAATAATATACTGTACAGGATAACTGTAGGAAATATATACTGTACGGGATAATAATCGTAGATAATAATATACTGTAAGGATAATAATATATGGATAATAATATACTGTACAGGATAATCTGTAGCATAATAATATACTGTACATGATAATAATCTGTATCATAACAATATACTGTACAGGATAATAATCTGTAGGATAATTATACTGTACAGGATAATCTGTAGGATAATAATATGCTGTACAGGATAATCTGTAGGATAATAATTTTTTATCCTACAGATTGTCCTGTACAGTATATTATCCTACAGATTATTATGCTGTAAGTAATTATTTTACATTATTATCCTGTACAGTATTATTATCCTACAGATTATCTGTACAGTATATTATCCTACAGATTATTATCCTACATATTATCATGTACAGTATATTATTATACTACAGATTATTATCCTGTACATTATATTACTATCCTATCTGTAGGATAATAATTTACTGTACATGATAATCTGTAGGATAATAATATACTGTGCAGGATAATAATCTGTAGGTTAATAATATACTGTGCAGGATAATCTGTAGGATAATAATATACTGTACAGGATAATAATCTGTAGGATAATAATATACTGTACAGGATTATAATCTGTAGGATAATAAATACTGTGCAGGATAATCTGTAGGATAATAATATACTGTACAGGATAATATATGGAGTAATAAAATACCGTACAGGATAATAATGTGTAGGATATCAATATACTGTACAGGATAATAATGTGTAGGATAATAATATACTGTACAGGATAATAATGTGTAGGATATAATATACTGTACAGAATAATAATCGTAGGATAGTAATATAATGTACAGAATAATAATCTGTAGAATAATATATACTGTACAGGATAATAATCTGTAGGATAATAATATACCGTACAGGATAAGAATGTGTAGGATATCAATATACTGTACAGGATAATAATGTGTAGGATAAATAATATACTGTACAGATAAAAGTGTAGATATAATATCCGTACAGAATAATAATCTGTAGGATAGTTAATATATGTACAGAATAATAATCTGTAGAATAATATATACTGTACAGGATAATAATCTATAGGATAATAATATACTGGTCAGGATTATCTGTAGGATAATAATAACTGTACAGGTAATAATTGTAGGATAATATACTGTACAGGATAATATGTAGGATAATAATATAGTGAACAGGATAAAAATCTGTAGGATAATATACTGTACAGGATAATCTGGAGGATATAAATATACTGTACAGGATAATAATCTGTAAAAAATATACTGTACATCATAATAATCTGTAGGATAATAATATATGTACAGGACAATCTGTAGGATAATATAACTGTACAGGATAATAATCTGTAGAATAATATACTGTACAGGATAATCTGTAGGATAATAATATGATGTACAGGATAATACTGTAGGATAATAATTTACTGTATATGATAATCTGTAGGATAATATACTGTACAGGATAATAATCTGTAGGTTAATAATATACTGTGCAGGATAATCTGTAGAATAATAATATACTGTACAGGATTATAATCTGTAGGATAATTATATACTGTACAGGATAATAATCTGTAGGATAATAATATACCATTGTAGGATAATAATATTAGTACAGGATATAATCTGTAGATAATAATATACTGTACAGGATAATAATCTGTGGGATAACAATATACCGTACAGGATAATAATGTGTAGGATAATAATATACCGTACAGGATAATATTGTGTAGGATAATAAAATACTGTACAGGATAATCTGTAGGATAATAATATACCATACAGGATAATAATCTGTAGGATAATAATATACTGTACAGGATTAATCTGTAGGATAATAATATACTGTACATGATAATAATCTGTAAAATAGTAATATAATGTACAGGATAATAATCTGTAGTATAATTTACTGTACATGATAATATGTAGGATAATAATCTGTAGGATAATATACTGTACAGGATAATCTGTAGGATAATAATATACTGTACAGGATAATAATCTGTAAAATAATATACTGTACAGCATAATAATCTGTAGGATAATATACTGTACAGGATAATCTGTAGGATAATAATATGATGTACAGGATAATCTGTAGGATAATAATTTACTGTACATGATAATCTGTAGGATAATAATATACTGTGCAGGATAATAATCTGTAGGTTAATAATATACTGTGCAGGATAATCTGTAGGATAATAATATAACTGCTAAGGATAATAATCTGTAGGATATAATATCTGTACAGGATTATAATCTGTAGGATAATAATATACTGTGCAGGATAATCTGTAGGATAATAATATATGTACAGGATAATAATGTAGGAAATAATATACTGCAGGATTATAATCTGTAGGATAATAATATACTGTACAGGATAATAATCTGTAGGATAATAATATACCATTGTAGGATAATAATATAGTACAGGATAATAATCTGTAGGATAATAATATACTGTACAGGATAATAATCTGTAGGACAATAATATACCGTACAGGATAATAATCTGTAGATAATAATATAGCCGTACAGGATATTATAATCTGTAGGATAATAATCAACTGTACAGGATAATAATCTGTAGGATAATTAATATACCGTGTAGGATAATAATTAACTGTACAGGATAATAATCTGTAGGTAATAATACTACTTTACAGGATAATAATCTGTAGGATAATAATATACCGTACAGGAAAAATAAGTGTAGGATATCAATATACTGTACAGGATATAATGTGTGGGATAATAATATAATGTACAGGATAATAATGTGTAGGATAATAATATACTGTACAGGATTAATCTGTAGGATAGTAAATAATGTACAGAAATAATAATCTGTAGAATAATAATATACTGTACAGGATAATAATCTTATTAAAATAATTACAGGATATTGTAGGATAATAATATAGTACAGGTAATAATCTGTAGGATAATTAATTATACTGTACAGGATAATAATCTGTAGGATAATAATATACTGTACAGGATAATAATCTGTAGGATAATAATATACTGTACAGGATAATCTGTAGGATAATAATATAGTGAACAGGATAAAAATTTGTAGGATTATATACTGTACATGATATTTGTAGGATAATAATATACTGTACAGGATAATAATATGTTGGATAATAATATACTGTACAGGATAATCTGCAGGATAATAATATACTGTAGAGCATAATAATCTGTAGGTAATAATATACTGTACAGGATAATAATCTGTAGGATAATATACTGTACAGGATAATAATCTGTTGGATAATAATATACTGTACAGGATAATAATCTTCCAGAAATAAAATGTAGATGAGCCACAAGCAGCAAGTGTGAACTGCAGCAATTTTAATGTGTACAAAGCGACATGTTTCGGAGCCAACTGCTCCTTTATCAAGCTTGATAAAGGAGCAGTTGGCTCTGAAACAATGTCGCTTTGTACACATTAAAATTGCTGCAGTTCACACTTGCTGCTGTGGCTCGTCTACATTTATTTCTGGAAGCTGTATTCTGCCACTAAGACAGAGTGGAGTAGACTTGAAGCCGAAAAGGACAATTACCCTGTGAGTATCTACACCAGTTCGATTTGAAACAGGATAATAATCTGCAGGATAATAATATACTGTAGAGCATAATAATCTGTAGGATAATAATATACTGTACAGGATAATAATCTGTAGGATAATATACTGTACATGATAATATGTGGATAAAATATACTGTACAGGAATTAACTGTAGGTAATAATATATTACAGGATAATAATCTGTAGAATAATAATGTACTGTACAGGATAAATATATACTGTATATGATAATCTGTAGGATAATAATATACTGTACAGGATAATCTGTAGGTTAATATACTGTACAGGATAATAATCTGTAAGATAATATACTGTTACAGGATAATCAGTAGGATCATAATATTACTGTACATGATAATCTGTAGGATAATAATATACTGTATAGGATAATAATATGTAGGATAATAATATACTGTAAAGGATAATCTGTAGGATAATATAATGTGCAGGATAATAATCTGTAAAATGATAAAATACTGTACAGGGTTATAATCTGTAGGATAATAAATACACTGTACAGGGTAATAATTTGTAGGATAATAATATACTGTACAGGATAATAATCTGTAGGAAAATAATATACTGTACAGGATAATAATCTGTAGGATAATAATATACTGTACAGGATAATCTGAAGGATAATATACTGTACAGGATAATCTGTAGGGTAATAATATACTGTATAGGATAATAATCTGTAGGATAATAATATACTGTGCAGGATAATAATCTGTAGGATAATAAAATACTGTACAGGGTTATAATCTGTAGGATAATAATACACTGTACAGGATAATAATTTGTAGGTTAATAATATACGTACAGGATAATAATCTGTAGGATAATAATATACTGTGCAGGATACTTGTAGGATAATATACTGTGTAGATTAGGATAATAATCTGTAGGATAATAATTACTGTGTAGGTAAATATCTTAGGATAATAATATACTGTATATAAATAATAATAACTGTAGGTAGTAAATATACTCTGCATGATAATAATCTGTAGGATAATAATATTGTACAGGACCATAATCGGTAGGATAATAATATACTATAATATTTGAGGTTGAGTAAAGAGATATGTCTGTCTAACCCAACTACTCTGCAATATACACACATTTCTTGCTTTCATGAAAATACTTTACAGAATGTTAATCTGTAGCATAATAATAAACAGAATAGTATACAATACAGGATAATAATATACTGAAACATAAGGCTCTGACATTTGAATGGGGAGGTACAGTGGTGAGAATCTATATAATCAGTACTCAGTGATGTCACTGAGTGACTTCCTGTATTCCACTGTCCCTCACCATTTCTCTCTCCCTGTCTGTATTAGTAATATAGATTAGAAGCCTGTTTTGTAAATACAAATAGTTACCTGCCTTTGGTACTTCAAAAGTAAAAGAAGAGACTTAACATTGTCCTGTTCGGGTTCGTTTCACTGACTGAATTAATTACTGTGCAGATAAGGAGGAGGGAGCAGTCAAGTCAATTATGACTTGACCGGAAACTGCACCGGGTGAGAGCTGATGTTTAGTTTCTTCTTTAGTACAAATGGCAGTTACTATCTGTATATTAACAAAAACAGGCTTCTTATACATTACTAATAAAAGGAGGGCGAGACAGGGAGGGGTTGAGGACAGAGTGTCTGTGCTGGATTTTTCAGTTTTTGTTTTTTTTGGACCTTATGTATATCACTATCTATCTATCTATATATCTATCTATCTATCTATCTATCTATCTATCTATCTATCTATCTATCTATCTATCTATCTACATATATATGGTCAATGTATGTATGTGTGTGTTGTTTGATGTTCCAGACTTGGTACACTTGGTACACTATGTATAAGGACCTGGGAAAAAGCATAGGCTACTTTACAACTTTTAAAAATGCCTCTATACCCCCTTTTTTCGACATTTTTAAAGTTAATTCACCTGTGTACTGCCATCTGGTGGTGAATCGAGTGAATCAAGTTAATTGCACACCTCAAAATTGTTCATTTTATGTGTTGTGCTGGATAGGAGGATAGGGCTGTCAATCATATGAGAGCAGCAGGCCATGTGATGTACAATGTCATGTAACACACACTCAGTTCCTCCTCTCCACTTGTGGTTTGCCAGAGTCAAGATTGAGAGTTCAGAGAAGAGAAATGTGGTAGGTTTACTTAAGGAAAAGACAATGACAGCTGTGAATGGGATGACAAACTACACTATAAGGGGTTCATTTTACTTCACCCCTTGTGTCTCTTTTCCATAAACTACTGAAACCTCAGTATTAAAGGCCACGTGACACACTCTTTCACTCGCCTTTCTTTTCAATGTGTCATTTTTGCAAGAAAATGTGTTTTCTGGGCGAAATTGTGTGTCAATAATTCAATTTGACGATAGCAGTACAAAATAATAAAAGTTGGTGCGTTATGCCTTAAAGGGAAAGTTGGTGTGATACATGTTAATGGGGTAGTTGATGCAATATGCGTTAAAGAGGAAGTTGGTGTGATACATGTTAAAGGGGTAGTTGATGTTATATGCCTAAATGGAAGTTGGTGTGATATGCATTAAGGGGAAGTTGGGGTGATAAACATTAAAGGGGAAGTTGTGTGATAAGCCTTAAGGGGTAGTTGGTGTGATACGTGGTTAAAGGGAAGGTTGATGTGATACGCTTAAGTGTATCATATCAACTACCCCTTTTACTTTAAAGCATATCATATCAATTCCCCTTTAGTAACGGTTACAACAACCTCACATTAATTTATTTTTTATTGAGCATTTTACAATATCCCCTTATTGCACAACAATAATCCCCCAAATGTCGTGAGGTAAGTTAATTGGGGATGAGATATAGACCTAGGATCCTGCATTATGTCGGAGCACCCAGAAGTTTACCAGATTTGCAGTAAACTTTAAATGGATCAGGTTAGAAAACTGCAGGTGCTGTTGAATTTTGGATGCAGGTTCGGGCTGGATCTTTAGAAAAACCGGGCAACGCCGGGTACCTCAATAGTAACATAGTAACATAGTAATTAAGGTTGAATAAAGACATACGTGCATCAAGTCCAACCTATTCACCCTCTTTAACCCACCTAACAGTTGATCCAGAGGAAGGCAAAAAACCCCAGCTAGAAAGGGGGGGAAATTCCTTCCTGACTCCAAACGGCAATCGGAAAGTATCCCTGGATCAACCAGATCATATGTATTAATACCAGTAATTCTCAATATTTTTTTAGTTTTAGAAACGTATCAGGCCCTTTTTAAAGCTATTCAAGAAATTGCCATTACCACTTTCTACCAGAAGACAGTTAAACATTTTCACCGTTCTCACTGTAAAGAAACCTTTCCTAACCTGAAGATGAAACTTCTTTTCTTCAACCTTAAAGGATGTCCACGAGTCCCTGATATGACCTATTAGTAAACAATCAACCAGAGAGTTCATTGTATGGCCCATTAATATATGTATAAGGTTATCATTTCCCCACGCAAACGTCGCTTCCAATGTAAACCGCCCTAACTTTTCTAATCTGCCTGCATATTCAAAGCCCCTCCATTCCCTTATTATTTAGTTGCTCTGAATTGCCTCACATTTCCAAGATGTCCCTTTTGTATATGGGATTCCAAAACTGCACCGCATATTCAAATGAGGCCTTACCAGTGCCTTGTAAAGAGGGGGAATAATATTTTTCTCTCTTGAATCTTTTCCCCTTTTATACAAGACAATATCTTGCTAGCTCTAGTCGTTTGCTACCTGGCATGTTTGCTATAGCTAACCCAGAACCAGAACCCCCAAATCTTTTTCCATTACAGATGCACTTAACACAGAGTTATTTATGGTGTAAGTGGCACAGGGATTATTAAATCCAAATGCATCACCTTACATTTATCAACATTGAATCTATCTGCCATTCTGCTGCCCATTTTGATAATATATCTAGGTCTGTTGCAGCCTTGCACATCATTTGAAGTTTCCAAAGCTCTGCATAGTTTAGTGTCATCAGCAAACACTGAGACCTTGCTCTCAATGCCCCCTTCTAAGCCATTATAAAGAAATTAAACAGAAGCGGCCCAGTACAGACCCCTGAAGCACGTCCGCTTAGAACTTTAGCCCACATAGATGTAGCTCCATTAACCACCACTCTCTGTTTGCGATTCAATAACCATTTCTCTATCCATGAACAAATGTTTGTCTTCAAGCCAACAGTCCCCAGTTTATACATTAGTCGCTATGTGGCACAGTATCAAAAGCTTTTGCAAAATCCCAAATATCACATCCACTGCTGTGCCTTAATCAAACTTCTTCTCGCTTCTCATAAAACCAATTAATTTGTCTGACATTGATCTATTCTCATAAATCCATGCTGAATGCTACTAATAAGATGAGCTATGGAGACAAAAGTCAAGGATATGATCCCGTAACAAAGTTTCAAGCACCTTCCCTACCACTGATGTTAGGCTTACAGGTCTATACCAAGGCTGGTGAACGACTACCTTTTTGAAATGTGGTATTACATTGGCTTTTTTCCAATCCAGCGGCACATCCCCAGACCAAAGCGAATCTGAAAAGATGAGAAAACAGTTGTCTAGAATAGAACTGAACTAAGCTCTTTTTTAAAATCCGAGGATGCAATCCATCTGGTCTGGGGCTTTATTGATATTAGCTTGTCTAATTGTTCCATACCATATCCTCTGTTAGCAATGGAATAACACTCATTTCTTCCATGCAATATTATTACAATCCATGCTGTAAGGACAAGGATTTCAACAGTAAAAAAACCGATCTAAAAAAAAATGGTTTAGCAGATTAGCCTTTCAGCATCCTCTACAACCACCTCAGCCCCATTATTTAATGGTCCACATTCTCAGTCCTCATCTTTTTACCATTTATATACTTAAAAACAATTTGGGGTTGGACTTGCTTTTGTTCGACAATCCATATTTCATTTCTATTTTAGCTAGTTTAATTTCTTCCTTGCACTCTTTATTACAGCTTTTGTACTCCCTGTAAGCCTGTTCTGTTCCCTCTGTTTTCAAAAAATTCCATTTCCTCCTTTTACCTGGAGCATAAGCCATGCAGGAGTGGACCTAATTTTTTTACACTTGTTAACTAAAGGTACAGATTTAGAAATGTAATAGTTTAATATCCCATTAAAAGTGGTCCACATCTGCTCAGTATCTTACCTAGAAACAGTTCCCCCCAGTCTATGAGCAGGAGTGATTCCTTAACAGCATAAAATCAGCTTTCCTAAAGTTTAAAGTTTTTGTTAATACAGTGCACTTTAGTTTTTGCAACCTAATTAAATGACACTATTATCATGGTCACTATTCCCTAGCTTCCCATTACCTTATCTCCAAAATGAGCTCAGGGCTTTAGATATTCACCGACCAGATCACAACGCATTCTGTCTAGTAGGAACTTCTAACATCTGTGAAAGAAAAAGCCCATATAGGAATTTAAGAACTTTAACCTTTTGATGGGTGCTGGCAGTTCCCTTACTCCAATCTATGTCAGGGTAGTTAAAATCCCCCATAAACCAGAAATGCCTCATACCAGAAGCCTTGCCAACTGCATATGGAGATTCATTTCCACCTCCTCCCGGCATTTGACTGCTTATAAACTACTCCAACAATTAATTTACCTACCTTCTTGCTTCCTGTACACAGTTCCACCCATATGTTTCTGCCGTATCGTTTACTCCCCATCTATTCCATCTTTTAAATTGGCTTCAATTCCTGTTTAACATACATACATACCCTTCTCCTTTCTTATTAACTCGTCATGTCTAAATAAGGAGTATCCTTCAATATTACTGTCCAGTGGGTGAATCATTAAGCCATGATTTGCTTACCAATCACATCATACTTTCCTTAAAGCTATTATTTCAAGTTCCCCGGTTTTTCCAGCCAGACTTTTGCATTTGTAAACATACATTTTAGATTATCAATTGATTTACTTCCATACATGGTCGTACATGCCTCCTATCCTCTTGCTCCCCCCTCCCCCTTCTCTTCCTCTGTTGTGGTTAATAGCCCCTGATCCACTAACTTCTCTATCTACACCTGTGTAGTTCAACATACCCTCCCCCCCATACCTAGTTTAAAATCTCCTCCAACCCCCTAGCCATTCTTCTCCCCCAAACAGCTGCACCATCAACCATTGAGGTGGAATCCGTCTTTACTAAAGAGCTGTAGCCAACAGAAAAGTCAGCCCAGTTCTCTAAAACCCAAACCACATCTCTTACACACCCTCTATTAGCCACGCATTTATATTCCTGAGCTCCCGTTCCTCCCTAGTGTAGCACGTGGCTGCAGGTAATATTCTGAAATCACTACCCTTGAGGTCCTTGCTTTAACTTGGCCCCTAATTCTCGAAAATCATTTTTAAGGACCCTCACCTCCACCTCTAATTTGTCATTGGCACCAATGTCACCAAGACCGCCGGGTCACTCCCAGCCCCACCCAATAATCTCTCACAGATCCACCCAATGTCGAACCCTAGCACCAGGCCAGGACAACACACTGTGGCATGCAGGATCTTAGCGACAAGATTACCCTATCTACCTTTAATAATGGAGTCCCTACCACTACCACCTTCCTATTCTTCCTAGCCCCAGTTCTCCCTCCTTGTATTGGAAAAGCTGCTCCATATATGCTCCTCCACATCTCGCCTAAAATGGCAAATCTGTTGGGATCGACCAACTGGGGGGAAGCGCCCCTATCCTTCCGTCCCCTATTCCCCTGGTGACCCTTACAAATCTATCTTCCCTTTACCACCTTATCTGCCCCATCTCCACCTCCAGTTTACATGGACCCTGCCAGTACCTGCATTTCCCCCAGGTTTGCCAAGCCCTGCAATGCTGCAAGTTTCCCTTTAGATTCTGGACCTCCGATTCCAAATGGGCAACCCATCACATCTGACAACATACATAGGTCCCTTGGGGCGGGCTGCTCCAAGATCCATACATGCGGCAGATGCACATGCGTTGCCCCCAACAAAAATGCTCCCACATAACCTACACAACAGCAATACACACCTACAGCAATACACACCAGAGAAACAGCAATACACACCAGAGAAACAGCAAGTGTTGTTCTTAAACCCTTTTTGTTCTAAACGCTTTTGTTTCTAACGCACATATGCGCACGTGCAAAGGACTGGAGATGCGTCAGGGATTTCGTCCGCAGCTCTGTCAGCGCTGGAACGATCCCGGTAAGTTCTCCTGCTCTCCTGCAAGATTCACTGAAGAACGGGTACATTACATGGGGTCTATACTATATATGAATTACGTACTAGCGTAGCACTTCACTATATGTTATGGTAAATTGCCATGAACTCGCCACATTGCCATGTGCTCCCACAGCCCCCCTTTTGTGTATGTAATGTACAGAGCTTCTCTGCAGGAAGATAGACCTAACTTCCATATGGTAGTAGCACCCCCAACACATCCCTTTAATTGGAGGTCTTATGCCTTGTTACTAAGCATTGGATGGGATGCCTCTTCCCTCCTTTTTAAAAGACATTAGGCAGGGGGTAGCCGTGTGATAGCCTTCAATACTATTCCAATGCAATGTCAGGGAGTCATCCTTCCAAGAGAAAGCAACCAAG
The DNA here is from genome assembly GCA_019447015.1 of Hymenochirus boettgeri. Taxonomy (NCBI): domain Eukaryota; kingdom Metazoa; phylum Chordata; class Amphibia; order Anura; family Pipidae; genus Hymenochirus; species Hymenochirus boettgeri. The sequence goes on from CM033469.1 coordinate 332,488,517, forward strand.
TCAGCCTAGATAAATGACCAAGGTAATTTGTTAGGATCTTCCATACTGGGTTACTTGACTTTGGAAGTCTTTCATTTTTATGCATACAATTTAACTAAAACCTCTATGTTTTTACTGTTTGCAGTAGCACAGATATGTGATTTTATATAGGGCCAGGAATGAGCATTGATCAACGCTTTTCTGTTCCTTCTCTTCTCAGCACACTTTGCATATTCTTGTCTTTATCAAGGTGCAGGACTGGTCTTACACTTTTCATAATTGTAGCATCTTTAACTATTTTTTCACCCGGGAAACAGAAAGACCTTTTGATTCCCAATTAAAAAAGCACAGGTGCAGGGGAGGACTGGGACCTTTTGGCCTGGGGGAAAATTACGTACAACCAAATGGCCCTTTTACGGTAGATCACAAAATGTTTGACCATACCCACTTTGCTAAGTTCACATACTTTGTTTAAGTACGCCCATTTTTAAGATAACGGTTATCATTTATATGGTGCCTGCAACATTTTCGATAGTATGATGCGGTTAAGATAACTAACAGACTAATAAACTAGAGGGGACTGACTAATGATCTAGAGATCTTATAACACTTGCTAATGATCTAGAGGGCTGACAGTACTGGGTAATGAATTGTAGGCCTGAACACCTGATAATGATCTGGAGGGCTGCTAAACACTGGATAATAATCTAGAGGGTGAAAACACTGGGTAATAATTTGGAGGTCGGTGATAACATTGGGTATGATTTGGAGAGCTTATAACAGTGGCTAATGATCTGGGAGGTCTGATTCAGTTCCTTGCCCATGTTAGAGATAGAGGGGTGCATTGTGCTATTTAGGCGCATAACTTACTGATAGCTTCTGTGGCAGCCCAAAATTTTTCATTGGAGACCAGCCCGGGGGGGGGGGGGGTCATTTCCCCTCAGCTACTGGGCCAGTCCTCCCCTGCACAGGTGTACTTTTATTTTAGTCTAGAAGAAACAAAACCATCTCGGTACAAACTTTATAAAACTGTAAGGTAATATGTAATCATATTATTACCAAACTACATAAAACAATTTAACGTATGAGTGAGTAAACAATAAAGCTTATATCAATGTAAGGTTACAAACTCAAGACAGGTAACAAAGATACCACAGTGCCATTCATTACCCATCGTATATGATAGGAGCACTCACGCTGCTAAATAAATATAAGTCATATGGACTAATGATGTGACCCAAACGGTCATAGGAAAACGCAGCAGTGGGTTAAAAATGAGCTTTATTCTAGATATAATGAAAAACCATAAACCCTCTCTTAATCCCCAATACAAATAGAAAAAAACTAACAAAACACACTAGTAAATATACTAAAATCATGTCCTGGGCAAGCTGAAAAAGAATACAGTATGTCCCACAGGTAAGTCTGAACGCACTATTAAAGTCAATAGAGGCTGCACATGCTGGTGAATGGTTAGGGTAACAGTACTGGGATAAGCAGATATATTAAAAAAGCAGTATACGTGAATGATCTCACCCATCTTTCTGGACGCCGTAGTAACTCCACACTCCATATAGAGGGGTGTAATAATAGAACGCTCCCACGTACATTCCAGCTCCTGTCCTCCCAAAAATGAGCAATGTAAATTTTAGGGAGAACTGGTACTATTTCTAAAAATACAAATGAATGGACTATGATGGTGGCTGTATTAGATAGGTTGGGAATGGATGCACACCAAAATGCTATTAAGTCCGGATGCCAACATACATACAATGTAGTATGAGTTATAACTTTATTTAAAAGTGCCACTTGGGTACGCAGCGCTGTATATTATAAAATACAGAGTACAAACAAGGGGATAAGTGCAGGCAATTATATAGATAAATAAAAATGAAATATTTTATACAAAGGTTAAGAATACATATATAATGGATGGATATAACTTGTAATTTTCTTTACAAGTTCTCTTGTAGGGCAGTGAGGTTGCATTACTTCTAAAGGTGTGTCCACAATCCGTTTGTATTCCAGAACTCATTCATCAAACGACATCTCATGTTTCGACTTGTGATGACTAATTTTGAGCATTATATCACGACTTGGCATCGAAGGTAGGCCTATATGGCTCACTTTCAAAAACTCATACTCAGCTGGTTCTATGAGGGATAGTTTAGTCACCAATTATATTATTAGTATTTTGGAAGGACATTTTTTTATAGATATTTCCACACAAAGTTTGTGTTTTTGTCAGGTAATCAGTGAGGGCTGACATGTTCCCTGTTATCTTTGCCCAGAGTTACAGAGTATGTGGAGTAGCTAGATTCATACTCTCCTGTTACCGGTACCTGCAAAGTTAAATTAAGTTTGGGTAAATGTATTGAGATATAATCACTCTGAATGCCCAAAAACTAGCAAGTGCAGTACTTACTTGGTGCCCCAAATTACATTCCATTAAGGTGTAACTGCATGTTTTGTAAGACTGGGTACCCTGCCTGACATAACAAAAGTCACACAAAAACCAGTTAATCCCATCTACAAACTTATTGCTTAACAATTTTTCCCACATTGCTGCATGCACTACAGTACTAGTTTTAAAGGGGAACTATCAGTTCCCTTACCTGCAATTTGATCCATCTTTAAGCCTTCTAACATCAAGGATTTAGAAAATCCAGAGATTGAAACATCAGTTCCTTCCTTCCATGGACTTCATTGCGGTCTGCTCGGCCTTCTCTCTCTACTTATAGGGAATACATTGTCGCTTCTTTCAAATCGTCTGAAGCAACAGCCCCCTGAGAGTTATGGAAATGGAAGTGGATGTCAGCAGAGAAAGGAGCGGCTGTTTTGTCAGTCTTCACATCGGCTTCGAAACCCTCTATTTCATAACACTCAACAATGCAGGTTTTAAGCCATGTTCATATAAATTGTAATTTGTGTGAGATCTGTTCTTGTGACGCATATTGAAATAGCAGAATGGCTATTATATAAGGGGTAATGCACCTTTTTACCATGAAATTATATAAGGAATAATATGCTATTGCAGTGTAATATAAGGATATTACACCACCGAGGAGTTCATGGACCCATATAAAAGCACAAGGTGCAGGCTGAGTGCTTTTATATTAGGGCATGGAACTCCAGTTGGAGTAATATACGAATATACACTGTAAGTAGTTTAAAAAGGAAATCTTGTTTCCAAAGTGTCCCAGCCTTTACACCGACTGCCAATTTAATTCCAGATACAGATAGAAGGGAACTTTTCATGCAGCAACTTCTGTATTTGGCACTTACACACTCACATTTAACCTTTGTTAACCTGGGTACACACAATGAGATATTTCGGTCTGATGACTGATAGTTCAGTGTATCGGTCAATCGGACCGAAAAATTATCGCATCACGAATGCGCCCATGTCGACCGACCGTTCATCCGAATCGGACAAAAGGACGATTGGACATGTTGGAAAACCGACCAGTCCTTCCTCCTGGCCCGACCGGTCGAAAAGTATCGAACGGTTAGTCAAGAGGAAAAATCGCTAGGTATTTACTTCATTTCACTATCTGTTCTTACCTAGAATCCTTTCAGAAATAAGTGGGTAACTCTTTGGGTCACCGAAAACAAAACCCCGTTTTCACTCTGACACTTTCTTCTCCCGATACTGCACGGCATGGTGGCAGGAAGATTGATTATGTGTCAGTAAAAGGGGTTGTGTCCGGTGCAGGAATATGGAGGTGAAGTAGCGCATTCATGAAAGTATTTCAGGTAAGAGAACACATAGCGAACTTATTACTGGCAGGAAGAGAGTGCAGTAAGTGTGTGGGGGCTACACTAGTATATATTCTCATAAAAACCCTTTAGGTTCGTAGCCCCCTTGTCAAAGGCCATAGTCTTACATATAAAGCTATGTCACACAGGAGTTTTAGAATGCTTTTAGGAAGGAACTCCACAATCCTACTGTATACTGTTTTTTTTTTTTTTTAAAGTAACTGTTTTTAAAGGGATCTATAGTGAAATTTTTATACATTGGCTCCAATCCAGACATAAAAAAAGGTTAGTGTATTCTGCCTTATTCTTACCTTCCTCTGTGGCTGTGGCTTCGTTTGCACACTGTCTGATTTAATGCGGGCTCCCCACTCCCCCTCCCGCTTGGTCATTTCCTGTTCATTTAGTCCGGCGTTAAATTAAGCCTGATGTGAAACAAGCCGCTCCATGCGGATTAATCCTCCTATACATGACACATCCACTCAACCTTTGTAAACAAAAAAAAAAACCTCGGTATGAAGCTGTAGTAGAGGAAGTTCTCGTTGTTCCTGAAGGAGTTCTGAAGTTGCTATTTAAGGAATGGGAGGGGGGAAGGGGGGGGTTTGGAGAGAGACCGAGTCCTGAATCACTGCAGGCCGGTTTCCCTTTGACAGGCAATAAATCGGTGAAAGCTTGCGGAGGAGGGGGACTTCTCCTTTCTTTACTTTGTTTTTAACCCAGGATTGCCAAGCATTTTGAGAAGGAAGGAGTCATGGGGAGATTTGCTGTAAATCCTGTGTAAGCCTACATACTATACAGGCATGCTGTTAGGGGATGATTTGTGACAGCTCAAGCAGGAGTGGGTTGTATTGAAATCTTCACTTCTTTTAACTCAGGACAGAGTGTGGAATCTAGAAAATAAAGGTACTCTGGGGGTGGGGGGAAATAGAACACCTAAAATAATAAAAGAAGAAAATTGTAATTTTCCCACTAGATGCCCTTTTAAAGTAGAGAAAACTTACTGATTACTTTATTTCCCAACCCAATTTTCTACTTATTACAACTAATATGTTTGTGAAGGTTCTATTCATCCATAGTATATCAGAACAATAGTGTGTATGAAGTTTTTTAAAAAATAACAGTTAAAATGAAAAAACTTGAGACAAGGATATAGGATGGTAATTCCTACCACCCAATGTGTGTTCTGTGAGGAGAACCAGCCCAAAGAAAACGATTCTGCCAGTCTTCCTGCTGGCTTAGCACTGTTTTATATACAGGATTAATCCAGGTTTGTTGCCCTATCTCTACTTAATACATCTGTTACATTAAAAGCAATCGTTGTTAAATGTTAGTTCCTAAACATAATACATAAGTTCGATTTGTACATAACTCTCTAACAGTATTACTATGTTACAACTATAATGCTATATAAAAAACAGAATGTAAACATGTGGGATCCTAGTCTCCGAAAGGAATATCCATTTTACTCCATTCTCCTGAGTATTGGGTCTATCTTTTTCTCTGCTATCCAACGGGACCATTGCATTCATAGAAATGCCTAGATACTGGATTTTTTTTAGGTTTTATTAGTATATCTCTTACATGTTCCCTCACCCAACATTTTAGTTGCCTTTTGTGGCTGCCCAATATTGTACCTGACATTTCACAATGTGAGTAGATACACTGTGTGATATGCCGCAGTTCATATATTGTCTAATGGTATATTCTCTCTTTGTCACCGTACTTTTTATTACAGAGTTTTTCTCAATGTGGTTAATGAGAGCCATCGTACAGCTCCACACTTGTGGGGCCGTTGTTCTCAACACTTGTACTGCTATCCTTTAATTGGGGGGCTATGCCCCGTTATGTCACTAGGGGAAAGCGTGCCCTCCCCAGGGACACTAGTAAGCCCTCTGCAAGATTAGTCTGAGCTCTCATCCATCATGAAAAACTGGTAAGTATTTTTTACGTTCTTACCACTGCTTGATATTGGAACTGAACTGAGTGATAAATTTAGGGATTTACGCATTTATCTCTTTCTTTTTTCCTTTATGTTATTTGTTACTTACCTCGTTGCTTTTGTTCCTAGCTTTCCTCAAGTTCTTATTTAAGCCTCTCTTCTTAGCCTCTCGTCAGATCCTCTGCTGACTCTTAATAATCTTCCATTCTTCATCTTCTTTAAGAGTATATATAGGCCATAGGGTATGGCTTTTACACAGTGTTGTGGGGACACGAGTCGGCCCTCAATATTGTGTTTTGTGCTTGTTTTTTTAATCCAGGACTAACCTGGCAATGAGAACTGCATGTGCTGTATTCCTCAACGATACAATCCGAACAATATTGCAAGGTAGTAATAATCAGTCCTGCCTTCCTGCCAAAAGTACTTTCCATTCTAAAAAGTACATTTTAGAGTATAGTATGGTCTTCATAATATGGAACCAGAGTGTTCTTACTACAGACACTTTATGGTAGATGAAATAATAGTATATTTTTTGTACTACAGAATAAGCCATTTCCTAATAGAGCTACAGAAAAATGGAAATCCTTCACATTACTGCAAAAAGTATGTTAAAAGTTATTACTGTGATTAGAACTTAATGTTCCCTCCTGCATTTACTATTTTCAACAAATGGTTCCTGCAAACAACAAACTTGCTTCCTAAATGTTCTTTCCTTTGTTGGCTTTGTGAAGGTTCTCATTCATCCAGGTCATGGTATATCTGTTGTATTCAGTTCTATCAACTAGGACTTAAAGGATAAAGGACAACTCCACCCTCATAACAACATCTTTTAGAAGAATGGCCTCTTTAAAATATGTTGATATATCATAGTTTGTCCTATGAATTCGTACTATATGCTGTAAGCTTCTGGATGCCTCATGAAAACTGAGTAATTTATAAACCTGAACTGAGCCTGTACCGAGCCTGGGCATGCTACAGAAGGGCACCCAGGGGATTAATATTCAGTCATTGGCTGTGATGTCAACTGTCAATCATAACTCACAGCTGCTAACTGGAAGGAACCAGAAGAGAAACAGAAAACAGGACATGGCAGGATTTCAGGTCAGATATTTCAGATTTCAAACTATACCATTTGGGTTTGGGAGGTGATTTACCTGTATGTAAGTTTCATTTTGGGCTAGACTTGCCCTTAAAGTTAGGTTTAGAAGAGTTTCTCAATTCAGAATGACTGTACATGAATTTTTGTTGGCATTAAGAGCCTGGAAAGTGCCAATTGCAAATAACCCACCAAGGAGGCGTGAAAACGGTGAGAAAAACAGCTAAGACCAAGACAGCACCCTTAGCAGCAGAATAGTCTTAACACAAAACAGGTGTGTTCCCTATGGACTTGTGACTGAATACCACCTATTTAAAATTATGGAGTAGTTGTAGTTCTGCAAGCAAAAAACATGGATGTGCTAGGATCTCCAGTTTCACCCATCTGTGGCACAAACTTTAGATGGAGGAAGTTAAAACAAAGGCTCTTAATACCTTCAAGGTCTTGCACCCAGCCACAGCACACATACAATGTGTAGACCAAAACATCAAATTTACAAGGGAAGAGGTACAAAACAACACATGGCTTCTTGGACTGGTGGTAGAAGTCAGGTAGAATGGTAAACAAAGTAGAGGTTTACAACATCCAATCCCCCCCAGACCAGTATTTGATGTTTGATTCACCACCTTTAGTCACAAGCAGTATGTGTCTTAAGAACCTGCAAACACGTAGAGTAGAGAACATCCCCCACTAGCACAGAGACGACGGGATAACGAAATGAAACATCTCAGAGGAGTCCTTAAATCTTGTCAATATCCAGACTGGACTTTTTGTCAAAAGGGGGTAAAAAGTAGAAAAAAAAGAACACGAATACCAACAGTGAAGGGGAATTGGAAGACCAGAGAAGAACATGGTCATGCAATGTAGCAGGGTCTCCAAGAAATTAAGAATTAGCAAAAAAACTATCCCTGTCTGCTTGAAACCAAACAACATCAGAAAAAGAGGCAGAGTAGTGGATATAACAAATTGGCACACTTTCCAATATGGAAATGTAAAAGCTCCTTTATTAAACCATGGGTAGTAGTAAGTACATTCATAGTAATTTAAATATAAGACAAGTAGAAAAAATTCCCCTAAAACATTAAAAATACTCCCCTTCGAATAATTCCAAAATTCCATATTCCAAAATGTATGTTTCAGTATAGTAAAGTGCTTTTTCAATACAAGATATACCGGTATATCTGACAGGGATAGTACTTAGGCTCAGCATGGTGGCCATAACAATATGTACATCCATGTGGGGCATATATAGTACTAAACGCATGATCAGTCAAAACCTGAGTTATCCGTATACATACAATTATTAAAATAGGATGAAAACAGGGCAATTAAATAATAAAAGTATTATACATCCCATAAATAACTGTGTGGCAGATCATGTATAAACTCGGGCACTAATAGTAATGATACTACACCAGATTCAGGCATTGAGGGTATCACGGGGAGCAGTTAAAGGTCTCTGGCTGGATGTGTTTCATCTATAACAAGACTTCGTAGCAGCTCTGAAACAAACAGCACCATGAAGGCAGAAATTGGTACATCGAAAGACCCAATATTGAAAACATAGGGAGGGAATGACATCATATACGCAGAGCAGTAAAGAGTGCTTGATGATTGCATGTGGGGGAGACCAAACATCAGCTTCACCAAAGTATGGCCCCAGCACAGAAGAGCTAAGTTCCTTGGGTCAGGACTAGCCGTGTACTGCATCTAAAGAAAAATCACATGCCTCTGAGAAGATTGTAATGTGAACATCTTGGCAAAGGAACAGGACAAGTTCAAGAGGGTGTCAAGGAGGCCATTTATGTGAAAAGAAAGAAATCAAGCCTGAATAGAGGTGTGGGCTGTGTGTGGTGTGTGTGTGGGGGGTCGTCGACACCAACTGCCATGTACAAAAGCTTTTTAATGTTTCAAGAACTAAATTTACGTCCAGTTGATCAAACTGAAATCATCAGATCTCTTCCTCGTAGGTTTCAGGATTACCTTGATTTTGTACTTATTTCCGCTGAACGATACATGCCGGTTTAGTTTGTTTTTTTAACATTGCACTAGACCCTGGCTGAAAAGTTTATAATCATTACCCCATAACATACAACAGCATGTGGTAGGGGGGGGGAGAGACTTATACATACCTGTAGTCCCGAAATTTGCAGGACATTTAGGGATTTCACAAGCAGTTCGTTCACAGGGTGTGGGGAGTAGTTGGTAAAGGAGAAATTAAAACTTATATGAGCATTGTGCACCTGGAGAAGGTAAGGAGTGCTATGTCCTTTAAGCATATGTGCATGCCTCATTTTTTTATGGGCTACATAGCAGGTTAATTTATAGGGTAACTGTGGTCCAAAAATTAATTTAAGTAAATTGACAGGAATTGTTTCCTGAGTATTTTGCAAATTTACTTTGCCTAATTTTTTTTACAGTTTGAAGATATTTAAATTGTTAATTTTTATGTGGTTGATATGGAAGTGGCATCTCCAGATCTCCTCGCACTTATAAAACATGTCATAGTCCTTATCCCTGTGTATCATTCTCCTTGTGGGTCCCTAATTACCCCTTCCCTGCAAGGGTCCTGTGTCCCTCCCCCTCGGTGCGTGCTCCCCTCACCTCCTCCCCCCACTCACCACCACACACAGAAAACCATGTAAAAAGAGCCAGTTAAGGCAAAGGCAGAATCTGCTATTTTATACTTGTCTGATTCTGACTCTGCCTGAAAAGGTGTTTCACATAGTTTTCGTTAGGGGGGGGGGGTTGAGTTTATGCGGAAGCAAGGGAGGGTCTAGGGGCCGCGAGTAAGTAGTGAAGTAGTAGGGCACGATGGGGAAGACACGAGGGAGAAAAGGGCCACGGGAACAAACTGTGAAAAGAAAGGGCTAATGGGGGAACTAGCATGGGGGAGGGGCAAGGTATGTTAAGAGCTGTAGTTAAAAGCCAAATAATTACTGCACCCCCCCCAAACTCTGCAGCCTGCCCTGACCATTAAACCTTTGCCTACTGCCTATACCCATATGCGGTTATATCTAAACCTGTGCAGCCTGCCTTGACCCATTGCCTGTTATATTGTTCTGTACCTCTTCACCTGCCTTGACAGTTTTCATAAATGAAATGTTGCCACAATCTTAAAACCTACCAGTATTTATTAAGCGTTGATACATCCTGTGGGTGTTTCTACCAGTAAATAGGTTATGTACTACTGGAAGGTGTCATACAGTACTATTGTTGGACATTTCACAGGGTACTTCCCTATTATTGTCACCTGATACTGTGATAAGTTTTGTTCATTTTATAACTTAAAAGGGCATGTCAACCTTAAAAACAAAACAAAAACTGTTCAATTGTCGGATACCTGTCCCCATAACCCAACTAAATATTTTGCATTATTACCTGCTTAAACTAGATATTAACAATAAATTATGTCCCCATTCTGGCAGAGTAAAGCTGGCCCCAACCTCCATGTAGTCAATAAAGGCTGGACTGCTGTTTCACCAAGCCTCCTTGCACATGCTCCAAGCTTATTTAAAAGCTCATTGAGCAGAGGGAGCGAGGAGATACCTTTGCCATAAAGGACCAGAACGTTTAATTAAATATCTGGTTTAAATGCTGTAATAAACTGTAATAAAATAGCATTTGGCTTGAGGGCAGATAACTAACAAGCACCAGTTTTTAGTTTAAGGGCGTATTATATGCCCATTAGTGCAAAGAAATTTTTGCTGTGATACTGCTGAATTCACCGCAATCAAAATTAACATGGCGAAGTCTGCTACAAGCACCCAAATTCTGGCAGGGAGAAAGTCTGATCTTCATATGCAATAGCAAGGGCTGCAAGTTTGAAGAATGTTCTTTAAAAACCCTAACATGCATTGGCGAAGTGGTACTGCCAACACAAAAAAGGAGGTTGTGTCCCTAAATTGTTGCTAATCATTTGCCTTACAAGGTGGTTGAAGACCCTACTAGAAAAGGTGCCTGTTGGATCTGGGTAATTCAAATGTCATGGAGTGTATTAAGATATAAAGTCACTGGAAGTTTAGGGAATAGTGGACCATGGAATATGTCATTTAATGTACAGTATGTTAAAAAACAGAAATGCACGGGGTTAACAAAGACTTTATTTCAGTAAAGCAAATATTTCCAGGATAAAACTAGCTCTTCAGTATATCTCAACGGGGTGATATATCTCGTGGACACGAACAGAAGTGTTTTTAAGGGAGTTTAAACCATTTCACTCTACCTTCTCCCCTCGGGCCCTACATGTGCCACCCACATAAATCACCCCCCACAACCACCTTGTGGGTGAATTCTGCCTGTTCCCGACAGGAAATGCCAGGAACTTCAATGGGATTAGAACCTTCGCGCGCCAGAAGGACCGGCGCAGAACGGCCCTTGAGGACACCCCACTACTCAAACACACTGTAACCGACCCCACAGGATTGTCACGTGCAACCCCAACCCCCACAACACCCCAGTTTGTTGTTTTCTGTGAGAGGGAGACTGGGAGGTAACGACCCGCATCAGTCTACCCCCTCCCCCAATTCTCTTCCATACAAGCCCAATTAAACCTAATCCCCCAACCATCCACACCCGGAGCCGCCGACACCATGACACTGGATGGCACCACTTTCCATAGGATCCCCCTCCTCCAAGATTATTACAGCCAGCATATATGATCGCATTTACGAACCGAGTGGTACATCTATATGCGAATACTGAAACTGCGGCTATCCCACCGGTCAAGTCATCCGTCAATCCCACAAGGCATTCGCTGGATCCGCGACACGAGCCATCTAACATTCGGTGTTGAAAAACATCTTCTGTCCCGACGACACAGCAGCGTTCTTTTCATTTTCAGCCTGTTTGTCAAGGCTTTAGGTGATATTTACTAATACAACATTTAACTTCAGACATATTAACCTATACAAACACCTTCTTCGGAACTGATAATATATAAGGAGAATACAGAATCCATACAGACATAATGAACTCAATATTTAGTTGTTGAACAAATGTGAACAAGTCACAGCACGTAAGCCGTCAATTGTAAATCCAAATGACCGCCTAAACTTTTATAACAACAATAAATGACTTTGCGCCACCCTGCCCTTCTATTCCCATCATACTATCAACACTATATTCCCTAAAGAACAGAATCTTTGCACTACGCAGCTAGAACAAAAGCACTCCCTCCAGCATCATACCACAACAAAATCATACATCCAGTAACATAGTAAGTCGACTTCACATCATATCCCAACACCTAGAGCCCCCACTAGAAACTAAGTACACATACTTTTCGTCTCTCATACAAACAAGTTGGTGAAACCCCTTCTCACCACACCCCTAATGTGATGATCTAGGAAGGGACGAGGATTTAAAAAAAGTAGTATTGCTTAGCCTGGGGCAATTGTACCCCCCCACCCTCCCTGTCCCTTGAATCGGAGAACAGAAGAGAAATTAAACAAATAAATTGCTGAAATTGTAAAGGGAGCTGGTTCACAGCTTAAAGGGCAAGTCACCCCTTTGATCATTTTTAATATGTTGTAGGATAATTCCCCCAGCCCAAAAAAACTTCATATTAGATTTCAGAAAGTCCCCTAATTTAATCACCTACCTCTGTCCTCGCGCATGCCAGGCCTTCTGCTATGCACGGAACTGCCAAGCCCAGGGGGCCGAGATGGCAGTTGCGTCTGCGATTGGCTGAGAGGCAGCACAATCACAGCATGAGGTGTCCCGGCCCAACCGCTCAAGACTGGCAGCCGGAGTCGAGACGACGTAGGCTAAGTGAAGCTGGGGGACTTTCTGAAAAATATTTTATAGCGGTTTGGGGCGGGGGAACTCTCACCTCAATATTGTGGGGAAGGCCGTGTTTTAACACTAAGGGAGGCGAGGAGAACAAAACGGGACCGGCGCTGAGGCTGCGAGAGTGTTGGGGAAGTGACAGGGGCACTACGGAGTCAAGCAAAAACTTCTGACGGAGGAAAAGATCAAGAGGCGGAACCACAAACCAATTGCCCCTGGTGGCCCAGGCTTACTGCGTGGGCAGTTTGTAACAACGTGGGGGGAACAGTACAGGTGACCAATTTGGAATGGACTCGTAAACACAAGGACGGGATTTGTATACACTACCCAGTGGGAGCCAATAGTGGGTTTAAATTTTGGTTTTCTGGGCACCGTGGGCACGCCCTACACTAACCTTGCCCAGAGGAACTCCTGTGTAAGGAGAACCTGGGCATCAGGGACTGCCCTCTCAACCAGGTCTTCCATACCGGCTTCCCCCCTGATGCTCTACACCTGGTGGTTTCAGTGGCGGATCCAGTCAACTTAGGTAGTTCAGTATCTGTATATACACACCCAAACGAAAGCTGTCACCATGCACAACGGTACTCACTCGCCGTCGAGCAGTAAAGAGCCGGGCTATACCGACAAACCTACAACAACAAAACCCAGGGTCATCATGTTCTAATTGCACCCAACACCCCCTCTGAAAAGTACAAAGTTCCCACAAGTGTGTAAATCACAGTGTTCGTACCAGTCAGCCCTTTTTAACAGGGATAGATGGACGACCAAACCACCTCTTGAAAAAAAAAACCACCACGCTCGCAGAACTGTACCTTCGCCACTACGGCATAACCACAAACGCAGTTCTTGAATGGTGATTGATTCGGACCGCGGGGGGCCCCCAAGAGTTAGCCACACCACACACAACCATCCCACCCTCCCCCACTAACACCACCCCAGTGTCGCACACACACGGAAGAAATCAAGGGCTTATTAACCCTTGTCTTCCTATATACTTTCTACTCCCCCGCACCATCTATTTTGCAAAAACCCCAAGGTTATAAGGCTTTGTCACACAAATGAACTAGAAGACCTTTGAATTGGCCATAAGGATATGATTCTTCTTCGGCGCGAGGGGGCACTCCAAGCAAAAAGTCATAAAAGGGGGACCACGAGACAGGAAAGGGCACGAGAGGGACGCATGTGTTGACAAAAAACGCAGAAGTACGAGCGAGGTTTAGATCAAATGTATTCCTGGCGTGTCGCGTCTGAGGGTGATATTTATCCCGAATACTCGTTTGATACACCCGAGGAGCGACACAAGAGCATCTTCCACCGTACAAGGTACCCGTGCGCACACCGGGTTGCAGGCTAGGCCCACCGCCTGTCGGTGATCCGCCCGACCGCGCACCCCGGTAACCCCCCGTCCCCTCTCTGCCCTCACCCCCCACCCCCCACTACAGCGGGAAAGGCCCCTCCTAAATTTGGTCTATCCTGACTAGGGAGAAGCCGACCCACATCTGGGAGCCCCCTCCACCACAGAGCCCACCGCGCTCGGGCCCTACTCCGGGGCCACACCGCAGACACCACAACAACCCACACAACCACTCCCCACACCCCCCCAAATGTCCCCCCCCCGACGCACATTCCACACACCACTACTGCCCACCCCACCTCACCCCTCCCCAACCACCGACATACCTTATGAGGCACCCACTATTCCCTCACAAAAAAAACGCCCCACACCTCACCTCCCCCCACACCACACCCACACACCCCCACCAGTTCCGTCTCCACCCCCCCCCCCCCCTACGCTCACACTCCCCCCCCAACCCCCTCACTTTATCCCCACCACACACCTCCAAAACACACAACCACACAAGTGATACAGGATAGTACCTTGCCGACCAGGTGAGACATCCTCCCCACCCGTTGACAACAGTCATCACCCCCCTCACTACCCGGTACCACCCAGTAGGACACCCACGTACGGGGCCTCTCTACCAGGAGGACCATTTCTTAAAGGTAACCACACCCAATTAACCATCAGTTCCATATATTGCCAAAATTCCTAACAAATTACACAGACACCGTACCGGCCCCCCCTTGCCCCCATGAGTCTTGGGCCATAGCGAACATCTGACGGACCCCATCTGTCCATTTGTGTGACCACTGTTCCCCCCGCCGTCCTCCCATTAGCGTCCTTGTTGCGGCCTCAGGTGACTTCTTCCCCGCTCCTCAACACCCCACACCTCTGTCGATGCGACCCAACATTGAACTTACTCTCCAAGTCGCCAGATAAAGGGACGCGAAAATTCCCACCCACCGCAATCTAGCCCCCCCCGCCTGGTGTTGCCGCCGTCGCCCCCTCTATCTTTCCTCTGCCCCCTCCGGCCCCCCGGCCTCGCACTAGCGTCTCGTCTGGGGGACCCACACCCCCCCTCTTGGCCTTGCATTACCCCCACTCCTTCTCCCGCCGTGGCTTGACAGCGTTCTCCCTTTCCCCTGCGCGGCCTCCTTCTTGCTGCCCTGCCCCCCCCTTCTTTACCACCCTTCCCCTCGGCCCCTCCCGGCGGGGCGCCCTGCGGCGCTCTACACGAGCAGCTCTCTTCGTGGCTGCGCCTCTGGGCCCCCCCCCACCCCACCCCCCCAACACCCGTGGCACCGTGTCTCGCACCCCACACTCACACCCCCAGCAACACCCCACCCACCACGGGATCGGTCCTTCCCAGGCCGGGTTCTCTTTTGTCCGGACCTCCTCTGCCGCCCCGCCTTTGTCATCTCGTTCCGTCACACCCCGTCCCTCTCTGCCTCGTCTGTCCTGCCCCCCCCCCCCCCTCCGGTCGGCCCCCCCCCACCCTCCTTTGCCCCCGCGTTGTCTCGTTCCTGCTTCCTCTCTTCTCTTGTCTGCCTCCGGCATTTCCACCGCCTCCCCCCTGCTTCCCTCCCACTGCCACCCCCACCACACCCCTGGCCTTGCCCCTTCCCGCAAGTCTCTCCAGGGTTCCCCCCCTCCGCTCCGTGCTGAGGCGCCCCGTCTCCTCCGTCTGGTTGGTGCTCTTCCTGTTTGTCCACTCGTCGGGTTGCAATCTGTAGGATAATATATAGTACAGGATAATAAATCATGTAGAATAATTAATGTACAGGATAATCATGTAGGATAATAATATGATGTGACAGGATAATCTGTAGGATAAATAATTAATGGACATGATAATCTGTAGGATAATAATATACTGTAAGGATAATAATCTGTAGGTTAATAATATACTGTGCAGGATAATAATCTGTTAGATAATAATATACTGTACAGGATAATAATCGTGTAGGATAAAACAATATACCGTACAGGATAATAATGTAGGATAATAATATACTACAGGATATCTGTAGGATAATATATACCTACAGGATAATAATCTGTAGGATAATAATATACTGTACAGGATAATCTGTAGGATAATAATATACTGACAGATAATAATCTGTAAAATAGTAATAATGTACAGGATAATAATCTGTAGTATAATAATATACTGTACATGATAATATGTAGGATAATAATCTGTAGGATAATATACTGTACAGGATAATCTGTAGGATAATAATATACTGTACAGGATAATAATCTGTAAAATAATACTGTACAGCAAATAATCTGTAGGATAATTATACTGTACAGGACAATCTGTAGGATAATATATGTCAGGAACAATCGTAGATAATATTACTGTACAGGATAATAATCTGTAGAACAATATACTGTACAGGATAATCTGTAGGATAATATACTGTACAGGACAATCTGTAGAATAATATACTGTACAGGATAATAATCTGTAGAATAATATACTGTACAGGATAATAATCTGTAGGTTAATAATATACTGTGCAGGATAATCTGTAGGAATAATATACTGTACAGGATAATAATCTGTAGGTATTAATAATTTACTGTACAGGACTGATAATTGTAGGATAATAATATACTGTACAGGATAAATCTGTAGGAATAATGTATACATTGTAGGATAATAATATACGTACAGGATATAATCTGTAGGATAATAATATACCGTACAGGATAATAATCTGTAGGATAATAATATACCGTACAGGATTATAATCTGTAGGATAATAATATACGGTACAGGATAATAATCTGTAGGATAATAATATACCATTGTAGGATAATAATACTGTACCAGGATAAAATCTGTAGGATAATAATATACTGTACAGGATAATAATCTGTAGGATAATATATAACTGTACAGGATAATAATCTGTAGGATAATAATATACCGTGTAGGATAATAATATACTGTACAGGATAATAATTCTGTAGGATAATAATATACTTTACAGGATAATAATCTGTAGGATAATAATATACGTACAGGATAATAATGTGTAGGATATCAATATACTGTACAGGATAATAATGTGTAGGATAATAATATACTGCACAGGATAATAATGTGTAGGATAATAATATAGTACAGGATAAAATCTGTAGGATAGTAATATAATGTACAGAATAATAACTGAGAATAATATACTGTACAGGATAATAATCTGAGGATAATAATATACTGTACAGGATATCTGTAGGATAATAATATACGTGTACAGGATAATAATCTGTAGGATAATATACTGTACAGGAAATCGTAGGATAATAATATAGTGAACAGGATAAAAATCTGTAGGATTATATACTGTACATGAATCTGTAGGATAATAATATACTGTACAGGATAATAATATGTTGGATAATAAATATGGTACAGGATAATTGCAGGATATAAATACTGTAGAGCATAATAATCTGTAGGATAATAATATACTGTACAGGATAATCTGTAGGATAATAATATACTGATCGGGATAATATTCCGGATATTTAGAATAATATACTGTACAGGATATATATCTGTAGGATAATAATATACTGTACAGGATAATTGTAGGACTAATAATATACGTAAAGGTAATAATTGGGATAATAATATACTGTACAGGATAATATGAGGATAATTAAAATACTGTACAGGATAATAATCTGGAAGGGTAATTATTACTGTACAGGATAATAATCTGAAGGGTAATTATACTGTACAGAACAATCTGTAGGATTAGTAATATACTGTACAGGATAATAATCTGTAGGATAATAATATATTTATATACAGGATAATAATCTGTAGGATAATATTACTGTACAGATAATCTGTAGGATAATAATATACTGACAGGATAATCTTAGGATAATATATACTGTACAGATAATAATCTGTAGAATAATAATCTAATGTACAGGATAATCTGTAGGATAATAAAATACTGTACAGGATAACTGTAGGATAATAATATACTGTACATGATAATAATCTGTAGGATAATATACTGTACAGAATAATAATATACTGTACATGGATATTCTGTAGGCAAATAATATACTGTACAGGATAATAATCTGTAGGATAATATGTACAATACAGGATAATAATCTACAAGATAATAATAACTGTGACATGGATAATAATCTGTATGATAATATACTGTAACAGGATATATGTAGGATAATAAATATTGTAGTATGATAATCTGTAGGATAATGATATACTGTACAGGATAATAATTGTAGGATCATAATATACCGTACAGTGATAATATTGTAGGATAATAATACTGTACAGGATAATCTGTAGGATAATAATATACGTACAGGATAATCTGTAGGAGATAATAATATACTGTACAGGATAATAATCTGTAGGATAATTAATCTACTGAATATAATAATCTGTAAAAATATAATATAAGTACAGGATAAATCTGTATATAATAAATATACTGTACATGATAATATGTAGGATAATAATCTGAAGGAAATATACTGTACAGGATTAATCTGTAGGATAAATAATAACTGTACAGGACATCTGTAGGATAATAATATATGTACAGGATAATAATCTGTTAGAATAATATACTGTACAGGATAATCGTAGGATAATAATATGATGTACAGGATAAATCTGTAGGATAAAAATTTAATGTACATGATAATCTGTAGGATAATAATATACTGTACAGGATAATAATCTGTAGGTTAATAATACTGTGAGGATAATCGTAGGATATAATATACTGTACAGGATATAATCTGTAGGATAATATACTGTACAGGGATAATAATCTGTAGGATAATAATTTATACCGTTGTAGGATAATAATATTACTGTACAGGATATAATCTGTAGATAATAATTATATGTACAGGATATATCTGTAGGATAACAATATACGAAGGATATATAATTGTAGGAAAATAGATACAGGATAACCGTACAGGATAATACTGTAGGATAAATAATATAATCTCAGGATAATAATCTGTAAGGATAATAATGTATAATACTATACATAGGATAATATGTAGGATAATTTAAATACTGTAAAACTGATAATATCTGTAAAATAGTAATATAATGTACAGGATAATAATCTGTAGTATAATATACTGTACATGATAATATGTAGGATAATAATCTGTAGGATA